>CM077088.1:36005382-37205382 GCA_039513925.1 Platanthera zijinensis
TCTTGAGTAGGTTGTATCCATCCTTGTTTGAAAAGGCTAATATAGCAAAACTAGTGTGTTGTGCATGTGGGTTGGGAAAACATACCAGAAGCTCTTATTCTATTAGGGTAGGAGTTCTTCTGCTTTTGACTTAATACACAGATATATGGGGATTTTGTCTCACACCTACTATGAATGGATTTCAGTATTTTGTATTTTCATTGATTGTTTTTTCGCGTGACATGGATCTATTTGATGAAAAACAAAAGTGATTTGTTTACTTACTTCAAATATTGTTAAAACCCAATACGGTGCAGTTGTGAAGGTGTTGAGGCCTGATGATGGGACAGAGTATGCCAATAGGATGTTTGGGGAGTACTTGTCATCCCAGAGAATACAACATCAAACCACGTGTTCATACACACCAAAGTACAATGGGATCGCTGAACGGACAAACGGACACTTTGTGGTGATTCAGAATATGATGATGTCGATGAAGGTTACCAGAGTATCTGTGTGGGCAAGCAGTTCAGACAATGGCCTTTTTGATCAATAGAATTCCCTCATGGGTATTCGATTGGAAGTCTCTAATTGAGATGTTGAGAGTTAAGAATAAAGACATTCTTCCTCTCAAACTTTTGATTGTGAGCTTCATGCATGATACTTGACCAAATGTGGGAAAGATGAATCCAAGAGTTGTGAAATTGGGTATTCGGCTACTCAAAAGGGTATGTATGCTGGAGTTCGACGGAGAGGAGGTTGTTCGTTAGTATGAATGTCACATTTAGAGAGCTTAGGGTTACGGGTTGTGTCACCGCAAACCGGGGCAACATCTACCAACGCCATGCACGAAAAGAAGCAAACGAAGCAAATTCCAACCTCTTTAGGTAGGTTGGACATAGGCCATGATCTATACAAGGATCAAGAAAGCCAACATGATCTTCACGTGGACCAAGCTTGTTATCATAATCCTCACATGGACTAAGTGTAACATCTCATTTCCTTCTAAATCCTTTAACAAACATTGGGGTAGGACATGTGGTGAGGGTGAGGACCTAGGCTAGGTAGTGACCTTAGGGCCCAATAAGTTAGGGTGAGCTCACATGGGGCCCACTATAATTAGAGCTGTCACTTAAAACCGAAAACCGTAAACCGAACCGGAACCGAACTGGAACCGCAAAGAACCGGACCGAACCGTTTGCAAATTATTCGGGTTCTGGTTTGAATTTTGGAACTGTGAGCAACTTTGGTTCGGGTGTGGTTCTTACATTTTATTATCCGGACCGGAACCGGAACCGCAACATACAAGTCTCAAGCGGTTTCAAGATTTTTGGACCCGATCTGAACCGGACCGAAGTAGAACAGAACCACAACCCGTTTATTATTATTAATTTTATTATAATATTGTTATAATTTTATAATCTATCTATAATATTTATGTTAGAAAAATTAAGGTGCGTCGCTATGCAATTGTATTATCAAAAATTTAGGATAATTATAAAACGCTGAATGTAGCGATTACGGATGAAAGATCGTCTTATTTAAAATCTAATAATCTCTATTAGAGTAATATGTAAGATTAACTTTTCTAATTAGTCAAATTAATTTAAGAACGCACAAATGAAATAGAGCTCGAATAAACGGTAACTGAAGTGCCGAAAATTTATACTGTCGTTTGTTGTGAGCTCATGCTTCGTGATAGTGGATGTTCGCAACAGTTGACATGTATTTTCTTTATGAACTCTGTGGCGTTAGCATATCCCATTAGCATACAAAATTATATGTTGTTTAGATTACTACAACAAGAGATAATTAGTGTAATGTATGCATATAAAATAATCTCTCCACACGAGTCAGTAATTTATGAATATGCTAATAAAACTCTTGATCAAACATTAATAGTTGCAATCTAATGAATGATAGTATTCAGAGCTTGCACACCCTTAGGAATCTATTACCAAAAACTAAATAACAGTGAACATAATGTCTGGAATTTCGGATCATTGGATCTGTAGTTTTCTGCTACTGTGTATGTATATCCATATCAATTCAAAGCCTAGATTTTGGTCAAAATTGAAGACCTGTATAGGTATACGTGTGCACACCTTTTCGTGGTCAAAAACCTCCACCAATGAAAATGCGACATATACTAGCCCACCGATCGCGGAAGAGACCGTCGAGTAGTGTGCAACTTAATTATTTTTATTTTGAAGGTGTTTTGAATTTTTTGCAGACCGCTTTTATTTCATTCTTACAAATTTGATTTTAGTTTTAGTTGGAACCGATTGGAACCGGACCGAACTGCATAGAACCAGACCGAACTGTTAGTGACCGATTTGGTTTTGGTTCTCGTTAAACCGAAACCGAAACCGTTGACATGACAGTTCCAAAAATTATGATGGAACCGGAACCGGTCAAACCAAATAAGGTTTTGGTTCTAGCTTGAAGAACCGTTACCTTAACGGTTTGGTTCATGATTTTAGTAAAACCGGAACCGAGTCGGAACCGTGATAGCTCTAATTATAGTGTTCAATTCAACTCAAGCCAATCTAGCCCAAATTGAAACCACAAGAACAAACTGACCTCACCATCATGTCTCTAACCCTAAAAGAAACCCAAGTGACCTAAAAGCCCTATCATAGGTCACCAAATTAACCAATTTGACCAAACTGCTATTAAGGTCAACATGGGCCAACTCAACCCTAAGTGGCTCAATTAAGCATCACATTGTCGATTTGAACCTACCACTAAACTCCAAACCCTAATTGGAATGCATTGGACCATAAAGCCTCATCACATGATCACTCATTGGTCCAATTTGACCAAAGTCAACCCCAACCCTAATTTGGTCAAAACCACATACATAAGTCCAATTAGCCCAAGTAGGGCATCACCATGACCCAACCAAGGTTGGGCGGTGTCATAGGGCTCATGACCATCAAGTGGGGTCAGCACACTCATCAAATTGACAAAGTCAACTCTAAAGTCAAACTTGGTCAACTTTAGGCCTAAATGGAGAATTAAGGAGTCAAGCCTAATCCCAATGGGCTAAGGCCATAGACCATGTCCCAACCAATGTTGGGTGGTGTCATAGAACTCATTACTATCAAGTGGGGTCAGCCCACTCATCAAATTGACCAAGTCAACCCTAAAGTCAAAGTTGGTCAACCTTAGGCCTAAATGGGAAATTAAAGAACCAAGCTCATTCTCAATGGGCTAAGGCCAAGAACCATGGCCCATTAGCAACCCATTAACCCAATGACAATCCATGCCCTCTGATTTTGGAGAAAGATGACATGCATGGGGGTATTTTGGTCTTTCCCCCAAAATTAAGAGAGAAAAAATAGGGAAATGATGGATGGAAGCCATGTGGCCCTCCTCCCTTCCCAAGCTTATTTCTGAGCTCCAGCAGCATTTCCCAGTCATTTCCAGCAAGCTCCATGCCACATGGCATCTAGGAGGAGCATCCAATGTAGAGGCCGAACTACCCATGTTGACAACTCACTATACAGCCAATATCAGCTCATTTCGACCATGCCATTAGCTTCAGAAGGTCGAAGAGATTTGAATTCGGCCCCTGGATCAAGGAAAACGATGGAGAAATAGGTTCGGGAGCAAGCTCACCGGAGAGGAGAAAATCCATGGCCAACCGCCGCCATCGCCGTCGTCGGACCCCAATCAAGGTCTGTTTCTCCTCCTCTCCCTCTGTGCTAGCTTCCTAGATTGATTAGAAGAGATATCGTGCTCAATTGGGCCCGATCCCATGAGAGAAAATCAAGAAAAATTATGTTTTTGGAGGTGCTCGGGTTCGCCGGAAACCGCCACCTCCGGCGGCCAAGTCGCCGCCAAACGTTAGCCCTCACCTCAACGGAGGTGGTGGTGGCCGGCCGGGGAGGTGGCTGGGTGGCCGGGAAAAGCAAGATCAAGGCGCTACAGGTCGGGGCAATCGTGGTCGTCGGCTAGAGGTGGAAGACAACCGGATGTCGTCCATTATGATGGGTATTAAACTATAGTTTTATTTATTTTTTGTCACGCTTATTTCAATACATTGCATGTTAATTTTAGGCCTTTTAGGGGCAGATTCAGAGAAAGTGACCAACATAAAAAATGTGGCTCTGTGTCTTACCTTTAATTAGGCACCTTAATTGAGACATTTTAAGCATTGTAGCTCCTTGTAGGTCCATTTTCCTAGGACTGCTCCTAGCCTAGGTAAAAAATTAAAATGAGTGTATATGCTAGATTACAACTCCACATGCAATCAAATTTGGACCATGCTTGTGCCCAAAAATCAGACCTAGCTTGTGCCCAAAAATCAGAATTTTTGGAGAACATTTTCCTATACATTACATCATTATTTGATTTATCAATTTAATGTGGTTTAGAGAGTTTTACAACTCCAAATACCCCCAAATTTGGGTGGCATGACTATGATGTCATTGTAGGACCTTGGTAAAAAATTTACGATCATTTGGACCTATGCATGTTAGAGGCTCCAACTTGTAAGATGAAGGTATAAATGTGTATGGTGTGCCAATAGCAAAATGGGCAAAAATGACCGTAAAATATTTACGGTCATTTGGACCTATGCATGTTAGAGGCTCCAACTTGTAAGATGAAGGTATAAGTGTGTATGGTGTGCCAATAGAAAAATGGGCAAAAATGGGGAATTAAGCTCATGCGACTCATTGCATGTTATTGAAACTTGGGCTAAAAGTTTATGGAGATGAAATACATCTTCCATGGAGAAGTTAGAATTTTTGGAATCAAAAATCCTATTGTACAACTCGTATTCGTCGAGGGTGGACCCCTCCAGAGCCAGGTCACAAGAATTCAAAGTCAGCAAGTCAAGACAGAGGTCAGAGTCAACGCGCCAGGCTGCAGAAGACCTGAGCGAGTATGGCGAGCTCCCCTCACATACTCGCCAGGTAGGCGACTAGGCACGATACTCGCCCAGCCGTGCGAGCTCCTCCAGGAAGTCGCCTAGTCGTCAGGGGGTGGGCTATAAATAAGACCCACCCCTTCCCCCAGGATTTCCCAATAAATAGGACCCCAGGGGTACGAAGAAAGATATTTTTGAATCTCGCCGAGATCTCAGACTCTTTTCTTGGACGCTAACTTAGCCTGTGAATTCCTTTTTCTCAGAGACCAAGTCGCGACCTAGCGACTATTCTCCTTTAGTCGCCGCGATTTAGTTATCATCTAGTCTCCCTCGTACCCTGCTCGACCATCCTTGGTTGTGGAGGGGTTGCTTTTTCTAAGCATTCGGGTACGTGGTGGGACCTCCCTGCCTCAGCACATGGGTTCTATTTGTTCGGTGACTTTCGTGCTTTAGCCCGCTAGCCGTCGAACCCATCCGTTGAGCCGGTAACCTTAGGCTGTCTTGATCCGATTTTTGGAGTAGGGAACTTTCCCAGCTTTAACGCCTATAGTTTCAATTTATTTTAAAATTGGCACACTTTTATGTCATGAAGGAAATTATGGCATATTAACTTGAAAAATTCTAAATCATTGACACAATCCCTAAAACACTATTTTATTTCTCTGGAAAATTTATGGGGGTTTTTGGAATTTATTTCATGTGGAGATTAGTATTAATTACCTTTATATCCTTAAATGTTGTTGAATAGAAATGTGGAGTATAAGGATTGGAAAAATATGAAATAATTACTAGAGCTTTATTTCAGTACAATAGACCTCTGTAAATTTTCTTAACATTTTTGGATGGATAGAAATGATGTTATATAAGTAGTGACATTTTTGTAAATACATTAGATTGTGAAAATCATATGTCAAACCTCTATGGAAAATTATGAAAATCTGTTTAGACCACTACTATGTCAATATTATTATCTAGGAATTTTCTCTGAATTATTGCTACATTATTTTTGGTACTTCCTTTGAAAATAGATAATATGATATTAATATTCTTAAATAGAAAACATGAGTCAAATCACTCTGAAAAATTAGAATATTTTGTTCACTGATCTTTTATACCAAGATGAACACCAGATAAATTAATTACACTTTGAGGATCTCTAGTTTTGATAGTTCATGTTCAATGTGACTTAGGTCACATAATTAAATAATTTTAATTATGGCCCAAAATAATTAGAAAAATTATGAATTTCTGATTTACCACTATTTGCCATATGATTAACTCATGATAAAAATTTGAAGGTCATTGGCCCAAGGAATAGGAAGTCACCTCATATGAGTTAAGAATCGACCTTGGGTTGCATTTAACAAAAAGTGATATATAGTTTTAGGTCATTCATAACACATGGTGATATTACCCAGCCCCTAAAGTCATGAATAAAGTCTTGGTGCAACATTAGAAGTATTTTGGGTTCATGAAGATCAACAAGTAGGTTTGCAGTACACTTAAGGGTTTTGAGTTCGCACCATCTATGCAACGGTAGCATAAGGGTGGGATGGGCAGGACATTCAGGGAAATGGAATATAATTGAATTTAGAGATGTGTTGTAAGGCTTTGAAACCCTGATTAGGATCCTATGTTATGTCACGACTTAGTGTCGAGTGCTAGAGTATAAGGTCTCATAAGAGAATAGCTTGATCGGGGTCCGACAAAAGATCGTCATTCTCCTAAAAAGTACCTTAAATCATTAGGTTTACTCAAGAACAACAACGAGAGTGGGGTATTAATATTGGATAATCACCAATAATAATAAGTGTCCTGGAAAGGGGGATTTGAGATTCAGCCCATCGTATTCCCTAGTACCGCTGCGAGCCTTCACTGGATAGACCTCGGGAAGTCCAGGATTAACCCTAAGACTCTAAGTACAACTAAAAGTTAGACAAGAATAGTCTAATAATTAGGTTGAATGAACAATGTAGCAATCTCACCTGTGTAGGGTTGGAGGGATACGAGACGGGTTAGTCCTGCGAGCTGGAAGCTCGGGAGTTTGATATTAGGACGAGTTAGTCTTGCGAGCTGGAGGCTCGGGAGTTGATATCAGGTCGGGTTGGTCCTGCAAGCTGGAGGCTCGGGCTGAAATAACTTGCATGTGCATAGAAACAAATTTGTGGCGGGTCATGCGATAATGGGTCAGTCGTCACACCGATGACAGTACGATGATTATAGCGAGGTGTGAGGGTTTAAGGGGCCAGTAGATTGTTTATACTGCGATCTGGAGGACGATCCCTGAAAACTCACACTCAACCAAAAAGACCGGTGAGATAGCCAGCAAAAAGTACATAGAGACTCTAGAGTGCACCTAGGACGTGTACAAAGGCGTATGGGAGGTCTAGGCCTGGTAGTGTGTATACCCGCCTAGGAGTAGAGATGTCCGCTCCACTGTTGTTGTAGCTACAACGGTGGTACCAGAGAGTTTAGCTAACTCCAAAAAGTGCGAACTAAAAGTCTGTGATCACAGAGTCGTGTGAATGAGTTGCACTTGTATGAATCATAGCATGCATATCACATCATAAAATACATACATACTTAGGTCATTCATACTGCAGACCCTTATCATATAAATTGGTATGAGGTTTATGGGCTCTTTTATATGATAAAGTTATATTTCTTGAAACTTGAACTTATAAGTTTGTATGAGCATTCATATAAGTTAAGGTACTCATGTGTTGATAGTATAGTAACATATGTTTACCTTTCTGCGCACTTCTTACTTTATTATTGCTTCTTTTATTATTTTCTTTTATACTAATGTTATTCATTTACAACTGCTAGCATAGTAATTTAAATGTTAGATGCTTACTCATGATAGAATAGTTTCACTATCACCTGCTATTTTGATTATGTTTTGTTGTCCTACGCTTTCGTCCTCTCGCACGGTGCCTAGGAGATGCGGGGGTGAGGCGAAGACAAAATGGCTTAGTATTTATGACTAATGGTCGGTTGTGACCGTATCATTTTAGGAGCTCGAGGAGATGGAGTACCAGCACGGCCCACAGGACGGGGTGACAGGGCTTGAGGAGCAGATACCGCGCATTACTACTACTATAGCTCAGCGTCAGGTGATGACGGGTGTTTTGTTTCAGCTTCCGCTTAGAGTTATGTGAGAGAGTGATTTGTTTTAAATTGACATGTACCGGGCATAAGCCCTTACTCTCATATGTGTACTCATTGTTGGACTGTATTTTCATTATATATATATGATGATGATTCTGTGATATGGATTTATTTTACAGTTTTACTTTTATTCTCAAATTGGCCTGCAGGTTAAAACGATCGTGCTAGCCGGCAGAATCGGCGTCGTGCGGTGGCGACTAACCCGTGTGTTAGTGTCACCGTAAGATAGTGGTTCTGGGCATAAGACCGAGTAACTCCTTGGTTATGGGAGGGGTCTTACACCAAGACTAGTGACGGTGACCTTACATGCAACCCTCTTTATAATTATGACCTTACATGCAACCCTCTTTATAATTATGAACCACGTGGACCAAAATTGTGTTATGGGCCTTCTAATGTTGCCCGGAGGAGAGGTCGACGGGGATGATCGGAGGTGGCCGGATGTAGAGATGATGGTGGTGGAGATGATGGTGGGGATACTACGGAGCCGTAACCGCAGCTGCCTAAGCGGGGTTGCTCGTCGGAGGAGAGAGCCACCAAGATCTCACAATGGAAGATGAGAATTAGAATACTTTCTTGCTTGCTTCATACATACCCTCACATGTCTTTATATAGGCTACACGTAATAATAACTCACCTAACAATCTCCCAACACTCACCTAACTCTCATAAAGATATAAATAATAATATTCATGACACATAACAATAACATACTGACACATAACATAACATAACATCATAACATAATCGACAGATAACAGATTGGTGATGGTAACCCTAAACCCTAATCTCACTGTGTAACGCCTAGATGAGGGGCAACCACTTATTAGCTTTTAATATTACTTTATCTCATAAGTCTAAGTCTAAATGGGGGAATGCAACCTATATATATGCTTGGTTTGGCTTTTTGCAGGTGATGGGTTCCCCCTTTTATTTATAGGAAGGGGCCGCCCATGATCTCCACTCAAGGAAAGTCATGGGTGGGCCCCCCCCCCCCATGATCTCTCATGGAGATGATGGGGGCGGGCCCCACTCCCTCCCCTCATGGGGAAAACCGTCGCCAAAGGAACCGCCGCCGGTAAGAGGCCGAACCACCGCCGGCGGCCGGACCTCCCACGGCCACCACGGCCGTGGCCGGCCACGGCCGTGGCCGGCCTCGGCCGGGGCCGGCCTCGGCCGGGGCCGGCCTCGGCCGTGGCCGGCCGCGGCCGTGGCCGACCGGGGCCATGGCCGCCCCGGCCATGGCCGCCCCGGCCATGGCCAGCCGCGGCCATGGCCGCTCCGGGCCATGGCCGCCCGTGACCTTGGCCGCTCCGGCCATGGCCGGCCTCCCTCGCCGGCCGCCCGGCCGCCGCCGCCGTCATGACGGCCCGCCGCCGTGGGGGGGACTCCCCGCCGTCCGATCTAGAGGAAGGCCCTCCATGCCGTCCAATCAAAGTGGTAACTACCCACTATCCCACCACTTTAGTGGTGGGGCCCACCATGATCCACCCCTGGAGGCTATAAAAAGACCCCCAGGGGACTCTTATTTCAGACCTTTTTTCTTCTCCGCTTCTTCCTCTTCTTCCTCAGGTGAGAGCTCTTCCGCCTCCTCCACCAAGTCGGCCTTCGCTCACCGGCAGCCACTAGCAGCCACCGGCGGCAACAAGCGGCCACCAGCTTCCACTGTCGGCTACAGGCACCCCACCAGCGCGCAGTTGGCAAGGAGACGCCCAAGACCGCGAGGAAGCCGAACAAAGAAGACAGTCGAGGCCAGCAAGCGCGCGCCGCCTCGAGCGCATGCACCAGAAGCATCCTGCACATTCCATCGTTTAAGTCACTTCCGCGGAGCAGCCTGTTGCCCGCTGGAAGCTACAGTCTTTCTCTCTCCCCTCAAGTTGTAACGAGAGCGGTCTGTCTCCCCGATTCACCAAGCATATTGTAACCCTCGGAAGCTAGTGGAATTTGACCGGCACAGACCCGGTCACGTGGTTTTTTACCTATTTAAGGGGTTTTTCCACGTCATCAAGACTTGTGTTCACTGTTTCATTTTCATCGACTGTGTGCGCGCTCGACCGCTCCGTGAGCTGAGACGGTCCAAGATTATCCGGTCCGACCGGGGCATCGAGTTAGTCCGCAACAGTTTGGCGTCGTCTGCGAGAAACGATTTCCCAACATCCTTTGAAGCGTAAGATCACCAGCATCGCCCCCTCCAAGTACTGTCTTAATGACAAAAAGAAGCACCCGTACCACTGAAGGATCCGCCCTTGGCAGGCAGGCCGAGCCTGCACATTCCCACTCTTTGGTGGACGCACCACTGACCACTGAAGCTGTATTTGCTCCTATAGAGGGAAGCATTCGCCAAATGGATGAACATCAAACTGAAATGCTCACCCTGCTGCGAAACCTGGGAGCGCCTCTGGCTCCCCCGCTGCAACCAGCTCGTGTGGATCCACCGCCGCAACAAAATCAGGGCAGAGCCCAAGAGGTTCCTCCAAGGCAGGAAATATCTGAAGAATATTCTGAAGCTGCAAGTTTCGCTCGTTCGGCCCAGAGGAGAGCGAGAGCAGACCATCATCATCATGAGCCCGCTAACGAAGTCCGTCTACATCCGTTAGAAAGATTTACTCGGGAGGAAATTCGAGAGGTCATCGCCGAAGAATATCATCAAGCAGCTACAAGAGATATTTGTACCCGCCGACCACTCTGCCAGGGTTCCCCGCTGACACCCCAGATTCTGGACCATCCAATTCCTCACGGTTTCAAACTGCCCGATATCGAAACTTTCGATGGAACTGACGATCCGTTGGAACATGTCAACCACTTCACTACCATTATGAGGATCTACAGCGCACCTGATCAGTTACTCTGCCAAGTGTTTCCGACCACTCTCAAGGGGCAATCTCGCACATGGTTTCACTTCTTGAGAGCGGGCACTATCGCCAACTTCACAGAACTAACGAGACAGTTCACAGATCAGTTTATAGCAAATCGGAGGATCGTCCGCGACCCTTCCCACTTATCAGGTATTCGCCGGAACGAAGGGGAGTCTTTGAAGGATTTCTTCCGCAGGTTCTCCGCAGAAGCCCGCCAAATCCCAGGGGTCGACCCTGAACTGTTAAGAGGAATGTTCCTCGGAGGTCTTCGCCCGAGCAGCTTCTATTCAGCATTAATGAGGGAAACCGTCGCTAGCTACCCCGACCTCGTGCACCGCGTAGAGGCTCAGATCGCTGCCGACGAGGCTATTGAAGCTCATCGTCAACAGTTTAACGACAACCAGAAGAGAAAAAGGGAAAATGAGCCGGCCCCTCAACACCAAGAAAGAAGATTGCGACGTAACCATCAGAGAGATCAGCCGCCCCGGGAGTACACACCCCTCAACACCTCCAGGACAAATGTATTTTATGCAATCCAAGGCAAAGAGGCGCTCCGCAAACCCAGACCTCTCGCAAAAAATACTGGGGACCAGACAAAGTACTGTGAATTTCATCATGGACAAGGACATGACACGGAAGAATGCTCAAAGCTCAAGGAGGAGATCAGCCGACCGGGGCCATGGCCGCCGCGGCCATGGCCAGCCGCGGCCATGGCCGCCCGGCCATGGCCGCCCCGGCCATGGCCGCCCCAGCCATGGCCGCCCCGGGCCATGGCCGCCCGTGACCTTGGCCGCTCCGGCCGTGGCCGGCCTCCCTCGCCGGCCGCCCGGCCGCCGCCGCCGTCATGACGGCCCGCCGCCGTGGGGGGGCCTCCCCGCCGTCCGATCTAGAGGAAGACCCTCCATGCCGTCCGATCAAAGTGGTAACTACCCACTATCCCACCACTTTAGTGGTGGGGCCCGCCATGATCCACCCCTGGAGGCTATAAAAAGACCCCCGGGGGACTCTTATTTCGGACCTTTTTTCTTCTCCGCTTCTTCCTCTTCTTCCTCAGGTAAGAGCTCTTCCGCCTCCTCCACCAAGTCGGCCTTCGCTCACCGGCAGCCACCAGCAGCCACCGGCGGCCACCGGCGGCCACCGGCGGCCACCGGCGGCCACCAGCTTCCACTGTCGGCTACAGGCACCCCACCAGCGCGCAGTTGGCAAGGAGACGCCCAAGACCGCGAGGAAGCCGAACAAAGAAGACAGTCGAGGCCAGCAAGCGCGCGCCGCCTCGAGCGCACGCACCAGAAGCATCCTGCACATTCCATCGTTTAAGTCACTTCCGCGGAGCAGCCTGTTGCCCGCTGAAAGCTACAGTCTTTCTCTCTCCCCTCAAGTTGTAACGGGAGCGGCCTGTCGCCCCGATTCACCAAGCATATTGTAACCCTCGGAAGCTAGTGGAATTTGACCGGCACAGACCCGGTCACGTGGTTTCTTACCCATTTAAGGGGTTTTTCCACGTCATCAAGACTTGTGTTCACTGTTTCATTTTCATCGACTGTGTGCGCGCTCGACCGCTCCGTGAGATGAGATGGTCCAAGATTATCCGGTCCGACCGGGGCATCGAGTTAGTCCGCAACAGCAGGATAGGAAGAAAATAGTAGAAAAAGTATCTCTCTATCTCTTTTCCCCTTCAGGATATGCGGTGGACTCCATCATCGCCGCACCTCTCATAGACCGCCCAACAACCGCCAAACAACCTCTCCAACAAAAAGTGAAGACAATTCCCGGAGTTCCATTCATCGTCAGTCCGTTATGCATTCTCAATCCAAAGCACGTATCAATTTGGTATCAGAGCCACTCCTTCCTCGACTGAACCCACCACCAGCGAAACACGTTCCAACCATGGGTTACAACAACCTTATCGCTCAATTAATGGAACTCATGGGGTGTATGGAAGCCCGTATGGAACAGTAGGATGCCAATTTGGTGGAACTGAAATCCCACGTTGTGGATCGAGCCCTACTCGTTCATCGCGCTCCCCTCGTCGTGTATCTCCGTCCGAACCGGCACAAGATTGTACCAGCCCACATCAAGAGAGCAACTCGGCCTTCTGCCCCGATGAAAACATGTCACGTTATAAAAAGATGGATTTCCCCGTTTACAACGGGGGGCCCCGCTACCATGGCTTACACAGTGTGATATATTTTTTCCAACCAACCCATCGCCCTCCTCCTAGCCCTTGGCCGTCATCGCCTCTTTCCCATCTCTGGCGCCTCGCTGCGAACATAGGCTCCCTCTCCCTCTCCCTTTCCTGATCAACCTTTGCCTCCATCATCTTCTCTTATGCAGGCGCCTCCCTCTCTTATATCAGCATCGAAGTCTTCAACAAGATGCGTCATTTCTCCTGCCCCCAAACCATTGAGGTCTACAACTCCCTCCTCTCCGCCCTCTGCAATGTTCACAACTTTGATGGCGCTTACGCCCTCATCTATCGCATGCACCCCAGATCTGTCCCTCCCAACCACGATACAATCTCCATCCTCATCAGCGTGTGGTGTCGTTGGCGAGCTCCGTGAAACTCAGAACTTCCTCGATGAAATGGACCGCCACAGCTCTTCACCTCGAACTGCGACCTTCTCATCAATGATCGAGAAGGGATTGGTGTCGAGGTCAAACAGTGTAGATATGGAGGATGGAGCAGCTGTAGGTTGAAGTAAAACTAATATTTTTAGGTGTGGGTGTTTGTTTTATGGAACTAAACTCAGAGGAAAGAGTTGTGTTTCGGTCGGCACTAAATTCAGTCATATGATGTAAACAACCCAATTTAGCATTTCAAGACATTGCAATTTACTTAGGCTCCGTTTGGCATGGTGGTGGCGGTCATGAACGTACATGGGAGTTAAATTGTCATTCGTCAACGCCCACCTAAGGAACTTCATCCACTTTTATGTTCAAAAGGATGATATTTGTTAGGTGATCCTTAACGAATGACGGTTTAACCCATGCATTTACGACCGCCACCACCATGCCAAACGGAGCCTTAGACTTGACCAATTTAAAGGAAAAGATAATTAATTTCAGCACAATATGAAAACATGAAATTTCAATTCAATATCTTCTTGCGTGTGAAATAGGCTGACAAGCTCCTTAAGGATCTGTTTGGCTCTCCGACGGGCATTCTATGCGGGAGCAAAAGCCACCGGCAGCACGCCATGAGGCATTTGTTTTTCTGCCACCGGTAGCATTTGCTCCCGGTTTCCTGAGCAAAAAGCTCCTAAACGCCGCTTCTCCTCGGTCTCTCAAACCCCGCTCCCTTCCCACTGGTCACAAACTCCGGTGAGTTTGCTCCCTCACCGGAATGCCACCGGAGAGCCAAACAGAGCCCTAGATTGAGTGTGCACCTCCTTTCAAGTTTCAGGACCCCATGCAAGACACTCACAAAGCAACTCATTCATCTTGTGAGAATAGAATTAGTTTAAACATAGAAAATGAATAAGGTCTCAGAACAAACTACTAGGATCTAAGACTCCCCCATTTCAGATCTCATCATCATAATCATCCTACATATTGCTCATTTTAAAGCATGATTGCACGATAAACACTAAAATGGGAGAATATATGAGGAATAATATAAGAAATATCCATGAAATTGTTAAAAATTATAGATTATCATGAAGACACCAGAAAAATGGATCAAATGATCTCCATCTGAATATCAAAAAAAATTTTAAAAACCTGGTGAACCTCAATGAAATCACAGATTAGATTTATGAATTAAATATGGCCTAAAGAGGGGAAAAATCTGTGGCATCGCAGTCTCACCAACTGCTGGCATTGTCACTGGTATGAATCAAATAGGCTAAAAATAGGTAGTTTGGATCAAGAGATTCCAAAGCAGATCTAAATTAAGTCCATCCCCCCACCCAACAATTGACAATGTACTCAATTCCTATCCAGATCCAAATATTTATCGAATTCAAGAGATTCCAAAACAGCAGAGCCATTTACTGTGCAAATTAAAGCCTCGGGAAAAAAATCTCTATAAAATGCGAATAAATTACAAATTCCAGAAAAAATAGACCCAATTAGAGCTTTCAAAAAGTGGACGAACTTTCAATACTTTTTTTAATTTATAATAATTAACATTTCTTTTAATGCCGGAAATAAGATTATCAAAAGGATCTTTCCACATTTCTTTCATGCCAGGATTTTGTAATATTAATTAATCTAGCATTCTAGCTTGTAATAAATCCAAATGAATATAAAAATAAAATAGGCGAATGCGAGGAAGAAGAAGAAATCAAGAGGGCAATGCAGTTCGACGCCCCCTGTAACAAATCCCAATCCCAGCAAAAATAAACAAACACAGGAGATTATAGAAGCCTTAGATGGAAGGAACAGGCTAAGGAGAACGGAGCATACGCGGCCGCCGCACCAAATCGGTGGTGAAGATCGAACTCCGGTCAGGAAATCAGCGACCGCCGACTACTCTTTTTCTCTGTTTTCTTCCTTCTCGGTGAAATTCTTCTCTTCTTCTCGGCTCTTCTCCTGTTGCACTATTTAAAGAGATGGAGAGAGAGGGGGGAGCGCTGTGGCCTGTGAGAACTAGAAACGTCAACAATTTGCAAGGTATGAAATGAGAGAGAGAAATTAGGGAGAGAGGGAGAGTTTTTTAAAACTTTTTACCGTACTTCTGGTCGGGTTTCGGGCCTTAACCTGCCTGGCTGCCTATGGTTACTGATAATTACGATAATGCCATTACTTCCTGTTCACACAGGATCCGGAACCCGTGGAGTTCCTATTTGAACGAATAAATGGGGCGGAATCAGAAAAATTGGTTAACATGGAAGTTGTAGATATTCCCGAGACGAATAACTTTTATGTTGAACACTTTTTGATTTGAAGTCGTTTAGACCCCCGATTTGAACTCCGAAAAAATTCTGTCCGAAAATAATTAATTTTCAACATGAAAGTTATTCGTCTCGGAAATATCTACAACTTCCATGTTAACCAATTTTTCTGATTCCGCCCCATTTATTCGCAAAATCAGAACTCCACCCCCTGGAGTTCAAATAGGAACTCCAGGGGATCCGGATCCACACAAGATTTGATACTTGAGAGTTGAGGCTGGATTTTTCATGCAACAAGCTACTTTATTTATTTATTTATTTGAGAGACATCACAGGGCCTCGCACCTACCCTACAGCCAATCACGACAATACACGGAGCCCATTACCCCCATGCAATACTATTTTGGCGAAGACATTATTCGGGCACGATGATGCTCTCGCTGCTCGCATATCCCCGAGTGCTCCTCCACTGCTCATTTTTTCTTTGTGCACATATGGCAATTTGAGAGCGGAGGCGAAAACATATTTTTTATTGTAGGTAAGAGCATATTTTGCAAAATTACAATATATATATATATATATATATATATATATATACTATATAATAAAGAAGTATCGTGGTCTCTCGATAGTAATGAATTTATAATTCATGGAATTAATCAGAACCGTCCGATATGAATGCATTATTCAGCAGCCGTCTGATCAAATATCCGATCTGGACGATCATGAAATCTCAGCCGTCCGATCATCGGATCAATCATGGCCGTCCGTTACTTTTTTATAGGTCTCCTAAACCTACCACTAGGGTGTCCTAAACCTATGTGAAATTACGATTTTATCCCTATAAATCTTAAAAATTGGGGAGAGGAGCCAGCTATTAAAATTAAATTTTAATTTAAATGCAGTTGTCCGGTTTTGATCCCAGGACCTCAAGGACAGCAAGAACAACTCAAACCAATGAGCCAAGTAAGCAATTATGCTAACATTTCAAATAATTTATACTTATAATGTTATAATTTATGTATTTTTATAAAAGAAATTTATATAAATATATGTATGATATAATTCATTATTATGTATAAGTATACTATCTTTTTCTTAAATTATCGTTATGGGTCGACGAAGTAATCCCGAGCGCCAGACGAATTAATTTATTTTTTTATTAATTTTAAAAAGGAGGTGGTTCGGTACTTTTGCGAAGCCCACCGCGTGGCGGCCGAAGCCCGCCGTTGTTGGCCGGGTACTGTGGCGCGTAGCCATCGGGCCGGAGGCCCGTGCCTGTCACTCGTATATATATATATATATATATATATATATATATATATATATATACACATACACACGAGTGACAGGTACGGGCCTCCGACCCGATGACCACGCGTCACAGTACCCGGCCGGCGACGGCGGCCTTCGCCCGCCTCCAACCGCCTGTTTTTTTAAATTGAAAACATTAATAAAATAAATTAAAAAATTAATTTATTAAAAATTTAAATTGAAAACATGAAAAAATTAAATTTAATTAATTAAAATAAATTTACATTGCTCTTCGAATAGACCGCTGATATGCCTAATGACAACCTTGCTCAAATAGACCGCTGACATGTCTACTGATAGCCTACCATAATAGGTGTATGATCTCTACTAAAAAGTTTTTGAATTTTAATGGATTTTCATCATTACTCTAAATTTAGGGATAGTGTAATTACTTGAATAGACATTATATTTTTTTTTTTTTGAAATATATTGTAATATATATCAAGTCATTAATATTTAAAAATGTGGGTATAGTTGACATTTTTGAATGTTGCACCAAAGGTAAATTTTCCTATATAGTAGTGAAAGATACGAGTTTCTTCGCACGGGCTACGGCCGTGCTCGAAGCTCCCGGGCGGCCTTCAACCGCATCCAGGCGGGCTTCGCTCGCCTCTGCATGGGCTTCGCCCGTGCTTCATGCTCCGAGTGGCCTTCGGCCGCATAGAAGCGGGTCCCGCTTCCACGCAATTCACCGACTCGGCGCCGCAACCATCACTCGCGTCCCCGCATTTCACCGGCTCGGCGCCGCAACCGCCACTTGCGGCCCCCACGTCGACCTATGATTGTTTGCCCAAAGTCAACGGTCTGTCGCAAAGTGATGTTTCCCTAAGTCAGCGAGTGGCGGTTGCGGCGCCGAGCCAGTAAAATGCGGGGACGATCACATAAACCACTTGACCGGTGAAAATAAGTCCACCCAAACGGAGCCAAAGACACAAAACACGTACATAAATTTTTACACGCGATGTTCTGCAAATCGCAGAGAGGTTGACGCACGAGAGGGATTTCGATGTGCGTTGGCTTATGTCAACGACACGCAAGCGGGAAGCTCGATCTTGACGCAAGGCAAGAAAGGTTGATCTCGACGTACGTCTGGATGGGGAAGAGAGAACTCCAAGTAAGTCGAGTTGATCATGACAGTAAATGTTGTAGTTGTAAAATACAGTTAGGCTTCATTTGGTTCGGCCTATTCACACCGCTGGCGGGAGCAAACGTCGCCCGCAGGGCGGAAAAACAAACGGCCTCCCAAGCGTTTGCAGCGTTTGCTCTCGCAGCAAGGAGAAAAAGCTCTACCTACTCGAAGTTTCCAGCCTCGCCTCCCTCCAGTCCGAGACCCCCCTTTCCACCCGTCGGGAGCAAATGCCACCGCCGTGCCAAATGAAATCTTAATCTACATTTTAAGTCTTTCAAAAAATGACAAATATATTTTGTAAAAAAAATAATAATTCAATTATTCTTCAAATCCAGATCTCCGAATTCGGAATACGGAATTCGGCTCTCCGAATCCAGAATCCGGAATTCGGCTCCCCGAATCCATAATTCGGTTCCCCAAATCCTGAACCAGAAATTTGGAATCCCGAATTCAGGATTCCCGGATCCGAATTCCCCAAAATCCCCAATCCGAATTCCCAGATCCCCAATCGGGATTCCCCAATCCCCAATTGAGATTCCCAATTTTGAATCTAGATTCTCCAATCCAAAATTCATATCCCAAATTCGGAATCCCAAATACGAAATCTTAAATTTGAAATCCGAAATCCGGATTCCCCAATATGGAATCCAAATCCCAAATCCAGAATCCCAAATTCGAAATCCGGAATCACAAATTTGGATTTGGTCCAGTCTGATGCGTACGCGCGTGTAGCTCATAGTTTGTCGTTGGACTCTTTCGAACAAATGAGAAAGAGTTAAATATTTTATATACTTAGATAAGTGAAGTTATACAAACAAAGTGAGACTAAATGTGTCATCATTTCTCATGAAAGATTTTTCTCCAAATATTTTAAGCTTCGTTCATTTTGATTTTTACTTTTTTCCATCACTGAAGTTATGTCTTGACTTGGCTCATATTGGTGCATGTTCCTTTTGGATCAACAAGCACCAATATTGGCCCAGTCTGATGCATACGCGTATATGCTTGAACTTGACTCCCGATCAACATGCACCACTATGATCCCCCTCTCCCTGGGGTTGTCCGCGATATTATCCTTCGTGGGCACCTTCAGTAACCACCCTCTGATACCAATTGTTATGAAATTGGGATCTGATCCGCGACTACGGTAGTTCGTCGCGGATCTTGCAACGGAAGATTATTCGAGCAATAAAATGACAAGCAAAATTAAATCCAAACAAGTACAACCAGATGACAAAATTTTTACGTGATTTGGAATTTGGGCTCCTACGTCCACGGGGAGAGCGCGCCGGTAAAGTCCACTATAAATCACGAGAGTTACAAAAAATACACTGAGACCGTAATGGTCGTACATGAAAAAAAATCAAAAAACAGTAACTCGAGCTGTCGCATGCGATAGCGCTGTCGCCGGGCGACAACGCTCTATCGTCTTCCTGGTTCTGTTATCGCTGCGTCTGCACTCCTGAAGCCGATCCCGCCTGGATCAACCGCCTGCTGTCGCCGTCGTCTCTTCAGAACCACCTGCTGTCGTCGGCCGTCGGGATGAGGCCCGACCGGTGTTGCTCCGGCGAATACCGTCGTTGTAGAGCTCGGCCCAAAAAGCTCCCGATCCCGTTTGGATCGAAGTTGGATGCTGCCTCTGCTGCGCACCTGCTGTTGTTGCCGCTGGAAGGGAAGCTCCCACTGATGCGCTGCGCCGCCTGAGGAGGAGAAATCCTCCACTGTTTTTCTCTCTGTTCCTCTCTCTCTCTCTTTGATGATGTGTTGGTAGTACGATTGGGTGGTCATAATGGGCTGTAGCAGCCCCCTATATATAAGTGGATATCCCCCTCCAAACAAGAAAGAAGAGCGCCATTAATGGGGAGACATTGATGGCGCCAGCCATATCCAGAAAATTACAGCTGATCATGGTTGTGCAAGCCATAAGGAGGCCAGCTAGCTCCCCTTAATGCTTCCAAAAACAGGATCCCCATACTAATACATTTCCTAATGTGGAGATTAGTCTTGATTAGGAATAAACCTCATCCTACGGATATGTGGCTTGGCGCGATCCTAATGGTCCGGGTGGGATGAGGTGTCATAATCTCACAATTTCCACCTTGACGCTTCATGTCACGAACGTAACTTCACATATAGCTAGGATCAACCCTATCAGCGACTATGATCCCCCTCTCCCTGGGGTTGTCCTGATCAACATGCACCAATATGAGCTAAGTTAAGACAGTGCTTAAACTTAACACCCGTCACGGGTTTGGTCAGCATGTCCGCGATATTATCCTCCGTGGGCACCTTCAGTAACTGAATGTATGTTATGGTCGTACAAGAAAAAAATCAGTATTGGTGCATGTTGATCGGGACAACCCCAGGAAGATTATGACACCTCATCCCACCCGGACCATTAGGATCGCGCCAAGTCACATATCTGTGGGAGGAGGTTTATTCTTAATCAAGGCTAATCTCCTCATTAGGAAATGTATTAGTGTGGGGATCCTGTTTTTGGAAGCATTAAGGGGAGACTAGCTGGCCTCCTTATGGCTTGCACAGCCATGGCCAGCTGTAATTTTCTGGATATGGCTGGCGCCATCAATGTCTCCCCATTAATGGTGCTCTTCTTTCTTGTTTGGAGGGGGGATATCCACCTATATATAAGGGGCTGCTACAGCCCATTATTACCACCCAATCGTACTACCAACACATTATCAAAGAGAGAGAGGAACAGGATGAGAAAAACAGTGGAGGATTTCTCCTCCTCAGGCGGCGCAGCACATCAATGGGAGATTCCCTTCCAGCGGCAGCAGTAGCAGGTGCGCAGTAGAGGAGGCATCCAGCTTCGATCCAGACGAGATCGGGAGCTTTTTGGGCCAAGCTCTATAGCGGCAGTATTCGCCGGAGCAACACCGGCCGGGCCTAATCCCGGTGACCGACAACAACAGGTGGTTCTGAAGAGACGGCGACGACAGCAGGCGGTTGATCCAGGCGAGATCGGCCTCAGGAGTGCAGACGCGGCAACAACAGAACCCGGAAGACGACAGAGCATTGTCGCCCGACGAGAGCATTATCGCCTGCGACAGCTTGAGTTACTGTTTTCTAATTTTTTTTTCTTGTTCGACCCTTCGGACCCCAGTGAGCAATAATGGCAACAAAATTTGAAGTCCCCAAGTACGACGACAAAATTGACTTTGGTCTGTGACAGAAACGGGCCAAAGCGGTACTCGTCTAACAAGGTCTCCATAAGGCTCTCCTAGGCCAGGAGAAATCTGAGAAAAAGGACGAGGAATAGGATGAGCTGGATTTGAAGGCAATCAGCACCATTCAGTTGTGCCTGGCCGATGATGTCATGTATAATGTAGTCGATGCTGCGACTACAACGGATTTGTGGAAGAAGCTGGAAGAGCTCTACATGTCCAAATCCCTCACCAATAAGTTGTACGTAAAGAAACAACTTTACAGCTTAAGGATGTCGGAGAGCTCCCAGCTACTTGATCACATGAATGCGTTCAACAAGCTGATTTCTCAACTACACGGCATGGACGTAAAAGTCAAAGAAGAAAACCAAGCTCTTCTTCTGTTATCCTCTCTGCCAAGGGCATTTAACCACATGGTCACCACTATTCTTTATGGGAAAGATACCCTAAAGATGGAAGAAGTGATGACGACGTTGCTTTTAAACGAAGCGAGAAGCAAGTCTTGGTCAAAGTTCGGTGAGGGTTTATTCGTCAAGAGTAGTAAACTAGCCTGAGGCAGGTCGAGGGATAGGGGCAAGAAAGAGAACCGACCTAGGTCCAAGTCCAGGGGCAAGGATAGCAAGGATAACAAGTGTCACTACTGTAAGGAGGAGGAACATTGGAGGATCAACTGCCCGAAGAGGAACCTGAAGGGGAAAGACAAAGAGGCACAACAGACGGTCGTAGATAGCGATGCTGACGTCCTACATGTCTCACCCAGTCTCGACACTACTGACGCATGGATCATGGACACTGGATGCTCATATCACATGTGTCCTTACAAGGAATGTTTCACCACATTCAGGGAATGGGATAGCGGTCCAGTATTGATGGGAAACGACTCGGAGTGTAGAACGTTGGGGATTGGGAGCGTTAGAATTAAGATGTTTTACGGGACGATCAAAACTCTCACTGACGTTAGATACGTGCCTGATCTGAGGAAGAGTCTGATATCCCTATGAACTTTGGAGGCAACCGGATACTCCTACACTGGCGAAGGCGGATATCTGAAGGTGAAGAGAGGCGCTCTAGTAGTTATGAAGGGAGAGCGATCTGGAACTCTCTACAGATTGATCGGCACCACGATTGCCGGTGATGCAGCAGTTGTTGCAACATCTGACGAGGACTCATCTCTACTGTGCCATGCCAGACTTGGCCACATGAGTGAGAGGGGCTTTCTTGAGCTACACAAGAAAGGCCTACTAAAAGGAGTCAAGACGTGCAAGTTAGACTTCTGCGAGACCTGCGTTCTTGGGAAGCGGCACAAGGTGAAGTTTGTAACTTCGAGCAAGCGTAGCAAGCAGGTGCTGAAATATATTAACTCAGACGTATGAGGACAAGCCCCAGAACCCTCACTTGGAGGGGCCAAATACTTTGTGACCTTCATCGACGACTTCTCGAGAAAGGTCTGGATCTACTTTTTGAAGAACAAGTCAGAAGTCTTCGAGAAATTCAAGATCTGAAAGACCAAGGTGGAGAAGCAGACTGGCAAGAAGGTAAAGTATCTGAGATCAGATAACGGCGACGAGTATACCTCAGCAGAGTTTCAGGCATACTGCGATCACGAGGGTATCACTCGCCGCCTCACTATTCATGGCACACCGCAGCAGAACGACGTCATTGAAAGAATAAATAGGATGTTGTTAGAGAGAGCCCGGTGTATGTGATTGTTCGCTAGACTCCCAAAGTCCTTCTGTGCTGAAGCCGTCAATACGACATGTTTTTTAGTGAATCGATCCCCATCGATGTCACTAAATCTGAAGTCGCCACAGGAGGTTTGGCTAGGCAAACCGGTCGACTATTCTAATATCTGCATCTTCGGTTGCCCCGTATACACCCTAGTACAGGACTCAGAGAGGACGAAGCTCAATGCTAAGTCCAAGAGGTGCATCCATCTGGGCCGAAAGGCCGGCACCAAGGGGTTCAAGCTGTGGAACTCTGACTCGAAGAAGGTGGAGATCAGGCGTGATGTGATCTTCGATGAGGCTTCTATGCTAAAGAAGCCTCAGCCTCAGTCTAAGGAGGTGGAGAAGACTCTAGCTACACCACTGGAGGTGGAGCTTGAAGGGAGTGACCAGGCTGATGATCATGGTGATTCATCCGACCCGGAGGAAGCTGATCTCGAGTAACCCACTGGAGTGGAGCTGTACTCCATTGCTAGAGAGAGGGCGATGAGAGAGGTTAGCCTACCTCTCAGGCTACAGGATACTGTAGCATACGCTTTTCAGGTAATATCATCTGACCCTATGTCTTATAGGGAAGCTGTCAAGAGCAAGGAAAACTCTCAGTGGATAGTCGCTATTGAGGAAGTGATCGAGTCCCTTCACAAGAACAAGACTTTGGATATGGTGCATCTACCAAAGGGAGCTAAGGCCATAGGCTCCAAATGGGTATTTAGGAAGGACTCCACTTCTGGGAAGGACCCTTTGAGATACAAGGCTAGATTCGTCGCAAAGGGCTTAGCGTAGAAGAAAGGCGTCGATTTCGATTAAATCTTCTCGCCTGTCGTGAAGCATTGCTCCATTCGATTACTACTCGCCTTAGTAGTACTGTATGATATGGAGTTGGAGCAGTTGGATGTGAAAACAGCATTTCTTCACGACATCCTGGATGAGGTGATATACATCTTACAGTCGGAAGGGTTTGTAAAACCCGGCAACGAAAAGAAGGTATGCAAGCTCAGGGGATCCCTCTATGGTTTGAAGCAGTCCCCGAGAATGTGGAATAGAAGGTTCGACACATTCATGGCTTCATTAGGGTTTATCAGGAGTCAGTACGACACTTGTGTCTACTTTAGGTTCCTGACGAATGGGGGCATCATGATCTTGATGTTATACGTCGACGATATGTTGATTGCGTGCAAATCAGCTCATGAGATCTCTCTATTGAAGGAGAAGCTGCATGCGGAGTTCGAGATGACTGATCTCGGTCACGTGCAGAAGATCCTTAGGATGGAGATTCGTCGGGACAGAAAACGCGGTATGCTTTGGCTTTCCCAGACTGGGTACATCAAGAAGGTGTTGGAGAAGTTCAGTATGACAGACTCCAAGGCTGTCTCAACCCCGTTGGGACAATAGTTCAGGTTGTCATCCCTTCAGTGTCCCACCACTGAGAAGGATCGACAAAAGATGCTTAGTGTGTCGTATGCGAGTGCAGTAAGATGCCTGATGTATGCGATGATCTGTACTAGAACAGACATCGCTCAGGCGGTGAGCATCGTGAGTAGATACACGGCAAATCTAGGACGGCAGCATTGGGAATCCGTCAAGTGGATTTTGTGATATTTGAGCGGAACACCGAACGTCGGTCTGCTCTTCAGGAAGAGCGACGTTGCGGGGTCGTTAGAGGGCTACGTGGATTCAGATTACGCGGGCGACCTCGATAGAAGAAGATCCACGATTGAATACATCTTTCTTCTAGGTGGAGGTCCAATTAGTTAGAAAGCTACCCTTCAGGACATCGTGGCTTTATCCACAATGGAAGCTGAGTACAACGCTGCAGTGGAAGTAGCCAAGGAAGCCATCTGGCTCAAGGACCTCGCCAAAGAGCAGGATTTCTCAAGAGGCGGTGAAGCTGCACTATGATAGTCAAAGTGCGTTTTGTCTGGCCAAAGACCCGGTCTATCGTGCCAGGACAAAACACATTGATGTGTGCTACCATAAGTTGAGAGAGTTCGTTGCGCGGGGACATTCAGTTACTAAAGGTGCCCACGGAGGATAATATCGTGGACATGCTGACCAAACCCGTGACGGGAGTCAAGTTCAAGCACTGCCTTGACTTGGCTTATATTGGTGCATGTTGATCGGGGCAACCCCAGGGAGAGGGGAATCATAGTCGCCGATAGGATTTATTCTAGCTATAGGTGAAGTTACATTCGTGACATGAGGCGTCAATGTGAAGATTGTGAGATTATGACACCTCATCCCACTCGGACCATTAGGATCGCATCAAGTCACATATACGTGGAAGAAGGTTTATTCCTAATTAAGGCTAATCTCCTCATTAGGAAATGTATTAGTGCGGGGATCCTGTTTTTGGAAGCATTAAGGGGAGACCAGCTGGCCTCCTTATGACTTGCACAGCCATGATCAACTGTAATTTTCTGGATATGGCTGGCGCCATCAATGTCTCCCCATTAATGACGCTCTTCTTTCTTGTTTGGAGGGGGGATATCCACCAATATATATAGGAGGCTGCTACAACCCATTATGACCAGACAATCGTACTACCAACACATCATCAAAGAGATAGAGGAATTGTGAGAAAAATAGTGGAGGATTTCTCCTCCTCAGGCGGCGCAGCGCATCAGTGATAGCTTCCCTTCCGGCGGCAGCAGTAGCAGGCGCGCAGCAGAGGCGACATCCAGCTTCGATCCAGACGGGATCGGGAGCTTTTCGGGCCGAGCTCTACAACGGCAGTATTCGCCGGAGCAACACCGGCCGGGCCTCATCCCGACGGCCGACGACAACATGTGGTTTTGAAGAGACGGCGGCGACAGCAGGCGGTTGATCCAGGTGGGATCGGCCTCAGAAGTGCAGACGCGGCGACGGAAGAACCAGGAAGACGACAGAGCGTTGTCGCCCGGTGACAGCGCTATCGCCTTCGACAGCCCGAGTTACTGTTTTCTGATTTTTTTTCTTGTACGACCATTACGGTCTCGGTGTATTTTTCTTAACTCTCGTGATTTACAGTGGACTTTACCGGCGCGCTCTCCCCGTGGACGTAGGAGCCCAAACTCCGAACCATGTAAAAATTTTGTCGTCTGGTTATGCTTGTTTGGATTTAATTTTACTTGTCATTTTATTGCTCAAATAATCTTCCGTTGCAAGATCCGCGACGAACCACCGTAGTCGCGGATCCGGTCTCAATTCCATAACAAAGTGAAGTTATGCAAGCAAAGTGAGACTAAATGTGTCATCATTTCTCATGAAAGATTTTTCTCCAAATATTTTAAGCTTCGTTCATTTTAATTTTTAGTTTTTTTCATCAAATAATGTGGAGACCAAACACCATACGTGACACAAATTCGATTATATATTATGAAATAAATATTGTAAGATTAATATTTCTAACAAAAATCAACCAATATAATTAGTTTTCTTAGATTATTTAAGAAAAAAAAGTAAAAACTAAAGGATTCTGGCAAACATTAACCGTAATCCCATTCGAAAGGTAGAAGAACCCCATTTTATATGTCAGTCCATTCTTGGATGACGAAGACTTGACATTTGAACACAGACTTTTTTTTTCAATGCGAGACATACATTACGAGACATGATTTCACAATGCACCCGATAGAGATCTCAAAAAATAGACAAGTACAAAATTGACGGACAACACACCGTAACCGCCTAGCCGTCTGTCCGCTCCTCTAACCATCAATGACACGCGAACAACTGTTTATTGACTGCTGAGGAGAACAACTTTGTCTGCATTTTCTAGTCTCCTGACCGCGAGATCATGTGACCGCAGAAGTCACCGCGAACAGATGAACTGGAACTGAGCTACCCGCAGTCCACAACACCTGGTCACCAAACTGCCAAGGTCACCTAACCGCGAGTAGAACGAGCAGCTTATTCAAACTGCTACTTAGTCCGCCAAAGGCGAACTAACTTGTCTAAGCTCGGAAACTGCCAAGTAAGAAGACCGTCTAGTCGCCGAACCGCGACCTGCTGCTAACCGCCACAGACTGCTACAAGCTATCCACACTGCATTTGAAACCAGTTTTCTGGCTGCCAAGTGATAGCCGCACAATCTGCAAACATAGCAATAACTGGTCACTAACTCTTGCCACGCGATTAGAAAAACGTAACCGCGGAGTTTAACCCAACCTGCAGTTCTTATAGTTCATGTTGTATATGACGAGGCCAATACCCCTATTTATAGACGGGGAGATGGATATTGTCACCGTCCAGGGGGATAGAGTAACCGCCGGTGACGTGACAGCTAGCAGCACCAGTCCGCCCAACATGAGGACTGCCAACACCAAACCGCGTGCGAGTAATACCACCAGTCCGCACAACTATGCAGACATCAACCTCAGTACGCGTGGACTTGAGCAGCCAAGTTGATTGCCACGCGATTAGAATTCTAACCACACCAAGCGACGATTTGTCGGTCTCTGCGGTCTCCCAATTCAGACCGCACAGTACACGGTTAGCACGAAACTAACCGCGCGGTTAACACTTCAGGGATACAGCTAAGTCAGACCGTGAGAACAACTATAGCCAAGAACCAGGCTATTCGCCAAGCCTATCCGCGCAAATAGCGCGGCCTCGGTGGTCTGTGCAGTCTGCACCATTCTGACCGTCCAATTTCAAATTCAACAGATTTCAACATGCATGAACGCTATTTTTGTAGCCCACCACCTTCTTTCACCGACGTGATCTTTCCAATCCTTCCAGCTACAGTCGAGAGGTACGAAGTACTTGTGATCCAGCGGTTTCTATTACTTCTTCTGCTACTAAGTTGCATACCAAAACAGAGATTATTGTGGCGCCCGATCAAAACCAAACTGACATGCAAATTCCCCAGTCAAATTTTTGGAGCTGCGGCGCTCTCTAAAGATGCAAAAATTTTTTCCACCGGAAACCGGAGGTAAAGAATGGTCCGGGTAAACCAATGAGAAATCTGAAAAGATGAGAGCTCAACGCAAAAATATATTTCACAAATCTAAACTGCATGAGTCTCACACTCCCCAACCTAAATTTTTGAAAATTAGTCGACCAAAAATTTCCCCAATCAAAGGCTTTACATGGATTTAAGTCGGAGGGAGACGTTAGGGACCAATGGGAGGGCAGAAAATCCTGGGCCCCGCAGAGCAGAATTTAGCAATGCCGCGTGGGGTCAGCACAGTGCACTCTGTTGCTGATCTGAGCCTATCCAAAACCCAAAAGAAAAATGGGCCTAAAATTTTCCTTAAAAAGAAGGGAAAAACTGGACATAAATAGGCGGAATTGGATAATGGGTGGGTGGGGAGTTGGCTTCTCTCTGCCCTATCCTCTTCCCATTTTCACGTGCTGCTGATTTGATGATGATCACAGGTCGACGCCACGGGGCCCGCCAGGGATTTATTACTCCTAGGGGCCCGCCCATTTACATGGTTCCCGCTCATTGGTCCCTGCCCGTACTCTTACGCCACGTATCGCCTCGTAGCGGGCTTTGCAGATATACGCTGCATCGGATTCCTCGCCAAATCTTCCAAAGGCTGATTTATTTGGAATTTAAATTCCGAAGGGTTTAAAATGAGTGCTGTTATTAGCTAATTCTATTTGGTTTCTAGCAAATCATTACTATTAGCAAACCCTCATTTTTCAAAATGGTTATTTGAAAGCCATTTTGTTACTAGCAAATCAACATAATTTTTAAAAAAAAAATTTTAAATTTTGTTTAAAATATTCTTTCTTTCAAAATAACTCACTACATATAATGACATTATAAATGATTTCAAAAGTATTCATTCAACCACTTATGTTAGCATTAGAAATGAGTCAAAATGCCGCAAAATTTTATTTAGTATGTCCAAAACTTCTTTTTCTGTATCAAAGTGTTTAAACAAAATATTGGCCGGTTTAAAAATATATTTGATTTCTAATTCCTATAAGGATGTGTTGTGCTATATGTACGAGTTAAGTGCATATAAGAATATACGCGTCTTTTTGAACTGCGTTTTATACGTACATTTTCATAGGAAGTGTTAAACATGAAAGTTGTAGATCTCGACAAGATCTACAACTTTTATGTTGAACATTTTTTGATTTGAAGCAATTTAGACCTCCGATTTGACCCCTGAAAAAAGTCATGCCGAACATATGCACGGACGCGTGACTTTTTCGGGGGACAAATAGAGGGTCTAAACTGCTTCAAATCAAAAAGTGTTCAACATCGAGATCTACAACTTTCATGTTGAACACTTTTTGATTTGAAGCAGTTTAGACCCTCGATTTGGGCTCCGAAAAAAGCCACGCCGAAAATCTGTACGGACGACTCGTTCCGTGCGTGTCTTATTTCGGGTCAAAAATGGAAGTCCTAAACGGCTTCAAATAAAAAAGTGTTCAACATGAAAGCTGTAGATCTCGATAAGATCTACAGCTTTCATGTTGAACACTTTTTGATTTGAAGCATTTTAGACCCTCTATTTGGGCTCCGAAAAAAGCCACGCCGAAAATCTGTTCGGACGACTTGTTCCGTGCGTGTCTTATTTCGGGTCCAAATTGGAGGCCTAAACAGCTTCAAATCAAAAAATGATCAACATGAAAGTTGTAGATCTCGATGTGATCTACAACTTTCATGCTGATCACTTTTTCAAATGAGAAACATTTGAGACTCAAAATTCAAAAATGAAAAAAATGAAAAAAAAAAGATTGGTTTGCTAGTAATATTTTTTGAGAAGAGATAAAAATACAAAAAAAATGACTAAATCTGTTTTTTCCTGATTTGCTAGTAATCAAAGTGGATTTGCTAATAACAGCACCCTTTAAAATTTATGTGCTGGTTTATTTATTTATTATGTATATAATAAATTAATAACATCATTAATTTGCTCCAAAATTTATTTTCCCAAATATAATTGAGTTTTGTAATGTACGCAATTGTCAGATCTCTTTTATGATTTTATAGCCTTCATGATAAATGAGGTGTTATAGTAAGATTTACTCAATAATTAAATCATTCCTTTATTTTTATATGAAATGGATTTTACGGCCCCCATGATTAGAAAAAAATTTAGATGATGTACTCTCAGCTATAAATAAGTGTAGTATTAAATAGTGACCGTTGATTTGATATCTTACGATCCATATGGTTTAAATACTGACCGTTGATCAGTATTTCGATCAATCATGTTATTTTTGTGAAAAATTAACGATCATTATTTAATACTGCACCTATTTTTAGGTGAGAGTAACCCGCATAAAATTTTTTCTGATTAAGATCCCATTTGAGAGGATTTTTTTGTCTTGTTTTCGTTTCCTGGAAAACGCCACCGTCCAAAATATTATGTTTGTTTTGGGGATGGGTGGCTTTCTAAAATGACAAAATAATTCATTTTTGATGAGCTGTATTTTTCACTAATAGAAAAAACAAATACAATATCATGAATGACGACGTTTTCTAGAAAACAAAAAAAAAGAAAAAAGACCTTGCTAGAGCTGTCACGGTTCCGGTTTGGTTCCGGTTCTACTAAAATCATGAACCTAACCGCTAAGGTAACGGTTCTTCAAGTTAGAACCAAAACCTTATTTGGTTTGACCGGTTCCGGTTCTGGTTCCGGTTCCATCATAATTTTTGGAACCGTCGTGTCAACGGTTCCGGTTACGGTTTAACAAGAACCAAAACCAAACCAGTCACTAACGGTTCGGTCCGGTTCAATGCGGTTCTATGCGGTTCGGTCCGGTTCCAATCGGTTCCAACTAAAACTAAAACCAAATTTGACAGAATGAAATAAAAGCGGTCTGCAAAAAACTCAAAACACCTTAAAAATAGAAATAATTAAGTTGCACACTCCTCGAAGGTCTCTTCCACGATCAGTGGGCTAGTATATGTCACCTTCCTACGCGTGTAGACTTGCTACGACGTCTAGTTGGCTTGTGCGCGTCTCATCGACATGCTTCTATGTGGTTCGGTCCGGTTAAAATGGGTTCCAGCTAAAACAAAACCAAACTTGACGGAATGAAATAAAAGCGGTCTGCAAATAGTAAAACTCAAAACAACAACGAAATAAAAATAATTAAGTTGCGCACTCCTCGTCGGTGTCTTCCACGATCTGTGGGCTAGTATCTGTCGCCTTCCTACGTATAAAAACTTGCCACAACGTCTAGTCGGCTTGCGCGCATCTCGCCAGCTTGCGCAACCGTAATAATCGGCTACAATTAGTTGACTTTCATGATTACTATTTAATAGTAATTATATACCTTCAATATTGTTAAAATAAAATATTTCAGAAAAATATATAAGTAAAATTGAAAATACATTATATAACTGTATAAAAATCAAAACTGTACTGTAAAAACCGACTTCAAACCGCACCAATGTCAAACCATATCACACGGTTTTAGTGTGGTTTGTTCAGTCTAAAACCGACGCATTTTGGTGTGATTACAGTTTGGGTCCAAACTGCATCAGTTTTATCCCTGATAGTAAGTATAAATATTATAGATGGATTATAAAATTATAATAATATTATAGTAAAATTAATAATAATAAACGGGTTGCGGTTCGGTTCTACTTCGGTCCAGTTCGGATCGGGTCCAAAAATCTTGAAACCGCTTGAGACTTGTATGTTGCGGTTCCGGTTCCGGTTCCAGTCCGGATAATAAAATGTAAGAACCACATCCGAACCAAAGTTGTTCACGGTTCCAAAATTCAAACTAGAACCAGAATAATTTGCAAACGGTTCGGTCCGGTTTTTTGCGGTTTCGGTTCGGTTCCGATTCGGTTTACGGTTTTCGGTTTTAAGTGACAACTCTAGACCTTGCAAATGGGGCCTAAACTATTTTTAAATTATATTAATTAAATAGTATATAAGCCCGAATGCGAGTGTTTTTAAAGATGTAACCTATAGTGTTGTAAAGCTCTCCGTATAATATAGATTAAGAATAAGAAATTTGCGATTTTAGATATTATTTGCACAGTATTTAGCGATGATAATACATTAAGTTGATGCTTCATTTTACTATTACAAATATAATGTGTTGATATTTATGTATTTATTATTTTATTTTATTTTTGTTTTATATTTTAAATTCACTTGCTATATATGTTTCATATTTTACTCATATCTCTAAATTGTGTGAAAAAATAATGGAAAAACAAAAATTCCTATTTTAAAAGTACAGAGTAAATATGACATCCCAATTCTGTAAGGGATGAGGCGGACTGGCGTTGGTGGGGCTCACCCGCTTACCCCCTCGAGTTGGAGCATTTGAGCGGGTCCCAATCCACTGCCCCCGTCCTTATCCACATGATCGGCCCCACCGAAACCAGTTACTCTGCCAGAGTGCCGGGAATGTTCTATTATTATTTATTAACTATTTTTTAGAGCTTATTTTGGCTATGTGCATCCTTGGAATAATTCAAAAAAAAAAACCTGTTTCATTCTATTCCTCGCTATCTAAAAACCCCTAAGCGCAAGCAGCCCTAAATCGTGAGTTGCTCTCCCTCGACGCAGTCACACAAGCTGTTGAAATTGGTGAAGTGAAAGTGGGTGGTCGGGCAGTCCGGGCGGCTTAGGCGGACTGACCGCGCGGACTGGTTCCCAGTCCGGCGGGTTGGTGGTTGGCGACCTGCGTAGTGTGCTGCGGTCTGGCTTTGCAGACTGCGCGGACTGGTTTTGTCCGGCAGTGAGTTGAGCTCTACAAGGTGGTGTGCGCGGCCTGTGCGGACTGGGCTTGGAGTCCGCACTTCTTCTTTGAAGTTGCGGTAAGCCGCGGTCTGGGCTTGGAGCTGGCGGACTGGTTTGGTATCCGCCGAGCTCGCGCTATCCTTTCTGATCTTGCTCTTCTGTGGAGTTCAGGATTTCTGCAGTGTTCGCTGTGACCGGGCTTTTGTGCGTGGCCGCGGACTGTGCGAGGTGGAGTTGTTTTCCGCAGTGTCCGCTGTGACCGGGCGGTGTGCCTGTGGTCGTGGACATTGCGAGCTGAGTTGGTTTCCGCAGAGTCCGCTGTGACCAGGCGGGTTGCCTGTGGTCGCGGACTGGTGCTTGCGGACAACTATGTTGTCGTGCCTTCGGCGGACTGTCTTTGTACTCAGCTAGTGGCTCATGTGTCTCGGCTAGTCCTGCAGTGTTTCTGCGGACTGGGCGGTCTGCCCTGAGCAGCTCGTCATCTCGCCTGGACTTGGAGTTTTGGTTTGCCTCGTGCGGGCGGACTGTGCGGATTGACATTGTTAGCTGCGACAAAGGGGCGGTGTCTCTATCTCATAGGGTGGTGACCACACTTCTCACCTGGCCTATAAATAGGACCCCCCGGCAAGCCATTGATAACAAGAGTGAACAGTAAGTTGGCTTGGATCAAGTGCTGCGGACTCGACTTTTGTATCCGCGCGGTTTGATTAGAGTTAATCGGTTTGCTGTGTGCAGGTGGCGCAGCTAGTGCTGTGAAACCAGGTGTGGTTTTAACCTTCAGCCAGGCTCAGTGAGTTTGCGGACTGCAGTATCAGCGGTTTACCAGTTCTCTCTACATCAACTTTCCAAGTTCAATAACCTGTCCGCGCGACCTTGGTGGTTCGGCGGTTAGGCGGTTTGCTCCTCTGTTCAGCAGCAGTTCAGTGAATAACGGGTTGTCCGCGCGACCTCGCGGTCTTCGCGGACTCCGTGTTGTGTTCAGCTTTAGCAGCTTGGCGGTCTGTGCGGTCTCGGCGAGCTCGACAATCTTGGCGGACTCGGCGGTTTCACAGTTATATCCGCCCGGCTTGTTTGTTTTTCTGCTTTTTCATGTACTGGCGAAATCATGTCTCGCCATGTATGCCTCGCTCTGTAAAGAAGATTAATGAAATTTTGATCTGCTTGCTTCTTTCTATGTTTTTGGTTATCTGAGTTGCTTCCTGCTTTCGGCGGTTCAAGTTGCGATCTGGGTAGTGCCGAAGATATTGATTTGGTGTTTGAGCTACCTTGCTGATCAACTTGAGAAAATTCAACATGGTATCAGAGGGAGGTTCAGTTGCTTGAGCGGTGATCAACAAGCTTTGATTTGCTCTGTGTGCTTCTGAAGGATAACCAAGTCAGTACCATGGACGGTGGTTTTGCAAGAGGTCTGGGAATTAAGCTTCTGACGCCGACTAACTTCAAGAAGTGGAAGTCGTGCATGAATAGCTATCTTCTGGGCGAAGAGCTATGGGAGGTCGTCGGTGGCGATGATCAAGTAGAAATCACTACTGAGTTTGGAACAGCCGAACAGGTGAGAGTGTGGAGGAAGACAAATGCCAAGGCTGAGTTTGCTCTTAAGCGGGCTGTGTCACCTGAGCTCTTTGATCACATCTTAGGATGTGAGTCTGCTGCTGAGATATGGACTTCCCTTGATGGGTTGTTCAATATGAAGAATGTAGCAAAGCTACAGTTCTTGGAAAATGAGTTGGCTAAGGCAACTCAGGGAGATCTTTCTATCTCCAAATTCTTCTTGAAGATGAAGAGCTTGTGTGCTGAGCTTTCTGCTCTTGATCCTGATGAGCCGATCTCCGAGGCCAAGCTGAAGAGGCACATAATCCGCGGTCTGCGGAAGGAGTATATGGCCTTTGTTACTTCTGTTCAAGGCTGAGCTACTCAGCCCTTTCTTCTGGAGCTGGAAAATCTGCTTGCCTCACAGGAGAGCCTGGCAAGGCAGATGGCTGGGGTGACCGTCTCTGAAGGAGCTAGTGAAGCTCTTTTCACTGAGAAGAAGAAGAAGAAGAGATGAGAAGGGAAGAAGAAGCAGACTGCGGCTGGAGATGAACCTTCATCTTCTAAATAGCAGGAGGGGAGCTTTGCTCCTAAGAAGGACTGGAAGAAGAATCTGAAGTGCTACAGATGTCATCAACCAGGTCACTTCAAGCGAGACTGCAAGGTCAAGCTGCAGCCTGGGCATGTTGCAGGCAAGGAGGAAGCTTCCTCTAGCAAGGAGGAAGCTGGCTGGGGTGGAGCATTTATGATGGGCACTTGTGTTCGAGCTTTGTCCACCGTTGACATGGAGGACGATTGGATCGTTGACTCCAGGTGTGGTCATCACTGAAAGTGAAGGGATAGATACTACTCTAGAGGGGGGGGGGGGTGAATAGAGTTATCAAATTTTGCACAGACAAGACTTAATAGTCTACCCAACTCCCTTGGAGTGAAGTGCGGAATGAAAAGATTATAGATATATATTTAACCTTATAGCCTAACACAAGTGATGTGCACAAACACAAGCTAACTGTAATTACAGTTAAGGCTTGGAAAACCTAATCAGCAACTAGCAATCCTAGTTATATCTAATCACAGCCACAGTGCAGGAATTAAACAATGGAATCCAGACAACACAAGGAAATTTATAGTGGTTCCCCAAACAACTTGGGTACGTCCACTCTTCTACCCACACGGTAGGAATCCACTCAGGTTTTTGATCAGGTGCCCTGCCACCAACAGGATCTGCTTCAGGTAGATCCAGAGACCCTTTAGACTTTTGATCAGGTGTCTAAAAACCAAGCACAGGTTTTTGATCAGGTGCCCTGCCACCAAGGGATACTTTTGAAGGGAGTAATAACCCTGTACAGGAGGGGGAATAAGGTTAAGATGTCTTCTCTATTTTACAATAGATTAGAGAAACACAAAAACTTGCACTGAGCTAGAAAGCTCTAAAGAATCAAGGCTCCCCCTGGCTCAAAGATGTCCAGGTGAAGTCTTGCTTCAGTGCAGAAAACTCTTCAGAAAGTTCTGAAGGAAAAGCTACAGGAAGAAAATAAATAATAATAAAATCAAAGATCTTCAAACAGCTATCTTCTTCTTCTTCTTCTTCTTCAAAGGATCTCTGAGTTTGAACTTCCTGAAAGCAGGAGAACTCAGGTTGAAGAAGAGTCGAAGATCTTAACACTTCTCAGTTAGATGGAAATTGCTGAGAGCAGAAGACTTGATCTTGATGAAGGCTTGAATGCTTGAAAATATCTGGGTAACTAGTTAGCTAGCTTCAATCCTTCTTCAAAGGGTCCTTTTTATAACATCAGCAAGCAACGGCTCTCTTCAGTTTGAATTACTTGTCTTCTTCTGAGACTTGAGACCTGAGCTGTAAATAACACACAGCAAAACAAACTCTGCAGCAGGACATTCTATAAAAGGAATGAACCTCTTTCTAAGAAGCTGCAGGATCAAATCAAATAACAGAAGGACTAAATAAAGTCACATCAAAGAAATACTCTTTATAGCAAAGAGAAGACTTTTCAGTCTAACGGCTATAAAGGGCTGACAACAGATAAAGTAAATTATAAGGACAGCTAATAAGACAAACAACTTTATCTAAACAGATTTGACTCAGGCAAAAAGAATAGAGCAGATATGCCTGGAAATATTATCATAAAACAACTGAAACAACTTGCCAGAAAATGTATTAATTAATTAAATATAATAAATAAATACAAAATATAAAGGCAGACAGAAAACGTCGAACGACCTTCGGAGATCGTCGACCGACGCACGGAGATCGTCGAACTATCGGACAGATAGTCGAACGATCCAGATAGTCGACCTATCGAAGAAGATAGTCGAACTACCCCGGCAGATAGTCGAACTATCAGAGCAAATAGTCGAACTATCAGATAGTCGATCTATCTTGGACAGATAGTCGAACTATCAAGCGCACACAGATAGTCGACCTATCAAGCAGATAGTCGACCTACCTCAGAAAACAGATAGTCGATCTATCAACAGATAGTCGAACTATCAAAACAAACCAGATAGTCGATCTATCAGCAGATAGTCGAACTATCAGGACAGATAGTCGAACTATCAAAGACGACAGATAGTCGAACTATCAACAGATAGTCGAACTATCAAGACGAAACAGATAGTCGACCTATCAACAGATAGTCGAACTATCAAGGCGGAACAGATAGTCGACCTATCAACAGATAGTCGAACTATCAAGGCGGAACAGATAGTCGACCTATCAAAACAGATAGTCGAACTACCTCTCCAAGCAGATAGTCGAACTATCAACAGATAGTCGAACTATCAACGCAGACAGAGCGTCGACCAACTGATAGACGATCGTCGATCAGCCGATAGACGATAGTCGAGCGGCGTTCGACTATAGTCGAATGAAAAACTACTTAACCAAATTCTCAATCTGGAAAAGTGAGGACTCTACAGCTAGACTACTAACCATTGACCATAGATAATTCTTGGGTCAAGGAGCACAAAGGAGAGGACTAAACACAAATCAAACTAGGGTACCAACAATCTCCCCCTATTTGAGTTAAGTCTCTCAAAAGCTAAAACTCAGAGCTAGCTATAAACAATATAAAATAATACAGGAAATAGTTAACAATTAACTAGCAGATTATCAAACAGATAAACAAATATAATACAGCAGTTAATCAACCTATTAAGAATCTACAGAGTCTGGCAAAGGGGCAGAGGAACTAGGAACAAAAGAGATTTTCCTTAGAGGATCATCAGATTCTTTCTTTGATAGCTTCAAATCCTGCACACCAATGATCTTTAATTCTGCAGCTCTTGGGACTACTGCTTCAGGATGCTTTTCCATGTATTTTGATGGATCAAAAATATCAGGATTAACCTGGAACTTTTCAAACTCTTTCTTTCTGAAAGCAGACATGGTAGTTAGACCAGTCGTATCTTTTCCTTCTGCTCTTGCTTTTCTTATTTGAGCTGCTCCAACTAGTTCTTGAAAACGAGCCATCCTAAAATTAGGATCAAGCTCAGGATTTTCATAAACAGGCTCAGGAGGAGCAGCATCAGATACTTTATCTTGAATAACTAGATAAGACATTGGAAGCAAACTTAGCAAAAGGTTCTTGCTAGAAATTTTAAAACACAATAAACTATTTACCTTTTGAAACACTTTTCTCAGACTGAACTGGTGCAGCAGTTGAAACCTTTCTCTTAGGAGAAGGAGGAGGTGAAAAAGTTGGCTTTAGATACACAACCTCCTTAACTTGTTCTTTCACTTCTGCTTCATGCATTTGACTGCCAGAATGAGACTTTCCATAAGAGCTGTGAGAGCTTTTCCTTGATTGATGCTGAGACGAAGCAGATCTTGCTGATGGAGCAGATTTTCCTGAAGATGCTGAAGGGTTGGCAGAAAGATTACCAGAAGCTCTTGCACCTGGAGGAGGAGGAGGAGGACCTCTAGGAGTCCATCTTGAACCAGGACTATCATATCTTTTAGATCTTTTCCTCTCTTTCTGCTGGTTCTTTGAGAACCACATCCTTTGACTTAGGGTCAATGCCCTTCAGAATATAATAAGGAGTATCATTGTCTTTACTGGGAGGAGGAGCAGCAGCAGCTTTCCTTTTCTTTTGGGCAGTTTTTTTTTCCTTGATTTCTCAGATACATCAGAATCCTCTTCATCATCAGAATGAAAAGATTATAGATATATATTTAACCCTATAGCCTAACACAAGTGATGTGCACAAACACAAGCTAACTGTAATTACAGTTAAGGCTTGGAAAACCTAATCAGCAACTAGCAATCCTAGTTATATCTAATCACAGCCACAGTGCAGGAATTAAACAATGGAATCCAAACGACACAAGGAAATTTATAGTGGTTCCCCAAACAACTTGGGTATGTCCACTCTTCTACCCACACGGTAGGAATCCACTCAGGTTTTTGATCAGGTGCCCTGCCACCAACAGGATCTGCTTCAGGTAGATCCAGAGACCCTTTAGACTTTTGATCAGGTGTCTAAAAACCAAGCACATGTTTTTGATCAGGTGCCCTGCCACCAAGGGATACTTTTGAAGGGAGTAATAACCCTGTACAGGAGGGGAAAGAAGGTTAAGATGTCTTCTCTATTTTACAATAGATTAGAGAAGCACAAAAACTTGCACTGAGCTAGAAAGCTCTAAAGAATCAAGGCTCCCCCTGGCTCAAAGATGTCCAGGTGAAGTCTTGCTTCAGTGCAGAAAACTCTTCAGAAAGTTCTGAAGGAAAAGCTACAGGAAGAAAATAAATAATAATAAAATCAAAGATCTTCAAGCAGCTATCTTCTTCTTCTTCTTCAAAGGATCTCTGAGTTTGAACTTCCTGAAAGCAGGAGAACTCAGGTTGAAGAAGAGTCGAAGATCTTAATACTTCTCAGTTAGATGGAAATTGCTGAGAGCAGAAGACTTGATCTTGATGAAGGCTTGAATGCTTGAAAATATCTGGGTAACTAGTTAGCTAGCTTCAATCCTTCTTCAAAGGGTCCTTTTTATAACATCAGCAAGCAACGGCTCTCTTCAGTTTGAATTACTTGTCTTCTTCTGAGACTTGAGACCTGAGCTGTAAATAACACACAGCAAAACAAACTCTGCAGCAGGACATTCTATAAAAGGAATGAACCTCTTTCTAAGAAGCTGCAGGATCAAATCAAATAACATAAGGACTAAATAAAGTCACATCAAAGAAATACTCTTTATAGCAAAAAGAAGACTTTTCAGTCTAACGACTATAAAGGGCTGACAACAAATAAAGTAAATTATAAGGACAGCTAATAAGACAAACAACTTTATCTAAACAGATTTGACTCAGGCAAAAAGAATATAGCAGATATGCCTGGAAATATTATCATAAAACAACTGAAACAACTTGCTAGAAAATGTATTAATTAATTAAATATAATAAATAAATACAAAATATAAAGGCAGACAGAAAACGTCGAACGACCTTCGGAGATCGTCGACCGACGCACAGAGATCGTCGAACTATCGGACAGATAGTCGAACGATCCAGATAGTCGACCTATCGAAGAAGATAGTCGAACTACCCCGGCAGATAGTCGAACTATCAGAGCAGATAGTCGAACTATCAGATAGTCGATCTATCTTGGACAGATAGTCGAACTATCAAGCGCACACAGATAGTCGACCTATCAAGCAGATAGTCGACCTACCTCAGAAAATAGATAGTCGATCTATCAACAGATAGTCGAACTATCAAAACAAACCAGATAGTCGATCTATCAGCAGATAGTCGAACTATCAGGTAGTCGAACTATCAGGACAGATAGTCGAACTATCAAAGACGACAGATAGTCGAACTATCAACAGATAGTCGAACTATCAAAACGAAACAGATAGTCGACCTATCAACAGATAGTCGAACTATCAAGGCGGAACAGATAGTCGACCTATCAACAGATAGTCGAACTATCAAGGCGGAACAGATAGTCGACCTATCAAAACAGATAGTCGAACTACCTCGCCAAACAGATAGTCGAACTATCAACATATAGTCGAACTATCAACGCAGACAGAGCGTCGACCAACTGATAGACGATCGTCGATCAGCCGATAGACGATAGTCGAGCGGCGTTCGACTATAGTCGAACGAAAAACTACTTAACCAAATTCTCAATCTGGAAAAGTGAGGACTCTACAGCTAGACTACTAACCATTGACCATAGATAATTCTTGGGTCAAGGAGCACAAAGGAGAGGACTAAACTCAAATCAAACTAGGGTACCAACAATCACCTCACTTGAGATATGTCAAAGTTCTCCAAGCTGCAAGCATACTCAGGTAACGAGGCTATTATAACTGCTGATAATACTGTTCATGCAGTAGAGAAGGAGGGTATAGTCACTTTGGGTAGTGATAAGGGGCCACTCACGTTAAGGAGTGTTTATCACGTACCGGGCATGAAGAAGAACCTCTTCTCTGTGACCAATGCTGTCGACGCCGGCTATCACGTTCTGTTTGGGCAACCAGAAGTGAAGTTCCTTCGTAACGTATCAGCGGTTAAGGCTGATGTTGCTCACATTAGAAGGAGAGTGAAGGACTTGTTTGTTTTATCAACAAGCTCCTATGTTGATCGCATGAGGGCCAATGATAGCGCTGTTATGTGGCATGAGAGGTTGGGGCATGTAGGGATGGATAAGCTGAAGGCTATATCAAATAGGAGCCTGGTGAGAGACTTGCCTAAGCTATCATCCTTCGGTGATGGTCACGTTTGTGCTGAATGTCAGTATGAGAAGTCTCACCGTCTTCCATTTGATAAGTCGCAAACGAGAAGCAAAGCACCACTGGAGGTTATCCATGGTGATTTGATGGGACCAACCGCGACTGCTAGCCTCGGCGGGAGCAGGTACATGCTAGTCTTGATTGATGACTACTCAAGATACACTTGGGTGTATTTCTTGAAGGAGAAGTCTGAAGCCTTCCGGTTGTTTGTGGAGTTCAAGGAGCTGGTGGAGGGTCGGCTTAACCTGCGGATCAAAAAATTTAGAACTGATAATGGCAGAGAGTTTGTCCCCCCCGAGTTTTCTAGTTTTTGCAGGAAGCACGGAATCCAGAGAGAGCTTACTTGTGCTCATACTCCACAACAAAATGGAGTTGCAGAAAGGAAGATCCGTCATTTGACGGAGACTTGTAAATGTTGGCTTCATGCCAAGAGTATCTCAAGGTCCTTCTGGGCGGAGGGAATGTCTTGTGCAGCCTATGTCATCAATCAGATGCATCTAAGTCCGATCAACATGAAGTTTCCCTTCGAGATGTTGCTGAAGGAGAAGCCAAGTGTTGAACACCTTCGGGTGTTTGGATCAACTTGCTATGTGCATATTCCTGATGCTCTGAGGACTAAGCTTGATGCTAAGACAAGGAAGCTTGTCTTTGTTGGCTATGATGAGCGGAAGAAAGGATGGAGATGCATGGATCCGATGACGAAGAAGTTCGTGGTGTCAAGAGATGTTGTCTTTGACGAACTGACGTCATATGGAGGAAGCTCGGTTGAGCTACCAGAAAGCAAGGTTGATGAAGGTCAAGAGTTGACTGCGATTGTTGATCAAGAGGAGTTGGCTGTGTCACCAGCAGGTCCTGTTTTGCAGGTTCTGGGGGAGAAGCTTCTGGGTCAGGAAGTAGGGGGAGCATTTCTCCAAGCTTATCGGAGAGCAGAGGTGAACAAGAAGAAGCAGCGGAGGTGGTGAGCAAAGAGCAGCCTCTTCGGAGATCAAAGAGGGTTATCAAGCCTCCAACTCGCTACTGCGAAGGAAAAACCGTGAGCTATGTCTCATGTTTCTTTGCAGGTCCTCTTGATGAGCGGGAGCCTGCTAGCTTCAATGAGGCCACTGGAGTTAAGGAGTGGGAAGATGCCATGAGAGAGGAGATGGATACTCTCAAGAAGAATGAAACTTGGGATCTTGTGCCCAAAGTTGATGGCATTACTCCGGTGACTTGCAAGTGGGTGTTTAAGTTGAAGAAGAAGGCTGATGGGAGCATTGAGAGATACAAGGCTCGCCTGGTGGCTCGGGGATTTTCTCAACAGTATGGAGAAGACTATGAGGAGACGTTCAGTCCAGTTGCAAAGATGACTTCAGTTCGGATGGTGATTGCATTGGCTGCTTGCCAAGGATGGAGGATGTGGCAGCTTGATGTAAAGAATGCCTTTCTTTACGGAGAGATTGACAAGGACATCTTCATGGATCAGCCTCTTGGTTTCGTTTCTAAAGTTCATCTAGATTACGTCTGCAAGCTCAGGAAGGCTCTCTACGGGTTGAAGCAAGCTCCTAGAGCTTGGTATGGGAAGATACCAGAATATCTGCAATTCTGCGGATACCTGGCTTCAAACTCGGACTCTAGCTTGTTTATAAAGAAGAAGGGGGAGCTTCGAGTCTTGGTCCTGCTGTATGTTGATGATATGATCATCACGGGAAACTCTGAGGAGGAGGTAGCTAGGCTCAGAGCTGAGCTAACAATTCGCTTCGAGATGAAAGACCTGGGATAGCTTCATCACTTTCTTGGTCTCGAAGTGGAGAGGAAGGAGAGTGGGTTACTCATCTGCCAGAAGGGATATGCTGAACGCATAGTGAACCGGTTTGGTTTGACTGAAGGGAAGACTTGCTCTACTCATCTGGATCAAGTCCTAAAGCTTCGTCGAGATGAAAGAAGGATTCTTCCTGATCCCTTGGTGTTTAGAGCTCTTGTTGGGAGCTTGATCTATCTGACGATTACTAGACCTGATATAGTTTATGTTGTTGGTCGAGTAAGTCGGTTTATGGCAGAGCCAAGGAAGTCTCATCTTGTAGCGGCAAAGAACATTCTGAAGTATGTCAAGGCAACTTCTGACATGAGACTTCATTACAGAAGGGATGTGAGGTTCTCTTTGCTATGGTACACGGATGCTGATTATGGTGGTGACTCGGATGACCGAAGGTCAACTTCTGGTTATGTGTTCACTTGTGGATCAGCGGGCATTTCGTGGTGCAGCAAGAAGAAGGACTCGGTATCCGTCTCTACTACAGAAGCAGAGTACAAGGCTTCGGCCTTGGCTGCTCGGGAAGCCATTTGGCTAAGGAGGCTAGTAGAGGACGCCCGTGAGGAAATGCAAGGTCCTAACTTGCTCCGAGGGGATAATGAAAGTGCTCTCAAGCTGGTAACCAATCTAGTTTGTCATGCCAGGAACAAACATATTGAGATCGATCACCACTTCATAAGGGAGAAAGTGCTGGAAGAATCTCTTGTGGTCGGTCATGTTCGGAGTGAAGATAACCTTGCTGACATCTTCACCAAGTCGTTGTCGAAGGGGCCTTTCCAGAGTCTATGAGGTCTACTCGGCCTGATCACCACTTCTCACTTCAAGGGGGAGTGTTGAAATTGGTGAAGTGAAAGTGGGTGGTCGGGCAGTCCGGGCGGCTTAGGCGGACTGACCGCGCGGACTGGTTCCCAGTCTGGCGGGTTGGTGATTGGCGACCTGCGTAGTGTGTTGCGGTCTGGCTTTGCGGACTGCGCGGACTGGTTTTGTCCGGCAGTGAGTTGAGCTCTACAAGGTGGTGTGCGCGGCCTGTGCGGACTGGGCTTGGAGTCCGCACTTCTTCTTTGAAGTTGCGGTAAGCCGTGGTCTGGGCTTGGAGCTGGCGGTCTGGTTTGGTATCCGCCGAGCTCGCGCTATCCTTTTTGGTCTTGCTCTTCTGTGGAGTTCAGGGTTTCCGCAGTGTCCGCTGTGACCGGGCGGTGTGCCTGTGGTCGTGGACATTGCGAGCTGAGTTGGTTTCCGCAGAGACCGCTGTGACCAGGCGGGTTGCCTGTGGTCGCGGACTGGTGCTTGCGGACAACTGTGTTGTCGTGCCTTCGGCGGACTGTCTTTGTACTCAGCTAGTGGCTCATGTGTCTCGGCTAGTCCTGCAGTGTTTCTGCGGACTGGGCGGTCTGCCCTGAGCAGCTCGCCATCTCGCCTGGACTTGGAGTTTTGGTTTGCCTCGTGCGGGCGGACTGTGCGGATTGACATTGTTAGCTGCGACCAAGGGGCGGTGTCTCTATCTCATAGGGTGGTGACCACACTCCTCACCTGGCCTATAAATAGGACCCCCCCCCCGGCAAGCCATTGATAACAAGAGTGAACAATAAGTTGGCTTGGATCAAGTGCTGCGGACTCGACTTCTGTATCCGCGCGGTTTGATTAGAGTTAATCGGTTTGCTGTGTGCAGGTGGCGCGGCTAGTGCTGTGAAACCAGGTGTTTGGTTTTAACCTTCAGCCAGGCTCAGTGAGTTTGCGGACTGCAGTATCAGCGGTTTACCAGTTCTCTCTGCATCAACTTTCCAAGTTCAATAACCTGTCCGCGCGACCTTGGTGGTTCGGCGGTTAGGCGGTTTGCTCCTCTGTTCAGCAGCAGTTCAGTGAATAACGGGTTGTCCGCGCGACCTCGCGGTCTTCGCGGACTCCGTGTTGTGTTCGGCTTCAGCAGCTTGGCGGTCTGTGCGGTCTCGGCGAGCTCGGCAATCTTGGCGGACTCGGCGGTCTCACAGTTCTATCCGCCCGGCTTGCTTGTTTTTCTGCTTTTTCATGTACTGGCGAAATCATGTCTCGCCATGTATGCCTCGCCCTGTAAAGAAGATTAATGAAATTTTGATCTGCTTGCTTCTGTCTATGTTTTTGGTTATCTGAGTTGCTTCCTGCTTTCCGCGATTCAAGTTGTGATCTGGGTAGTGCCGAAGATATTGATTTGGTGTTTGGGCTACCTTGCTGATCAACTTGAGAAAATTGTACACAAGCAGCAGGGTGAAGTCAGGATTTAGGTCGCCACCTCCTTCCTGTTCGATATCTCCACTCTTTAAGGTGATTCCTCAGTCATGCAACTGTGCAAGCCACCGACGATTTCTTGCCCCGACGATGAAGGTTGATGGATCTAGGGTTTCAGTTCGTACAAGTTACCTTCAATCTCATTTTGATTTTTCATCCTTTTCTTTCCTGATATTATCTTCCGCCTACAAGTATATTATAGTCTCTTTCTCACTTTTTGTTGATTCCGAATCTTTTTTTTTCTAATTTCTGCTTGATCTCTCTAGTAAAAAAATTCCTCCAACTATTTCTTGGATTTCAAAACCTTTATATGGGGGTTTTCTAAGGCGGCGTTTGGCGCGGCTTATCGCAGCTTATTTGCTCTTGTGAGGTTGGACAAAACCATCATTGTATGTTTGGTATGACAAATGTTACTACCGCTACCAAAAAAAGAAATTAGTTTGGGGCATAAGATTTTGGCATGACAATGACATTTTTGTCCAACCCCATCAGAGCAAATAAGCCGCGACAAGCCGCGCCAAACACAACCTAAATCCTTTTTTTTACCAAAGACGAGTTGCGTTTAACAATCATCTGAAAAAACCGCTATTCATGACAAATTTTTGGGGACAGTGTCAACTCAGTCTAACCCAGCAGAGCCACCTGTGATACACATTTTGCTTTTCAGTCGGGATGGTTTCATTGGACCCATCTGTCCCCATTTTTTTGTTTTGTAGTTTATAGACCAATTTGAAAGAGCTATGATGTGCAAAGTAGCTCGCACTCTTTGACTTGTGACTACTAAACAACTTCTGCTTATCTCTAGCCACTGAATGGTGATTGATGAGGTCCCCTCAAAGCACTATTTGCACCCCCAAGCTTGGGCCGGGTGCGGCTAGCGGTGAAATTGCCTGAGATGAAATCGTCCGAGGCGAAACCCCGGACCACCATATCCTCCGACCGTCCGAGCCGGGCAACCCCCCGCTCCTCCAGACCTTTGGCCGCTTAAAGTCGACAGCATCCTTCCAGCCTGGGGTGAACGACCCCTATTGGCCGTCCTCCCTCTCTCTCTAGCGCTCAGGTCGGGTAACATTTTCGGCTGCCCGTCCTATCGCCTTCCCTGTTATAGGCGGCTTCCTTGCCGCTCAGGTTGGGCGGCACTTTCTGCCGCCCGTCCTGCCGCCGCCCCCGTTAGGGGCAGCTTCTTTACCGCCCAGGTCGGGCGACATCTTATGTCGCTCATCCAGCCTCCGCCCCCATTTGGGGCGACTTGTTTGATGCCCAGGTCGGACGACATTTTTTTGCCGCCACCCCTATTAGGGGTAGCTTCCTTGCCGCTCAGGTTAGGGGACACTTTCTTCCTACCGTTGCCCCAGTTAGGGGAGGCTTCTCTACCGGCTAGGTAAGGTGGCATTTTATGTCGCCCGTCTTGCCGCCGCCCCCATCAGGGACAGCTTCTTTGCCGCCTAGGTTGGGCAGCATTTTTCTGCTGCTCGTCCTGCCACCGCCCCTGTTAGGGGCGACCTTCTTGCCGCTTAGGTTGGGTGGCACTTTCTGTCGCCCGTCCTGCCACCGCCCCCATTAGGGGAGGCTTCTCTACCGCTCAGGTCGGGTGACAATTTACGCCGTCGGTCCTTCCCATCAGGGGCGGCTTCTTTGCCGCTCAGGTAGGGCGCCATTTTCTGTCGCCCCCCTCATTAGGGGCGGTTTCCTTCCTGCCCAAGTCGGGTGGCATATTTGGTCGCCCAGCCTTGGCCGCCGGTCTCCGCCGCGGGCACCTTGCCTTGGTCGCCGGTCTCCGCCGCGGGTTGGGTGGTTGGCCCGGTTAACACGAGGGCAAAGTTGTCATTTGGATAAAAATGGTGATCCACGTGCCCTATTTCAGGCGTTTCTATTTGACATTCGTCCGTCCGGTAGTTATCAAGTAAAATAGCCGGGATGCCCCTCTTGGAATATAAATGGACTATAATTCTCCTTAATTTCAACGTTTCTCCGCCCGAAAAATTCTCCTAGGTTTTCTCTCTCCTCCTTTCCTCCTACGATTTTCTCTCTCCTCCATTTCTCCTCCCGTTGCATGCTCCCGTGCACGTCTCTTCCTTGCGCGCTCTTGAGCGCGCCCCTTCCCTGCGTGCTCACGTGCATGTTTTTTCCTTGCGCGCCCACATGCACGCCGCTTCCTTATGCGCCCACATGTGCGCCGCTTCCTTGCATGCTCTTGCACGCGCCGCTTTCTTACGCGTTTTTGCGTGCGCCGCTTCCTTGTGTGCTCTAGCACGCGCCTCCAACGCGCTTCAGTGCACTCCACTTCCTTGTGAGCTCCAAACGCGCCCCCGTGCGCTCGGTCTTCAAGACCGCTCCTGCGCGCGCCTCCCCTTGACCTCCGAAGTTAGTCTTGACGACCGAAGTCCGTCTTGACCGCGAAGTCCGTCTAGAGTGTCGAAATTCGTCTAGACCGTCGAAGTCCGTCTTGACCGCCGAAGCCGCTTTCAAGATTCATCAAGCACTTCGAAGATCGCAAGAAGTCCAATAATTGTCTTCTACCATCAGCCGTCCGTGTGGCGACCGAGAAAACCGCAAGCCTCCCCAATGTCGGCAATCCAAGCCTGTGAAGTGCAGCTCAACTACATATAGGCGAACAACACGCTCCGTATTTCCAGTGCCCTCAGCTCAGCAACAAGCTCACTAAGCGACAACAAGTAAATCATTCCAGACTACTTTAAGCACAACAAAAGACATGAAGCCATAGAGGATAAGACATACAGAGCGAGCTACTCGAGCTTCCAAGCCCTTAACATCACGACGAGTGCAACATGTTGCTCTCGCTTCTTAGCACCGATAGAGGAACTCAAAGCGCGGCAACCGCATCGCTCCCCACAACGTACGAAAAAAATACTTTGCTCTGAGAGTGGTGACCTGTCACTTAAAATTGAAAACCGTAAACCAAATCGGATCTGCAAAAACTGGACCGAACCGCTCACTAATTATTTAAGTTTCAGTTTGAATTTTGGAACTATGAACAACAATGGTCAGAGTATGGTTCTTTCATTTTATTATTCGGATCAGAACCGCAACCTCAACCGCAACATATAAGTTTTAAGCGGTTTCAAGAAATTTAGACTGGATCTGAACCAGACCGAAGCAGAAACAAACCGCAACTCATTTATTATTATTTTTATAATATTTTAATTAATATTAATATTATTATAATATTGTTATTTTTTATAATCTATTTATAATATTTATACTTACTATTAATCGTAAAACTGGTGCGGTTTGGTGTGGTTTGAACTCAAACCGCAATCGTGTCAAATGTGATCGGTTTTGGACTGAACAAAATCGCAGCACATCAAAACTGTGCGGTGTGGTTTGAACATTGTATCAACATTGCACGGTTGTGATCTTTGACTTTTTGAATGGAGATTGGAGGTTCATGGTTTGTTTCAGTCTTCGAGAGTTAGGAATTCAAATTCTGAATATTATTTAACACCAGTCAAGAAATAGCCGAAAAGAAAGAATAATATTAAAATGTTTCTAACATGAATACCTGCAATCAATGTCTAGAAAGAGTTGAAGAGGAAGGAACTACTAGCCGAAGAGTAGATGACAAAACTACTGAAAAATGAATCCCTTGCTATTTTTGTAACAAAGAAAATCCCTTGTTATTTTTGTAGGTGAAATAAAAAAGTATTTTCCTAGCTAAATTTGATGCTAATTAGGAAGGATTATCAAGCCTTCCTAATTTACCTTGCTAAATGAGAATTTTCTTGTAGTGGGTCCTCTCGAAGAAGTTTGTACAAATGATGACAACCCGTCCTGCCATCGCCCCCATCAAGGGAGGCTTCTTTGCCGCCCAGGTCAGGTGACATTTTTCGATCGTCCGTCCTTCCGCTGCCCTTGTTAGGGGTGGCTTCCTTGCCACTCAGGTTGGGCGGCACTTTCTGTTGCCCCCGTTAGGAGCGGCTACCTTGCGCCCAACTCTGGTGGCATTTTCGGCCGCCTGGCCTTGGCTGGAGGGCCTTGCCCCAGTCGCTAGTCTCGTCAGCTACCCGTCTCAGCCGCAGGTTGGGTGGTTGGCCCGGCTGACTCAAGGGCAAAATTTTCATTTGCATAAAAATGGTGATTCGCGTGTCCTATTTCGAGACTTTCTATTCGCCCGTCTGATAGTTATCAGATAAATTTACCGAGATGCCCCCTCTTGGAATCTATAAATAGACCTCAATTCTTTTTCATTTTAACGCTTCTCTGTCCGGAAAATCCTCCTAGAATTTTCTCTCTCCTCCTTTCCTCCTACAATTGTCTTTCTCCTTCATTTCTCCTCCCGTTGCGAGCTCCCGTGCACGCCTCTTCTTTGCTTGCTCTTGTGCACGCCCCTTGCATGCTCACGTGCGCGTTCTTTCCTTGCGCGCCCACGTGAGCGTCACTTCCTTGCGCGGTCCGCTTCCTTGAGTGCTCTTGCGCGCGCCGCTTCCTTGCGTGCTCTAGCACGTGCCTCCAGCGTGCTTCCATGCACTCCGCTTCCTTGTGAGCACCAAACGCACCCCCATGCGTTTCGCCTTCAAGACCGCTCCTGCATGTGTCCCCCCTTGACCACCGAAGTTAGTCTTGACGACTGAAGTCCGTCTAGACCGTCGAAATTTGCCTAGAGCTCCGAAGTCCGTCTACATCGTCGAAGTCCGTCTTGACCGCCGAAGCCGCCCACAAGATTCATCAACCACTTCGAAAATCACAGGAAGTCCAATAATTGTCTTCTGCCATCAGTCGTCCGTGTGGCGACTGAGCAAACTGCAAGCCTCCCCAGTGTCAACAGTCCAAGCCCGTGAAGTGCAGCTCAACTACATTTAGGCGAGCAGCACGCTCGGTATTTCCTGCGCCCTCGGCTCAGCAACAAGCTCACCGGGCGACAACAAGTCAATCATTCCAGACTCCTCTAAGCACAACAAGAGACAAGCTACAGAGGGTAAGGCGTTCAAAACACGTCGCTCGAGCTTCCAAGCCCCTAACATCAGGACTAGGCAACAAGTTGCTCCCGTTTCTTAGCACCGTCAGAGGACCTCAAAGCGCGACAAGCGCATTGCTCCCCACACCGCACAAAGAAATACTTAGCTCTGAGAGTGGTGGTTTGTCACCATCCGAGCATTTCTCTCTCTCTCTCTCTCTCTCTCTCTCCCAACAACTGTAACGAGAGTCGGTTTGTCGTCCTCGAGTTCTTTTAAAAATACTATGTACAACAACCAATAAATAGATGAGGTTTGGTCGGCATAGCTCCGACCACATGATTTTTCACCTCGTTGACGGGATTTCGATGTTCAAAATTTTCTTTTTCAACTTTCTATTTTCTGTGATTGTTTACGCGCTCGATCGCTCTCGGGATAAGGTGGTTCAATTTAGTCCAATATACCGGAGCCTTGAGCCATCCACAACAACAGAGATAGAAACATGTAAAATCTAGGATGAAATGAACATTGTACAAAATTATTTTTTGAACAGGAACTCCAATAGCCTCCCCTGAAGTTGAAAAGATTATATACTGTATTTAATTATTAAGATAAAATTTATTAAAATAGCGAAGGATCGGCGACCATATATACACAGATGAATTATTATATTATAACTTATTAAGAAGGTGAGAATATGCATAGGTAAATATATAATTGACATTAATTAATGAAGCCAGCTGAGGCATGTAAGAATGTAAAGAGGAGCATGTTGCTAGAAAAATGACACAATAAATCAATAATAGCAATAATGTAGCATTGAAAAAGAAGGTTTGAGATGAGAATTGGTTAGAAATGGAGCAATAAAAGGCAATAAAGACGAGAATGCAAGAGCGAAAAGAAAAAAAAGTTGAATAAAGACTGATTACAATATGGCTCAAATAATGCGTGTGTGCATGACTGATGATGGCGACGAAGACAGCGAAGATGAGCGCATGTGAATGAACGAGATTGATTCATATGGTTGTGACCATGGATACGAAAATCTTGTTGATCATAATTAGAGGTGCAAGTAAAATCTGCGTCATAAAAGCCGGCCCTACAGAAAGCCTTGGTAAGATGGCCAACGGTTTATAGTCAGTTGGTTAGCTGGGCCAGGACTGCCATCTGTCCTTTGCTGATAGCCTAAGGCAAGAGTTTGCAGCCCTGAGCAACTGATTAGAATATTGTTGGGAGCTGAGCTGGCATCTGCCCATTTTTTTTTATTTTTAATTATATATAATATTTTAAAATATAGTTTGAATTTTGAAAATCTATAAATAAGTTGTGAGGCCCGTACATTTTAGGCTCTGTTTGGGGGGCTTATTTTCACCGGTCAAGCGGTCACGATCATATGAACCGGAACTTAATTAAGGCCTGGTTCATGCGGTCATGACCGCTTGACCGGTGAAAATAAGTCCTCCCAAACAGAGCCTTACTTTCTATGAGGTGGCCAATACCACAGGCGATCGATCATCACTCGTGGGAGGGAGACAGCAGGTGAGCCAAACAGAGGCTAAGGCCTCATTTGGTTCAGCGGCTGGAATCCGGTGGGTTTGGAGAGGGGCAGGGGTTAGAGACAGAGGTGGGGAGGCGGGTTGAAGACGCTCCTTTCAACGCCATTTTGCGAAGGGTGCGGGAGTAAACGTCGCAGCATGCGTGCAATGGACGTTTGTTTTTCCGCCTTGCGGCGGCAACTGCTCCCGCACCGGCGTGAAAACGCCCTGCCAAATGAGGCCTTAGATAATGCTGCAAATTCAAGTAGAAGTTAGTATTTGAGTCAATAGTTGCGCTTTAAATGTTGATTATTGGGCTTTGTTGGGCAAGCCCACATAATAAGAAAACTAAGAGGCAACTTCTAATATAAAAATACCATTTCTTTATATTTTTTTAAAAATGCGCATGAAAATTGACAACTAGTGTGGGCTAGCGTGACCATTGTCTTTATAAAGATGAGCCACAACAAGGTTTGCAGATTTTATTTTTAAGTAATATCTAAGAACAAACAAAATTGAGAGGGCAATATTATCTTTATACTATATCATTTTAGAAAACCCACCCCGGCCGCAAACTACTCTCAATCCCCCATGAGCCGCCAACTCATTCACAATCCACTCTCCTCCCGATCCGCAACATGCTCCGCCCACCGCCATCCCCCAAGGGTAGACGTGAGTGTCATAACACCGGGTTACTCGTGATCAGAGTACTGCCGTTGGCCGCACGGAGGCCTGTGCGTGTAATTACCCAAACATCCCATGAGAATTAGCATAAAATCCAAATGCTTTCTATAAATTCATCCAAAAAAAAGTCTGCACATCAACACTAAAAAAAACTCCCAACTCTAACAACTATACACACACAAAAAAACACATGGAGAACCTCACCCTCTTCTTCTGGGCTCAAATAAAGAACACAGTTCAAACCTCAAACAAGATAACTCATTCCAACCTCAAGGGTGGAAGCATAGGGTATACTTACAGCATAGCACGGTCCCCGCGAATTCCTCCTCAAGAAATCATACACATGGAGAACAATCTTCTTCATGAAACTTGAACCCCCCTTGGCTTTCATGTAAGAATGTCCCATGATGAAGACCATGCCAGTCTCCCTCGCCTCCATCAGCTCCCGCAGCTCCTCCTGCACCCCCGAATCCATCTTTGGACTCTCTGGCAGCACAAACCTCACCCTCTTCTTCTTCTTCGTCGAAATGATCGGCGATTGTATCTCCCGCGACTTCGAAGGCCCGGCCAAGTCCCCGGCGTTCTCGCAGGAGTCGGAGCCGCCGTCCTCCTCCTCCAACTCCGGAAGCCAGTGGCACGCGCCGACCACCGCCATCCTCTCGGCCTCCTTGCCAGACTCTTCGGAGAGACCGTCGGGCTCCGTCAAAGGACTACTGGACTGGATAAAGGCAGCAATGCTGCACAGAAGTTCTTCCTCGAATTCAATGTCGTCTTTGTGAATGTCGTGATAGCCGTATCGAGCAATGCAGCGGTAGAGGCGGTACTCCTTGGGGCCAATTCTCCCGACCAGGAACCGCTCCTCCGGCTGAACATGTGGCACCGGAACTGATTTGATGCAAAGGAAGACGAGGACCTGGTGTTTTTCATCATTCGGCATTTTCAATATAGGGCCATTTATCGGGACCTCCCCTATAAGTTCGCTAAATTACAGGTTGCACTGTTCTTACTTTTGAAATTACGAAAAACCTCCCGGTAAATTATATTTCATAATATCCATTCACAAAAGACCCCCGCAGCAAATTTACTCAAAGAGGGTATTTTTGTGCATGAATGCTAACTTCCGAGGGAAGCATTGGTAATTATTCTTTTCGAAGAACCTCACATCCTTCAAACTTATGCATCATAATCAATAAATTTGACATTTTCGCAAAATCTAAAGATCAAAGTTATGCCGGGGAATCACCTGGTGGAATGCAGGGAGGTTGGTGACGAAGTGAGAGAATATGGCCGGTATCCCGGAAACAAGCTCGGAATGAATAAGGCCGATGCCTCGAACGCGCACAATTCCGAGCGTGGGGCCGAGGCTGAGGAGCCAATTGATGGATACCTTGTTCTGGACGTCGAACTCGTACTTCTTCAGGGTGCCGTAGTGCCACACGTACATGATGACCATGAAGACGAGAGAGAGGATGATCGGCACCCAGGCTCCCTCGCGAAATTTTATGAGAGAAGACGAGAAGTAGAGGGCCTCGATCGAGCCAAAGAAGAAGATGAAGCATAGAGCGAGGACGATGCTCCGGCCCCAGCAGAGAACAATTACAAGAGACATTAGGCAGGTTGTGACAAGCATCACTGTTATAATTGCGAGTCCTGTTTCATTGAAGAAATCTTCAGCATAAAAAATCAATGCTACCAAAAAAAACTACAAACAGGCGTGTAATCTCTTGAGAATAGGGCTCGAGTGTTACATGAATATTATGGATGATTCATTTTGACTTGGGTAGCTTTCAAAAATGGTTTAGTTATGTTATCCTTAGCATGGAATTTAACCAAGGCAATACGAAAGATGAATGTGGAGGGTTTATTTTCTGTATTCTTCACCTAGTCCTTACAAATCATTAGTGTCTTTTAATATTTTAAGAATTTTATAGAAGTCCAGATGTTCAGACTTATTACGAGCATGTAATTTCTGTATTATCTCGCTCTCTCTCTCTCTCTCTCTATAGTTCTTTCCTCGTCATCGCCCTTCTAGGGTTAGGGTTAGGGTCAGAGTTAGGGTCACTGTTCCCCTCCTTCCTTCTCATCGCATTTTCCACAACTTGAGCTCGAATCCCTTGTATCTCTGCCACCGACACCGCCACAATCTCCGACGAGACATTGATGTCTTACGGATTGACCCGGAACAACTTGGTATCAGATCCATCCTTCACTTATTGTTTCCAGCTCATCCAATTGATTCCTCGGCAAATAGAGCATGCAGACTCTCTAGGACCTACTGTTCAAGCTGATCATAGCCGCGCAGCCCTCTCTGTCCTCCTGATTTCAAAGGCAGAACTATCACCAGTTCCGCCTCGCTGGTCCAGCCGTTCTTTGTTCGCGATCGAACACTGACAAGAATGCATTTCGCCCCCCACCCCCAGAGATGATCCTAGTTGTTTTCTCCCAAAGCACCGTCCTCTCGGCCAGCAGCAGGGCTACTAACAGCCTCCCCCACCGCCTATTGGGCTATTGATTCTGATCCGGATTCAACCCTAATCTTCAAGTGTTTCCCCCAATAAAATCCTGGAGCCGCAGGAGACTCCCGGTCATGAAAAATGCCCCTTTGGTAGAGCTGCCAAAAGGTGAACCCCGATCGCACATGAAGCAGCTAGCGATGAACCCTGATCCACTCGACTCTCCTCTATCTCCCTCTTGTTTGGTGGATGCACACAAGGAGGCGGCAAGATCAGACAGTGCAGCCACCAAACAAGAGGGAGAAAGAGGAGAGTCGAGCGGATCGGGGGTTCACAACTAGAGGCTTCACGAGTGATCGTGGATGGTCGTGGTGCAGCAACAGATCGCCCTTATGGGACTGGGGTTAGCTGAGTCAGGTAAAACGATCTAGTTACGACGACGTTCATGGGTTGAGCCCGAACATGGATGAGTCGATTGGAGCAGGTTGTGTGACGCCTCAGGTCTTTGAGGTGATTCTTAGTGCAGTCTTATGCTTCTCGTAGTGCTGCATGCAAAGTTGCTCAGTGAAGATTGATGTTTCGTGCAGTTGATGCTACATGTAGATGGTGCTTAGTACAGTACGTGTTGTTTTTTTGGGTGGGGGGAGGGGCGTCTCAGTCTTTTTTGGGTTTTCCCTAATTTTCCTTATAAATATGAGAGGTTAGAATTCTTATTTAGTGTTGAAATAGTGGATTGTGTGGAGTTGTAATATTATATTGATCTCTCTTTTTCTCTCCCACCGGTGATAGTGAATAGCCCCTCCCCGTGGATGTAGGCGTTTCTGACCGAACCACGTAAATCGCATCGTGTTCTTTTGTTTGTGGTTGAGTGATTTTTGATTTTTCCGCATCGTTCGCACAAGTGGTATCAGAGCTAGCTTGCGGTGTGATCTTGATTTGGAGGCGGCGTGGTTCTCGTATTTTCAACCAGAAGAGGGCCGTTGCAGTTTTGGATCTCCTTTTTTTGTTAGTTGGAGGCGGCGTCGTAGATCCGGCCGCTTGTTTCAGAGGAGGCAGCACCAACCGAAAAAAAAGAGGATCGCATTTTTTTTCCTAGTGGAGTGTGGAGCCAATCTCTTGGTCTTCACCCTTGGCACCGGCGGCGCCCACTACAGAAAAATTAGAGGCCGGGTTTCTTTCCCACACAGCTCACACGACACAAAGAGAGGAGGCGAAGTAACCCTCTTCAAGGAGGCGGCAGCTGTTTCGTTGAGCAGGGGGCAGGAATCGAAAAACAAGAAAGAGCTTTTCCCACTTCGCCAGTTTTTTTTTTGGATATTTCCTTTTTTCTATCTCTCCTCACAAACTCGACACAGGCAGTAATAAGAAAAAGGAAATTTCATTGTTTTCTTTTCTGAAAAAAGGACAAGGTAGGAACTAGAAAATAAAATTGAAAAAAAGGAGTTTGGCCTCTCTCACCGGTGGTACATGAGCGCAGCTAAAAAAAGAAGAGGAAGGGATGCATCTTGGTAATGAAGGTGCGACGAGAGAGAATATTGTTGGCGTATCTTCTTGGTTGCGGAGGCAACAAGTTTTTTTGGTTGTGGAGGTGTGCGACGCGAAAGAAAGCAAGGATTTCATCTCTTGTTCTAGTTCTGCCTGTGCTGTTGTGATCTGAAAGAAGTAATAATTGTTTTGTTTTGTATTAACTAACAAAAAAGATTTTTTTTTTACGTTGCGTTGTTTGGTTTTTGTGTTATTTTTGTTGTAATCAACCGGAAAAATTGGAGACTCCGTTGTGGTTTCGTCGTCTTCCGTTGAGGTCGAATCAACGATCCATCATATGGGTTCGCATCCAGTTAAAATTGATGTTACCAAGTTTGATGGAAATGGTAACTTTGGCATGTGGCGTTGCGAGGTGAAGGATGCGCTTTGATCTCTAAATTTGGAGGACGTTCTTGATGGTGATGAGTGTTCTGATAGGATGACTGAGAAAGTTTGGTCGAAGATGAATCAGAGCGCTTGCAGGATGATCAGAAATCGTCTGACTCAGGAGATCAAATATGGGGTTATGTTGGAAACGTCCGCGAGAAATCTTTGGAGGATGCTGAAGAACAAATATCTTACAAAGAGCGTAGAGAATCGTCTCCACATAAAGTGTCGATTGTACCGATTTCAGATGAGACGTGGAGTCTCGATTGATGAGCACTTGAATGAGTTTACGAAACTGTTGGCAGATCTGTTAAATTTGGATAAGAATGTTGTCGATGAAGACAAGACACTCATTCTATTAAATTCGCTTCCAGATAAGTATGAGAACTTCACATGTCTCTCATTCATGGGAAAGAGGTCTTGAAGTACAGTGAGGTGTCTATGACATTGTTGAATCACGAGTTCCGTCGAAGAGATAAAAAGTCATAGAAGGTGGAGTGGACCAAATCACTTGTATCTCATCAGGGCAGATCTGAGAAAAAGAAAAACTGGCACAAGAAAAGTAATTACAGTACTCAAAAGCGTGACAATTCACGTGATCGCAGTCTTGGGTGCAATCAGTGCGCATTCTGTTTGGAGACAGGTCACTGGAAGAAAGATTGCCCGAAGTTAAAAGAGAAAAACAAGGGATGTTCCTCAGAGGCGAATGCTCATATTACTCAGGAAATTAATAGTGGTGATGAGTCTGATATTTCTCTCTATGTCACTCCTCAGTGTTCATTTACCGACGATTTATGTTGGATTCTGGGCACGGGTGCTACCTATTACATTTTTCCCAATCGCGAGTGGTTTTGTACTTACAAGTCTCTGGATATTGGTGCTATTTTTATGGGCAATGATCAGATTTGTCGTACAATTGATGTTGAGAGTATTCTAGTTCGGATGCATGGCAGTGCAGTAAGAGAGTTGACATATGTGAGACATGTTTCAGTTATCAAGAAGAATTTGTTGTCTGTTGGGGCTTTAGAAGCCAAAGGCTATAAAATAGTGATCGAGGTAGGAGTTATAAAGATCAGTCGCAAAGCTTTGGTTTTCATGAGAAGAGTTTGACACCACAATCTATATTATCTTCAGGGGAGTACAGTTACCGGGACTGTAACCGTTGCTGATGATTCTTTGGATGTCACCACTTTATAGCATATGAGATTGGCTCATGCTGGAGAAACTTCTTTCAAGACTTTATCAAGACAATGGTTGATCAAGGGAGCAAGAAGCTGCAAATTGGATTTTTGTGAGCATTGTGTGCTTGGCAAAAGACACAAGTATCTTTTGGCACTGTCGTCCACAGTACAAAGGGTATTTTAGAGTATGTTCACACAGATGTTTGGGGCCTGACAAAGACGAAATCTTTCACCAGGCAATGATACTGTCTCATTAATTGATGATTATTCCAGATATATTTGGGTGTACAGCATGAAGCATAAGAGCGAAGTTCTGGAGATATTTATGACTTGGAAGAAGCGGATTAAGACTCAGACTTGCAAAAAGATTCGATGTATTAGATCAGACAAAGGAGGCGAATACATGTTGAAGGCGTTCTTGCGAGAGTGCCAGAGATCAGGTATAGAGCATCACTTCACGGTCAGGGAGACACCGCAGCAGAACGGGGTGGCAGAGCGCATGAACCAGACTTTGGCAGAGAATATTCGATGTATGTTGTCTAATGCTGGGTTAGACATGATTTTCTGGGTTTAGGCCCTTGACTATGATTGTCACTTGGTAAACAGTCTGCCTTCTACAGTTATTGGAAAGAAAACACCAAAGGAGATATGGTCGGGACATCCTGCTAGAGATTATGTGCACATGAAAGTATTTGAGTGTCCAGCTTATTATCATGTGAAAAATGATAAACTGGAACCACGAGCAAAGAGGGCAATCTTCATTGGCCTTAGGCGTGGATTCAAAGGCTACAAATTATATGATCAGACAAAGAAGAAGATTGCTATTAGCCTCGAGACTCAGAGCAGGTGGAGAGTTCCAAGTCGATCATTACTACTGTTCAGAAGGAGTTTGATGTGACTCCATTTTTTCGCCAATTATTCGCATTCCTGATGAAGTATATGATGAGACTGTCGATGAGGTACATAATGCTAATGATCAGGAGGTGGAGGAAGTTGAGGCAGAGAGTCATGTTCACGATTCTATTGCCCTGAGCCAGACTAGGAGGCAGAATGTCCCGAAGCAAGCTTGGTTGAGGGACCACATTGCATTTGCACTTTCAGCATCTGAGGCTGAAATCCCTAGTCACTTCAAGGAGGCTGCAAAGAGCCCTGAAGTAAATTTTGGAGGGATGTGATAGATGAAGATACGACTTCTTTAAATAAAAATGCTACGTAGAGATTAGTGAAGTTACCACTAGGCAGAAAAACAATTGGGTGCAAATGAGTGTATGCGAAGAAAAAAGGATCTCATGGTGTTGTTGATGTGCATTTCAAGGCAAGATTGGTGGCCAAAGTTTTTGCATAGCGTGAAGATATTGATTATGACGAGGTGTTTTACCCAGTTTTCAAACATCCATCGATCCGTGTTCTCTTGGCCATAGTAGCGTAGTATGGTCTTATTTTGGAGCAGTTTGATGTGTAAACTGCATTCTTACATGGATATTTGCATAGGGAGATCTATATGAAGCAACCACCTAGATATGAGGTTTAGAGTGACTTGGTGTGCAAATTGGACAAGTCGTTTTCTGGTTTGAAGCAGTCACCGAGATAGTGGTGCAGAAAGTTTGATTAGTTTATGTTGAGACAGGAATGTACAACCCCGTAGCCGGGCGAGTGGGACCCTCCCCAAATGTCAGCCTAGGGGCGTGCTATGGGCGACGAGTTGGTGCGACTCCGTTTGAGTGCGTGCGGGCACTTGTACCTACGTATGGAAATTGTGTGTGGGAAGACTTTATATGTATATATGAATACATATATTTCTTAGATATAAATATATGTTAATATATATATATATATTTATTATATATATATATTATATATATATATATATACATATAAAGAGTGGGGAGGGGCCATGGCTATGGAGGAGGGCAACAGCAAAAAGAGAACAAAAAAAAAAGAAATAAAAAGAGGAGGGGGGGATCGGGATTTCTTCCCAGGGCTAGGGCAGGACCGCCTCCCCCCTCTCTCTCCCGTCGCCGGCAAAGCAGGGCAGGCCAAGCCCCTTCCCCCCCCCCCTCTCCCGTCGCCGCCTAAGCGGAGCAGACCGACCCCGACGCCGCCCCTCTCTCTCTCTCTCTCCGCCTGGAGCAATCCGCCGCCCTCTCTCTCTCTCGGCCTGGAGCAGCAACCCGCCACCCTCTCTCGCTCTCTCTCTCCCATCGCCGGCTAGGAAGAGAAGCCCGAGCGCCGTTGCACGCGCCGCCTAAAGCAGGCCCGACCCCGAGCTTCTCTCCCGTCGCCGGCCACTAGGGGCTGCCCGATCCTGAACTCAGCCCCTTCCCGTCGCCGCCGGTAGCAAGGCCAACCCGAGCTTTTCTTTCCGTCGCGCCGCCTGGATCGAGCAAGATCCCGAGCCCTAGCTTCCCTCACTGTCACAGCCGCCGGGATCAAGCAAGGCCAAGCTCGGCCCCTTCCTCGTCGCCGCCTGCATCGAGGCCGAGCTCGGCCCCCTTCCTCTCCCTCCTTCTCTCTCGGCCAGTAGGGGCAGCCCGAGCCCCCCCCCACTTTCCCCAACTCTATTTCTCCCGCCTGGAGCAGGGCTCGGCTCGGAGTGGGTCTCGGCCCGGAGCAGGGGCTGGCTGAGCCCTAGCTTTTTACCACCGTCGCAGCGTCTTGGAGTGGAGATTGGCCACCGCCACCTGTAGCAAGCTCGACCTGGATCAAGGCTCGACCTGGAGTAAAGCTCGCCTTGGAGTGGAGATCGGCCACCCACGCGGCCGCATGCAGTAAGATCAATCCGGAGCTCCTCTCCCGGCCCCGCCGCCAAACACGCGACAAGTGTAACGATGTTTCTACTTGGGCAGGTGAAGCCTTCAGTTTACACATTTGCATGGAAGCCCCTCTCCACCAACGGGTGGGGGAAGGGAGCTCTCCGACGGGTTGACATGTGCGTCCCCGCTATTAATTGCATTAGTACCCGGAAGCGAGAGTACGGGTTTAGGCATGCTGTGTGAAGCTCATCCGGACATGTGAGCCGGATTGGTGATGTTCTGGGGTTCCCGAAGAAGACTCCGTGGAAGTTGTGTATTATATTTGCAGGGAATGCGCACCATAGCCCCAAAAAAGGGTGTGCGCGCAATATGTTTGGCCCGCTTATGTTAGTCGACCGATGCCTAGTTGGCCGCCGCTCGTCGATACATTGGCGTACAGGTGTTGCAGTACCAAGCGGGGAAGAGCGGGCTTAAGCCCAAGCTTGCGCCGGCCCTCGAAGGAATTTTTTGTTTATATTGCCGGCCTGCGTGCTGAGTATGGAATTTATATTCCTGTAATTATAAATTCCTGTGATGCTCTGTGCTGGCCCTAGAAGGCCTATGCTATGATGTTAGCGGCCCAATTGGGGCTGCGTAGAGTAGGGCTGCTGGGTGGTGTTACACCATTAAAAAGGCGGGCGGGGAACATTTTTCATAGACCCGAGGTGGCACCTCTAGTTAAGTAGTGGATCTTGAGATCCTCCTTGGATGTTCCGGTCAGCCAAGAGAGCCCTCCGAAGGTGCCTTAGCTCAGCCTTTGGCTTGGGAGGAGAAGAGTTCGTTAGTCTTCCGGGTATGCGGCAGGGACCTCCACGCTGAGACCTTGGGTCTGTCTCTTGTGTTCCTAGTCTTGTGCCTAGATCGTTCGCTTGAGGGCAGTAGGTGCGCGGTCACCCCTTCCCCAAGGGTCGAACTCCACAGAGACCGATTTTTCGGTTTCAACATTTTGGTACGGTGAGCGTGGAGAGTGACCAACACAGAAAAACTCTGGCGATCGTCATGGCTATAGAAGAGGAACAAGTGGCGACCAGGGTCACGCGTTGATACTTTGTATGTAAGGTCCTCATACTCGGAGTTGTCCCCTTCCATAGCTGTTGTTGGAATCCCGTAGCATTTGGAGTAGGATTTGCACCTATTTGAAGCACTTCTACCCGTGAAAAAACATGTATCCCCACTTATTACACCAACGAGAAACCTGGAGGTTGTTATCTTTAAGATCAAGTAAGAGAGCAGCTGAGAGGTATTTGGAGCCGAGGTGACCTGAAAGGGTTCCCTCCCTAACGGTAACATGTTATCTCTTCCTTGTAATACAGTAGCAGTCGAGTTTTTCTCTTTATTGCTAATTTGCCTCGAGCTTCTGAAGGCTTCAAGGGTTAGCCTCGCGATCGACTCCGGAAGCCAAACGTCCAACCTGTTCCTTTTAAATAGCCTAGTTCGGACGATGGGATGGTGCCGCGAGAATTTAAGCGCTATTGTAAGACCGAGCCTCTGCACTGACGGCCGAGATCATCTCCCCCCTTGCATGTCGGCCTATGTCCCCCCGATCGCACCTCTCCTTCGACTAGAGGAATTATCAGGAACGGACCTAGACGCTAATCTCCCAGATTTGATAAAGGGTCGATCTCTCCAAGCAATCACAAGTGAAGGCCTTTTTTTATTGTGAAAGCAGGATAACCTGTAAAGGGGCAGGTTTTGGCCCAAGGGAAGATGTTGGTCTCGAGTGCGTCCTAGAGGACCCTCGCAGGAACATTACCCGTCGCCCATGCACTAGCTCTCATCATCGAGTGACATGGCGGAAAGTGATCTTTGTCATTAGATCAGGATACGAGTCGTCGACCTGTTCCTCCTAAATATCCCAGTTCGGATGATAGGACGATGCCTCGGGACTTTAAGCGCTCTTGTAAGACCGAGCCTCTGCACTGACGACCGAGATCAGCTCCCCCCTTGCATGTCGGCCTATGTCCCCCCCGATTGCATCTCTCTTTCGATTGGAGGAATTATTAAGAACAGGCTCGGACGCCAGCTTCCCGATTTGACGACTTCCAGATCGTCTCTCTTATGAAAAGAATGTGTCCTCCATTTGTAAAAGCATCAGTGCAATTAACTCTCCAACACCTCTTAAGTAAACAGGATGTCTCCATCTCGAGCAAAGTCAAGTCCTCGAGTAGTAGTGCATTTCCTTATCACCAACAACCAGGCTGAGTATGAGGCGGTTATAGCGAGACTGCGCCTGGCCTGAGAGCTTGGGGTACATGATGTGGAGGTTCTTACTGACTCCTTAGTGGTGGCCTACCAGATTAACGTGGAGTTCGAAGTGAGGGAGTCTACCCTCTAATTATACTTGGCAAAAGTTTCTCAAGCCTCCTCACTCTGAGGTTGCTCTCGACGTTCCCGCCGTTAGGCGTTCACCTAGCTGGCAGGTCCGTAGGCTCGCCTGGGGGGTAAGGGACCCCGAGTGCTGCTCGGCCCCGGGTAGACTCGCTGTCAGGCTTTCACCAACTGGCAGGGCTGTAGACACACTTGGGGGGAAAGGGAGACAGTTTGAGGTTTGGGAATAATTTGGGTATTGTGCAGGACCCCGAGTGATGCTCGGCCCCGGGTAGACCCGCTGCCTGGCTCCTACTAGCTGGCAGGTCCGTAGGCTCGCCTGGGGGGTAAGGGACCCCGAGTGCTGCTCGGCCCCGGGTAGACTCGCTGTCAGGCTTTCACAAGCTGACAGGGCTGTAGACACACTTGGGGGGAAAGGGAGACAGTTTGAGGTTTGGGAAGAGTTTGAGTATTTTGCAGGACCCCGAGTGATGCTCGGCCCCGGGTAGACCCGCTGTCTGGCTCCTACTAGCCGACAGGTCCGTAGGCTCGCCTGGGGGGTAAGGGACCCGAGTACTGCTCGGCCCCGGGTAGACTCGCTGTCAGGCTTTCACCAGCTGGCAGGGCTGTAGGCACACCTGGGGGGAAAGGGAGACAGTTTGAGGTTTGGGAAGAATTTGGGTATTGTGCAGGACCCCGAGTGATGCTCGGCCCCGGGTAGACCCGCTGTCTGGCTCCTACTAACTGGCAGGTCCGTAGGCTCGCCTGGGGGGTAAGGGACCCCGAGTGCTGCTCGGCCCCGGGTAGACTCGCTGTCAGGCTTTCACCAGCTGGCAGGGCTGTAGGCACACTTGGGGAGAAAGGGAGACAGTTTGAGGTTTGGGAAGAGTTTGGGTATTTTGCAGGACCCCGAGTGATGCTCGGCCCCGGGTAGACCCACTGTCTGGCTCCTACTAGCTGACAGGTCCGTAAGCTCGCCTGGGGGGTAAGGGACCCGGAGTGCTGCTCGGCCCCGGGTAGACTCGCTGTCAGGATTTCACTAGCTGGCAAGGCTGTAGGCACACATGGGGGGAAAGGGAGACAGTTTGAGGTTTGGGTATTTTGCAGGACCCCGAGTGCTGCTCGGCCCCGGGTAGACTCGCTGTCAGGTTCTCACTAGCTGGCAGGGCTGTAGGCACACCCGGTGGGCAAGGGAGAGAGCTTGAAAAGAGTTGATTTTTTGTTATGTTGCAGTGTATTAAATATTGCGTGTATCGTTGAAGATGAGCCTAGGAGGAAAAACACGGGCTAGTGATATTCGTGCTAGAGCCTCTAACGGGACTATGTGAAAAGTAAGCCCTGGGGTGGAGCTCCCTTTATACCCAAATGAAGAATTCTCACAAAATTTTTCTTTGGGTCGGCTCCCACTCGCCGGATACGTAGGGTTGGATGATTCTTTCCGAGCTTGTACCAACCTCGAAAAGAGCGGGGATTGTGTACAACCCCGTAGCCGGGCGAGTGGGACCCTCCCCAAATGTTAGCCTAGGGGCGTGCTATGGGCGACGAGTTGGTGCGACTCCGTTTGAGGGCGTGCGGGCACTTGTACCTACGTGTGAAGATTGTGTGTGGGAAGGCTTTATATGTATATATGAATACATATATTTATTATATATATATATTTATTATATATATATACATATAAAGAGTGGGGAGGGGCCATGGCTATGGAGGAGGGCAACAGCAAAAAGAGAACAAAAAAAGAAATAAAAAGAGGAGGGGGGATCGGGATTTCTTCCCAGGGCTAGGGCGCGGCCGCCTTCCCCCCCCCCCCCCCCTCTCTCCCGTCGCCGTCAAAGCAGGGCAGGCCGAGCCCCTCCCCCCCCCCTCTCTCCCGTCGCCGCCTAAGCGGAGCAGACCGACCCCGACGCCGCCCCCCCCCCTCTCTCCGCCTGGAGCAATCCGCCGCCCTCTCTCTCTCGACCTGGAGCAGCAACCCGCCGCCCTCTCTCGCTCTCTCTCTCCCATCGCCGGCTAGGAAGATCATCCCGAGCGCCGCTGCACGCGCCGCCTAAAGCAGGCCCGACCCCGAGCTTCTCTCTCGTCGCCGGCCACTAGGGGATGCCCGATCCTGAACTCAGCCCCCCTTCCCGTCGCCGCCGGTAGCAAGGCGAACCCGAGCTTTTCTTCCCGTCGCCGCCGCCTGGATCGAGCAAGATCCCGAGCCCTAGCTTCCCTCACTGTCACAGCCGCCGGGATCAAGCAAGGCCAAGCTCGGCCCCCTTCCTCGTCGCCGCCTGCATCGAGGCCGAGCTCGGCCCCCTTCCTCTCCCTCCTTCTCTCTCGGCCAGTAGGGGCAGCCCGAGCCCCCCCCACTTTCCCCAACTCTATTTCTCCCGCCTGGAGCAGGGCTCGACTCGGAGTGGGGCTCGACACGGAGAAGGGGCTGGCCGAGCCCTAGCTTTTTACCACCGTCGCAGCATCTTGGAGTGGAGATTGGCCACTGCCACCTGTAGCAAGCTCGGCCTGGAGCAAGGCTCGGCCTGGAGCAGGGCTCGGCCTGGAGCAAGGCTCGGCCTGGAGTAAGGCTCGCCTTGGAGTGGAGATCGGCCACCCACGCGGTCGCATGCAGTAAGATCAATCCGGAGCTCCTCTCCCGGCCCCGCCGCCAAGCACGCGACAAGGGTAACGATGTTTCTACTTGGGCAGGTGAAGCCTTCAGTTTACACATTTGCATGGAAGCCCCTCTCCACCAACGGGTGGGGGAAGGGAGCTCTCCGACGGGTTGACATGTGCGTCCCCGCTATTAATTGCATTAGTACCCGGAAGCGAGAGTACGGGTTTAGGCATGCTGTGTGAAGCCCATCCGAACATGTGAGCCGGATTGGTGATGTTCTGGGGTTCCCGGAGAAGACTCCGTGGAAGTTGTGTATTATATTTGCAGGGAATGCGCACCATAGCCCCAAAAAAGGGGGTGTGCGCAATATGTTTGGCCCGCTTATGTTAGCCGACCGATACCTAGTTGGCCGCCGCTCATCGAGACGTTGACGTACAGGTGTTGCAGTACCAAGCGGGGAATAGCGGGCTTAAGCCCAAGCTTGCGCCGGCCCTCGAAGGCATTTTTTGTTTATATTGCCGGCCTGCGTGTTGAGTATGGAATTTATATTCCTGTAATTATAAATGCATGTGATACTCTGTGCCGGCCCTAGAAGGCCTATGTTATGATGTTAGCGGCCCAATTGGGGCTGCGTAGAGTAGGGCTGCTGGGCGGTGTTACGCCATTAAAAAGGCGGGCGGGGAACATTTTTCATAGACCCGAGGTGGCACCTCTAGTTAAGGAGTGGATCTCGAGATCCTCCTTGGATGTTCCGGTCGGCCAAGAGAGCCCTCTGAAGGTGCCTTAGCTCAGCCCTTGGCTTGGGAGGGGAAGAGTTCGTTAGTCTTCCGGGTATGCGGCGGGACCTCCACGCTGAGACATTGGGTCTGTCCCTTGTGTTCCTAGTCTTGTGCCTAGATCGTTCGCTTGAGGGCAGTAGGTGCGCGGTCACCCCTTCCCCATGGGTCGAACTTCACAGAGACCGATTTTTCGGTTTCAACAAGGAATACACACGCAGTCAGTATAATCACTGTGCATGTTTCAAGAAATTGGCTACTAGCGAGTTCATCTATCTTCTATTGTATGTTGATGATATGTTGATTGTCGCTTCAAGTCAGATATAGATTGATAGAATAAAAAGGCAGCTCTCAAATTGGTTTGAGATGAAAGAGTTAGGTGAGGCTCGCAAAATTCTCGGGATGTAAATCTGCAGGGACAAGAAAGCTGGAAAGGTTTGACTTACTCAAAGAGCTTACATTGAGGAAGTGCTGAAGAGGTTTAAGATTGATGACACTACAAAGGCAGTGACTCAACCATTGGAAGCGCATTTTTAATTGTATGCTGACTCGCGTCCTAAAGACGACTAAGAGAGGAAGGGAATGAAGTTAGTTCTGTATGCTATTGTAGTTGACAGTTTGATGTATCTCATGATTTGTATAAGGTCAGATATTGCACAAGCTATTGACGTGATGAGCAGATTCATGCATGATCCCGATCAGGGTCATTAGTAGGCAGTTAAGTGGATTCTAAAGTATCTCAATGGTACAGTTGATGTTGGCTTAGTGTATGAGAGACAACAGTCTAGTGTTGGGTTGTGTATGAGCTATTGTGTATGAGCTACACCGACTCAGACTATGCAGGTGATATACATAGGCGCAGGTCTATGACAAGATATTTATTCACATTGGCGGGATCCAGTGAGTTGGAGGTCCACTCTGCAGTCGATGGTGGCTTTATCTACAACAGAGACTGAATGCATGACAATGATAGAAGCCATGAAGCAGGACATCTGAATGCAAATCTTATTAAATGATCTGGGTGTGCAGTATAAGACTTTAACTGTCTTTTGTAACAGTCAAAATGCGATTTTCTTGGCGACAAATTCAATGCATCATGCTCATACTAAGCATATTGATGTAAGGAACCATTTTGTTCGAGATTTGATCGAGACAGACGAGATTATTTTGAAGAAGATAGATACCAAGGAGAATCCAGCAGACATGCTCATGAAAGTGCGTTCAATTCAGAAGTTCACATATTGCAAAGGATTGGTGAACGTTCGAGCTCAGAGGTGATCCCTTGAGAGACACTTATGAAGAACTACGCGTGACTTGATCCAATGGGAGGGAGTACGTAGGCAGCCACCTTGGCACAACCGATTTTGTGTTAATGTTTATTGTGTCATCTCATATTTGTTTTGTGTCAAATAAGAAATAATGTAGAGATTGTTGTTTTGGGGGCGTTTTAGTTTTTTTTGGGTTTGCCCTAATTTCCTTTATAAATATGAGGGGTTAGAGTTCTTATTTAGTGTTGAAAGAGTAGAGAGTGTGTGAAGTTGTAATATTATATTGGCCTCTCTTTTTCTCCCCCACCGGTGATAATGAATATAGTCCCTTTCTGTGGATGTAGTCGTTTCTTGTTGAACCACATAAATTACATCGTGTTCTTTTGTTTGTAGTTGTGTAATTTTTTATTTTTCCGCATCGTTCGCACAACAGTTTGGGGCTTCACATAGTTGTCTAATGCAGTTAGTGCTTCGTGCAGGTGATGACTCCAAATCACGAACCAAGGTGGTGATTAAAACTCACTGAGAACTAATCTTCAGGTGTTACCCACTATAAAATCATGGGGCCGAATGGGACTCCTGATCGTGAAATCCACCCCCAGATAAAGCCTCCAGAAGGTGAATCCCGATCACTTGTGAAGCCTCCAGTGGTGAATCCCCGATCCGCTCGACTCTCTTCTTTCTCCCTCTTGTTTTGTGGCTGCACACAGGAGGCGGCAAGGTTAGACAATTCTAAGTAGTGGACGCAGCGATTGAGCAGCGGCGATGACGTCGGCAACAATAACGGTGTGCGAGGTGTTGGGAACGTCAACCTGGACGAGTAGGAACGCCTCCTCTCTATTAGGCTCATATTGGTTTTGAGGGTAACTGGAAGTGGGTTCCCGTGGGGACTTGGGAGGGGAGAATCTTGTGAAGGAGGGATGCGCATCCGCGGCAATGCCCGAGACTTGGCATTCTTCTCCGGTGGTGGAGGCGGTTGGTTGTCATACGACAATGAAGGTTCGTGTGTGAACCTTGTGTGCTCGTTCAACGGATTGCAGTAAGTCTTGCTATTTTTCAGCGGGCGGAGGTGTATGATTCCACCCGTGGTGCCCTTTAGTGAATCTTGATTTTTCCTACTTTATTGTATCCATGTATTCAATTTTATTTATATATAAAAACGTGTGGAAGTGAGTTATATCAGTGAGATTGCCGATTTTTCTCTTGCATATGTTCTTGTTTATCTGTAATTGTGGCTGCGCTTGGGGGGCCGTTCCAGATCCCCTAACACCACTTCATACTCAAGCTCAGAGTTGATGCCAACCAGCTTCAGTTGAACTTGCCGATCGAAAGGGCTGTTGCACCTTCTTCAATGTCGAACCCGTCAACCCTCCTGATCCAGTTTGACGTCTCCCCGTCCATCTTCCTCCAAAAAACGACTTCCAGAACCCGATTGAGCGCCGAGCTGCAGAACCCCTACCATTCAAACGCTCTGCTGCCTACAATCCCTTAGGTCGCCTAGAGCAGTGCTCCTCCCCTCTTTGTTCTGCTCCTAACAGTGTAGAGCCGCCCACAACTTCCATTCCTTGAACTTCCTGTTTCATCGAGCCTCCCGCATGTTTTCTGCCATTGATGCCCAACGCCTTCCCCAATTTTAATCGAGTCGCACGCCACCTCCAACACATCAAAAGCAAGATTATTAATTAATTACTCCATTACTGGATTATTTAATTGATTTTTTGACACTTCAGCAAGGCACACCGCAATTTGTTCGATACTTTTGAAATTATTGGAGATGTCGGCATTGCACCAAGTCGCAATTTTGCGACTCACCGCCAACATTGAGAGACTCCCAATGTTTGGACAATGCAGGGACCTAACCGATTGAGGAACTATGATTTTTTCCTAACCCTGACACTAATTTAAAATGAATTAATAATGAAATACAAGAATACTTCAGTTAGATTTATTGCTGAGCTACATGCAGGCTGGCTCTTGCTAGGTTAAATCTCAAGTAAATAAAATTTTTTAAAAACACATAAATAATGGGAACTATGAAATAGAACTTCACAAAAAAATCTATAGTGCAACAAGATACTGTTATGTGCCTACTCGGAGGAGTGGCAGGAGACGGAGATGACGGTGGCGGGAACGGAGTCGAAATCACGGTTGCCTAAGCGGGCGTGCTCAAGAGAGAGAGAGCTTCCAAAATCTCTTTTGGGTTGAGGAAACATTCTTTCTTTCATTGATACCTTCTTACATGACTCTAAGGGTCTATTTATAGGGACCCCAATGTCACCATTGTAAATACATAAAAGAAAAATATTAAATATTCAAAACACCTAAAACACTATGACTCGACTCGATATAACATGAATCGACTCCATACAGAAGACTCGACTAAAATTATATAATACTACTATAATAATAATATAACAAGATAACTGACGGTGGACCCATAACACTACCCGTCCATGAAATCGAGCTTGTCCTCAAGCTCGAACTTTGTGCGGAAGGCCGAGCAATTTGGTTCCTTGATTTCCCGCCAAAATAATTCATAGTTTCACGTTGCGGAAACAAAGGCTGCATCGAGCAACATGACGTCAACACGCTCCACAATGACAGAAAAAATGGCAATGAGTGAGTGGAACTAGGGTGCCAGACAACTGCAGACAGACATAGGTAACAGAAGCGCGGTCGGAAAAGGAGTTGTGGTGATCAGAAGTGATGGCGCCGACTTGGGGACGATCGGCGGGAGAAATGGATCCAACGGGGCAAGCAGAGCAGGTGACCTGAGAATAGGAGGCCGACCGAACAGAGGCCATCAAAAGAGGCGGCGAGGTGACGACTCATGGGCTGGAGGTGGTGGTGAAATGACGAGTAATTGTTTACTTTGGCGGGTGGCAATCATGTTGCCGAGGAGGGTGATGATGGCAGCGATGAGACGATAAGGCTCGTGATCGAGCCGCACAATCTCTGAATCATATGGTGGGGACCTGGATCGTGCGAGGAGATCGTTGTCGGCCGTGTTGAGTGGAACTGACATTTTAATTAATTAATTACCTAATTAATTCACTATAAAAACTAATTAAAATGTTCAATAAATTTAGAAAAGCCCTAGCACGTGAATAGGGATGTTGTGGCGCGTTGGGCTAGAGGGAGTAGAAAGACAGACGACTCGAGGGGAGTAGAATCTGTGTGCGGCCTGGGGCTCGAGGGTTTCGATGACGCTGGGAAAGATCGCGTATGCAGGGTGACGACACAGAGGTTGGAAGGGCGTTGTTGCGGATGGGAACGAAGTTGTTGGAGAGGAGAGCAGGAGGATAGTGTCGATGAAGGGCCGCCGAAGGTTGCTGGTGTCGATGAAGGGCCTCCGAAGGCTGTTGGCGTCGATGATGCAGTGAAAGGCGTGAGTCGATGAGGAAGCAGCGGCTAGAACTCGTCGGGCAGATGGAAATCTTCGTGGAAAGAGGAGAAGAATATGTTGTGTTGTTGCTAAGGAGCGTGACGTGGCGGAAGTTGAAGGAAAATAATGGATGTTGGTGTCGCAGAAGTGCGGGGTTGCTGCAATGAAGAGGACTGAGAGATGGCTAGTGGAAGAGGACCGGTTAGCTTTAATACCAATTTGTAATGTGCCTACTCGAAGGAGTGGCTGAAGACGGAAATGACGGTGGAGGGAGATACAACGGAGCCAAAACCATGACTGCCTAAGGAGAGTGTGCTCAAGAGAAAGAGCTTCCAAGAACTCTTTAGGGTTGAGGAAACATACTTTCTTTCATTGATACTGTTGGCATTTGGTGTGCAAATAGCACAGATTGGTGTGCCAATAACATATCTCCTCCTTTTGGGATTAGTCTCACATCTCAGTTTTTAATTATGGGTCTCCCTCTTGTGTGTATATATAGGGGAGATATGTATTGATGTAGAAAAAACAATTGTAAGATTAATAGAAGCTTATTCTTTCTCTTATTTTGTACTTGGTATCAGAGCCAGGTTGGAAAGAAATAAATAAACGATTACGGGAGAGAGCTGTGATTACCAGGTTTACAGGAATCTAATCAATTTATTTCTTTCCAATTCCGGGATTACAGCAATTACAGTAATCCCCTAGTAATCAACGGGTTGTTTTCATCAGCGCATAAGCGGCACCATCTCGCGGAGGATTGTGACTAAGCGCGCGTCACGACGGAAGGAGCGCGTCGGGAAAAACGTTTCCTAGCATCACGCTCGTAGGCGCGACAGTTGCGGAAGCGTGCGGAGAGGAGCGACATAGGACGTGCGCGCAGGGAGGAGTGATTGGGTCACTATTGTGGCGCGCGTACTGCGGGGGAGCGCTGCTCACGGCGGAGGATTGTCGCACCCGTCGTCAGGATTGCTGCTCCCTTCGTGCGGCGATAGTGCGCAGAGGGTGCGGCAATGAAGCGCAACCCTCCTTACAACAGTTCATGCAGCACAGAACATATCTGCGGTGAAGAGGAAGAAGTGTGGCGCGTAGGGAGAGTGAGACGGGATTTGCGTGCAAAGAAGATTGCGACAACTCATGTCTGCCAGGGAGGATCGCGCATCGCGGCACCGCAAAGAGGATTGCGCATGAACTGGTGCTTCAGCTGAACTGGTGCTTCAGCTACTGCCGCAAAGAGGATCATCACACATGAACTGGTGCACCGCAAGGAAGCCTTTCTATTCCTCCTCCGGCTGACTGTGATTCTCTTACCTGTGAGGAAGAAAGACAGTGCTTTAGATCTTTGCGTGTGTGTGCTACATAACTGGTGCGGCGATTAGGGTTGCGAGGAATTTGCTCAATCCGCACGCAATTGTGCGGGCATCCTTATCACTACGAAAGTTTTTTTAAAGGCAAAGATCAAGAGTTGTGGGCGCTCATGGAGAAGTTGGTCGCCAAGATGTAAGAGGCGGACCTAAAGTGTTCTTCGAGTATCTGCGGATATCGAAAGGCGATGGATTGGCTCAGTCGTCATTGCATGTGGTAAAGTTGGATCTTCCACCTGTAGAGCTGAAGCTCGATGGACCAGCTACATACTTAAGTTAGTCGCGTCGGGTGAAAAGAGCACTCTCCGGAAGGAACTTGGAGGGCTATCTGATGGGCGAAAGAAAAGAAAGGAGTCAGAGAAGGACTCTGATGGGTACAATGAATGGAAAACTACACACGGCCTGTTGGCTGTTGCACACATGGATCCTAAACTCAATGGTCATTTCTATTGCTAACAAGGTGGATGGCATAGAAACTGTGAGCGAGGTTTGGGAGAAGCTGCATAGACTCTATGCGGAAGTTGACAACAACATGCGTGTCTTTCAAATCGAACAAGAGATTGAGAATGTGACCCTGGGGGATCGCTCGATACAGTAGTATGTCGTAGATCTGGAGCGACTATGGGCAGACTATGATTATTTCTCACCAGCCGCATGCTGCAAAGACCCTGAATGCACAAAAGGGGAAAGATATGCCCAACAAAGGACTATGCACTTCATGAGGGGGTTAAACCCGGCATTTGAGCAAAGGTGTGCGATGCTGCTCGCTCAGCCGAAGATTCCTTCCCTGGATGAGACAATCTCAGCCATGATGCAGGATGAGAGCAGGATTAGGCTCCAGTCTGGTGGAACCACTCTTCCAGGAGGGAAATCGGCTCTAGCAGCCACCAATCAAGGGTACGAGGGATACATGAGTGAGACACGACAATGTTATAATTGTGGTGAAATATGCCATCTCTGGTTGACTTGCCCCAAGCCACCAAAAGAGCGGAATGAAGGTGGACGGGGAAATTTTGGAGGTCGGGGGCGCGGTCGTAGAGGTCGTAGAGGTCGTAGAGGTGGTGGACGGGGAAGCTATCGAGCAAATCTCATGATGGGCAAAGAAGTTATAGAAGAATGTATTGCAAATATAGGTCACCGAAGGGAGCAAGAGATTTTGGATGCATACCACTAGTTGATGCAAAGGAAGCAGAAAGGTGTGATGGATGACATGCCCACTTCAACTGCGTCTAGGGGTAACATTGCCTCTTTTGCTCACTCAGGCACAGATACTTGTGATACACGTGCCCTTGCATCCATGTCCATCACTAGATCACCAGAGTGGATAGTTGATTCAGGCGCCTCTCTACATGTTACTGGGAATGCTGAGGAATTTCTTTCATATACCCCCAAGTAGTTCTAGAACACATTCAAACTGTCGATGGAACGACTCAACCTGTGGTTAGTAAGGGTACCTTACAGTATACCGACACTTTGATTATGTCCAATATTTTGCATGCACCTTCCTTTCCCGTAAATCTATTACCTATTAGTGTCATTATATCTCAGCTAAAGGGTGTTGTCTTGTTTGATATTTCAAAGGTGATCTTCCAGGAGAAGAAGACTGGCAGGAAACTTGGGACTGATACACGGCGTAAGGGCTTGTGGTACCTGGATAGGGAAAGCTTGGACTCAACCCTTTCCACACTGATAGAGGATATTGCAGGAGTTAGAAGGAGCGTGGAAGACCAACTCATACTTCATCATAGGCATCTGGGTCATCCTTCTTTTTCGAATTTGAGTCAAATGTATCCACTTTGGTTTAAAAAGGTCAATCATGAAAAACTTTTATGTGATGCATGTGAACTGGGAAAACATAGCAGAAACTCCTACTCGAGTTCTGGTAGGAGTTCTAATTTATTTGATCTAGTTCATTATGATGTCTGGGGACCATGTCTCACACATACTGTGAATGGATTTTAATTTTTTGTGTCTTTTATTGATTACTTTTCACGAATGATTTGGTTATACCTAATGAAAAACAAAAGTGATGTTGTTGCCTGCTTCAAGGACTTCCACAAAGGGCTCCAAACGCAATACAACGCAATGGTAAAGGTGTTAAGGTTGGATAATGGGACAAAGTACACCAACATGGCGTTTGAGGAGTATTTGTCCTCTCATGAGATCCAACACCAAACCACTTGCTCATACACTCCAGAGCAGAATGGTGTAGCTGAACACAAGAACTGACACTTTCTTGAAGTAACCTGGAGTATGATGATTTCGATAAATGTGCTGAAGCATTTGTGGGGACAAGATGTTCTGACAGCATCGTATTTGATCAATTGGATGCCCTCACGAGTCTTGAACTGGAAATCTCCAGTTGAGATGATGCGAGGAAAAAATGGTGATACTCTTCCCCTTAAAGTCTTTAGATGCGTATGTTTTGCAAGACAACAGACTGAATGTGGAAAAGTTGGATCCAAAGTCCCTAAAGTGTATTTTTGTTGGGTATTCAGCTACCCAAAAGGGATATGTATTTTGGAACTCAACGGAGAGGAGATTATTTATTAGTATGGATGTCACATTCCGCGAGCATGAGTCATATTATTCCTCTCCAGTAAACTCATCATTTGAGGACTCGCTAATCACAGATAGTACGAGGCAAGAAGAGAGGGATAATAGTAGTAGTGAGAAACAAATAATAAGTCTCTCTTATTCCGTATTGCAAAACATGGAGTCAAATGTGACACCAGTACATAAGCAGAAAGCACCTGGGGAAAGTGGACCTCGAACCCAGGGGAGCCGAGAGTATATACAAGAAGAGGGGAGTAGAGTGAGATTACAGGGCCCACAGAGCCACCCGTGCTAAGTTCCTTGTCACCTCCTACTCCGTCTTCTACGACGCTGATTTCATACCCCTCAATCCCTATTCAATCCACATCAACATCTGAAACCACAGGTGATATAATTCCTCATCCCACTACTTCTACTATCATACCGGTAAGGAGTACTCGCAAGAATGCGGGAGTCTCACCTGATCGATATGGCTTCCCTCATAATACTGCTAAGTTTGTTTCCTATTCTCATATCTTACATGTACATAGGGGGTTCATTGCATCTTTGGACATAGTCTCTATTCCTAAGTGTTGGCAGGAGGCTAAGGAGGATCCGCGATGGAAAACTGCAATGAAAGAAGAACTTGGAGCCTTGAAAAAGAACAAAACCTGGGATCTTGTGTCGCTACCATCGGGCAAAAGAGCAGGTGGGTGCAAATGGGTTTTCACTGTGAAACAAAACCCAGAAGTACGGATCAGGCACTACAAGATCGGACTGGTAGCAAACGGGTACCGTCAGACTTATGACATCGATTACGATGAGACCTTTGCACCCGTCGCAAAAATGAGCACAGTGCGGACACTGATATCCTTGGCGACAAATGGGGGTGAAAACTACACCAGCTTGATGTGAAGAATGCCTTTTTTCATGAGGATCTGTTGGAAGAGGTGTACATGGAAGTCCCACCGAGCTTTGGCACGAAACAAACAACAAGGTGTGTAAACTCAAGAAGTCTCTGTATGAGCTAAAACAGTCCCCTCGAGCGTAGTTTGACAGGCTCAGGAGAGCCATGACAGGCATTGGATATCAACAGACCAATGTCGATCACACCCTGTTCTTTAGGAGGCATGGAGCTCACATCACAGTACTCGCTGTGTATGTGGATGATATGATCGTCACGGGAGATGATGAGAATGAAATTGCTCGGCTTAAGAAAAGATTGGGTGAGGAATTCAAAGTAAAAAAACTTGGGTCAGCTAAGATACTTCCTTGGGATTGAGGTAGCTTGAGGTGCACGAGGAATTGTCCTATCACAAAGGAAATATGTGTTGGACCTACTCAAAGAGACGGGTATGATGGGTTGTAGGCCAGCCGTCTCCCCTACTGATCAGAAGACCAAGCTTGAGGCAGAGGCAGAAGAGCCAATTGATAAAGAAAGATACCAAAGGCTGGTAGGTCGGCTAATTTATTTGGGTCACACTCGTCCCGACATATCGTTTGTCGTGAGCGTAGTAGCTCGTTATATGCATGACCCTAGGGAGGGTCACTTGGATGTCGTATATCAGACTCTTCGATACCTGAAGAGCGCACATGGGAAGGGACTGATCTTCCAGAATAATGGACATCTAAACATCGAGGGCTATTGCGACTCTGACTGGGCTAGTTGTGGAGATGACAGAAGGTCAACGTCAGGATATTGCATGTTTGTAGGAGGCAACCTTGTCTCCTGGAAAAGCAAGAAGCAGACTGTAGTTGTGTGGTCTACAGCCGAGGCAAAGTACAGGGCCATGGCCTTAAGCGTAGGAGAGATCTTATGGTTGAAAGCCTTGCTGGTTGAACTCAAGATGGATCAAGGAGGACAACTGACACTATGGTGTGATAGCAAGTCAGCTATTAGCATTGCGAATAATCCTGTTCAACATGATAGAACCAAACATATAGAGATCAACAGATTCTTTATCAAAGAAAAGCTGGATGGTAGAACTCTAAAGCTGGGACATATTGCTACAAAAGAGCAAGTGACTGACTGTCTAACCAAAGGACTTAGCTCACTGGACTTATGTAGATTGAGTGACAAGTTGGACTTAATGGATATCTTTCGCCCACCTTGAGGGGGAGTGTTGGTATTTTGTGTGCAAATAGCACAGATTGGTGTGCCAATAACATATCTCCTCCTTTTGGGATTAGTCCCACATCTCAGTTTTTAATTATGGGTCTCCCTCTTGTGTGTATATATAGGGGAGATATATATTGATGTAGAAAAAACAATTGTAAGAATAATAGAAGCTTATTGTTTCTCTTATTTTCTACTGATGCCTTATTACACGACTCTAAAAGGTTATATTTATAGGACCCAATGGCAATATTGTAAATACATAAAAGAAAAACGTAAAATATTTAAACATCTAAAACACTATGACTCGACTCGATTCAACATGACTCGACTCCATGCATAAGACTCGACTAAAATTATATAATACTATTATAATAAGGGTCAATTACTGGAACCTCCCCTGGGAGTTTGCATAAATACAGGTTGTACCCCTCTATCTTTCAAAATTACATTTACCACCCCTCTAAGTTTCACCAGTTTACAAAAATGTCCCTTCCGTTAGAAATATGGATTGTAAATGATAAAATCAGTCAAATTATTTTTATGATATTCAATTTTACCCTTTGTAATGGCTCTACATTGAAAGGTGTGACCTTTTCCTTCAGAAATATAGATGAAAAGTGATCAAATATGCCAAATTATTTTTATGATATTTCAATTTTACCCTTTGAAATAACTCTAAATTGAAAAGTGTGTGTTACATTTTATCCTTTGTAATGAATCTAGAATCATTATAAAAAGATAAAATTGAAATATCGTAAAAAAGTTGGCCGATTTCATCATTTTCCATCCATATTTGAAAGGGGCATTTATGTAAACTAAGGGAACTTGGAGGGGAGATAAATGTAATTACAAAAAATAGAGGGATGCAACCTGTAATTATGCAAACTCCCAGGGAAGGTCCCACCGTCCCAGTAATTAATGCACCCCTTAGTTCAAAGGTTAGCATCCCCTTCGTCTAAAACTTCACCACCACTAGTAGCTTTGAATTGTGACCTTTTTATTGCTTTACAGAAGAGCACTAGGTCTTGTACTCAACATCCCGTTGCTAATGTGGTTTTTTATGAGTATATGGGCATTTCTTGCAGCAGGTTTGTCATGAATTTGTCAGCTACTACTAATCTTTCATTGAACATAGAAGCTATGACTATCCCTCGTTGGAAGAAATCCATGAATGAAGAGATGTCTGCTTTCTTATCCCATGACACGAACTCTCGTTCCTACACTTGCAGTCCTTTTGGAGGTGACATTGTTGGGTGTAAATGAGTCTTGTTGTCAATTTATTGTTGGATGGACATGTAAAAAACTTGGGTTGTTGCTCAAGGATTTACCCAGAAGAATGAAATTAATTTCTTTGACAACTTTTCCCTTGTAACATGTATTAGCTCTATACAAGTTCTATTCTCAGTTATAGTACACAAGGATTATCCTCAGTTCCAGCTTGATATCAACTATGCCTTCTGATGCAGGACGGACGTCACACCCGCCTGCCACCCTGGACGTCACACCCGCCTACCACCCTGCAGTCCCACCAGGGGGCCCACCATGGCGTCGCACCATGACGGCTTTATCAGGCCCGCGCGCCGTGCACTCCAACCCATCCTCGGCCCAACAACAGAGCCGATAGGTTGTTGAAGCCAGGGCTCGATCCCCCCGACCTCCTTGATAAAGAGCTTTCCTGCAAGCTCTCATCACCAACTGATCCCTTATGATGCAGGACGGACGTCACACCCGCCTGCCACCCTGGAGTCCCACCAGGGGGCCCACCATGGCGTCGCACCATAACGGCTTTATCAGGCCCGCGGGCCGTACACCCCAACCCATCCCCGGCCCCACAACAGAGCTGATAGGTTGTTGAGGCCAGGGCTCGATCCCCCGACATCCTTGATAAAGAGCTTTCCTGCAAGCTCCCATCAACAATGGCGGTATTTTGTGAAGGCGACTGGGTGATGGCTCGCATCCGTGCGGAGAGGCTCCCCCGCGGATCGGCGAGAAAGTTGAATGTTAAGCGAATGGTACTTTTACAATATTGTGAAATATTGGGACAAATGCTTATGAGTTAAGCCTACCTAAGGATATGGGCATTCACCATGTGTTCAATGTAGAGGACCTAACACCATATTTTGAGTCGTGTGAGTATAGGGATCCGCATTTCGAAGCCACTCCAGATTCCCCACCTAAACATCATCCACCTCTCCTCCTGATGCGGAGCAGAGACGAAGACCTGCAGTGGAGGACGAGTTTTGGGTCTGTTCGGGGCTAATTGGTGACTATCCATATATGGCATGCTCGGATCGATGATCGGACTCCGCTGATGCGTCCGGATTCGCGTTGCGAATCGATTTCATATATTAGTTTATTATATTTGCATTTGTTTTGATGTATTTGGGCGGACCCACCTCTGGCCAATCATATTCGTCGATGGTGGGATGCTCTAACCTCCTTTTATTATAAATAGACATGTAGTGACTGGTTTAGAGGCATTGCAGATTTTGATGATTGTATTCCCGGAATCCCACGATCCCGCCATGGTGCCGACTCTGTGGAACCCTAGGTAAGGACTCCTCAGTGCGTATCTCCTTCCTCAAGGTTTGCCCTAACCCCAAACCATCTTTTTAACCTCCTAAACTCCTTGCCCCCTCCAAGCCCCATCCAAAGCAGCCGCACCATGGTGCCTCAAACCTATAGTTTCTTGTTTTATGAAATTTACTGTTACAAACCTATAATTTCCTTTCCTCCCTTTCCCTGCCATCTACTCCTCCCCCTCCTGAAGCCACGTCCGCCTCCCTCAGCCCCCAACCGTCCAGGACGACCTATCCTATGCCCCCTAAACCGTCTCCGCCTCCCCCTCTCTCATCTACAGTCGCCACCCCTCTTAAACCCCTTCAACCTCCTTACCGCCAGCCACCCCTTACGTGGAACCTCAACCCAAAGCCCACCTCCTCCTGGATCAGCCCCGATCTGGAAACTTCAGCCCTGATCCGATCTCATATTGTCGGATCTACTCCTCCCCGCCCGGATCTATCCATTTCCGGTCTGATTCCACCTTCCACCGCCGAGGATAGCCACCTACATCGTTTTCCACGCCTCTGGTTCCACCTTGGATTGTCTTACACACATCTCCGACTCCGAATTCTTTAGTGTCTTGGTCAGTCCACTATTTGGTGAGATTTCGTTGCATTGGATTATTATTCTCAGCATATTTATATTAGATCGTATACTTGTTTTGGATCTCTTGTATGGTAGTTTTGTGTTTAGATAAATATTTTGATTTGCAGTGTTTATTCGTCGCGCGCTCTTGCTTTGGCCCTACACGCGGAGGAAAACTAAGCTTGTTTGCCCTAATTAATTATTTTGTCTTGCTATGAATTTGTTTACGTGGGATGCTGAAATTTAATATCTAATTTGGATTCACGTTGTCGGATTTGCATAGCATGTAGAGTTAGATCACCAATTCTTCCGCCGCCTATAGATTTGTCTTATGTCACCTCCCCAACCTTCTCACCACACCCCTACTAAGACCCACACACTCCAGAGTACTGAGGCACCACCTCTAGATCCATTATTTTCACTAGAGCATAATAAGAGTCTCATGAGTACAGGATAGTTGATGGAGAGTATCATTGATGTCGTGGCACATCATTACGTCGCCATTCCTACCGATCTGACTTGGATATACTTAGTTTGTTGGAGAGGGCGTCTTGATGATACATGGTTCAAGCTTCCCGAGCAAGATCGACTCTCCCTTTCCCTACGCCAACAGTATGATCATCTTCATTCAATGGAGATGAATGTTTTCGAGTAGGAGAGAGTCGATGGGGATCGCCATCCAGAGCACGTGTGTGTTTTTAAGCGTCGTATGCGCTGATATGAGCTGCATCTTGACGATCTGAGCCACCACATCCGTATCTAGCCCGCTATTTTATGATTTTGGATTTTTTTATGGTCTATTTTGAGGGTTCCGCGATTTGAGCCGTCCATTATGGAAGCCGTAAATGCCCCATCTCATATACATATATATATATGCGTGTATTAGGGTTGTTTGGGGATCATCCAATTTTACGGAAGTAAAAGCCCCGTAAGCGCGTGGGTCCAACACTAAAGCCGACATTCCTAGGAGCCGACGTCTAGGGAGTGAGTTCCCCCGTCTCTTGCCGCTTCCTGCCGCCCCTACCAAGTATTTCGCGTCTCTCCAGCCCTCCCCACCAATGATCCAAGCTTCCCCTCCCCTTCCCGCTCCAAACCGCCGTCCCCAAAATCTTCCCCATGCATTTCTGCATCTCTCCAGCCCTCCATGCTGCTGACATGAGTATTCCTCATCCTTTTCCCGCTCCAAAATGCCACTGGCCTACCTTCCCCCACGCATTTCCTCACTTTTCCAGCCCTTCCCACCTCCAAATCAAGCATCCCCTCCTCTTTCCACTACAGGACATAGCCCCCCGCCCCTCTCCACTTCAACATTCTGCCACCAACCCCCTTTCCCTCTACAGAAATCTGCCATCAAGCCCCTTACTGTTGCTAAATTCGGCCTTTCAGCTCCTCCCCTCCCTAAATCGTGACTATCCAACCCCTCCCCATCACTAGCCCTATCTCCCCTCTCCATATCATCGCATTTAGCACCTCCACAAGTAATTTCCAGCCTAACACTCCCTTCCTCTCCATCCTACGGTCATTGTGCACCTGTTCGCATCCACCGCCCACTTTAAAACAGCCCAAGTAGTTCTAAGTCTTGTAGTTTTGGTTGTGTTGTTCCTTTATTGTGCACTATGGTTGTTTGTATTGTTTAGTGGAGTATATTTTGTAATTGGTTGCCTCTCCAATTAATCAATATAGATTGTGGGATTCATTTGCTTAGTATTCTTACCTGTGCACTCCAATTGGAAGAACTAAACTCGTTTGTTTTCACAACATTTGCAAGTTCCTAAATGTTTTGCTAAGGCTTTATGATTTCATTATTAAGGTGTTAATCTGACGACGAAATACTGGCATGCAGTTAATTTCGGTACACACACGCGTTGGTCGTGAGTCCACCCAGCACACTCACAATCACTAGGCATTGTGTTTTTAGATGCCTGAGCACACTCACCGAGCCTACAGTACATCATACATGAGATCACATAAAAACTTTTTTGATCTCGAGATTGCTAGACACAACAAAAGTGTCATGTTATCTCAGCGGAAGAACGCCATAGATCTTCTTAAAGACATGGTTTAAATGGAGCAAAGTTGGCTTGCATTCTTAAGCCTATGGGCATCGACAATCACTGGTACGAGACATCTCCACTTTTTGAAGATGTTTACTCATTTTTGGGCGCTTGAGTATCATGCTCATTTACCTCACTGCAATGTAACCTGGCATTGCATTTGGGATAAAGCCAGTTTATGAACACCTATAATGTGTCATATTGACGCAACCATGAAGATACGATAGTGTACTGAAGGATCCCCTGACAAGGGGCTATGATTTGTAAGAAATGATCTATGTATCAAAGCGTAGTCTGATGATAGTTATGCAAATGGAAAAGCCGATAAGAAGCCTACATCGGTGCACTGCACCTTCTTAGAAGGTAATTTGGTCATATGACAAAACAAAAAACAAATTGTTGTCTCTAGAACCAGTGTTGAGGCAGAATACAGTGGTAGTCACAAACAACTTTTGAACTGAGTAGCTTAAAACACTTCTGAAGGTCTTTGAAGACACTTATATTACACATGTGCTTATGTACAAGGAAAATAAAGCTACTATATATATTACTAAGTGTTGACCGGGAAAAATGAGATTAACTTATTGCAATACAAGGGGACCTCTATATATAGAGGTGTTACACCTAATAAACACTTAAGAAAATATATAATCTAACACTCCCCCTCAAGTTGGGCAAGTGATGTTGATCATGCCCAACTTGTCCACAATCTTTCCAAATGTGTTCCCACTTAATCCTTTCGTGAGAATATCCGCTAGCTGCCTGTTGGAGGGCACAAAAGGAGTACACACAGTCCCTCGCTCAATATTCTCCTTGATGAAGTGTCGATCCACCTCGATGTGTTTCGTTTGGTCATGTTGAACGGGATTGTGTGCAATACTGATGGCCGACTTGTTGTCACAATACAGAAGGATGGGTCCTTTTTCTTCAAGACCGAGATCACGCATTAAGGCACGAAGCCATAAGCCTTCACAGACCCCTTGAGCCATAGCTCTGAACTCGGCCTCCGCACTAGAGCGTGCCACAACTTGTTGCTTCTTGCTCCTCCAAGTAACAAGATTGCCTCCAAAGAGAAAACAATATCCCGAAGTTGAACGTCTATCATCAACCGACCCTGCCCAATCAGCATCAGTGTAGACTTCAACTTTTAGGCCGGTGTTTGGGGCAAACAGGATACCCCTTCCTGGTGAAGACTTAAGATACCGTAAAATTCTGTGGGCAGCCTCCATGTGTTGGGTTTTGGGAGCGTGCATGTACTGGCTCACAACACTCACTGCATAGAAAATATCTGGGCGAGTATGAGACAGATATATCAACCTCCCCACTAATCTTTGGAACCCTGAGACATCTTTGATGTCCGCTCCATCATCACGCGATAAACGGTGATTTGCTTCAATTGGAGTGTCGGTCGGTCTGCATCCACTCATTCCCATCTTCTCGAGGAGATCTAACGTATATTTTTGTTGAGAAATAAAGATCCCCCGCTTGGATCTGGCAACTTCTATTCCCAAGAAATATCTGAGTTTTCCCAGGTCCTTGACCTCAAACTCTCCAGCTAGCTTTTGTTTCAAGCTCTGAATTTCTTCGATATCATTACCAGTTATGACAATATCGTCAACATACACAATGAGAGCAGTAAGTTTTCCAAATCTACGTTTAATGAACAATGTGTGGTCAGCATTGCTCTGATAGTATCCAAATGACATCATGGCCTTGTGGAACCGGCCAAACCACGCTCTTGGGGACTGCTTCAACCCATAGAGAGCCTTCAACAGTCTACACACTTTTCCAACAGAACCAACAGGAGCAAGACCAGGGAGAATCGACATATAGACCTCCTCCTCCAAGTCACCGTGGAGAAAGACATTCTTCACATCCAGCTGAAATAGGTCCCAATGTTTGCAAACAGCAACGGAAAGTAAGACCCGGATAGTATTCATCTTGGCCACCGAGGCGAACGTCTCCTGATAATCAATGCCGTGGATTTGAGTGTAACCTCTTGCAACCAATCTCGCCTTACATCTTTCAATAATTCCTTGTGGGTTTTGTTTCACCGAGAACACCCATTTGCACCCAACAAGTTTCTTGCCATTGGGGAGAGATACCAAGTCCCATGTATGATTTTTTTTCTAGAGCCTTCATTTCCTCAATCATCGCCTCTCGCCACACAGAGATTGTCAGAGCCTGTTGCCAAGATGCAGGTATAGAGGCAGCAGAGAGGGAAGAGACAAAGGACTTGTAGAGGGTAGAAAGCGCAGCATAAGATACAAAATTTGATAGGGGATGGTGAGTACAGGACCTGGTACCTTTTCGAAGGGCAATCGGAAGATCAGAAGGGCCTGAGTCAGGATCCACTGACTGTTCTGGTAGCATAGTGGGGGCTTGTGTGCTTGGCCGCATGACACGCCAGGTATATACCTGCAGGATCGGGGGTGAAGGTATGGAGGAAGATGAAGGTATAGGAGAGGAGCTCTCCTCCACTGGTATTGGAGGACTCACTTCCACTGGTAGAGTCTCCCCCTGAAGTGAGGGATATGGTGGAGGAACGGGCAGAGAAACACCCGAAGACAGGGAATCACCTGAAGACGGAGAGTCAGCGATAGGGTAGTAGGACTCGGATTCACGGAATGTGACATCCATACTGACATACACTTTCCTGGTAGGAGGATGAAAACACTTGTACCCTTTTTGTGTAGGTGAGTAACCGATAAAGACACACTTGAGAGCACGAGGATCCAGTTTAGAGGGGCGGGGTTGATGGATGTGAACAAAGCAAACACAACCAAACACTTTAGGAGGAAGCAAACACAACCAAACACTAAGAATCATTGTTCTATCAAAAGGCAACGTAGAGGTGGACTGTCCTTCAGATAAGAGGGTATTGGTGAGAAAGTGTGCACTCTGTTTGTTACTTTCTGACAAGGAGCTTGCAAACATTTTCAGCAAACCTTTTCATGCTTCTTTTTCTAACATATGTGCCAAGCTAGGCATGATTAATACATATAGACTCCAAGTTGAGGGAGAATGCTCAGGTTATTCTTATTTATGTATTTTTTTTATTACTTATATTGTCTCACACTCTCACATCATCAATGTACTTTTCTATAAAGCCATGCAATATACGATGGTGTTTATTCTAGCTGAGAGATGGATTATACGATTCCTGACGCATGACGAATCTATATGTGGTGGAAAATCTGCAACCTAACCCTACACGCTATGCAAATCCGACAGTTAAGCCACAGTTAGATAATAATTAAAGCATCTCACGCAGATAAATTCACAACAAGACAAAATAATTAATTAGGGCGAGACAAGCTTAGACTTTCCTCCACGAGGAGGGCCAAAGCTGGATCGCGCAGTGAATAAATCCTGCAGATCACGATAATTATCTAACAAATAACTACCATACAAGAGTTCCACAGCAAGCATAAGACTCAATCCAATATAAATATGTCAAAAATAATAATCTATCACAACGAAAAATCACCAAATAGTGGGTTGACCAAGACACTAAATATTTTGGAGTCGGATGCGATTCGACGGCGATTTAATGAGGAACCGGCGGCGTGGAGATCGCGTAAGTGGCTGTCCTCGGCGGTGGGAGGTGGCAATGGACCGAAAATGAGTAGAGATCCAGGGATGTATGGGTAGATCCGGGAGAGGGATGAAGGGATCCAATGTTTGGTGGCGGATCCGGGCTAGGGGGGAGGGGAGGGTGCGTGGAAATGGCGGATCGGGGCTGCAATCGTCTGGATCTGGATATAAAGGCTATTTGGAGGTGGTTCCACGAAGAGGAAGGAAGGTGGGGTGCGGCTTAGGGTTATGGATGAAGGCGGGGTGGCGGTGGGGTAAGGGGATCTGGACAGCGGCTGTAAACAGGTTGCTAGAAAGGAGAGACGGTTGGTGGTTGTAAGGGGAGGGCCTGGAACAGGCGGCGGTGGGAAAGGAAAGAAGAGCTGGTGGACTGGTGCTGGCTGGTGGTGGATAGGTAGGGGGAAAAGGAAAAAAAACTATATAACATGAACCGTAAATTTCATTTTCCAACAGTAGAACTGAATAAAATCGGATTTCTCTAGACAACCCTCTAGCGGCTGCGTTTGAGGGCTGCGGTGGCTGAGAGAGGGGGCTGGGAGGGGGAAGAAGGGGCCTAGGGTTAGGGCAAATCTTGGGGAGGGAGATACAAGACTAGGAGTCATCACCTAGGATTCCACGGAGTCGGCACCGTGGCGGGATAGCGAGATTCTGGGAATTCTTTCACCAAAATCTGCAATGCCTTCAAAACCAGCCCCTACTCGTCTATTTATAAGAAAACAAAGACTAGGGCATCCCACCTTCAACGACTATGATTGGTCGGAGGCAGGGTCACTCAAAATACACTAAAATAAACCAAAAATAATAAAGTAGTATATGATTTTGGCTCGCGACATCAATCCGAATACATCCGCGGAGCCCGATCGTTGATCCGGGCACGCCATATATGGAAAGTCACCAATCAGCCCTGAATGGGCCCAAAACTCGTCATCCACTGCAGGTCCTCGTCTCTGCTCCGCATCAATCTCCCCGGCTTGAAAGAATTCATCTCCCGATGAATAGAGATCGGAATTTTCTTGATGTATGTCAGGTAAGACTCGAAGAGGTCCACTAGAGGTCGTCCAAGTGTTGTCGATGGAATAATGTCCTCGCCAATCAACTCCCCTTGACTGAAAAACTGTCATCTCCGGTGAATGGAGACGGTCGTACTGAAGTCGAAGTCTAGGGGCGAGTCGATCAAGCTCTGTTGTAAGTACCCAGGTGTCACCAACGTCTGTAGTAGGAATGCACTGGTGGAGTCTGATCTCCATGATGCTCTCAACGCTCAACTCACGAGTGGTGGTCCTGGTGGATCCCGTTGCGATCGGCGGCGCCGTAGGTAGAACCAAAGAAGACGAGTCCCCAGGTAGGTGGGTGTTAGAAATGGGTGAGTAATGGTGTCCATCCGACGTGTGCGGGCTATGAAGGTGGCAATGCAACAGAAATGAAAGTGCGGGCAGCTGGAAGTCCCCACTGCTTGGTTCCACATACTTGCGAAGCTCGTAGTACAACGTCATATCTTCAACATTAAATACCAGGTGGATACACATACTTGCAGGGATATCAAGATCGTAGGTGTTTGCTTCGATACGTCCTATGATTATATAGGAATCCATTCGACTAACGCTCAAGATTTTAGCAAGCCTCGCACGGAGCCTCACAACGTAGATTCTTGCCATCACCTGCTCGCCTTCATAAAGTACCTGCACTTGCCAATGAACATTCGCATGTAATTTACAAGATTTATTACCAATATGGATTATTCGTCGGACCGACTCGTGCCACATATGCAAACGACAGACAAAAATACACCAGACTTATGCAAATGATGACGAAACGACTCAACAGACTCATGCAAATGATGCAAATGACACATGACAGACACAACATGCTTTCTATGGGAAAGATCTAATAATACCCTGGAAATCTATCAAAGGAGGAGGCCTGTCAGGAGGCTCTCTCGAAGGAGTATAGAAAAACTCATCTCCTGTGTGACGAGCGTTCAGATGATCGCGTGAGACATCTATACTCAAATACGAGCTCGTGAAGATCCAAGTGTCTCTCAGGGAACGTGACACATCAGAGGGCTCACCAGGAGGTGTATGAAAAGTCATCGCGAATGCGACGATCGCCTAAGTGAAAATCGTGTGCACCGACTATAAGATGTGGCTCTTGAGTGTGGTGTGTGTCCCCGAAAAAGAAAGAGCTCGTCTAGTGGGTCAGCAGGAGGCGCATCTTAAAACTCATCGAGGGTGCGATGTATCAGTAGGTGGTGCCCTAAACATTGGATGCTCCACACAATATTTATCCTCTGGGGCGCGGTCAGGGACGATAATGGAAGAGGCGTCCATAAATCGATACTCATTCATGAGTAGCTCACCTGAATCTCATCCTCACCAAGAATGTGGCGGATCATCAGGAGGCTCAACAGGGGGGTCGTCATAGAACTCGTCACTAGGGTCATGATCCTCCATGTGAGTACCATTGAGAAGGGTAGTGTCCCCGTGAATGCGTGACATAGCCACTATGAGATCAACACCAGGCTCGGGGCTCTCAGTCATGATGTGACTTAGAGCAATGACAATGGGAAAGCGACATAGACCTACACTCAAAAATAAGTTTGTTGGCGTGGTGTCAAGAATGAGGTCTGTGGTTGGGGTACTAACTGACCCGGTGCTTGGCAGAAGAAGAGGTGTGGGTGAGGGACACTCTCAGCTGGGCTACAAGAGACTGGTCAAACACAAGAGATAGGTCACTCGCTGGACTAAGAACCTCGCTGGAGTGAGAGCAATCCGTATCAGGTATCACTTCAGTCATGTCTGACGGAACAATGATAGGCAAAATGGTGTCCACGGTGTGGGAGGAGCTCGTACTGCGGAGGCCAAGGTGGGAATCCAATCGACTAGCTCTTGCGGTTCTCAAAGACTGTTCATAACGAAGAGCGAGTTGATATGTCGATTCGAGAGAATTCGAGCTATGATAAACCACCTTAGTAAGAATGTCAGATCAAAGCCTAGACCAAAATCTGGAAATGGTCATGGCTGGGTCATCTCGGATATCGCTCCTCACAACTAACTCATCAAAGCGATCTGTGTACTTAGCGATAGACATGGATCCTTGCTGAAGTGAAAATAATTAGTCGAGCAAATGACCCTGATACGACGAAGACAGATACCTCTGACACAAAGTACGTTTTATGTCCACCTAACTAGTGATGCGACGAAAACGGTCTCGCTCACGGGTGCTCTCAACGCTAGCTCAATATGCCCCCGCCTGATCTAAAAGTCAAAGTTTCGCAAACTTGACGCGACGCTCACTGAATAATTCAAAATGATCAAGATAATACTCCATATCCACGAGTCAATAGCTGAAAAACTCAGGACTCGATGAGCCGTCAAAGGAAGGGCAGCAGTACAAAACTGACCCTCAAGATCTCTCTCAAAGCGACGATCCTCATAATAGTCATCTCTAAGGTAATCGAGTCGAGTCGAAGGATCGACACGATTCGCTTGCGTGCAAGGATATGAACGATGATAATCATTATACTGACGTCTCTAGTGTAGTGGGGCCGTGTTGGTGCGTCAACACGATATCTGGAAGTGGTGTGCTGCGAATCTGCGATCGCGAATAAACATCGTAGTGTCATGAGAGTCTCCCTGAAGGGGATCTATGAGGGCGGGTGCAAGTGGACTCGAGACCTCTAAAGTGGGGAGAGAAATAATTGTGACACTTAGGTATAATGAAACTATATACTCTACGATTGCGTATCGAAAATTGCGCGCAACCTGAATCTGATATCGATTGACGCAGGGCGAATCTATAGGCGGTGCCGCGGCGGAAAACTGCGAGTCTGCGACCTAACCCTACATGTTATGCAAATCCGACTGTTAAGCCACAATTAGATAATAATTAAAGCATCCCACACAGATAAATTCACAACAAGACAATAATTAATTAGGGTGAGGCAAGCTTAGAATTACCTCCACGTGGAGAGTCAAAGCAGGATGGCGCGACGAATAAATCCTGCAGATCGCAATAATGATCTAACAAACAACTACCATACAAGAGTTCCACAGCAAGCATAAGATCACATCCAATATAAATATGCCGAAAATAATAATACAGTACCACGAATACTCACCAAATAGTGGGTTGACCAAGACACTAAAGATTTTAGAGCCGGATGTGATTCGACGATGATCTAATGTGGAACCGGTGGCGTGGAGATCGCGTAAGTGGTTGTCCTCAGCGGTGGCAGTATCACTTTAGTGTATTTGGAGGTGGTTCCACGAAAAGGAAGGAAGACGGGGTGTGGCTTAGGGTTGTGGATGAACGTGGGGTAGCGGTGGGGTAAGGGGATCTGGACAACGGCTATAAACAGGCCGCCGGAAAGGAGGAGCGGCGGTTGGTGGCTATAAGGGGAGGGCCTGGAACAGGCGGCGGTGGGAAAGGAAAGAAGAGTCGGCAGACTGGTGCTGGCTGACTGTGGACAGGTAGGGAGAAAAAAAACTATATAACATGAACAATGAATTTCATTTTACAACAGTAGAACTGAATAAAACCGGATTTCTCTGGACAGCCCACTAGCGGCTGCGTTTGGGGGCTGCGGTGGCTGAGAGAGGGGTCTTGGGAGGGGAAAGAAGGGGCCTAGGATTAGATTAAACCTTGGGGAGGGAAATACAAGTCTAGGAGTCGTCACCTAGGGTTCCACAGAGTCGGCAACGTGGCGGGATCGCGGGATTTCGAAAATTCTTTCACCAAAATCTGCAATGTCTTCAAAACCAACCCCTACTCATCTATTTATAAGAAAACAAAGACTGGGGCATTCCACCTTCAACGACTATGATTGGCCAGAGACGGGACCACTCAAATACACTAAAATAAACCAAAAATAATAAAGTAGCATATGATTTTGACTCGCAACATCAATCCGAACACATCCGCGGAGTCCGATCGTCGATCTGGGCACGTCATATATGGAAAGTCACCAATCAGCTCCGAACGGGCCCAAAACTCGTCCTTCACTGCAGGTGCTCGTCTCTGCTCCGAATCAATTCCCTTCCACAAATGTTTGTTACAATCTTGTATAAATTTAACTTTCAATTCAATATATAATATATGGAGATAAACAAAGAAATGAATGACGACATAATGCCCGCAATTTCGACAATGGTGAATTTAGAATTAAAATCTTGTTAATCTGCGGTGGATAACATTAAATTTTTGGAGAAATGGATCCACATGTTTAATTTTCAAAGAAGAAACAAAGTTCCAAAATATTAAATCTTAGAAAACTATAATTAGAAGAGTGCCAAGAATCACCAAACTAATAATTGGTGACTTTCACGGATTATTGAGATTACAAAATGTTAGGATTTATGTTTTGTGTATTACTTATATTGTTACATGTCCGTCTATTGTATGCTCACCACCCTATACAAAGGAAAGGTGATTATTTGGTAATGAGTTAAGTGACTAAGTCATTTATTTTCCCCAATATGGCATCAAAGCACGAAAAGCGCCATGTCACGGACTTGTCCTTTTGATAACGCCACGTGCGTCCTTAGCACTTTTTCGCGCCCTTCGAAGCTAGCTAAGGCAGCCTCCTTCGACAGTAGTTGTGGCAAGAAGAGTAAGAGAATACTAAGTGACAGCAATAGAGTTGTAAAAAACTTTGAATTACTTGAAAGTCGGGATGCTTTTATGATTTTCTAATTTTTGATTTCTCTGCTTGATTCAAAAGTACACTCATTCCCTTTAATAGCCTCCAAGGGATTTTCCCTCCAACAAATGGAAGACTATAGAAACCCTCTACCCTGGATTCTTCTAAACTATTCTACATTTCTCTCATGGTTATGTACAAGCCTCCACACTAATCTACATCCAAGAGTACTCAAGACTATTTTAGATTACTCCCAATTTCAATAAAATTCCACACTAGTCTATATACTTCTACACACACCTAGAGTCATCTAGAAAGTTCCGCACTCTTCTAGAATATTCTAAATTGGTTTACACTCTTCTAAAATATTATATAAACCTTATAGAATCTTCCGTCATCTTCAAGGTTTTTCTTCAATCTTTTGGATACCTCCGTAATCTTCTATGTCATGGAATATTTTGTTCAGGCTTAAGTCTTGTACATTATGCTAACCACTTTTGCACATATAAGGAATTAATGCAAGGCATACTCATATGCCTTATAATGTGATCCTCTACTTGATGCAAGCCATATTGTATGGATTCATCATTTATCATCCAAATGCCAAGCTTGCACATCCGGCCTTCACACCATGGTTCTTTTCTCCACGTTGTCTTGTAACACCACCTACGCTGTCAGCTTTTGCCACCTTCCTCCATTGCACGGTCAATCCTTTGTGCTAAGGCTTCACACCATATGTCATGGATATTGTGGGCACGCCATGACCTCTTCTTCTGTCCGCATATGTGATGCTCTGACCGCACACGTCCGATGCCAAGTCTTGACATGGTTGTGCTCCAACTTTGGAAATCTATCCATGGTGCTCTCCATCTACAGTGTCATGGACATTGCCACAATGTGATGATCTTATAATGTCTTTGGCGTAGTCTCACCGAGCACTGCTTTGTCTTAATCCTACACGCCTCATGTATGAACCTTTTGAGTGTGTCGTCATGCTTGTGCCTAGGGATCCCATACCAAATTCTTTGATACCTTCAAAGTCCTGTCGCCCCCAATGTGGATCCTCGCGTCATCTGCATATATATTGATGGCCACGATTGCGTCATGAATTAGTAGCATGTGACATTCTCCCACACCCATTCTAGTGACGTCCTCGTCACAACCATGCATCAAGTAACAACATTGTTCGTACATTTGCCCTTCTCCACTTGTGCATTAGTGAGTCTTCTCCTTGGTGGTTGGCAACATATGTCACCACCAAGCCTTTCCTCATGTCACCAAAGAGATCATTCCTTTGACAATCCAATGATGCTTGGTGATCTTCATCTTCATCGAGTAGTGTCACCAACTCAACGTCGATTAGTGACTCTTCGTTAAATCTCCTTAGTTTCTCCTCTTCAGAGATTGCAACTTCACATGGCATGGACTCCGTCCTACTTCGGCTCACCCTCAAGCCAATACTCATTATGAGCTTCGCCCCTTTGGCGATCAGACTCAACGTCTTGTGCTTGCCCCATATTGATTGATGTGCTTTGTGCCTTCATGCGAGCATTGCCTCTGCGACTCTTGGATGTCTCTTATCTGATAGATATGTACAAGCCTCCACACTAATCTACAACAATCAAGAGTACTCAAGATTATTCTAGATTACTCTCAACTTCTATAAAACTCTACATCATTCTAGATACCTCTACACATACCTAAAGTTATCTAGAAAATTCAAGACTTTTCTAGAATATTTTAAATTATTCTACACTTTTCTAGAATATTCTATAAATCTCTACATAATTTTACAACATTCTAAAACATTATATGTGACTCTAGAATATTTAGAAGACTCCATATCATTCTAGAATTTTTCGCCATCTTCAAGATTTCTCTCCAATCTTTTGGAGACTTCCGTAATCTTCTACGCCACGGAATATTTTGTTTAGGCTTAAGTCTTGTACATTATGCTAATCTCTTTTGCAGACGTATGAACTTAAAGCAAGGCATACTCATATGTCTTATAATGTGATTCTCTACTTGATGCAATCCATATTGTATGGATTCATCATTTATCATTCAAATGCCAAGCTTGCGCATCCAGCCTTCACACTGTGGTTCTTTTCTCCATGTTATCTTGTAGCACCACCTACGTCGTTATCTTTTGCCACAATCCTCCATCGCACAGTCAAACCCCTGTGTTAAGGCTTCACATCACATGTCATGGCTATTGTGGGCATGTCATAACCTCTTCCTCTATCTGCATATGCGATGCTTTGACTGCGCACATCCTATGCCAAGTCTTGACATAGGTGTGCTCCAACTTTGGGAATGTATCCATGGTTGTTCTCCATCTGCGATGTCGTGGACATTGCTATAATGTATTTGACGTAGTCTCAACGAGCAATACTTTGTCTTAATCATGCACGCCTCATGTATGAACCTCTTGTTTGTGTCACCATACTTGTGCCTAGGGCTTCCACACCAAATTTTTTGACACCTTCGAAGTCCTGTCGGCCCACTATGTGACTCCTCACGTCGTCTGCAAGCGTAGTGATGGTCACGGTTGCTCCATGGATTAGCAACCCGCTCTTCATCGCCCATCCAGTGCGTCAATTGACCAATTTGCATACGCTCATCCAATCGATCGTTTCGCCGCGTGATTTCTTCCACCGGTGATCTACACACGACTCCTTCCTTTGCATGTCACCCTCGTCGCACATCTTCTTCCCTTCGTGATTTCCTCGCCACGCGTCTTCATGTTACTAGGACGCAGAGAGGCTTTGTGCACCTCTTTCCTCGACAATTCCACAATAATTTTCTCACCTACCTGTAATTTCGTGGTTCTTTGACCGACACTGGTCACCCAATGTGATGAGCTAATCTTTCTTCCGACGCCATTTTCTTGCATTCTTTAGAAGATTTATCTTCTCCTCTTCAAGATTTGTATGACTACTTTATAATCGGTGGGTTGGATTACGGGTTGTGGATGACCTAGGGTTTTTCGCTTGATCCTAGAAAAACAATAGATTATTGTGTGGTGGGGGTGGGGCTCTTCGGATTTGTATTCATGATTCACCATGTTGGGAAGTGTTATTCTCCCGTTACCTCCCCGACAGTTGTTCCTCTCGTGGAATCTAACAAGGTGAGTCATGATCATAATACTCTCCATAATGATTAACATGAAAGAGTAGCCACATATTTGGCTATGACAATAGGTGACTAGTTCTATCACCTTGACAGTTGACACGAAAGAGTAGTCACGTATTTGGACATTTTCTCGCACTTTAGAAGATGATTTAACTTCTCCTTTGTATGACTACTTTATAATCGGTGGGTTGGACTACGGGTTGTGGATGACCTAGGGTTTTCCACTTGATCCTGGAAAAACAATAAATTATTGTGTGGGGGGTGTGGGGGCTCTTCGGATTTGTATTCTTGAGTCACCATGTTGGGAAGTGTTGATTCTCCCGTTACCTCCCCGACAGTTGTTCCTCCCGTGGAATCTATCAAGGCGAGTCATGATCATAATACTCTCCAGAATGATTGACACGAAAGAGTAGTCACGTATTTGGCTATGACAATAGGTGACTAGTTCTATCACCTTGACAGTTGCACGAAAGAGTAGTCACGTATTTGGCCATTTTCTCGCAGTCTTTAGAAGATGATTTATCTTCTCCTCTTCAAGATTTGTATGACTACTTTATAATCGGTGGGTTGGATTATGGGTTGTGGATGACGTAGGGTTTTCCACTTGATCCTGGAAAAACAATAAGTCACGTATTTGGCTATGACAATAGGTGACTAGTTCTATCACCTTGACAGTTGACACAAAAGAGTAGTAACCTAATTGGCTATGACAATGACACCAACAGGGAATCTACGAGGGACTCGACAGATTGGATGCAATGGGGGGGGGGGAAACTACTTCGTCATGCCCTGACTCACAATTTCCATGCAGAAATCCATTGTTTGTAATTATTTGTTTTTGGACACTGCTACTCTCGCAGAGGTGATGCCTCTCAGATATTCCAGTTAACACGAAAGATATCTTTGATTCGCCAAGTTGATCGTTCTCCCTCAGTTTATTACTTGAAGTTTACTCGATTGAACCAAGATTACAATTATTTTGACCCCCCCCCCCTCCCTCTAGTAAGTCATGCGGATGAGATATTAGTTTGGGCTCATGGGTGTCTTAAAAGGTTATAATTACAAGAGTGTCAAGTATAACGAAACTAATAGTTAGAGATTGTCACGGATTATTGAGTTTACAAAGGATTACTCGTACTAAATGAGGTCAACTAGAGCAAAAATTACACGTGTCCAAAGCTGATGCCATCATCACATTGAATCAATACAAAATATAGACAAAGAATTACTTGACATAACATTGATATGATATGCCGAGCCCACAATTCATAACTTCGTACCTGAGGCATTTCCCAAGCGCTTTGTATCTCGAAAACCAATAGTAACAGCCAAACACAATATCATCAAAATCCAGTTGATGTCTGGGATGTATACTTGGCCATAGAATTTGTGTGAAGTGTATATTATCTTCACCCTAGGGAAGCATCCCAAAGCTGAACACTGCTTTATAATTGAAAAAGTACCAGTAATAACAGCTTGGCTTCCTACCACAGCCGCAAGAATAGCTATAGCCAGAACAGGCCATCTTAATTTCTCTAAAAAGAAAAACAAAATGTCATATAAGTTTCTATTAATTTTCACAAAAAGTTAAGGCAGAAATGGAGAGAATTACAGATCAATGACTAACCTGGTACGGATACGTAGAATCCAATTAGATAATTGCTTTCAACAAAATGGTGCTGAGATAGATACGCAGCTTGTCCCATATAAGCCAAAATCAATGATGGATAAACCACAAAAGAGAATGCAATCTGCACATTAAACAACTTCTCAATGTTTGTCTGAATAACAGCATGAAGAATGGATGAGAAAATGGCTAGAAAAGCTCGTAAGATTTATGACAGATTCCATCAGGAGACATGATCTATTATAGTTTAATTTTCTTACTGAAGCAGAAACTAAAGGGGGAAAAACATTGCAACTATTTTTCCAGTAAATTTCTTAAGCAACGTTGTGAGAATATTCTACAACAATGACTTCTTGGGTAAGACATGTTCTCCCTTATCTATGCATCCCGTAAGGATGTACAGATCTACAATAATCTGAGAGTAACTAGTTCTCTAATTAAAATCAGAGCACAAAGTTTAGAACATTTCATTTGTTGATAAATAAATGTCTGAATGACAAAAAATTATTGATGAGGCCCTCATAAATTCGTAGAGAATTTGGGGCTGCAAAAAGCCTTTTACCCATAATCCTCACTAATTTAGTGGGATCATGGGTTTGACCGCCGCACACGCGATCACCACACGCAATCCTCGTACACCGCCGATCCTCCACCACGATCGGCCGCCGGCGCCGCCACCAGCGGCGCCAGGCGGTCCGCGACCGGCCAACCGCGTCGGGGCCGCGCCGCGGGCGCCGCCCGCAAGGGTCGGCCGCACCACGAGGTGCCGCCCGCAAGGGGTGGCTGAGCCCGGCCACCCCTCCCCGCGGCCACCTCCCCGAAGCGCCACCCGCGCAAGAGCGGTCGCGCCCGACCGCCCCTCCCCGCGGCGGCGGGGCGCCGCCTGCGCAAGTGCGGCCGCACTCGGCCGCCCCTCCACACAGCCACCTCCTGCTACCGCGGGGCGCCGCCCGCGCGAGGACGTCCGCGCCCGGCCGCCCCTCCCCACGTCTGCCTCCCGCAGCTGCGGGGTGCCGCCCGTAAAGGGCGGCCGTGCCCGGCCGCCCTGCCCCATGGTCGCCTCCCGTGGACGCGGAGCGCCGCTCTCAAGGGGTGGCCACGCCCAGTCGCCCCTCGCCGCGGTCGGTCGCCTCGCTGGCTCCTCTCCCCTCGCTGGCAACCGTCCGCCGGTGAGGTGGCCGCTCTTTCGTAGCAGGCTCTACCCGCCGTCTGATCATTCTACCGCGATCGTCGCCGTACATTTCACGGATAACCACCCACAAACTGTCATGATTAGTGGGGGGTTATCAGTAATTAAAAAATGACATGCATTTAGTGTAAATTATACGCATAATATTTGCCCAAAACTATATTAAAAGTGGCCTTCAAATAGTAATTATGGGTGGTTACGGTGTACGGATAGCCGCATAACCACCTCCCAGAGCCAATAAAAAGGCCCCAGGACTTCTTTTATTTCTAACGTTTCTCCTCCCAACCTTCTTCTTTCTCAGGTCGGAGCTCTGCCGGAATTCTCCTACGAGCCTCCTCCACCAGCCAGACCGCCAGAAAATTCGTCTAAGCCCACAAGATTCTGAGAAAGAATGTGCTCTGTGTGAAACTTCAAAGAGCTTCCTACGTGCGTAACACTACCCGAATCACCGCCAACGCATCTCGGCGCCCTCCACCACGAAGTTTGCTCGCCAAGCAACGTCCGAGAACGCTCATTTTCATCCGAGCGTGGGAAAGAAACCAGCTTCGAGTGAGGCGGCATATCGCCCACCGAACACTCTACAATCTCTCCTCTCAAAGCTGTAACGAGGAGTGGCATGTCGCCCTCGGTTCTCCAAACACTCTGTAAATAGCTGCCAATAGTGAATTTTGACCGGGACCGTTCCGGTCACGTGGTTTTTTACCCATTTAAGAGGTTTTTCCACGTTAAAATCGCCTTATGTGCTTTTGCTCATTCTGTGACTGTGTGCGCACTCGACCACTCCACGGGCTAAGACAACCAAGTTTAGTCTGGTCTACCGGGAGCGTTAAGTTGGCCGCAACAATTATATTAAATTGCATTCCTGTGAATATGAGCTAAGAAAATGTTGAAGTGTTTCCAATATTAAAAACAAGTAAAAATACGACCTAAATGAAGATAAATTGGGGAAGATAAAAGGAACGAGGTAAAACTTTTGTGAGAATAAATGCAATCTAAGAGGCAGCGGAAACATGAAGTTCAATCTCACATAGCTTGAAATTGTCTTGAATGAAGTTGCAAATAATCTCGATGCGTTTTGAGCGCTCATGAATGAGATTCTTAGCAATATGAATAACAATTTTACTAGAGCACTAGTCAGAACCCCTCTCCCTCCATGAGCCATTGTTAGGCCTAACACGAAGACACACAGAATACTAGGTTCACACTCCGCAAATGTGTTGGAATGCAAGGAAATCAATATGGGGAAGCATGCCGCGATTGTCCAACGACATTCCCACTGACTGTCCGACAATGTGCCTTCTGACTGTCCGACAACGTGCCTTCTGACTGTCCGACGACATGCCCTCCGATTGTCCGACGAGATGTCATCTGACATGTCTGACGGCGACGACACGTCATCTGCTTGTGGCCATGTTCGACGACATGCCCCTTGACAGCCCGACGACATGCCTTCAAACTATCCGATGGCACGCCATCCGACTGTCTGACCCTCCAAAGCCCTATTCTGCAGTGTGACAATATTGGATCCACCTATTCATCAGCTAATCAAACATTCATGCCTGCACAAAGTGTGCACCGATTGAATTCCCTTTGTTAGTGAACGTGAGGTGTTCCATTTTCGCAGTGGAAGTGTTTTGTCAGTGTCGCTTACTAAACAAAGAAATGATAATATCACTTCATGCTTATTACATGAATGAAACTAAAAGGTAAGTACACTAATAGATTCAATTAACAAATAAATTTATTTAACAAGAGCGCACAGAAAAACAATTATGCATAAATTCATTACCTTTATAGACAACTGAGAGAAATGCCCCAAATCTGCAAACATTGCCTCAGAACCTACAAAATTGTAGAAGATAATTGGAAATTAAAAAAAGAAAAACGTTGAGCATAAAATAATTCTTACTCCATACTACCTGTAATGCACAAAAGGATTCCACCCAAGGACATCCACCCTTCCATCTGTGTTTTCTTCAAAAACTTGTACATGTAGTAAGGAGATAATGCTTGGTATATAGATGGATTCCAGTGGATGATGTTATAGAGACCAATCATGCTGATACATAAGAGCCATGTAATAACAATGGGTGCAAATAAGAAACCTACTCGATGAGTACCATAATGTTGCACTGCGAATAAGCAAATCAATATGGCGCATGCAATAGGAACCTCGACAACTGCAAAAAGAAGAAAATTGAATCCATGTAAAGTTTGTGTTAAATATAATATTTCAATGTTGATCAATAAAAATGAAAATTTCAAGAAAACATCATTATCCACATAAAAAACAAGTTTTGGGAGGAACATAGAACTCAGATACTAGTTGAAATTCAAATTTCAAATGTGAGAATGTTTACAAATTCAAATGGTAGACATCATAAAGAAACAATGGATTGCTTAAATATGAAAAAATGACAATTTCAAACAAATTGATTATAGCAAAAGAATTAGTAATCATTTAGATGAGTTAATAAATTTGATTAGCACAATTTTCAACACTCAACAAAAGTAAAAGGGGATCGATAAGCTCAAATAGTTTGGATAAGGCTAAAAATTATGGTGAATAAATCTAGCCAGGATCACTATATTTAATTTAGGGAGTTGTTAAAGACACAATAGTTTTGGCTAGAAATATCGCTTTGTTAAAGGCACAACACTTTTTTTGAATGCTTAAAGGCACCCATACTTGTTAATTGCACCACAAATTGTGAAACACTACATCGGCAAATCAATCGGTCCTGGATGCATTAAGAAACCATCACCAATGGGCTGTTGATGATATTGGAGGACATGACCCTCAGCTAGAATTTGGAAGTAGTATACAACAAACCCGCGCACAAGGTATTTGTGGAAATGTCCCACCAACCGATTGAACTGGTGTTCAAAGAATCTCTTTCGTTTCCAACGGTGTTCAAAGAATCCTGGGCCATTATCCAAATTCGGAAACAATAACTCATACAACAATGTGCAATTTACTAAATGGATTGAAAACCCATAATTCCAGCAAATCAACCGAAATTGAAAAGAAAGACAAAAAAGAAAATAAAGATTATGTATAAAAGATAAACTAAGATGAATGGTGATTATATCAGTTTAAGAGTAAAAAAATATTGCTAGAAATCAACTTATAAAGAGGCAAAAACATGAATTTATCGAATCGAATGACAACAAATGGATGTCAGAAGATAGATCGAGAGAAGCGGAATTTACCAGGAATTTAAGAAACCGGAACAGAAAAAGCTGGAAAGAAGCACTGATGGTGGACAAAAGGGGCAAACGATCTACTTAGGAAGCATCTGAGACATCTCCACTCGTACTTCCGCAGTGGTCACCGCTCTCCGCTCACTGGCGGTGGTGAAACACCTTCCGTTGGAGCCTGTACCGGAGGAGCGGAAAGATCCACTGGTGGTGTACCTTTACAAGTCCAACATCATAAATTAGGAGAGATTGCGATACGAGTTAGTGAGGTGCGACTAATATTTTTGGGGAGTAATTTTAAGGTTAAATTAAGATATGGAATAACTATTGCAAATACGATGACTATAATTAGTTTCTTTGTTGAATTTATATAGCCAAAATCCATTTGGTCAAAACAACATATAAAATGAGTGGATCATTATGTGACCAAGTTCTATGAATATTAATTAAATGAACATTGGTAAGTTCAACTAGAAATTGCAAATTAATTGAGATGAAGAGTTTAAGATAAACAATGAGCTAATATTCACACATACTTCAATCAAGCTAGCATGTACATATTAATGTATAATATACATAAAATTAGATAAAGTTCCATAAAAAAAGATTTGCATGCAACAATATGGTCGGGAAGTAATCGCTGCAATTCATCATCACAAAAAATATGTTCTTACTTCTTTGCAGTAAAATATAAATAACTTGATCTTTTTTAAATAACTTCTATCCACGCCATCTTTCATATACCCTTTTACTACAGATAATTGAGTAAAGAAAGGAGCATTACATAAACAGTAGAATAACATAACACAATAATATACATGGTTGACCCCAAATACAAGGCTATTTGGGGATAGCCTTAATTTGGGGTCAACCATGTATATTTACGATGATGTATGTTTACGATAAAGAGTTAGGATTGCAAAGAGAAGTAAAGATAAACGGCTACGTGTGCGGCATGCTCCAACTTCACAGCAACATATACCGATTGGGGTCGAGGGATCCGCCCCCTATAGGCTGGGATGCTCAACCCCACGTGACAAGCAAACTTCCATTATATCTACAAAGATAACATAAGCTAAAGGGGGTCAATCGGACCGGCTTCAAACAGATTAGGACCAATACATGTAACATGGGTCTCCTCCTGCTCACCCTCTATTAACCCTCCCTTCTCTCTCTCTCTCTCTCTATCACACGCACTCTCTTTCTCGCACACTAAAGTATGCAAAAAGGATAAAATCAAAAGATAAAAAAGAAAGATTAAGACTCCGTTTGGCGCAGTTTTTTTGCTCCGGTGAGTTTGGACAAAACATCATCATAGAATGCATGTCTGGCAATACAATGGTTATGACCGCCACCAAGAAAAGAAAAGTAGTTTTGAACATAAAAGTGGATGAAGTTCCTTAGGTGAGGTAGGGCGTTCACAAACGACGGTTCATAACCACCACATTCATGACCGCCAACACCATGCCAAACAGAGCCTAAATGAAACTCTCAAAAAGGCTTCAGTTTATATACTAATAGATTCAAGACATCTTAACACCTATTTTACAAATTCAAAAAGAAAGTTGAAATCATTTTGCATATAAAAAACGCAGTCAAAATAAATAAATTGAAAAGGAGCAGGAAACAAGAAAAATGGAAGTCAATTTAAGTAGAGGGCAATTCATAATCGAATACTGTCCCAAAAATAACATGACATATTAGCCGCCGGTGAGATGAAATAAAGCACATCATAATTGACTTCCTAATCTTAAAAATTTTGTCTCATCTGGTCGGCTACCTATGCCCAATGATTCATATTCCAACATAATATATCCACTAAGAATAAATATAACTAAAGCTAACAACTTTATATCAAAAACATAAAATAAAATAAAAAAAGCAAACTTTCCTTACATTTGTGATGCTCCTTGGCCATGGAAAGCTCCAGCCCTGAAACCGCTGAGAAAACTATGAAGACAGACCACAATCCCATATGATCAAACCGAAGAAGAGCACAAAGTTAAGAAGAAAAATACCCCCCCAAAAAAAACAGAGATTGAATTTGAATCTACCAGAAAGCGCCGGAGTTAGCACGCCGTCGCCAATAACCATACAAGTTCCAATCAGCGCAAGAATCAGCAAAATCCGCTGAAGAACCTGGTGCTTCTCCAGCAAGTTTTTTAAATTCGACGCTTCCGGCACAGGGCGGCGGCTGTAACGCCCGGACTCTCCGTTGATAGAATCATGGCCGCGGGTCAGGCTCTCTGTCTTCTTGTAAGCTGAAAGATCCTCGTCGGCGAGCTGCACGTTCGGGAGAAAACCGATTCGAGCGTGGCGGCAGAGAAGCGAGTAGAGAGCGAAGGTTCCTCCCTCGCCATTGTCGTTGGCTTTTAGTACGATGAAGACGTATTTGAGGAGAGGGATGAGGGTCAGAGTCCAGAATACGAAGGAGAGGACTCCGTAGATCTCTTCGTTGGTCTCCGAATGCTTGATATCTTCAGCGAAGGCGCTCTTGTAAACGTAAAGAGGCGAAGTGCTCAGGTCGCCGTAGACAACCCCGAGACTCTGGTATGCGAGCGTGAGGACCGTCCGCCACGATTCTCTCTGCAGCCCAAATGACACAAATTTTCAGTTCAGAAGACGAAAACCCTCTGAGAATGAAAACAAAAGGGGGACTTTATGTAAAAATCCTGCTCACCTTAATAAAGGAGTTCGAGTGGGTTCCCCCCTCAAGATCCATGACCGAAGTATCAAAAACCTTAATAAAACAGAAACATTTCTTCCATGGAAATTATGGTACGAAAAGAAGGAGAATGAGGATTCCTCTCAAGCCACGGGTTTTACAAGTAGAAAAAAGGAACATTTATCTGATTGCTTGATTTCACCACTCTTAAAAACTACACTCTCCGAACTTGGATATAAGGAGACGATGAAGAAGAAGAAGAAGCCGTCTTTCTGCCAAAAACCAGAAGAAGAAGAAGAAGAAGAAGAAGAAGAAGAAGAAGCTGTCTGTTCTGTTTTCTTCTTCTTGTTCTCTTTGGATTATAAAAGAGAAGGAGCTGTTGGTGGCCTTCGGGGAAGTTCTGCAAGTAGGAGCGCGGGAGTGAGCAGAAGATGGGGGGAGTTCTTTCTTCAGTAGTGCGGTGCGGGCTGGTGGAGGCCTCGGATTGGAATTTGGAAAGGAGAAAGCAAAAAAAAAAGGTACAGAATTGCTTTTTTTTTTTGGGTAGGACAACGCGAACTAATTTTCTTATTAATGTCCGTCGATGTCGACTTTGGGTGGGAACGTGGGTGTTTGTCGGAAGGTTTGTTTCAGTGGGTGTAATTATGAGTGTATTTATTGGTGTCGTGAGTGAAGAATGTAATTTGATTACCACACGTACGGAGTGCTGCTGCACTTATCAATATTGAAGTTTTACTTGCATTTACTTTGGATAAACTAATTTATTGGTAGTAGAAATATTCGAAAGCACAATGTAGCCTGTGCCCGCGGCCGGCGGCCGGGCACCCCGCTCGGGCCGTCTGAACCGGCCGAGAGATACTTTTGTAATTTCGTTGAATTTGGTGACTGGGGTGATCGAAATAGAGCGTCGTCAATCGACAGCATAAATTTCGCTCCGACACAATTACCGACGTATCCCTCCAGAAAACTATAAATAGACACAAGATCTTCATTTGAAGACAAACAACTTTGAAGGTTAGAAAGAGCTCCCATGTTTTTTGGCGAGATCGTGGGCTTAGATCGATCCTCAGCTCCGGAATTCGCTCCGCTCCTCTTCCAGTGCAAAGACTTCAGCAGGCTTTAAGGCTAGACGCTCTTCCCCGCAAGAGTGCTTTCGTCAAGATCCTGTGGACTTAGAGATTTTTCTCAGCTGGAACGTTTCCATCAAGGTTCCAAGGACTTAGCCAAATTTCCAGGCCGGAGCGCTTCCATCGAGGTTCTGTGGATTTAACCAGATTTCTAGGTCGGAGCACTTCCATCGAGGCTCCAAAGACTTAGTTATTTTTCACCATTTTCGTACTTTACCCTTGTAACGGAGAGGTGGTCTGTCACCCTCCGAGAGATCGTGTCAAACTCTTGTAAACTCCAACAAATAGTGGATTTTGGCTCGGCACAGATCCAGACATGTAGTTTTCCACCCTTTCCGGGCTTTTCACGTCAAAAAAAAGTATTTTGACAAAGGCGGTCTGATTCTCTGGACCGGGAAAAAACTAAACGACTAGCAACAGTTTGGTACCATTTGTAGAAAGGTGTTCCCAAAAGCTCTAACAATTTTCAGCATCCCCCAACTAGCAGCAATGATGAGAGGAAGCGCACACACGGCCAATCAACCAGCTTACGAAGAGTCCAGTGATCAAGCATCCAATGACTCGCCAATTAACCCCGCGCCGCTTCTCGAGGAGATTGTTATCACACTGACATCATCAATAGATGATCAGATGCGTCAGATGGAGGAATGTCAAGCTCAAATGTCCGCCCTACTAATTAAGGAACTCAAAGACTCCTAAGCCCCTAGGGGAACCTCTCACGCCTGCAAGCAGTGGATCGCTCCCTTCAAACCACCACTCGATCAACGAAGTTGCTCATACTGTGTGCCACACACGGACTTGGGGGCACGGATCGATGGAAGTACCTCACCCTAGGGAGCCCTCCTCCAGCCAGAGAAAAGATTCAAGCAAAGAAGCTGAGTCTAAGCCTAACATCCAGAGAAGGAGGCGGATGCCTCAGCAACGCTTCAAGTACTAGAGACAGCTACATGATATGTGCTTCACTCCACTCACTCATGCGAAAATTTTAGTCACCAAGTAAGTCCCACAACACGGTCATCGCTCTAGGAGGTCAACCGTTGTTGACCCAAACCAGATAATACCTAAAGGCACCACCAGCTCTACGACTCTGTCATAAGCAAGTCACCTGACACCAACTACTCAGCACGCCTCTCCTTTCCTGACTGGCTTCCCGAGCACACGTCGGGAAAACTTCATGCAATGATGAAAACAACCACTTCAAGTCTTCAACTGATAGAAGGCTCGCTCGGGAAGGAGCGAGACATGTGGTTGAAGAAGAACGTGGACACAGGGGACACCATGACTCAGACGTATAACACCTCATTCACCTTATCTCTCTTTTATCCCCACAAATCCTAGTGCATCCTATTCCTCCCGGGATTAAACTCCCCAACCTCGATACTTTTGATGGGATAGATGATCTTGTTGCAATACCTCCATCCGTCACGTAGAATATAATAGTAGGTTCTGTCGGGGCCCCACGCCATATTCCACAGACAGTTAGAGGAGTTATGCATTAATCCCAAATCATTTATGTAAACTAACTCAGGGTTGCATTCAAACAGAAGCATTAAAAGTATTAAGATTAACAAGAACCCAAACACAAGAATGTCCACTAACCAACAAGGAATGATAACCAAAATACAAAAAGAGTTTGCCCTTAAGGCCTCACAAACGGTTTACAATAAATTAAAGTGATTTGCATATATCGGCATGTAGGCCGGCAATACATAAAAGTAGTAAAGATGTTTCGCTTGGCCTTCGAGGGCCGGCATAGTACAAAGGGCTTCAGCCCGCTACTTTCCGCTTATCTCCCCAACACCTACATAGGAGCAATCCATAAAAATGTGACAAACAAGGGAAAGGTCAGCTTTAGCTGACCAAATTATAATGACCTCGCCCCTCCCTCGGGGCGGAGGTGCTCCTTCCCTACAGGTAAACAACATGGGCATATAATGATAACAGAACGTGCAACTTAAACACAATTCACCGCAGACGTGGGCACGACCTGCCACACGGCTCGTACACTCAAGGCACATTAACCGGCATACTGGAAACTCAGTCTCACCACCATCCTCATTCACAGACCGATGGTTCAACATTGAGTAGTATAAGTCTTTCCTAGCCCGTAGCCTAAGACTCTCTTCCTCCTATGCTACGACAAAGTCAAATACGCTCTATTTTCATTAGATACATGTCAGTGCCTCACTATAAGCCGGCCGCTATAGGGTGGGTACCGATTATCCACGATGCGGGTCAGCCTCCCCTTGTCATTTATACAATACATAACTGCATTATGTTTCAAGACTGGCACTCACGACCACCATAGCCGGGCAATTTAAGCTCACAGCTAAACATATTGGCCCCTAGTCTCTAAGAGACGGGCCTCACAAACATAACTCAATGGGAGCTACCGCTAGCGGTAGCACTACCGCCGCGCAGTATAGGACAGGACACGAATTCTTCCCAAAAATTTGGGTATTTTCCTAGAGACCAACTCCAGTACACTCATTGCAATAACATGCACACCTAATGACCCCGTAAACTACATGTTTAGCCACAGAGTCTTCTCTTGTATGCAAAGCAAAGCATCACCAATTCAGACCAACTTGTTTGCATGAGTTTCACACAGTATGCCTATTTTGTACTTCAATTCCGGATTCTATATGCAAGTATCTCACCGGGGATATCATCGATCAACCCGCTGGAAATCCCTTTGCTCTCCACTAATTAGTGAGGGAATTCACGCAACTATGCTAAAACAAGGACTTCACATGTCCAAGGAGGAAGATTGTTATCCTTGTAGTTCGTTTCGGCGCCATAGAAAAGAAATTAGCTGGATGAAAACGACCGTAACGGAATCGCCTCCGCGGATCTGAACTCGGCTCGTGACTCGGAGCTCCGAAGCTCCATCATTGGTAGGATCTCCTTCTTCTTCCTCTTCCTTTGCTCTCCCCACTCTCTAACTCCTTAGAAAGAGAAAGCTTGGGTTAGAATGAGGAATAACCCTCATCCCATGGACTTAAACTAGTAGAAGCCACTGCCCACCGTCGGATCTTATTAGAAGTTGATGAATGACCATGATTCAAAGCAGTTTTCCTGTACAGAGCGCTACTGCCTCGCGGTAATAAGCTACCATCGTGCAGTACCTCGGATGGTAGCTTGTTCGACAAGCCCGCCGTTCAAACTCTCCACACATACGCTGATACGTGGCCGCGCCATAACTGTCATGCTACAGCCCCGCGGACCATACTTCTGCCGAACGGTAGGTGATTCGACGTGTCATTACGCCACCTATGACGAATGGTTCACTACCGCTAGCGGTAACCCTACCATCGGGCGGTAGCTCACCGAGAAATATGCCAATTAAATTGGATATGCTACAGTCGGTGCTGGCTCTATCGCCGGGCAGTAGCTTTCAGAGAGCCATTTTTGGTAAACTTCGGGGCATTACAATTCTACGCCCCTTAAGAAAAGTTTATCCCGGACTTATAGAATGAAAGAAACTAGCAAAATACTAGCAAAAATTTGAATGGTACCTTGGCAGAATAGCTCGGGAAACTTCTCAAGCATAGACTGCTCCAGTTCCCAAGAAAGCTCTTCACATCCACAATTGTCTCAACGGACTTTGACCATTCAAATCATTTTGTTCCGCAGTTGTTTAACTTAAGTGTCCTCGATGCGAATAGGCTTGACTTTTATATTTAACCCCGCATCAACCGACACTTGATCAATAGAGATCGCATGAGTAGGATCTTACAATGACTTCCTCAGCAATGATATGTGAAACACATCGTGCAAGCTACTCAAATCTGTCGAAAGAGTGAGCCAATCGACAGCTTCACCAACGCCTCCAAGATCTCAAACGACCCAAAGTACCTCGAACTTACCTTTTTCAAGCGTCGAATCCTTGATACACCCTTGAACGGTTTGATCTTTAAATAAACCCAGTCGTCCACGACGAACTCGACATTTCAGTGTTTGGCGTTGTAGTATTTGTCTTGCCTATCCTGAGCAATCAACAATCGCTCCTGGACTATTTGTATAGTTGAATTTGCATCTTTGACTTCTTTCCGTTTGTACGACTTAGTTTTGCCTATTTCTGCCCAAGCTAAAGGTGCATGACACTTCCTACCATAAAGGGTATCGAAGGGCACTATTTTAATACTTGTTTGGTAGTTATTGTTATAGGCGAATTCAATCATGTAGAGATAGTTCTCCTACCTATTTCTGAAATCCAGGACATACATACGGAGCATATCCTCCATCGTCATGTTGGTCATTTCGATCTAACCATCCGTTTGAGGATGAAAGGCTGTGCTAAACTTCAATTTTGTACCAAATAGTTGATGGATTAGACTCCAATCATTTGAAGTGAAATGTCCATCTCGGTCACTTGCGATGTTACAGGGCACACTGTGCTAAACTTCCTAAAAATGCATGTATAAAGCGTATTTCTAAAAATACGCTCAGATTTCGCGCCTTTTGAAAATACTCCTTGTACATGCATTTTTACGAAAAGTGTTCAACACGAAAGTTGTAGATCTCGTCGAGATCTACAACTTTCGTGTTGAACACTTTTCGTAAAAATGCATGTACAAGGAGTATTTTCAAAAGGCGCGAAAAATTAAGAATAAATAAAGTGCAAATATCTAAAAGTGCAGTGCTAATAACAATCACAAAAAAAAGGTACAAAATTACTTTTTATTATTATTGGGCAGGACAACGCGAACTAATTTTCTTATTAATGTCCGTCGATGTCGACTTTGGGTGGGAACGTGGGTGTTTGTCGGAAGGTTTGTTTCAGTGGGTTTAATCATGAGTGTATTTATTGGTGTCGTGAGTGAAGAATGTAATTTGATTACCACACGTACGGAGTGCTGCTGCATTTATCAATATTGAAATTTTACTTGCATTTACTTTGGATAAACTAATTTATTGGTAGTAGAAAAATTAGAAAGCACAATGTAGCCTGTGCCCGCGGCCGGAGGTCAGGCACCCCGCTCGGGCCGTCTGAACCGTCTGAGAGATACTTTTGTAATTTCGTTGAATTCGGTGACTCGGGTGATCGAAATAGAGCGTCGTCAATCGACAGCACAAATTTCGCTCCGACGTAATTACCGACGTATCCCTCCAGAAAACTATAAGTAGACACAAGACCTTCATTTGAAGACAAACAACTTCGAAGGTTAGAAAGAGCTCCCATGTTTTTCGGCGAGATCGTGGGCTTAGATCGATCCTCAGCTCCGGAATTCGCTCCGCTCCTCTTCCAGTGCAAAGACTTCAGCAGGCTTTAAGGCTAGACGCTCTTCCCCGCAAGAGCGCTTTCGTCAAGATCCTGTGGACTTAGAGATTTTTCTCAGCTGGAACATTTCCATCAAGGTTCCAAGGACTTATCCAAATTTCCAGGCCGGAGCGCTTCCATCGAGGTTCTGTGGATTTAACCAGATTTCTAGGTCGGAGCACTTCCATCGAGGCTCCAAAGACTTAGTTATTTTTCACCATTTTCGTACTTTACCCTTGTAACGGAGAGGTGGTCTGTCACTCTCCGAGAGATCGTGTCAAACTCTTGTAAACTCCAACAAATAGTGGATTTTGGCTCGGCACAGATCCAGACATGTAGTTTTTCACCCTTTCCGGGCTTTTCACGTCAAAAAAAAGTATTTTGACAAAGGCGGTCTGATTCTCTGGACCGGGAAAAAACCAGACGACTAGCAACATTTGGTACCATTTGTAGAAAGGTGTTCCCAAAAGCTCTAACAATTTTCAGCATCCCCCAACTAGCAGCAATGATGAGAGGAAGCGCACACACCGCCAACCAACCAGCTTACGAAGAGTCCAGTGATCAAGCATCCAATGACTCGCCAATTAACCCCACGTCTCTTCTCGAGGAGATTGTTATCACACTGGCATCATCAATAGATGATCAGATGCGTCAGATGGAGGAATGTCAAGCTCAATTGTCCGCCCTACTAATTAAGGAACTCAAAGACTCCTAAGCCTCTAGGGGAACCTCTCACGCCTGCAAGCAGTGGATCGCTCCCTTCAAACCACCACTCGATCAACGAAGTTGCTCACACTGTGTGCCACACACGGACTTGGGGGCACGGATCGATGGAAGTACCTCACCCTAGGGAGCCCTCCTCCAGCCAGAGAAAAGATTCAAGCAAAGAAGCTGAGTCTAAGCCTAACATCCAGAGAAGGAGGCGGATGCCTCAGCAACGCTTCAAGTACTAGAGACAGCTACATGATATGTGCTTCACTCCACTCACTCATGCGAAAATTTTAGTCACCAAGTAAGTCCCACAACACGGTCATCGCTCTAGGAGGTCAACCGTTGTTGACCCAAACCAGATAATACCTAAAGGCACCACCAGCTCTACGACTCTGTCATAAGCAAGTCACCTGACACCAACTACTCAGCACGCCTCTCCTTTCCTGACTGGCTTCCCGAGCACACGTCGACTTCATGCAATGATGAAAACCGCCACTTCAACTGATAGAAGGCTCGCTCGGGAAGGAGCGGGACATGTGGTTGAGGAAGAACGTGGACAAGGGGAACACCATGACTCAGACGTATGACACCTCATTCACCTAATCTCTCTTTTATCCCCACAAATCCTAGCGCATCCTGTTCCTCCCGGGATTAAACTCCCCAACCTCGATACTTTTGATGGGATAGATGATCTTGTTGCAATACCTCCATCCGTCACGTAGAATATAATAGTAGGTTCTGTCGGGGCCCCACGCCATATTCCACAGACAGTTAGAGGAGTTATGCATTAATCCCAAATCATTTATGTAAACTAACTCAGGGTTGCATTCAAACAGAAGCATTAAAAGTATTAAGATTAACAAGAACCCAAGCACAAGAATGTCCACTAACCAACAATGAATGATAACCAAAATACAGAAAGAGTTTGCCCTGAAGGCCTCACAAACGGTTTACAATAAATTAAAGTGATTTGCATACATCGGCACGCAGGCCGGCAACACATAAAAGTAGTAAAGATGTTTCTCTTGGCCTTCGAGGGCCGACATAGTACAAAGGCCTTCAGCCCGCTACTTTCTGTTTATCTCCCCAACACCTACATAGGAGCAATCCATAAAGATGTGGCAAACAAGGGAAAGATCAGCTTTAGCTGACCAAATTATAATGACCTCGCCCCTCCCTCGGGGCGGAGGTGCTCCTTACCTACATGTAAACAACATGGGCATATAATGACAACAGAACGTGCAACTTAAGCACAATTCACCACAAACGTGGGCACGACCTGCCACACGGCTCGTACACTCAAGGCACATTAATCGACGTACTAGAAACTCAGTCTCACCACCATCCTCAATCACAGACCGATGGTTCAACATTGAGTAGTATAAGTCTTTCCTGGCCCGTAGCCTAAGACTCTCTTTCTCCTATGCTACGACAAAGTCAAAGACGCTCTATTTTCGTTAGATACATGTCAATGACTCACTATAAACCGGTCGCTATAGGGCGGGTATTGATTAGCCAAGATGCGGGTCAGCCTCCCCTTGCCCATTTATACAATACATAACTGCATTATGTTTCAAGACTGGCTCTCACAACCACTATAGATGGGCACTTTAAGCTCACAGCTAAACATATTGGCCCCTAGTCTCTAAGAGACGGGCCTCACAAACATAGCTCAATGGGAGCTACCGCTAGCGGTCGCACTACCGCCGCGCAGTACAGGACAGGACACGAATTCTTCCCCAAAACTTGGGTATTTTTTTGGAGACCAACTCCAGTACACTCATTGCAGTAACATGCACACCCAATGCACCCGTAAACTATATGTTTAACCACAGAGTCTTCCCTGGTATGCAAAGCAATGCATCACCAATTCAGACCAACTTGTCTGAATGAGTTTCACACAGTATGCCTATTCTGTACTTCAATTTCGAATTCTATATGCAAGTATCTCACCGGGGATATCATCGATCAACCCGCTGGAAATCCCTTTGCTCTCCACTAATTAGTGAGGGAATTCATGCAACTATGCCAAAACAAGGACTTCACATGTCCAAGGAGGAAGATCGTTATCCTTGTAGTTTATTTCGGCGCCATGGATAAGAAATTAGCTGGATGAAAACGACCGTAACGGAATCGCCTCCGCGGATCTGAACTCGGCTCGTGACTCGGAGCTCTGAAGCTCCACCGTTGGCGGGATCTCCTTCTTCTTCCTCTTCCTTTGCTCTCCCCACTCTTTAACTCATTAGAAAGAGAAAGCCCTAGGTTTGAATGAGGAATAACCCTCATCCTACGGACTTAAACCAGCAGAAGCCACTGCCCACCGTCGGACCTTATTAGAAGTTGACGAATGACCATGATTCAAAGCAGTTTTCCTGTATAGAGCGCTACCGTCGTGCGGTAATAAGCTACCATCGTGCAGTACCTCGGACGGTAGCTTGTTTGGCAAGCCCGCCGTTCAAACTCTCCACACATACGCTGATACGTGGCCGCGCCATAACTATCATGCTACAGCCCCGCGATACCATACTTCTGCCGAACGGTAGGTGATTCGACGTGTCATTACGCCACCTATGACAAAAGGTTCACTACCGCCAGCGGTAACCCTACCGTCGGGCGGTAGCTTACCGAGAGCTATGCCAATTAAATTAGTTATGCTACCGCTGGCGCTGGCTCTATCGCCAGGCAGTAGCTTTCAGAGAGCCATTTTTGGTAAACTTCGGGGCATTACCATTCTCCACCCCTTAAGGAAAGTTTATCCTGGACTTATAGAATGAAAGAAACTAGCAGAATACGAGTAAAGGTTTGAATGGTACCTTGTCAGAATAGCTCGGGAAACTTCTCAATCATAGACCGCTCCAGTTCCCAAGAAAGCTCTTCACATCTGCAATTGTCCCAACGGACTTTGACCATTCAGATCATTTTGTTCCGCAGTTGTTTAACTTAAGTGTCCTCGATGCGAATAGGCTTGACTTTTATCTTTAACCCCGCATCAACCGACACTTGATCAATAGCGATCACATGAGTAGGATCTTTCAATGAATTCCTCAGCACTGATATATGAAACACATCGTGTAAGCTACTCAAATCTGTCGAAAGAGTGAGCCAATCGGCAGCTTCACCAACGCCTTCAAGATCTCAAACGACCCAAAGTATCTCGAACTTACCTTCTTCAAGCGTCGAATCCTTGATACACCCTTGAACGATTTGATCTTTAAATAAACCCAGTCGTCCACGACGAACTCGACATTTCAGTGTTTGGCGTTGTAGTATTTATCCTGCTTATCCTGAGCAATCAACAATCGCTCCAGGATTATTTGTATAGCTGAATTTGCATCTTCGACTTCTTTCCGTTTGTACAGCTTAGTTTCGCCTATTTCTGTCCAAGCTAAAGGTGCATGACACTTCCTACCATAAAGGGTATCGAAGGGCACCATTTCAATACTTGCTTGGTAGTTGTTGTTGTTATAGGTGAATTCAATCATGTAGAGATTGTTATCCTACCTCTTTCTAAAATCCAGGGCATACATACGGAGCATATCCTCCATCGTCATGTTAGTCCTTTCGATCTAACCATCCGTTTGAGGATGAAAGGCTGTGCTAAACTTCAATTTTGTACCAAATAGTTGATGGATTAGACTCCAATCATTTGAAGTGAAACGTCTATCTCGGTCACTTGCGATGCTACATGGCACACCGTGTAATCATACTATGTTATCAGCATAGAGCTTTGCTAGCTTTTCTACTGAATCATCTTTCCGGTTTGAAATTAAGTGCAAAACCTTTGTCAAACGGTCTACGATTACCCAGACAACATCGTTACCATACTGCGATCTTGGCAATCCATGCACGAAATCCATCAATATGTTGCCGAACTTTCATTCCGGAATCAGTAAAGACTTTAGGAATCCTCCTGGTTTCGGACATTCGGCTTTCACTAGTGCGCAAGTATAACACTTCACCACGTAGTGAGCTATGTCTTTATTCAAACCTTGTCATTAGAACAGTGCCTTTATGTCTTTATGCATCTTTGTGCTCTCCGGGTGGATCGAGTACTTGATAAAATGAGTCTTGTACATCAGCTCCTCCCGTAAGGTGCCAAACTTTGGGATGCAAAAACGGTCATCTTTCCGCAAAAGACCATCTTCATAAGAAAACTCAGCATTAGACCCATCCACGGTCTTCGCTATATAGCGCTTCAAGCTTTCATCAAGCTCCAAAGCTTGTCGAATCCTGTCTACAAGGTCACGCTGCACCTCCGTCCAGCTCAAGCATGCATTCATCGCCATATAAGTAGTGTTGCCAAAGCTTTAGAGTGAATACCACGACCGCTAACTCCAAGTCAAGAACCGAATAATTCCTCTCATGCACTTTCAATTTGCGAGAGCCATAAGCTATAATCTTCCTGAATTGCTGAAGAACGCAGTCTAAGCTACTCCATTAGGCATTGTTGTAGATCTCATAGCCGTTTTCACCACATGACAAGCAAAAAATAGGCATCGTAGTCAAACGACCCTTCAACTCCTCAAAACCTCATGCGCACTCTGGTATCCAAATGAACTTTTGATTCTTCATTGTCAATGCAGTGAGAGGTAAAACAATCCTCGAAAAGTTCTCTACGAAGCGCCTATAATAGTTGGCAAGTCCAAGGAAACTCTTGAATTCCGCTACAGAAGCAAGTACATGCTACTCTCGTATTACAACTATCTTTACCGGATCCACAATAATACCATATACACCAACTACATGACCAAAAAAAGCACTGAAGATAGCCAAAACTCACACTTAGAGAACTTGACATATAGTTGATTCCTCCTTAGGGTATGCAGAACCAATCTCAAATGATTCGCATGATCCTCTTCTGACTGGGAGTATACTAGTATGCCGTCAATAAAGATGATGACAAACAAGTCTAAATACTCTCTAAAGGTCTTGTGCATCAAGTCCATAAACATTGATGACGTATTAGTGGGTCCAAAAGGCATCATAGTAAATTCATAATGCCTATAGCGTGTACCAAATGCTATCTTGGGAATATCACTTTCCTTAATCCTCAACTGATAATAGCCAGACTTCAAATCCAGCTTCGAATAGACAGTTGATCCAGCCAGCTGATCAAACAAATCATCGATTCTCGGAATCAGATACTTGTTCTTCTTCGTCAGCTTGTTCAGTTCACGGTTGTCAATGCATAAACACAAGCTTCCGTCCCTTTTCTTCACAAAGAGGACCGGTGCACTCCAAGGTGACATACTTGGACGTAAATAGCCTTGCTCTAATAATTCCTGCAACTGAACATTTAGTTCTATCATCTCCTTTGGCACTGCACGGTACGGTGAATGCGACATAGGTTTTGCACCTAGATCCAACTCAATAGTGAATTTGATCTCTCGCTGAGGTGGAATACAAGGGAGATCCTTAGGAAAAACATCTGCAAACTCTGACATAATAGGGACGCCACTCAAACTGGACTTCGGCTTTATAGCCTCCAATAGCGTGAAGAATAACTCTTCACCCTTCGGAATCGCCTTGACCACTTGGAGAGCAGACATTAGTATCTTGCTCGATCCTCACATACTAGTAAATTTAGTCTCGCGTTCGGTATTCTGTCCCAGTGTGAGTTCCTTTGAGTTGCAATCAATGCAGACACACTACTCCGAGATCCAGTTAATGTCAAAGATTACATCAAACTCAAAAATCGGCAGTATAGATGCCTCCAATCCAAAGTCATGATTTCCTATTCGCTCATGAACACAACAAGATCTATCTGCAAGAATCACGCATCTGTTAGGTAGCAATATATCCAATCTATATTTTGACACAAAAGAAGACACTCTGATACGCAAATACGAAGTCCTCAGATAGAAAGGAGTGAGAAGTCCTGTATCAAATAGTACTCTCGCTGAATAGTCCAAGATTAGGACAAAGCCTAATATAAACAAGTTATACACAAGCAACACACAAGGTAATAAGTATATAAAGCAACAAAAGCTATATACTAAACCACACCTGTCACTACATCACTTTGCTTTATGACCTCTTATTGGCCAAGATTGTACACTCTGGGCTGCGCTGGAGTATAATGAGACGCAGTCGACTCCACTGCCTTTTCTTTCTCCTCATAAGACGCGCCTGCCTTTTTCTATATCCTTGGAGGACCACTATAACACTTTTGGGATATATGTCCTGACTTGCCACAAGTTTAACAAATAATTGGGCATCACCCAGAAGTTGCTCCAGATCTAACAGAAAAAGGAGCTGGTCCAGAAGATTTGTACTTCTTATTCCACATTCGATACCCAGTCTTTGAAGAGTTCGATAATTTGAACTCTGGTTTCTTCATACCCAAGTCCTTCTTGCCTTGGACACTTTTCAAATTGTGTTCTAGGGATCGGGAAGTATTTACCAATGTTAGAAACCCCTGCGTCATTGGACCCAAGAGAAGTAACCTCAGATCATCACGCAGTCCCTTATAGAATCTGTTTGTCTTGCGCTTCTCGTCAGCAAACGTAGAGCCCGCATACCACCCCAATATTGTAAACTCATACAGGTAGTCATCAACACAAATCTCACCTTAAGTTAACCTCTAAAACTGATTTTCCACAACAATCCTCTGAGCAGATGAGAGATAACTTGCCAGAAAAACTCTCGAGAACTCCTCCATCGAGATCTCGGACAATTGCCTTCCAGTTAACTGATGTAGTTCCAACTCATCCCACCAAGGTCTTGCCTCTCCTTCCAAAAGAAAGGTAGTCATAGACACCTTTTGCCTCTCATCCATCTCCGTCGTCGTTAAGATTCTCTTTATTCTTGAGAGCCAATCTTCGGCATGAGTGGGGGATCTAGTTCCCTCAAACTTTGGAGGGTGGGAACTCATAACGTGCTTTAGTTACTTTTTCGTCACTCGCCTCATCGCCAAGGGTGTAACACCTCCCCTGTAATGACCGTATAATATGGGTCCGGCTGGGGTCCTACAACATACAGACGCCACAACTTTGACGTTAAAAGATGATATTAACTACCCAATCTCAAAACTCAGAATAAAGCAACAATATAAACATACCAAAAAACTAGAAGTTATCCACTACTAAACATGAGTATCAATATGACCTTAAGGTCTTACAACAAATAAGTCCAAAACGGAAAGACCACAAGGTCAAACATCAACGTGTAACATCACTCCTAGGCTACCTCGGCATGCAAGCCGGAATTATCAATAGCATGGTGCACCAAACAATCAATAAGGAAACAAGCTAGTATGCACAACAATCACTTCACGAGGCTTACGGCTTTTCGGCCGGTGCACTTACTCCTGCTTGCGATCCTTACCCTATAAAAATTTGTAGTAACGTGGGTCAGCAAAGGCTGACCTCTACTGTGTAACCAACACATCTCCTCCCGGCCTACCCTAACGGACCCTTGGGTACCCCTCCAACCTGCAAGTCAGCATTTCGTATGACATATACATAAATATGTACAGCTTTTAAAAACAGGTTTGGATGTCTCAAACAACAAACATGTTTTCTATGTTGAGCACATAATAAAAAGGGGGCCTACTATGCAGCATGTATGCAATCCTGGGCTTTGCCCAAGGCACCCTATCGCATATGCAACTAGCACATCATCACATCTAGGTACTTCAAATTCCCCATTGGCGTAAAGCCGCAAACAAAAAGGGGTACTGCAATTCCCCTAACAGACTAAAAGCCGCCACACGGAAATCTTGTCAAGGCCCCACCCGCTCATAGGTCTTAGACCCGGGCTTGCCTGCAAAATCTGTCTTCTCACGTCAGGATTCCGTCTCACACACAAACCGATTCTAAGAACCCTTGCTGGACCCCACCCGCTCTTGGCTTCATTGCCCGGGCTTGCCATACGCTTGGCATTCTTGTCAGTCTCACAGAAGGGGATTAGTCTCGCCGGGACACTCTCCCCATATGACTTGCACGTCACGGGATAGTCAGCCGACCACGGAGAAAAAACCATGCCTTAGCACATCAAAATACATAGTCTTTCCCTTTCCCCACCCTAATCCATTATTTATACTGCAATGTTCCCACGCACCAAGGAAATCATCTACCGTCAAATGTGGAGCTAACCTTGTCCGGTTCCGGCTACAAGTACTCACTCGAGAAAAGGGGGAAACACGTACTTCACAAACTGCATCTTGCCGCAACGGATTTCTACAGAATCCTTAAGGCTCGCTGTGCAACATCACCGAGTCAGACTAACGGTTGCTACTATGGCTTCACCCTCAATGCCTAATCCACTAACAGAGCAGATTTCTAATGCAAAGTCATGATGGGGACGTACACAATCGACCCGGTGATTACTCTTGAACCATGGCAACCCAAACCCCTCTCATTTGAGAGATTTGGAGCCCAAAAACTTAAAAAGAAAAGATGTTATGCACGCATCCTAGAAACCAAGAGGAAAAGTGTCGTTACATTACGACCCCTCTTCCTAGCCATGGAGAAACTTGGTCGGATGAAAAACATCGCAACAATCTTGCCTTCGCGGATCTGGACTCGGCTCGAGAAACGGGGCTCCGAAGCTTCTCCGGCGGCCAGATCTCTCCTTCTCCTTCTTCCTTGCTCTCCCCTCTCTCTAAAGCTTTAGAAAGAGAAATCTTGATGAGGAATGAGGGTTTCAAACCCTATTCCCGGCCTTAAACTACAAGGAAGAACTCTGGGCCCTTAGATCCTATTTGAAGGAAAGGAACGACCACGATTCGCTCTTAAACTCTGACTCCTGGGCCGAACACGGCTTGTGACACGCCCGTGTCACAGGCCGTGTCTCACAATCGACACGTGATTGTCGAATACAGAAAAGGACACGACTGATGACACAGCTTGGAACACGCCCGTGTCACCAAGGACACACCCGTATCATAGGTCGTGTCTCACGATCGACCCACGATCGTCGACCACAGAACAAGACACGACTGCTAAAAGGGCTTGGGACATGCCCGGGTCACCAAGGACATGCCCGTGTCATAGGTCGTGTGCCTCACTCGATGCAGAAATCGTTGCATCCCGAACAGGACACAGGCTAAGACACGCCCGTGTAAAATTTGACAATCCCGTATCACAATTACATGCCTGGGCTCCATACCGTGTATCTCCCCCGACACAGCCCGACCAAAACCTGAGCAGGACACGACCTGGGACACGCCCGTGTCTCAGGCCGTGTGTTCGACCCCGGACAAGCGTCGATCGCAATTTCGTCGACCTCCCGAAAAAATTTGTCTATCTTAAGCACGACACGGCTTGTGACACGCCCGTGTCACAGGCCGTGTCAGCCTATTCAAAACCCAAATTGGTCTGAAAAATCCATTCGTTCCTCTTTTGAGTTTCGGGGCGTTACAAAAGGCTCATCAGGCATTTGTTGCATAGCCACATGCTCAACTACGCCAATCTGTGTCGAGGTAACCTTAGGGGTAGGAGGATGCACTCTCCCTCCTGGTTGTGCATTGATCAGCGCAAACATGGCTTCAACAACTAAACATATCGTTTTAGCAGAAGGAGGGGTGCAGTCACATCACTCGGTGCACTACTCTCCATTGAGCGCTAGGGCTGAGACTGCCCCACACCGCTTCTAGTCACATATAATTGTGAAACACATAATTAAGTGACTAGACATATTGCAAAACAGCAATCACGGGAACACACAAATTCCACAAACATGTGTATTTTCATTCCTAAGTGGACATTCATGAGCTCTTTCATGTTATAACGGTGACACACATACACGTGCTCACCACTGTTTAAAAGAATTCTCCACCAATTCGAATAAGAAATGTTGATACCATGCCTTTGATACCAAATTATAACACCCTCATAGGTCCGACCGGGGTCTCACGCCATATTCCATAGACAGTCAGTTGAGTTACGCATTGATCCCAAACCATTTATGTATCCTAACTTAGGGTTGCATTCTAGCAGAAGCATTAAGAGTATTAAGAGTATTAAGATTAATAAGAACCCAAGCACAATAATGTCCACTAACCACCAAATAGGAATGATAACCAAAATACACAAAAAGTTTGGTCTTAAGACCTTACAAACAGTTTACAATAAATTAAGATGATTTGCATACATCGACATGCATGTCGGCAATACATGAAAGTAGTAAAGATGCTTCGCTTGGCCTTCGAGGGTCGACATAGCACAAAGGGCTTCAGCCCGCTACTTTGCGCTTGGCTCCCCAGCACCTGCATAGGAACAATCCACAAAGATGTGGCAAATAAGGCAACAGTCAGTTTTAGCTGACCAAATTATAACAACCATTCCCCTCCCTCAGAGAGGCGATGCTCCTTCCCTCCAGGTAAACAACATAGGCATATAATGACAACAGAACGTGCAACTTAAACATAATTCGCCACAGATGTGGGCACAATCGACCACACGCTACGTGCACTCAGGGAACATTAACCAACATACTGGAAACCCAGTCCCACCACCATCCTCACTCCCAGATCGATGGTTCAACATTGAGCATTATAAGTCTTTTTGACCCGTAGCCTAAGACTCTCTTCCTCCTATGCTACGACAAAGTCAAAGGCGCTATATTTCCTTTAGATATATGCCAGTGGCTCACTCCAAGTTTATCGTCATAGGGTGGGTACAGGTTAGCAACAGCCCGTTGCTTAAACCATCAGGCTCACAAGCTACGACGCGGGTTAGCCTCCCCTTGCTCATTCATACAATAAATAACTGCGTTATGTTTCAAGGCTGGCTCTCATGGTCATCATAGCAGGGCACTTTTAGCTCACAACAAACATATTAGCCACTAGTCTCCAAGAGATAGGCCTCACAAACATAGCTCACTGGGAGCTACCACCAACGGTAGCACTACTGTCGCGCGGTAGAGGACAGAACACGAATTTTTCCTCAAAATTTGGGTATTTTCCTGGAGACCAACTCTAGTAACCTCATTATAGTAACCTGCACACCCCACGACCCCGTAAACTACACGTTTAACCACGGAGTCTTCTCTGGTACGCAAAGCAATACATCACCAATTCAGACCAACCTGTCTGAATGTGCTTCAGATAGTATGCATATTTCGTACTTCGATTGCCGATTTTATATGTAAGTATATCACCGGGAATATCATCGATCAACCCGTTGAAAATCCATTTGCTCTCCATTAATTAGTGGAGGACTTTATGCAACTATGCCAAAACAAGGACTTAACATGTCCAAGGAGGAAGATCGTTACCCTTGAAGTTCGTTTCAGCGTCATGGATGAGAAACTAGCTAGATGAAAACGACCGCAACGAACTCGCCTCCGCGGATCTGAACTCGGCTCGTGACTTGGAGCTTCGAAGCTTCAACAATGGAGGGATCTCCTTCTTCTTTCTTTTCCTTTGCTCTTCTCTCCCTCTCTCTAAATCCTTAGAAAGAGAAAGCCCTGTGTTAGAATGAGGAATAAGCCCCATCCCATTGACTTAAACCAACAGAAGCCACTACCCACTGCCAGATCTTATTAAAATTTGACGAATGGCCATGATTCAAAGCATTTTTCCTGTACAGAGCGCTACCGCTGAGCAGTACATCGGACGGTGGCTTGTTCGACAAGCCCACCGTTCAAACTCTCCACACATACGCTGACACGTGGCTGCACCGTAACTGTCATGCTACCGCCCCGCGGTACCATACTACCGCCGAGCGGTAGGTGATTTGATGTGTCATTATGTCACCTACGTCGAAAGATTCACTACCGCCAGTAGTAACCCTACTGTCGGGCGGTAGCTCACCGAGAGCTATGATAATTAAATCGTCTATGCTATCGCCGGCGCTAGCTTTACCGCCGGGCGGTAGCTTTTAGAGAGCCGTTTCTAGTAAACTCTAGGGAGTTACACATGTGGTGCACGTCCAACACTTTGCAAATGTCGTGAGAATCTACAATGCCTCAGACTCACATTTGTATTGAGTGTTCCCAGTAACACTAAAAGGGGAGTCTCTCGCCTGGTTCCACTCTTTGAAAGAAGGGCAAATCAAGAACTTTACGGAGCTAGCTCAATTTTTCACGAATTGGTTCGCCGCCAACCGATGACTCATTCGCCTCACGAGGATCTGATAGGCTCGTTGAGATTTGCTCTAGGATTTCTTTCACCGCATCACTACAGAGGCACAGTAAGTCCCAAAAGTAAACCCTGAGCTTCTACACAGTCTTTTCCTCGGGGGATCGCAACTTGGAAAGCTCCACACCAAGATAAGGAGTGAAGCAAACCTAACTACATTAGCCTCATCCGCCGAGTTGAGGCTCAAATCACGACAGAGGAAGCTGCTAAGGAGCATTGACCACCACCCGAAGGAAGCTTGAAAAGGAAGAAGAATTACGAGTCACTATCGAATCCCGAAAGGAGCAAACATTGTGTTAGCCCTCGCCGAACCGGGGGGCACTGCCAGCACCAGACTCTACCTGGGCCTTTGCAAATTGAAGTTATGCTCTCCATCTACATTAATCGAACCCTTCGAAAGTCGAGGGCTCTCGTACCAAACTCTGGATACCAATCCAAGTACTACAGCTATCATCGAGGACGAGGGAATACCACAGAAGATTGCGTGCACCTGAAAGAAGAAATCAGACAAATCGTACATGCTGGCCAACTCGAACAATCTCAGAAGAAAAGGACAGTGACTCAGTTTGCCCTGACCGAACTCATGATGGGCAAGGGGACAAAGGAGCCTTCCTCGGAGCAGGACCAATCAAGGCCAAGCCATCCTTTTCTGAAACCACCTCTCTCTTAGGACCGCTTCTAATGGCACTCCGATCATGCGCACTAACGCAGGGCACAAATCCAAGCGCGAGGCTCGGCTCCTAAAAGACACTGTTAGAATTTGACTAATAGAATTTGTAGAGGAAACTTCGCCCCCTCCATGGATTACTCTTTCACAACTGCAGGAATAAAGGTCGTACGGTAAGGTATACGTACCCCTGTGCTTTCATTCAGCAATAACCAAATTAATTTCGGTCTTTCCAACTACAACATCCACTCGCAAGCTCGGCAGCTCCCAGACGAGGTGGACAAAAGTCCTTTTGCACCTCCTAGACGAATAAATGAAAGTCTTTCTGCACCTTTCAGGTGATATCAGCGAAATCCTTTCTACACCTCAGACGAGATCGATGAAAGTCCTTCTGCACTTTAGGCGAGACAAACAACGGTTTCTTTGCACCTCCCAGACAAGATTGACAAAGATCCATCTACACCTTCACTTGGGCGAACCGCAGTTCTCCTGAAGCGTGAACAAATACAAATTCTTCACCACCTCCACACAGACGGACCCCGATCCTCCTGAGGCGCGAATGAATAATGGTTCTTCGCCAACTCCAATCGAACGAACCTTGGTCCTCCTAAGGCATGTACGAATAATGGTTCTTCACCACCTCCACTCAGATGAACCCCGGTTTTCATATGGCACGAACAAAGGTTCTTCGTCACCTCTACTCGAACGAACTTCGGTTCTCCTAAGGTGCGAACAAAAGTTCTTCGCCACCTACACTCAGACGAACCCTAGTTATCCTAATGCACAAACAAAGGTCCTCACCACTTCCACTTGGATGAACCATGGTTCTCCCAAGGCACGAACAAAGGTTCTTTGCAATCTCCACTCGGATGAACCCCGGTTCTCCTAAGCCATGAACAAAGATTGTTCTCCACCTCCACTCGGATGAACTCCGGTTCTCCTAAGGCACGGACAAAGATTCGTCTCCACCTCCACTCGGACGAACCCCGGTTCTCCTAAGGCATGAACAAAGGTTCCTCACCACCTCCACTCGGATGAACCCCGGTTCTCCTAAGGCACGAACAAAGGTTATTTGCCACCTCCACTCGGGCGAACCTTGGTTTCCCAGAGGCACGAGCAAACAAGGGCTTCTCGCCACCAACTCCTAAGCAGACTTCGGTCCTCCCAAAATATAAGTTGACGAATATCTCCCACTAGCGACATGTTCAAAATGCCAACACTCAAGCTAAGTTCTACTCTGCCAAAAGTGGACGCACACCAAAACACATAAGATCTAAAAAAGTGGATCTCCATTCAAACTAAAGAAAAAAACATATGATGGTACAAAGGCGTGTACACAAGACGAAGCAAAAGCAAACATATAAAAAATAACATAATGGGGCCATCCCTCAACATCAATGTCAGCATCGTCATCCAAGACTTCCTCTACGCCCAGATCACCGCGCTTTGGTAACCTTTGAGCAACCTGAAACCCCTTGCCAAATCTCAAGTGGTACACATGATCGCGCTCAAGCAAATCAATCCCAATCGTCATCATCTCAGAGCAGACCTCTTCTGCGATATGGGATCGTTCCATCTTAAAGGCGTAAGACCTATTGTACTCGGCCACTCCGGGCACTCGCATGACCTCGGCGTCCTTCAGCTCCACGGTTAGTCGAGCCTTCTCTTTCTTTAGCTGTTCCACCTCTATCTAGACGGACTCAAGACCTTCTAAAGAGCGATTAAATGAAGGTTTTTCACCAGTACCGCACGGACGCGCCCGTGATAGCACGCGATGGACAGGAAACATAAAAGCACAAGATACTCCCAGGCCGTCATGGTACTAATTCATAACCGTGTGAGCAACGACAAGGAACAGTTCGACAACTATCAAGGCTCCCCACTTAATAACGACAGCGAGAGGGGAGTCGCAAGTTTAACACATCACCCAAAAGCCCGTGTGATTGAACAAAGGAAGTGACAAAGGCAATATGCCATCCAACAATGTCAAGCGTGCATACGACACATATGCAATTAAGTGCTCCCTCGTCGCCAATACCATCTTTCAAGACAGTACCTGCACTGGAGACGGAACGCCCCTACATCCTTCGCATTACACAAAGCCCCTCGCCAAGGGCATGTCAGAGTTCAACAACGCGCACATTCTGCCACGACAGACCTATCTTCGTAGCCATCATATTAGAAGCCGCTCTCCTATCCGACATCGCTCCACTTTAAGGACCTAGTACTCCATATGTTCTGCAAACGCGAAAGCTCGCATCATTGCAACATCCCGAGGCATAGACATCATCAATGGACTGCACCTCCAGAAGCTCCGTCCTAACTACTGGTAGGAACGGACACTGAATCAATCTAAGTTATAGCTTAGAAAACAGGCACCGTATCCTTCCACTACTTCTAATGGCAGCAAGCCCGCTGGTCCTTCCGCGATGCTAAGAAAAGGGGCAAAACATCATGCCACGTCGCAAGAACTCGTCACCAGCGCTAACGCTCCGCAACAGACGCACATGCATACATGGAGGATGCGAAAAAGCAACGCGCTTCTACACCAACGTGACACAAAAAGCACAAAGTAAGACGCACCGCATATGCCACATAACCAGCGAGCGCAATGAACGAGCAGTCAATCGAAGGAATTGCCGCCCAGGCATCCCCTGCGGAGCCTTCAGCCCGCAAAGCTGACACGGGTGGTTCCAATACGTCAGCGCTCACATCATGGCCCGACCAAGGGGATATTTCACGCCATAAACAAAAGTAACTTGTGACACACATACTGAAATGATCTTAAGTCCATAACCCAAAGGCAAAATGTATGAGCTTAGAAATTTTTGGGCTCGTCGCTTTGCGGATCACGGCCCACAAAAATTTGGGGGTATTTGATGGGGTTCCCCCTGAAATTCTCGAGTCAAACCGAAAATATCTCAGCCAAGGGTACGAAGGTAAGCCGACCCTACCAAGCGAGTCGTACGCTCCAAGTTGAGCTCACCTTAAAGGCCAGAAAACATCCCTAAAGGGGGGCCATACGAAGCACGGGCACCTGCCCCAAGCAACCGCGTAGGAAGGACCACCCCGAAGGAAGAGGCTCAACCAGACGTAGACACAGGAGCGACGCACACGAGCACTCGCGCAACGCGCGGGCAAGCGCGCCCCGTGGATGCGCGCTCCGGCAGCCGCCACCGACGGCGGCGACCCCCGCTTCCTCTGTTCACCGCCGCTCGCCTCCGCAGTCGGGCACGCTATTCACCTACACAAATTCTGCCCCTATCGCAATTATCGACGTATCCCTCCAGAAAACTATAAATAGGTCCACAGACCTTCATTTGAAGACAAGTAACTCCAGAGGCTGGAAAGAGCTCTGAGGTTTTCCGTCGAGATCGTGGACTTAGGTCGATCCTCCGCTAAGGAATTCGCTTTGCTCCTCTTCCATCGCAAAGGCTCCAACAAGCTTCAAGGCGCGCCCCTCTTCCCTGCAAAAGTGCTTTGGTCAAGATCTCGTGGACTTTGAGATTTTTTCCAGCTGGAATGCTTCCATCAAGATTTCGGAGACATAGCCAAATTTTCAGGCCAAAACGCTTCCATCGAGGTTCCGTGGACTTAACCATATTTCTTGGTCGGAGTGCTTCCATCGAGACTCCAAAGACTTAGTTAATTTTCATCATTTTTGTACTTTACCCTTATAACAGAGAGGTGACTTGTCACCCTCCGAGAGATCGTGTCAAATTCTTGCAAACTCCAACAAAATAGTGGATTTTGGCTCGGTACAGATCCAACCGCGTGATTTTTCATCATTTTCGGGTTTTTCACGTCAATTTTTTTTTTGTCATTTGCTGTTATTTTTTTTATTGTTTGCGCGCCCGGTCCGACTCTGAGGTAAGGCGGCACAATTCTCCGGACCGGGGAAAAACCGGGCGACCCACAACAAGTATAAAGAAAGCGATAAAAAGTTAAGTTCACGAAGCTTGGAGGGAAGCGTCCACATAAGTGTTCCTCTATGAATTCTTCTAGGCTCACTGATGCGTCCAAGTGAGCGTTGAGTGTTGCACGGACTAGAAAGAGCAGAGTGAATTCCGAGCAGCGTTGCGTTTGGGCGTGGTCCGCGCACGCAAGGCAGCCTCGATGCGCGCTTGGTTCCGTTCTACTTTTGGAGTGATTTTGGGCCCTTTGAGCGAGTGCAACTCACTCGATTTGGCCGTATTGTTTGAATATTTTTGGCCGTTTTTATACAGATTTGATTTAGAAAATTCAGGGAAAACTTCATCAATTATAATTGCTAAGAAGAAGATAGCCATAATTCTTCTATATAGCGTTCACATGTTAAAAATGAGTGAACCTCATTAGGTGAGGACTGACGTTCACGAACGACAATTCATAAATATCACATTGACGATTGTCACGGTCAGTAAGATGTTAGAATTATATGCATTAAAACTTTACGCAAAAAAGAAAATATTATCTTAAGGGATACATCTTTTATTCAAATTAACTAAATGCACAGAAGTGACGCCGTGACGTATAGGACCTAGCTTTAAATGAAAAGAAAATTCAAATATTAATAAGAAATATTTAATATATTATTAAACAAAAAAAAAAGACTTAAAATAAAAAAAACAAGCATATTGGAAATCCAAAAAAAAAAAACTAAATGCACAGAATGTGAGAATGCCTTATTTTTTCCCCTAATGGCCTAATAGGACATGGATGATTTCGTTCTCATAGTTAGTGGAGGTTACAGGCCGCTCAACTTATATTCATTTTATATTTGTAAATTCAAATATTAATAAGAAATATTTAATATATTATTAAACGAAAAAAATGAAAAGATTTAAATAAAAAACCAAGCATACTAGTGGAAATCCAAAAAAAAAAAAACTAAATGCACAAAATGCCTTATTTTTTCCCCTAACAGGACATGGATGATTTCGTTCTCATAGTGGAGGTTACAGGCCGCTCAACTTGGATTCATTTTATATACAAATAATGATGTCATTCATGACTATAATATAATTAAGTTGACCCAATTATCTCTGTGCAATTAGGATGCTGCTTCTGTCAACAAAATACCAAACCCAATATCTTCTCTCCGGGATGAGTTCAACAAATTACCAACCCCAATATCTTCTCTCCGGGATGAGTTGATTAACACGCACACACGCACACGCGCACATACACGCACACAACTCTTCAATCGCTCTCTTAGATGAATACACATCTAGTGGCGATTTGACAGCATGTCGGCGTCAGGTTTGCGGTACTCAGAGTCCACCGTGAACTTTGTGAATTCGGATCCTCTGGAGTTCCTGCGGGAACTCCGGGGTGGATTTCGCGCAATCTCGTTCGTCCGATTGAAATCCAACGGACGAGTATTTTTCATTTTTTAATATTTTAACTTTTCTTTTTTTTTTGTCTTTTAGCGTGCGAGAAGTCCAGCCGTTGGATTGATGGAGTGGAGGGTTTTCACGCCGTTGGATTGATGGAGTGGAGGATTTTCCCGCCGTTGGATTGAACTCCACCCTGGAGTTCCCGCACGAACTCCAGAAGATCCGGATTGGAACACTTTGTTGGCAAAGATGGACTGTGAATATCTTTTTGAAATGCGGACATCAATATACTGTGAATAGCAAAAATTGAATTGCATATAACATTGCTCTATTTTTTGTCATATTGTTGTTATTAACTGTCCGACTTTTGATATTCACAGTCCTTTCTTATTCACAGTACATAAATTACATTCATAGTTCAAAATTATATTTGTATTTCAATTTTTTATCACTATATTACAGTTTCAAATTCATAAAAAATATACCGTGTGATTAAACCATTAAAACTATGAAAATGACCATCTTTTTTACGCCTTAATTAAATAAAGCACCAAAAAGCTAACATCTTAATTTCAAAATAGAGCAACCCAATATAATTTTGTAATTATAAGATGAGGCTAGCAATCAAAAATTGGGCAAAATTATTGATATTAAATCAAAGTCTTCAAGTGTACGTTCATCTGCGAGAAAAAAGAAACTTTTAATCAACCTATTATATAGAAGAAATTCTCAATCAAATATATTATTTTCATCGTTTTACCTTGATAACATGTTAAAAAGTTGAATTGTAAGTGTAATTCTTCAAAAAAAAAAAAAGAGTATCCGCACAGTTTCTCATCTCCACATATTGAACAAAAAAGAAACATCAGAATCAATGTCGTATACAGATGGACTTGGCGAATGCAGACGGACTCGGCGAATGCAAACGGATTCGGCGAATGCAAGCAGACTCGGCTGGAGTCGTCGGGTTGCAGAGAAAAAACGCCGGCGATCGGCGATCGACGATGGACTCAACGGCGGTCGGCGAGGGACTATTAGAATTTTGAAACCGGGCAGTTGGATAATATTGTATATACATGTTGCAAAGGTTAATTTGTATTAGAATTTTGAAATATTTTACTTTTTTTTTAATATACAGTTTACTGTTTTATAAATGTATTCTGTTTAATATATTATTGTTGTGGGTTGGTAGCTCAGCGCTCTCCCAGTTCAAGAGAATCAAACTACCTTAGCTTGTTAGTGAGCCAAGTGTGCAATCAGTTAAAAGATTGAGATCAACTAACAATGAAAATGACAAGACGTTTTTATGTGAAAAATCTGAAAAGGGAGAAAATCACGAGGTCGGTTCGGTGCCGAACAAATTCACTAATTTGTAGGTAGTTACAAGTGTTAGAATATTCAGGAGGGTGACGGGTCATGACCACTCCGTTTACAAGTACTTGAAAGAGAGAAAGATGCACTCTTCCTTGGCACTTGCAAGAACGGCTTCTAGAGCACTCTCTGGATAAGGTGTTAGGTTTTTGCCTTCATTAACTCCCCAAGCCCGTACCAAACCTCCGGGCGCGCAAGGAAATTAAAAGGGCAAATTTTCTGAAATTATTAAATTCTAGCAGAAAAATTGCAACCTCGGAAGAGCAGGTTGCAACCTTCCTTTTCCTGCCTCTTTTATTCAGATTTCCTGAATAGGCTATATATATATTTATATATATTTCAGGTTTTAATCCTATATAACCCCCACGGAAACCTTTTGCTCCGGCTGTACCCTAGCCGACTCTCTCTCTCTCTCTCTCTCTTTGCGTCTCTCTCTCTCTCTCTCTCTCTCTCTCTCTCTCTCTCTCTCGCTGTCTCTCCCGGAGGAGGTTCGCCGCCGCTGTTGTGGAGGAAGGGCTGCCGCCGCCGCTGTTGTGGAGGAAGGGCTGCCGCCGCCGCTTGGTTTGTGGAGGAAGGTCTGCCGCCGTCGTCGTGTGAAGACGCCACTGCCGCAGTGTTGGCCGCTGCCGTTGTGCCGAGATCTGGAAAGGGGCGGCTGCCTGCTGCCATTTGGGAGGAGACGCCGTCGTCGGAGAGACGTCGTCGGAGTTTGGGCTTCCGCCGTGCTTGGCCTTGAGGGACATCCTCTTTCTTTGGCCGTTTTGCCGCAAGGTATCCGGGAGTCACTTTTTATCTCATTTTGTATAGGGGTAATTTAACCCCATTTGTAACACTGTGTATTTTGTGTTGAATGAGATTGTGACTGCCATTTCCGCCCGTGGACGTACCCATTCAGCGGGAACCACGTTATTCTGGTGTTCCTTTTGTGCCTTTGTGTTTTCTATTATTATTACTTGTGCTAGCATCAGGTATTCTGCACTTCAGCACCGCTTCGAATCCCAACAAGTGGTATCAGAGCGAGGTTGCGGGCTGACACCTTTGTTTAAAGGACGAGTTGTTTCCGATCTCGAGTGTACACCTAGGTGCGGTAGTTTACGACCGTTGGTCCGCTGGCTATCCCCCTTGGTTGTGCACTGCTGAGGTCGCCAACTCAAGTTTTATGTTCCGTGCAGTTTCTGCGTTCCGTTCTCGATGGCTTCGTTTATTCCTGGTGTTGTGGCCAAGTTTGACGGGAAACAAAACTTTGGTCTATGGCAGGTCAAAGTTCGTGCACTACTTATAAAAGAAGGCTTACACCGTGCCCTACTGGGCAAGACCATTAAGGATGTTGAGGTTTCTGATCGTATGTGGGAGGACCTGGATCTCAAAGCGTTGTCCACCATACAGCTTTGCCTACATGATGATGTGCTATATGGAGTTCTTTCAGAGATGACTGCCTCTGGCATTTGGGCAAAGTTGGAGAGTACCTATATGACAAAGTCTCTCCCCAACCGGATCTATCTCAAGCAGCAGTTGTACAAGTTTAGCATGAAGGAGGGATCCTCTATTCATGACCACCTGAACAGTTTCAACAAACTGTTATCGGAGTGTCTCAGCATGGATATTCAGGTGGATGAAGAGGACAAAGCAGTGATCCTTTTGAACTCTCTTCCAAAGCTCTATGAGAGCATGGTTACCACCCTTACCTATAGTAAGGACGTCTTGGACTTGGAAGAGGTGACTGCGGCCCTACTCTCAGATGACATACAGAAGCGGTCTTCAGGTTCTCGTGTTACTAAAGACTCCGTTCTATACTCTCGGGGTCGTTCTGGTTCTGATAGAGGGGGCAAGTCCAAGTCAAATGGCAGTTCAGATTTATACTGCAAATACTGCAAGAAGAAGGGTCACGTGATCAAGTACTGCTGGAAGCTTCAGAACAAAGAAAAAGGGAAGAGCACTGGTGATGAAAAGGGGAAGTCTGACATATCCCTGTACTTTGAGGATGTGGGGGATAACCTCATCTAGGTCATCATTCTCTCTGCTCTTCTACTTTCCACTTATATGTTCGTGCTTCCTGTTCCATTTGTTCCCTATGTTGCTTGCATTCCTTTCCCCTCATTATATTCATGTTATCACTGTCATCTTTGTTATAACCTGTCTTTGGGTTATTTATTCCGGTCATTACTCCGTTGTTGAATGCTTTTGTTTCACCCTAGTACCTAAGCTCTTTCATTTTTACTCCTTCGTCACATGAGCTTAGTGTGTGTGTCTAATCAACATTTCCTGATTAGCTCGTATATGGGTTCCCTTTATCCTGTTGAGATCAGTTTTAGTTTGCATTCAATTGTTGATGTGTTTGCATTCATCATTTCTCTCCCCACGCACATCATTTCTGGAGTCTGTGATATTTTCTTTGCTTTGGGAGACCACCGCTGGAGGTGGAGCAGTTAGACCTTTGCTTCAGGTGGAGCATTTCTGGAGTAGTCACGTCAGTGCTGTTTGTGTACTACTCAGTTTGAAGGAGTTCCTTTTATCTGCCCTTAGCGGGAGCAGATTCAGTTGATGCGATTTGCATCGTTCTTGGTGGCAACTTGGTTGGTTGGAGTTATTTCGGCAGGTGGAGTTTGTTAGGTTTTTGCCTTCATTAACTCTCCAAGCCCGTACCAAACCTCCGGGCGCGCAAGGAAATTAAAAGGGCAAATTTTCTGAAATTATTAAATTCTGGCAGAAAGGTTGCAAACTCGGAAAAGCAGGTTGCAACCTTCCTTTTCCTGCCTCTTTTATTCAGATTTCCTGAATAGGCTATATATATATTTATATATATTTCAGGTTTTAATCCTATATAACCCCCACGGAAACCTTTTGCTCCGGTTGTACCCTAGCCGACTCTCTCTCTCTCTCTTTACGTCTCTCTCTCTCTCTCTCTCGCTGTCTCTCCCGGAGGAGGTTCGCCGCCGCTATTGTGGAGGAAGGGCTGCCGCCGCCTCTGTTGTGGAGGAAGGGCTGCCGCCGCCGCTTGGTTTGTGGAGGAAGGTCCGCCGCCGTCGTCGTGTGAAGACGTCACTGCCGCAGTGTTGGCCGCTGCCGCTGTGCCGAGATCTGGAAAGGGGCGGCTGCCTGCTGCCATTTGGGAGGAGACGCCGTCGTCGGAGAGACGTCGTCGGAGTTTGGGCTGCCGACGTGCTTGGCCTTGAGGGACATCCTCTTTCTTTGGCCGTTTTGCCGCAAGGTATCCGGGAGTCACTTTTTATCTCATTTTGTATAGGGGTAATTTAACTCCATTTGTAACACTGTATATTTTGTGTTGAATGAGATTGTGACTGCCATTTCCGCCCGTGGACGTACCCATTCAGCGGGAACCACGTTATTCTGGTGTTCCTTTTGTGCCTTTATGTTTTCTATTATTATTACTTGTGCTAGCATTAGGTATTCTGCACTTCAGCACCGCTTCGAATCCCAACATAAAGCACTTTGGAGAGCGGAGTGAACACTTGAGCGAGAGAGCGAGCACAGTGAACACTTGAGCAGAGTGGACACTTGAGCAGGAGAGCAAGCAGAGTGTCAAGTCTTCGCCGGAAAACTTCAAAGTTCTTTTTTCTCTTTTTAGTTCCTTTAAGCGGAGCGCAGTGAAGCTCTATAGGGAGCAGTCCCGAAGAATGAATGCAACGACAAGGCTTTAGATTCAAAGCGTGGACGCCAAAGGAGATCTTTTAGCCATTTTCGAATGAGAACTTGAGAATCGAAAGAAGTTTTTAAACTCCGAAGGTGATCTTCAAGCCACTCTTGATGTTCGACTTCAGAATCGAAGGAGCTCTTCGAACTCCGCAGGAGATCTTCAAGATGCTGTTGAAGAAAGATTTGAAAATCCAATGAGATCTTCGAACGCTGAAGGAGAACTATGAAAAGTCTTCGAAGGAAGACTTGGGAATTCTCTCGGATGTGAAATGCAATCTGTCTTCAAATGATGGCTAGAGCCTTTTATAGCTTTTCTGAGGGGGCGCATAGATATTTACAGTCTCTTGGAATTTGAACTGGTGAATGAGGATGCACGATTCTGACCACCTGTATCACCATTTTTTTAGAAAATGACGTCCATGCCCCTCGGACTGTCTGGGTAAACCAGACGGCCCGGAGAAGTTCGTTGACGAGGATGAAGGTGATGACGACGGTTGACGACAATGGAAGGTGGTGAAGGCGGTAGTCCGCGGCGCGCGGGGAGCCGCCCACAAAGGGCGGCCGCCTCCCGGCCGCGAGGAGCCGCCCGCAAGGGGCGGCCGCTCCACGGCTGCCACCTGGCCGCGGGGCGACGCCCGTAAGGGACGGTCGCTCCACGACAACCGCTCGACCGCGGGGCGCCGCAAGGCCGCGAGTCGCCGCCAGCAGGGGCGCGCGACCGCTCCACGACCGTCGGCCGTATCCTGTAGGGGCGGTCGTGCCTCGACCTCCCCTCCTCGCGGCCGCCTGTCGCGGTCCTCCCTCGCCGGTGGTCGCCCGCCATTAAGGCGGCCGCCCGCGCTCGCCGGCCCTTTCCCATCGTCTGATCGCTCTACCACGACCACCACCCGCTAAACACCATGGTTAGCGGGGGGTTTAATTAATTAAATAATGGAAGAATAATATTGTGAAAATAATATACTTCCAAATCATAATTGAAATTATGATATTGGTGGTTACGGTGTGCAGATAACCGCGTAACCACCATAACCACCTCTTGGAGGCTATAAAATGCCCCCAGACCTCTTTATTTTTCACCATTTCGCTCCTCTGCTTTCTTCCTGCTCAGGCCAGAGCTCTGCCGGATTCCTCCTACAAGCCACCTTCAAGCCACCTTCGAGCCATCTTCAAGCCTCCTCCAAGTTTTTTTCGAGCCACTCACAAGCCATCGCCTCACCTCCAACATCCGCCTAAATCCACGAACGAGCGACGAGAAGGAAATTCCTGCTGCAGCAAGCGCCCCGCTCGTCCACAATTCCCAAGTAAACAGTCGCGCAGAACAGTCTGTTGCCCGCTGCGAGCCTAAGTAACTCTCTCTCACATCTAAAGTGTAACGAGGAGCGGTCTGTCGCCCTCGATTCTCCAAGAAAGTCGTAATCACAAGCAAATAGTAGATTTCGACCGACACAGACCCGGTCACATGTTTTTTACCCAGTTGATGGAGTTTTTCACGACAAAACCTAGTGTGTACAATTTCTCTCTCATTAGTTGTGTGCACGCTCAACCGCTCCGAGAGATAGGACGATTTAAGTTATTCCAGTCTAACCGGAGCGTCGAGTTTGGCCGCAACAAAGATATTATTGGCTATATCTTGGACCCATTCTACATTATTATTATTATTATTATTATAATAGCCCGCATGCTAAAAAAATTAAAATATAATATTAAAGTATAATTAAAAATTAACATTAAGTTCGCATGTTGCCTTGGTCAGTGACAAAGATATCGATACTTCTAATTCCCTCGGATAATTATTGTTTCCGACGAAAAATAGCTCAGCGGTTGAAGCGTAGACAAATGTTCAATATATAAAACTCCTCTCTTATAAAATTAATTAATATGTGTTGGCCTTCCGCCTTAGATGTAGGAACTGGGAAATACTCCTACAATCACTCACATCATACTAATTCTAAATCTCTCTTATTTGTGTTGGGGTGATTCCGTGAAGTCGTGATGGGGACGAATTCACTCTAGTTGAAACATCGAGACGAGATCGTGAACGGAAGAATACATGAATCCATGAAGATGAATTGTTGCGGTCACGGATCTTCCAAGTCTACAAGATCCAAACGAAGAAGACGACCCCTCTTCTTCCTCTTTAGGTATCCACGCATTATTTGAACGCGCATAATTAACATTGTTGCGGCCAACACAACCCTCCTAGTAGACCGGACTAAACTAGACCGTCTTTTCCCGTGAAGCGGTCGAGCGCGCACACAGTCACAGAATTAGTAGAGCAGAACACAAGCGATTTTAACGCATAAAAATCTCTCAACTGGGTAAAAAGTCACGTGACTAAAACGGTGCCAGTTAAAATTCACTATTGGCTGTGGTTTACAGGTTGTTGGTGGAATCGAGGGCGACATGCCGCTACTCGTTACAGCTTTGAGATGAGAGAGATTGCAAGTGCGCTTGGTGAGCGATAGACCGTCTCACGCGAAGCTCAACTTCTGTCACTTTTGGGTGGAGATGTGCGTTCTCGGACGCTGCTTAGCTGGTGAACTTTGTGGCCTGACACGTAGAGAAGCGTTGGTGTGGACTTGAAGTGCATTGCACATGTAGGAGACTTCACAGAGCGACGAACAGAACGTCTTCTTCTCTGGAGCGTCGTGGACAAAGATGAATTTTCGTGTGGCTCGACAGGAGGTGGCTTGTATGAGGATTTTGGCAGAGCTCCGACCCGAGGAAGAAGAAAGCTGAAGAAGGAAAAGTTAGAAATGAGAGAGGTCCTGAGACATTTTTATAGGCTCCAAGAGGTGGTTACGGTAGTTATTGGGCTATCCGCACACCGTAACCACATAAATTACTGGATGCAGATCACATAACGTATAATTTCGACTATGCGTTATTTACATAATATTCCTTGCATGCATTCTACCACTAAATGAATAATTTTCTCCATTAACCATGATGGTTACGTGAGCGGTTACGTGGGTGGTTACCCGCATAACGGACGACGGTGATTGCGGGGGCGGCGGCGGGCGGCCTCCCCGTGCGGGGGCATCGACGTCCGCCCCTAACGGGGGCGGGGGGAGCGTGGCTGCTCCTAACAAGGGAGGCGGCGGCCGCTCGGCCGCCCCTTGCGGCGGCGGTCTCTTGGCAGCGGGTGGTTGCTCGGGTGGTACGTGTAGTGGAATCATGTGTGCGAAGCGCAAAAGGATCGGGCGTGTCGATTATATGCGCGGTGGTTAGCCCCATGATCCCACTATGATTAGTGGGGATCATGGGTAATTGGTCATTGACAGCTCAATTTCCTTCTATATTTTATCTTGACCTCATCAAACATATTTGACTCACATTATTATTAATTCTTACAATTTTCCTTTAAACCACCATCATAGCTCTTTTGTATTCGTCGTAGAACGGAAGCCTCCACATCTCAAGTAGAGATGAGTAGTGTAGAAACTCTATAGTTAAGCGTGTTTGAGCGAGAGTAGTTGTGGGATGAGTGACCTCCTGGGAAGTCCCCAGGTTGTCCAGTTAACTTGCATTTTCCTCATCAAAGGGAGATTACGGCCTCCAACAACCCGTTGTGTCATGTGGTGAGACCGGAGACATGCTGGGATGCTTAGGCTGCAGCCCGAACAATCTCAGTGGAGCTTCCCCATATTTATCGGTCTTGGATTGTTACACGGGTGCCGGTTAGGGTCAGTGATGCGAGAGAGGGTACTAGTGGGGATATGAACTACCTTCCACCTGTTACAATAAAGTCACATTTATAGACAAAGGCAAGGAGAGACCTTGTTGTCAGAATGTGGACCACAACACAATGCAAGGTCAATACGAACTCACCGAGGTGATCTCTTGAGGTCGGCAAGGTGATCTGTTCAGGCCCGCCAAGTGATCTGTTGAAGTCGGCGAGATGATCTGCTTATCTCAACAAGATGGTCCGCCGAGATCAGCGAGCTGATCCGCTGAGCTCACTGAAGCGATCAATCATATCCTCCATGTCTCTATTTCAGATCTTGACAACTGCAAATAATACAATTCTGAAAATCATATTTTAAAACCCTAATTTATCATATTTGGGAACCTTGTCGAATTCATTGGGGAAAAGGACAAATAGCAAAGATAGATTAATAAATATATTCATATTATGAAAATTTGGGAACACTCATTTCTTGAGGAAGCTAAAGGGGATTTTGGAATGTTCCTTCCACTCAATCATCAGCCACACGTTGTCAAAGCCTGCTTATATTTGGCGGTCCCGATTACTATAAATATCTAAACATCAAATAGCCACATCACTCCGTCCATTTACCACCACGTGGCATATGCTCTCCAATTATTATTTAAACATTTTTCTGGAAAATTTTCCACTGATGTGTATTGTGTAATGATACGTAGGTTCAAAGATAGTTCTTTAATTTTATAGATCGATAATAATAATTATTAAATCTTTAAAAAAAATTTAAGTATCCAAAATTTAAGCCGACAAGTGAGGTGACCAGAGACATATTTAATATTTTACGTCTTAAACAATCTCTCTTGCATGTTGGTTCAACTCATAATGGGGAACTTGACCTCAATTAAGGTCCGGTTCATCCGGTCGTAACCGCTTGACCGGTGAAAATAAGTTTTCTCAAATGGAGCCTAAGTCTTTGTTCGGCAACATATTTGTTGTTGTTGAGTTTGACTAAAAAAATGTCATTATCATAAAATGTATGTTTGACATGACAACGCCACAAAAAAACTAATTTTCATCGTACAAGTGAATGAAGTTCCTTAAACAGAATCAGGCGCTCACGAAGGACAGTTCATAAATATCCAAAGGGAGCCTACTACTTGAAGCAAACTTTTGGCCTTTAGTTGAACCTTGTGTAATTATGTAGAAATAGAGTTATATTATTACTTGATACTTTAATACTTTATAAGATAAATAAATTCATGGAATATTTGAGAAGTCATACGCGTGCTAAACTGCTAATAGTCAATTATGGCCTTAGGCTATTACGCATCAGAAGCTCTCATATAAACAAACATGAGCCAAAGAGGAAGCCAAATGTATACCGTTCAATGAACTCATATTCGACCCTAAAAGAGAAAAGCCTATGAATAATGTGAGACGAGAGGCTTGTTTGGCACGACGGTGGCAATCGTGAACTTTGTGATTATGAATTGTCGTTCGCGAAAGCCCGACCTCACCTAAAGAATCTCATTCACTTTTATGTTCAAAATTAGTTTTCTTTTCTTGGTGACAAGATCATAACCATTCTCATGTCAAACATATATTCTATGGCAATGACATTTTTGTCCAAACTCACTGGAGCAAAAACACCTGCTAAACAGAGCCTACACCCGCCAAAGAGAGCCTAGATCTCATGTGCCTTAACAATTAATCACAACATGACAAAAATTTGGATTACAACTCTAGTCAGTTAAAATGTGATCCAATAAGAGTAAATTTTGTTTTTTAAGTTAAATCTTTTTCTATAAAATATTATTTAATTAATAATCAAACTGGTTATTTGTATATGAATTTAAAATATTATATTTTGTTGGAAAATGAAATATATTACTTCCTATTTAACAGGATATATATTTTGTTAGAGTATTTGAAAAGTAAAAAACACCCTAATAGTCGGTCAATTGTTGTCTTACAATATTTCTCTTCAGATAGTTTTACATAACCCCTGGTTTGCAGGTTTATTGGTTCTAGAAATCTCCATAAAACCATCACATTGTTTTTTAATTAAAAAATCTGTTAACATAGATTAGAAACTCAAAAATATCACCTCTACTTTGTTGCTTATAAGGTAATTACAATTAGAAAGGAAAAACTATCCAGTTCTCTCTAAACATTTTCGAGGAACATCCTGAAACTAAAGAGAAGTCTATCAAAGCTCAAATACTTGGTGCAACGGCTAAAATGGCAGATTGAACCAAGTCTCTGAACTTACCTCTCAGGCTCAAAATCGTAAAATGCAAGGACTGATCATATACACCTAAATCGTCATCCGCAGGTACTCTTGCGCGAATCAACTGACCTTCCAAGTACTTTCTCAGGCTTGCCTCCACGATATCTATGAGGGCAAGTGACGGGTGCATGCTCATCCATCGGGACACTACAAACCCAGCCAGTATACACTGCTTTGCTCGGACGAGCTCGGAAACAAAACATGGAAGTAGAAGCTCGCAGAAGAGTGAAGACCTGCTCCAGTTTGGGCTACTAGTTTTACTGTCCCTGAATTTGAGCAGGTCTTCCTGGCAAATTCTAGCAAGTTGCCCCGCCAGATAGCACATGTAGGAGAAGAAGTTTTGGAAGGGAGGATTGAATATGATGCGTTGCAGAACCCCGGAGAACAGCACGAGTATCAAAATCTCGTGTTCATCGACATTAGAGATGTTCGGAGGCCCTCTTTCTTTTAGATTAGATTCCACAGCTTGCAAGCACAGGAGCCTGGGGGCCTCATGAGGGAGAAGCATAAAAACCTTCAGAGCCATGAAGCAGTCCACATTGACCACCATATGCAGTAAGGAGTTTGCATCATCTTCGTCCAGTAACAGCCCGTCGCTTGATGATCGGTCCAGTAAATGCAGTACTTCGTTGAATCTAGAATGTGTGATAAGCAGTTTAACAATCTTCATCCAACACGTATGGAGAGGGCGGATCAAAAGTGACTGTTTCTCCTTTCCCTCTGCACGAATCAGCTCATCGGGAAGGGTTTCCCACCCTTCATCCCAGTCGTCATTCCATTCACCCTGTTCTTTTGGCGAACTAGTGGTGCTGGTTCCCTCCTTGTCAGTTCCGCTCGAAAATAACACTTCCCACTCTTCTAGAACATCTTTCAGCGCATCGATATTTACCGGTGAAGTTGCGGCTTCACACAAATTTAGGAAGCAAGATACTGCTGAATCCACGGTGATTAGATCCTCAGCAATAATCGTAATATCCGGCATAAATGCTGCAATTAACTGAGTGGATTTCAAGGCAACTAGAGTACTTGTGATGTAGCTGGACCTGTCTGCTCCCTGTGTATTTGTTATGATCTTTGACTGATAAAATTCATCACAATCTTCCCATGGCTCAACCTCTGAAATGATTTCTTCGGGGAGATTTTTGTAGTTTTGTCTTGTGATGCATTGCATAATCTCCAAGGCATATACCTTGATGTTACTTTCTAGCTGCGTGTTGTCAGAAAATGCACTCAATTTTCTCCAAACATCGGATCGGATTTTCTTTAGGTCTTCGGTGTGAGCACCGTCTACCTTGCTTAGAGATGAAAGCAACCTGTGCAAGTTTCGGCGCTCGGGAAAATCATCAATTATACATGATAAAGCAGTTTCCATAAGAGTACTATACAGATCCAGTAGACTTACTGGCTTTCCATCTGCACTCGAGATTGACGAAAGTGCACACAGATTAGCAATTGAAGCAAACCGGCAACCTGAAAAGATCATAGATTTAAGGAAACACGTGATATCTGAAAGAGAAACCACACCATCCTGATGAGCATAGTGACAGATAGTGCACCAGCTGTCACCGACTGAGAGTTGACCTTCAACCACCAACTTTTTAAAGACGCTCAGAAACTTGGGCCGGATTTCTTCATTGGAGAACTCGTGATTTGCAGAAACTTCACAGTCTTCAGTCACCTGCCTATCTTCCAACTGTTTAATCCAAAAATCCAAGACCATGGTAAGGCAATGCCTCCAGCCAGCATCGTCTGTTGGACTCCATGATGAAATAGGAGTGCATAGTTTTTGAAATCTCTTTAGTATGTGTGAAACATCACATTCTGGCAGAGCTCTGATGTATTTCTTGCAGAGATCATACTTTACATCAATTTCACCTAATTGAGCCTGAAAAGCTTCTGGAGTATTTCCGTCGAGACTTTCTCTAGTTCGAATCTCGAGAGACACCAAGAGACTTAGAACATAATGTTTGTATACATCCTGCCATGACATAAGATCCTTCTCATTTGTATCGCTATACATGCCTATGAGGGTTCGCACCATGACTGCAAGAGCTTCTACAGTAGACGCATGAATGTTATTTAGGATTTCTTGGTTAAAGTGGTGATAATTCAACTGATCTAACACAACAATATTTTTGAAGTTTAACTCTTTGATGAAGGACACCCTTTGACATTCTAGTTCAAGAATTTTGTAAAACCGAAAAGGCTCAACAGGGTTATGAAGTTGATGATGCTGGCTAGGTGACCGTGCTGGCTCTTCCATTTTAGTCAAGCGCAAGTGACATGCCGAAAGAATATTATAAACATAGGAAAGACGATGTTTGTTATGCCCATTAATTTCAGGGAACACAGCTGTAGAAATTATTTCAATAAAATCCTTGGCACATTTGGCAAGATCGTCTCGGTATTCTGAAATTTCAGCAAGGATTTCATCATTTCCCCAATGCTCAGATACAAGAACAGAGCCAAAGAATCGAAGAAGTATCTGCAGAGAGAGAACATCAACAATCAGGAACGATTAAAAATAAAAATGAATAGTATGTTCTAAACAAAGTAAGATTCGAAGGAGAGGGAGATATAGGTGTGAACGAGTTAGAGAGAGAGACCTCCACGCGCTGCAAACCATAGGTATCTGCCAATTTCACTGCATCCTTGAGGATGTACTTTTTCTGGGTCTTTACTGAATCAACCAAGGAAAACACAACATTTCGGATGTACTCAATATCTCCAGACAAGAAGCGGCGGGTATCTACTCCGGGAAGAGTTTCATCCAGCTCTCTAGCTTGATGGGCTAGACGTTTCTCATCCTCTAATTTTGATTTCCACTCTCTCCAAAATGTCGACTGCACTTTATCGATTTGTTCCACTTCATCTGCTAGCAGGTAAAAAGGTACAAATCCTTTGACTTATAAAATTAAGAAAGTAAAGTACAGACAAAAAAGTTTAGTATGCTTCCATGCATTTTCTTCTAGAGTATGTGTAAATTATTGATATAAACTTAAGCTTGAAAGCAAAGTAGGCTAGGACCGTCTCAGGAACAAGAGCATAAACATGCGGTTGAACTCATATAATTTCACATTTTCCAAAAAAGAACGAGCTAGTACCTCAAATACAAGAAGCACTAATGAGAATATCAAGGAAACATCTGAATTCCGCTTATCGTTCTTCCTATGGTATTGCCTGACAAATTTGGTACAAGAAGCATTAATGAGATTATCAAGGAAATGTCGGAGTTCCGCTTATCACTCTTCCTATGGCATTGTCTGCCAAATTTGACAGCTCAGATGATTCAACTTTGTCTACGAGCATTAATTTCACATTCGATTTGAGTCTTTGTAGCCTCAATATTACATATATCATTAAGTCGATTTGAGTCTTTGTAGCCTCAATATTGCCTATATCATTAAGTCATTTAACGCTTACATCGACAGGTGGGGCTCTTGAGTACACAAAATCGGTGGAGGCTGTACTGGGAGGGGAGCTGACGGGGGGCTGAAACTCTTGGCTGCAGCTGGAAGGAGTTTTGATGGGGAGGAAGGAGGGAGTTTAGTGATCCAGGCGGAGGTGGGTGATGGGGAAGTGAATGGGTGGCTGGGAGGGAATTGTTGGCGATCTGAGAGGGCTGTGGAACAGGAAACAGCTCGCTGAGAAATGATTCCAGCAGCTGGAGGCTGCAGTGCTGGCCCTTTCTGGACAAAATCTGGGGCAGTGGGTTGTGGTCTGTGTGTGTGTGGTCTGTGTGGTTGTGGTCTGTGTGGCAAGGGCATCCGGCTGATGGAGAGAATGGGCACTCGGTTTGGTTGCGGAGTGGGGGGAATGGACGTGAGGAATGGGGGAGGGAATTGTGGGTAGTGGAGAAAGGAGGGATGGGAGGAATTTTAGGAGTGGCCTAAAATTTAGGAAATGGTTGTAATGGGGAAGTGGGGTAGAGTTGGCTAGGAAGTGGCTTGATGGTGGGAGGGTGGTGGCCAGCCAAGGGTGACTGGAGGGGATCGTCAAAGGTGGTGGTAGCCGGAGGTAATTTCCGGCGAACGCGGGAAAACAGAAAGTGAAGGGAGTTTACGTGGTGGTGGCCAGAGGTGGTTTTTGGCGATCGTCGGAAAGCTGGAAAAGGAGACATTAAAAGGTGGTGGTGGAGTTTTATGGAAGGTGGAGGTGAGGGGTCGCCGGCAAGTTGGGGAAAGAGGGAGGAAAGGAAAATACCAAGCTTCACACTTGAATCCGGCTTCGGCACCGGGAGATCAAAAGATGACTTTCTTGCTCAATCATTCAGCAGACATCCGTAGAGGCCACTAACTCTTATTTATAGACTAGAAAGGGACAGCAAACAGTCACAAACCTCTGTTCGTTGTAAACCCCAAAATACACATAAATAAAATAAAAATAAAAAATACAAAGAACATAAATATTTCAATAGGCAATCCGCTCGTGATGAGCGAACCCGATCGTCATTGGGTCCGTGGTTGGCATGAGTAGACCCTCCCAGGTCGTGTGACATGATCACCATTAACTCCGCCCGCCTCAAAAGCATTCATCTTCGAAGAATGAAAATGATTGTACCGTCATCGTAGGGTTGGGGCAAGCCTCTCAAGCTCTGCTGCGCAGATCCATGTCTTGTTGATAAAAGAGCGGCTCTGACAATAAACCAAGTATCGTACTCTGTCTGGTGCCAATACAAATTTGTGGGTCACGATCTAAGTGATGATGTCAAATAATCCATTGGCTATGGATGGTGATGCTTGTGTCGGAGAATGTGGTACCGCTATGGAAGAAGCCGAGACTGTAGCTAGATGATCAATCGGTGTCGAAGGCTCGGGTTGTAGTGAAGTAGTAGGCGAAGATCGGGGCTATAGTGAAGTAGTAGGCAAAGGTCGGGGTTGCGGTGAAGTAGTAAGAGAAGGTCGGGGCTATGGTGAAGTAGTAGGCGAAGGTTGGGTCTGTAGTGTAGTAGACGAAGACTCGGTTGTAATGAACTAGTAGATAAAAGCTGGGGTTGAGGAGCTGAGGTGGCGGGTGTTGAAGAGTACATATAGGCGTGTAGCTCGACGAATGGACTCAAATCATCAATGTTGAATATATGTAACATTCTCATACTCAGCGGAATATCTAGTTCATAAACATTTGTCCTAATGCTTTTGATAATCAACAACCCTCCACGTTGAGAACATGTGCGGAGACAGGTTGGGGTGTAAGGTCTGCAGGACCTGGTACGGACCAGTGCGGGGTTAGGGGCCGGGATTGGGAACCTGCCAACTTTGGTCGCCGGCGAGCTTGGCCCACCACGTTGGAAAAGCAGGGGTCTGTATCATGCAGCTCAATTGGTGATGAGACTCATTAGGAGGAATCCTTATCAAGGAGGTTTGGGGATCAAGCCCCGGCCTCAACAATCCGCCGTGCTGACAACATGCGCGGAGACAGGTTGGGGTGTATGGTCTGCAGGACCTGGTATGGACCGATGCGGGGTTAGGGGGCCAAGGATTGGGAACCTTCCCACTCTGGTCGCATGCGAGCTTGGCCGATCCCGTAGGACAAGTAGGGATCCGTATCATGCAGCTCAAATGATGATGAGACTCATTAGGAGGAGTCCTTATCAAGGAGGTCTGGGGATCGAGCTCAACCTCAACAACCCACCACACTAAGAACAGGTGCGGAGACAGGTTGGGAAGTATGATCTGCAGGACCTAGAACGAACCGATGAAGGGGTTAGGGGGCCAGGGATTGGGAACCTGCCCACTCTGGTCGCCTGCGAGCTTGGCCGAACCCGTAGGAAAAACCGAGATCCGAATCAGTTACACACACTTCCTTTCCTCTCTCAATGCTTGTAGTTGCTTTTGATTTCACTTGCTTTCGCTCTACTTCCTTTTCTTCGTCATTCACTCTTGAGGAAACAAATACAAAAATTATAGTTGCCTTTTGGGTGGAGAGGAAGAAGGTAGAGGTAAAGAGGGTATGCTTTCCGACCAATGACGAGTGATGAGAGTGAAGACCTGTTTCAAGATATGAGGTTCTGGAAAAGGGAAGAAAAAAACCAATACCACAAAATACTCAAACTAACTCCAAATCACTCTTTGTTACCCTCACGCATTTGCCGGAGGAGCCTCTACTCATTAGAACCATCAGAGCGCATATTTGGAAACCTCCGTGATTATTTACTGTATCTAACATGTATCAATTAATTAATACTAATTATTTAATATTAATTAATTACTTAAATACATTTATATTTCCTTATTTGGTTTCCCTCCCGCATCTATATAAGGGGGAGGGGTTTAGGCGTTTAGTTATCTTGAGTCTTAATCATTTTGGGATCTCCTTGGAGAGAAGTATCATTAGGAGGACCCAACCTCCTTGATCTTGGTCGGAGCTTGCTCCGGGTTTGTATCCGTGTATTTCAATTAATGCAATTGTTGTTCTTGTTGTTCTTGCAAGTTTTCTCGTCATAACAATGGTCCGGCATGCCGCCCCCGTCAGCTTGTTCCAAGCCGTCGGGGATCGAGCCACGCTGGACACCCGCTTCCACACTATCGAACGCCGCCTCGATGCCCAGGACAACATCCTTACGTCCCTTCACGCCAGTCTACAACGTCTCGTTGCTCGATGGGATTGTCCGTCGCTGCCTCCTCTCAGCATACAAACCACCGCATCGGGAGCTCCCTACATCACGCCTCTGCTGACCTCCTCTTCGCAGGACCATGATCCTACCATAGTTGCTTCCATCGTTGATGCAAGGCGTCCGATCCCGCTCAAGCCCCCGGCGCCGCCAGTCTGACCGTCGACGCCTTCGACGGGGCCAACCGCTCAACGTCGGTGCCCCTAGCCAACCACAGCCACTGCACTCCACCGCCAGCGCTGTCGTCGCCTCCTCACTTGGTGCTGCGTCCCGACCTGTTTCTCCAGCCAGACGATGACCTCCAAAGACTCTTCGTTGCACCCGCGATCTTTTCTGTATACATCGCTTCATCTCCCTCTGCATGCATCTTTTCATCTCCCCGCTCGGTTGCTCTCCTTGAGCGGCACGCCTCTCGTATTTTTTTTCTTTCCCCTGAAACCCGCAACCTCTCTCATCACTCCCTACAGCAGTTATCCACTTTTTACGTACACGGACCCCACAAATCCCTCTTTTTCCTTGTCCTTTTTGCCACCACTACATGACACCCTTTAGCTGTCAACAATTCTCCACCATTCCCTCACATTTTTTTATTTTTCTTCTTTTGTCACATCAACCTTTTTTTTTCCTCTTCCAGTAAAAAAAGCACAACCACATTTCTTCCCCCTAGCTGCCACCCCCTCTTGGAATGGTCTTTTTCTTTGGCTACCTCTCAAATATTTTTTTTCTTACCTCCCTTTCATCCCTCCACCACAATTTATACGCCCCTCGCATTCTTAAAGATCACGACAAACACTATAAACTCGACCTTGGGGACAAGATCGATTTTCGACGGCGATGAAATGTTACCCTCACGCATTTGCCGGAGGAGCCTCTACTCGTTAGAACCATCGAAGCGCGTATTTGAAAACCGTCGTGATTATTTACTGTAACAATCACTGTAACTAACACGTATCATTTAATTAATTAATATTAATTAATCACTTAAATAGTTTTATATTTCCTTTTTTGTCCCCCCCCCCTCATCTATATAAGGTTTAGGTGTTTAATTATCTTGAGTCTTAGTTATTTTGGGCTCTCCTTGGAGAGAAGGATCATTAGGAGGATCCAGCCTCATTGATCTTTGCCGGAGCTTGCTTCGGATTTGTATCCGTGTATTTCAATTAATCCAATCGTTGTTCTTCATGTTCTTGAAATTTTTCTCGTCGAATCAATTACAAACCCAGCTGAATATACGTGTTTTATTTCAAGTTTTATTTTTTCCCACTGCTCAGTACACGTGATATGTCGCGTGTGTTGTATCCTATATATATGTATGCTTGGCCCGAATTAGGGCAACTCAATAAGAATTTCTCTCGATTTTACTTGGTATCAGAGGATAGCACGCGATCCGCGCCCTCCTCCGCCACACTCCCGCAGGTCGATGCTTCCGTCGCTGCTCCCGCGTTCATTCTGTCGCTCTCGCAGGTCCGCATCTTCCGTCGATCTCCCACTTCTTCTGCCGCTCCTAGTCGCATTATACGCTGCCCACGCCTTCCAGCGCGCTTCTCCCGCGCCGCCCTCACCTAGGTCTTCTGCCGCTCCCCGTCGCCCGTTCCCCCTGTGCCGCCTCCAGCGGCGTTGCTTCTTCCTTCTCCAGCAGCCTTCACAGCTTCAGTGCCTTTCTCCTCCTGGTTTTCCGGGCGGCACTGTCACCGGCTGTTTTGTTCTCCATAGGGGCTGCCGAAGACATCGTGGTCACATCCTCTAGTGTCCTCTCCGGCGACGCGATCTAAGGGACACTCATAGGATGTGGTTTCTTCTGTTTTGAGTTTTTCGTCTTGCTTGTTAGCTTCGGACGGTCATCGATGAGTGATTCCTCCGAAATCTCATTGTCTCCTCATATTGGTTCCCTCACGCAGGAACGAACTACGGATCCTCCTCAGAGCCATGGCCAATCTGGCTCTTTAAAGATCATTATTGTTCTCTTGGATGACACAAATTATCTTGAATGATCCAGGGCGGCACAACATGCTATTCGAAGTCACCAGCTATATGGACATAATGATGGTACCACTGTTGAGCAACCACGTACCGATCCCTCATGAAGAAAATGGGATGCGGACAATTCCTTGATTGTCTCGTAGTTACTTCACTTTATGTCCCCTCAGCTGTATCGCAACTACATGCTTCTGGATTCTGCTCATGAAATTTGGAAAAGGGTCCGTAACACCTACTCACAGACAGGCAATTCAACGCAGATTTATAAGCTCATTCGCCGTATTTTGGAGCTGAAGCAGGGAACCATGTCCATCTCTGCCTACTACTCTGAGTTCGAACGACTATCAAGAATTGGATTACTTCAACACCTTTATCGCTGCTTGCTCTGCCGATGCGCGGACTCTTCAGAAGGATAAAGACCGTTTTCAGGTTCACGTCTTTCTTATGGGACTCAATATGGAGTTTGATGCGGTTCACCTGCATGTCCTCCACCGCGAGCCTCTTCCCTCTCTCAGGGAAGCCATCAATATGCTCCTCAGTGATGAGAATCATCGCCGCTCTTTTGGTTCCTCTACCGACCACTCTGCTCTTGTTGGGATTGCTCGAGGACCTCCTCCTTTATGCAACCACTGTGGCAAGAAAGGACATACTAAGGACGTCTGTTTTCGTCTACACCCTCATCTTGCTCCCTCTGGCCAAGGTTCTGGTGCTCGTGGGAGAGGTGGTCACCGGGGTGGTGGTCATCAGGCTGGTGCCCGCACACAGTATTCTACGCATTCGACTAAGGTTTATGAGGACAACTCTGGGTGCCTTTCTGCTATAGAGTTAGAGGCTTTTTGTCGTATGTTGTGTTCCCATTCTGACTCTACATCGGTTGATTCCACTGTCGCGTTTGCTACTTCATGTATCTCCAGTGCTCATGTTGTGTCTTCATCCCCTTCCAAGTGGATCATCGACTCGGGTGCGATGGATCACATTACTGATTCTGCCTCAGGTTTTACTTCTCATAATACTCCTCTCTCTGGTCGTGATAAGATTATTGTTGCCAATGGTTCCCTTTTTTCTATTGCTAGCAAAGGAATCATTGTCTGTTCTCCCAACCTATCTCTTTCTTTGGTTTTGCATGTCCCTTCGTTTCCTCACAATCTTCTCTCCATTAGCCACTTAACTGCTTATTTGGAATAAATCCATATGCAGGAGGTAAAGACACCTCACTGAATCATTGGACCCAATGCTTTTAAAAGAAGTCTTTGTCTGCTTGTCCTTTTGGCATGCAGAACAAATGCCCTTTTGACAATCTGTATACGAAGCGGATGCTTGGCGGGTTGTACTTGCTGAACCAGTCTTTATCTCCCAATTCCCTCTCCACCACAAGTGCTTTGACTTTACATGACATCCGGCGCTAGCATCTACGTCTTGGCCACCCTCCTGCTTTATTTCTTACCAAACTATTTCCTACTTTCAGTTGTTTAATAAAATCGTTTACTTATGACATCTGTGAATTCTCAAAACATGCTCGTCATAGTCTCAGACTCTCAGTCATATTTCTTTTCCTAGTTCTTGTCCTTTTGATGTTATATATGTTGATGTTTGGGGTCTCTCTCTCGTGCTATTTTAACTGATTATAAATGATTTGCTACATTTATTGATTGTTATTCTCGTATTACTTGGTTGTATTTGTTAAAGAGGAAGAGTGTCGTGCTTACTTGTTTTTGATCATTTCATCAAATGGTTGTGACACAGTTCAACATCACAATTCATGTGCTTTGTAGTGATAATGGTAGGGAGATGATGATCGGGGAACGTTTGGTGCCTATCTTGCCGAACGTGGCATTATTCACCAAACCACATGTGTCTACACTTCTACTCAAAATAGTGTCGCCAAACGGAAAAATAGGCACTTACTAGAGGTTGTTCGGTGTTTGTTAATTGTCATGAACCTTCCTAAGTCCTATTGGGGTTATGCGGTTTTGACTGTCGCTCATCTCATTGACGTCTTCCGTCACACTCCCTTTCCTACGATACGCCCCTCTCACGTTTAGCCAAGAAACACATTGTCCACGCCTCTCACATCGTTCCTCGCATCTTTGGTTCCATTTGTTTTGTTCACGATCATACCCCACATCACGATAAATTGGATGCCCGCTCCCTCAGATGTGTTTTTGTGGGCTACTCTCCTACCACCAAAAGGTATAGGTGTTATCATCCTCCTACACGTCGTTATTACTGCACTGTTGATGTTACTTTTTGTGAGGGGAAGTCATATTATGGTCCTCGTCAGGGGGAGATGAGTAGTAACAGTGACGGGACCATCGACCCTCTTCTCCTGATTGTTGCTTCTCCTCATATTCCCCCTCCTCCTGCTCCTAGTTCACCCAGTACTGATTCTGTTCCTCCCACTTCTATTCCTCCTATATTATATACATACTCTCACAGACCTCGAACCGCTGAGTAAGTACTATTCGTGGATGTTCTACCCATGTCGGTGTCTACCTCTACTCCAGATTCAGATGATGACCTTCATGTTCCTCTCGCTCGCCTTAAAGGTAATACCGGTAGCATCAAACATCTCATTGTCAATTACATTTTTTACCATCACCTCTCTCAGGCTCAAAGAGTTTTTATCTCATCTCTTTTCTCTATTGTGATTCTTAAGACCTGGCAGGAGGCTATTCAGATACCTGAGTGAAAACAGACTATGAAAGAAGAGATGCGTGCCTTAGAAAAAAATGGAACATGGCGTCTTGCAAGTCTTCCCCCTGGGAAGCGAACAGTTGGATCACGCTGATTATTTTCTGATAAGCAGAATCAAGATAGAGTGGTGGAACGGCATAAAGCACGCTTGGTTGCTCAAGGGTATACCCAAACCCAAGGAATTGACTACCAAGAAACTTTTGCCCTTGTGGCAAAGATAAATTCTATTCAGGTGATCCTCTCTTGTGTTGTTTGTCTTGGGTGGGATTTACAACAGCTTGATGTCAAAAATGTGTCCTTGCATGATGATCTGGAAGAAGAAGTCTACATGAATATCCCCCTTGGCTTTACCAAAGAAGGGTCCAATGAAAAGATCTGTTGTCTGCTGAAATTCCTATATGGCCTGAAACAGTCCCCCAGAGCCTTGTTTGGACGGTTTAACAAAATCATGCTTCAACTAGGCTATACTCAAAGACATGTTGGATCATACTATCTTTATCAAGAGAAGAGGAGCTCAAATATCAATACTTATTATATATGTTGATGACATCATCATTACAGGAGATGACCTAGAGCAGATCATGCACTTAAAATAACAATTGGGCAAAGAATTCGAAGTCAAAGATCCGGGGAAGTTGAAATACTTCTTAGGAATTGAAGTTGTGAGGTCTCGTCGGGGGATCTTCATTTCTCAGAGAAAGTATACCCTTAATCTTCTGGAGAAAACTGGTATGCTTGGGTGTGCTCCCATGAATAAACCTATTTAGGCTAATTAAAAGATTGATGTTGATACTAGTGGGGAGAAAATTGATGTTTCAAGTACCAACAATTGATTGGGAGACTCATATACTTATTTCATACTCGCTCAGATATTACGTACGTTGTGGGCTTCCTAAGTAGATTCATGCACTCTCCCACAATTTGCCATCAGTAGGTTGCATATCAGGTATTGAGATACCTCAAGAACTCTCCAGGACGTGTGATTCTGTTATCTGCAAACCAAGCTTTAGAAATTGAAGTGTTTACAGATGCTGATTGGGATGATACCCAAAATGATAAAAATTCTACTACCGGATTTTGCTCGTTTGTGGGTGGAAATCTTGTATCTTGGAAGAGCAAGAAACAAAATGTTGTTGCTCGCTCAAATGTCGAAGCGAAGTATAGGGCTATGATACAAGGAGTATGTGAGGGGTTGTGGTTAAATACAATTCTCCGAGATATGGGTCTCCAAGTGAACAAACCAACTACTATCTATCGCGACAACAAAGTTGTCATCAACATTGCTCACAATCCGGTTCAACATTATAGGACGAAGCATGTTGAAGTTGACATACATTTCATCAAAGATTATCTAGACAAGTGAAATATTTGTACTCCATTCGTGAATTCGTATGATCAACCTGTGTTATCAAGCGTCGAGCGCACTCCGTTGCGCCTCAAGAAAGCCTAGGCGGGCGATGTGCCTGAGGCGCACCTGAGGTGCATCCAAGGCGTCCAGTCCAACTCGTTGGAACCAAGCGAATTGGGTGCCGAAATCGCTAGAATCGAGCGAATTGGGCGCCCAACTCGTTGGAACCGAGCGAATTGGGCGCCCAATTCGCTTAATTCCAGTGAATAGGGCACCCAATTCGCTTAATTCCAGCGAATTGGGTGCCCAATTCGCTGATTTTTCATGAATTGGAGGCCCTATTCATGAAAAATCAGCGAATTGGGCACATTCGTTGGAATTAAGCGAATTGGGCGCCCTATTCACTGGAATTAAGCAAATTGGGCGCCCAATTCGCTTAATTCCAGTGAATAGGGCGCCCAATTCGCTTAATTCCAGCGAATTGGGTGCCCAATTCGCTGATTTTTCATGAATTGGAGGCCCAATTCGCTGATTTTCCATGAATTGGGCGCCTAATCCGCTGATTTTCCATGAATTGGACGCCCAATTCGCTGATTTTCCATGAATTGGGCGCCCAATTCGCTGATTTTCCATGAATTGGGCGCCCAATTCACAAATTTTACTTTTTCCCAATTTTGCGTCTCACGTGCTTTAGGTGCGCGCACTCGCCTTGCACCTAGGCTCCAGGACACCTTTGCGCATTGGTGCGCCTTTAATAACATAGTAATCAACTGGCCGATGTCATCAGCAAGAGGTTAAGCTGTGACAACTTCATGAACGATACAGTCAAGTTGGGAATGATTGATATATATTCCCAACTTGAGGGGGAGAGTTGAATATACAAGTTTTATTTCAAGTTTTATTTTTTCCCGCTGCTAATTACACGTGATATGTCATGTGTGATGTTTGGCCCGAATTAGGGCAACTCACTAAGAATTTCACTGGATTCTACTCACTCTTCCTTTCCTCTCTCAATACTTGTAGTTGCTTTGGATTTCACTTGCTTTCGATCTGCTTCCTTTTCTTGATCATTCATTCATTCTTGAGGAAACAAAAACAAAAATTATAGTTGCCTTTTGGGTGGAGAAGGAAGAAGGTACAGGTATGGAGGGTATGCTTTCCGACCAATGACGAGTGATGAGAGTGAAGACATGTTTCAATATGCGAGGTTCAGGAAGAGGTAAGAAAAAAACAATACCACAAAATATTCAACTGACTCCAAAAATATATGGAATATAATTACTTATACGAAATATAATAACGCGAATAAAGAAAAGACACAACATATAACAAGACTCAATTGACTTGCGCATAATAAGAACTCGGCCTGAAGCACATAACAGACTCTTGCACACACTAGATTATAAGAACTAGCCTCACAATAATTTCTCTATTAGTATCATTTTATCACTCTTCCTTTCCTCAATACTTGTAGTTGCTTTTGATTTCACTCTTGAGGAAAAATTTGATAAAGACAGTTTCTGGCATCCTCCATTATTCGATGCATAACTCCCCTCTCAAAAAAAGAATGAGTCACATTTTCATATACGAGAAGAAGGAAAATGAATTTTAGAAGAGTTTCTTGGCTTTTAAAATGAGGGCTAGAAGAGTTTCTTGGCTTTTAAAATGAGGGCTCGGCTCACCAAGACTAATAAAAGTAACAAGACATCCTTTTGAGCTTGAGTCCCAATTCTAGTTTCTCTCTTGATTTTTATTCCGCATTGACCTGGAAGCATTTACTTTTGATCTTGTTGGGTTTGCATTGAGCATTTAGTCATAAAGTTTAAAAGCATGCCTGATATAGGGGTAGGCTAGTAGTGCACAAAACCTACAACGTTAGGTGATAGTGCAAGAGCGACACGCTAATCCAACTCTAAATGCGATGTGATGTCGATATTTTAACGAATAAATTTATGCAATGAAAATTCAGCAACCACGCAGATATTAAAATAGAAAAACAAATATTTATTTTTTGGCAATTTTATGATGGCTTTCCTCCACTCGGAGGGCCAAAGCAGAGCGCGTGGCGAATAGCTCCTGCAAATTATTAGGGCACCAAAACAAATTCCCACAAACAAAATATCGCAGCAATATATGATAAATTACCAAATGCAAATGTGAATCAAATAATACAATACCACAAACGCTCACAACGTAGAGGGCTGAACCGAGGCACTGAAAAATTTGAAGGTCGAATGTGTAGACGGGCGATCGGAGGTGAAACCGGTGGCATGGCAATGGCGAGGTGCTGCCTACGGTGGAAAAGAGGGAAAACGTGCCGGAAACGGAAAGATCCGGCCACTAGGGAATGGATCCGGGTGTAGGTGGATAGATCCGATGTTTTGACGGAAGATCTGGGCTACGGGATGATGAATATTAGGGAAAATGATGGATCGTAGGGTGGTAGCACTAGATCAAGATAGATCTAGGGTTTTCAGAGCGGTGGGAAGTGGATCCACGGAGGGAAAGGAGGAGGAGTGGTCGGCTAGGGCAAATAGGGCCTTGGAGGTGGCCGGTTTTGAGGTGGAGTTGGGCGGTGGGGTGCTGGGTGGCTGGCAGCAAGGCCGGCAGCCTGTTTTGGGCAAGCGGGCGGCGGCAGACAAGGGGGAAACAGGGGAGTCGGCCGGCTTGCTGGACTGCAGGCCGGCGGCTGTTGGGAGGGGGATTTTGGGAAATCCGGTGGCTGGATATGGAGGTGGAGAGGTGGAAAACGATGGTGGGGGTAGGGTGTACCTTGTGGAGGAGTTTGACGACCTAGGAGTCGTCACCTAGGGTTCCACGGCATCGGCACCTGGGAGGGATCGCTGGAATCCGGGAATACTTCTTCTCCAAATCCAACAATGACTTGGTTCAGTCTCTTAGAGCAATATTTATAAGAAGAGAACAACCTAGAGCTTCACCATCAACAACTATGATTGGCCGGTTGGATCGGACACTAAATACATGAAAATAAACTCAAAAAAAATAAACTAATATATGTTTTTGACTCGCGGCGACGTGTCAGACGCAACCGCGGGGTCTGATCGTCGATCCGGGCACGCCATATATGGTAAGTCGTCAAATCAGCCCCGAACGGATCCAAAGCTCGTGCTCGTCTCTGCTCCGCATCAATGCCATGTCATTTTTCTAAAGATTTCATGATAAATTTGAAGAACTTTTTAAATTTATTTAACTAGTAAGAGATTTTATCAACCATTATACCTCATAATATTGCTGACTAGACTAGAATATCTTCTTAAACACTAAACTTATCTGAACTAAACCAAATGATGCATTTTTTAATCAAATAAATAAACCTCATAATCATGCTGACTAGACTAGAAAACAGTAACAACTAGAAATTAAAATAATAAAAAGAATTACAAAATAAATAAACAAACAAGAAATTACCTGAACCAAATGCTGCTGTATATTTACCCCGAAATTTCTGAAGCAACAACCCTCTTCTTTGATCGGGACTAGAATATTCTTTATGTGAGCTCTGTATTGAGCTGTACGACATTCCAATGTTCATGATGCTGTAGACTTCCTGGTATCTCTCTCTTTTCTTCAGCTGCTCCTCAATGGCTGTAACTCCATGAAAGGCATCCAATAGATTCAACAGAAACAAACAACCAAGAACATCATCCTCCTCAGTAACAGGAGAAACCATAATGGATTTAGCAAGCGAGATGAGTAGCTCATCCCTTGGAGCAATACCATTCCGAACTAACCGTTCAAGAATATTGATCAAAGCTTGAAATCTAATAGAAATGGAGTGTTTTCCTTGAAGCGCTTTTGCGCCAGGAATTATTTTTCTGCCATATTCCTCTTTGCTGCTCAATCCAAGAAGCCATGGGAGTTCTAATGCAGCAAATTCCACTACTTTCTTATTTTCTCTTAAAAGAGAATCCCAGCTACTGCCAAATTCAGTTGAACCTTCCTCAGCAACCTCAGAAAGGATACTTTGGAGACTCTCAAAATGAATCTTGGTTTTTTCTTCATCTTCCTTGAAAGCATCTTGTATAAGTTCAGATGTATCTCTTAGGCTCCATATATCCTGAACACTGTTTACAGGAAGTGATACCACTGTTGATCCATGAACAGATAAATTTGGCGGGTAAGTTTCTGTTGAAAGAATTAGTTGCTCATAGTGCATAAGCATATCAACATCTTTCCATGCATTCAATAGTTCACCAATGGATTCCTCATCACAATGGCTCAATGCAAAACCAAGAAGTTGCTTTCGGGAGCTAGTATCCATATTGTCCACATGGGTACTCCTTGCAATTGCAGAGCATAGATCCCAAATAGGGCCATGCCCCTTCTTTGCTAAACCTAGGCAGAGATCAGAAGCCAGTTGCAAATCACCGGCCACTGCACCTTCTCGGGCAATTGCTTCTTCAACTGCAGCTATATCATCTGGAGATTCTAGTCCAAGTAGTTTTGCAACCTCAATGAGTTCCTTGACATTGAGATAAGCTCCAGTCTGACTTGTAATTACCATGTTGATAATCTCCATTGGATTTCTTATCTGTTTATACTGCACAGGTAGAAGAGTCACTCCAAGATTTGGAAGTCTGACGGTAAGTGCTTCAATGATATCCACCTCCGACTGAACAACTTTGCTATTTGGAAAGAGACTGAGGCATTCCCTAGCTTTCCAAATCTTCAAGCCCACATTTCCCAAGTAAATGCAACACAGAAGGAAAAAGAATAATGATAAAGATAATTAGGATTGGGGGGTCATGATGCGAACCAAGTTGTGTACAAAATAAATATCTTACAGAACATAATAGCGAACAAATGGATAACCAAAAATAATTCTCTATTCTGATGGTTAACCTTGGTAAAACAAACATCCTTGGTTCTCATCATATAATGCAACAAAAAAAAAACTTGCACACAAGTATGGTTAGTTTAGGGATTATAAATTTAGAAGCTGTATCCATGAAAAAAGAAGACTATCAAGATAATTATATTCTCATCAACTTCAATTATTAAGCATAGAATCAGTTGAGAGAAAGATTTCCTCAGTCTCCATAAGCCAATTAAGATGCGGCTTTCAGTACCTCGGGGAATTACTCCATCCTAAATGTGAAGTTTTTCATATTCAAACATTTCTCAACCATGTTATGTACAGGTACAACAGGTCCTCACAAACTTAAGATATACATAACAAAGAATCTTATATTCAAAAGGGCAGATATTATGCTAAACTTTTTGTATTGTATATAAAGGAGAACAAACAAGATTTAAAGCCGCATGTAGCATACAACAAGACTGAGTGGAGAAGAATTTTATAACGTTGAAACCAAATAATAGGGATAACGCTAATGATGACAGATAGAAAATTATAGTAAAACACTTCAATGAATCATTGTTGACCACGTTTTCTAATCTTAATTAGCTGAGATAATAAAGTTGTCTAGGATGTGTCAATGCATGATAGTTTTTTACTTTCAGAACTCACTTAAAAATGCTACAATATAGTGTCCAAATTCTCATCATGTTATAGAACATGAGATGGAGGAAATCATTAGCAGTGGCTAAGCCAACAATTTTTCTTATGGCTCACTCGACGAGAGCATTCTTAGAGCTCGACAGAATTGGGTAAAAGGCTATTGATTATAAATGATACATTACACTACATTTTAATAGCTCTCATAATTGCCCAATCTAGTCTAATCGCAAGTAGGTTACACATAAAATTTTATGGAATGTATACTGACAATATCTCATACCTTCAAAATGCATGAAAAAACAGTACAAGGTAACATTTTCTTAGCTCCCATTATAAACATAAAGTGGGAAAAACTGACACAAGACAGTACTATCAGAGGAATAATGGATGAACCAAAAATGCAGCAATATGAATTCGACGATTTTAATTTGCAATAATTATGATTTATAAAAGCAAACACAAGAAAACCACACTAGAATAAAACATCACAAGAATGAAAAATGCATGATGTAGTATTAATGAGAAATTACCTGAATCTTAAGAAACGAGTAAATGAATATCAACACTAGACACAATTGGTGTGGAAACAAAGCTTACAAGGATATATGCCTCAAGTATAGAATTAACATGCAATGCAACATAAAATAAATGACCTCAAACTAACAAGAGCTTACACAAATAAGAAGAGCTGGGTGGTTTTCCGGAGGGCTTTGAGAGGCCGGAAATGAGGCATGGGGTTAGGTCTGGGCTTCTAGGTGGGAAGTTCAAACTGCTGGACAGTAGTGTGTTCTTGAATAGGGCTGTTTTTGAGAAGCTGGCAGTAGAAGGAGAGGTCCAGGAGGATGGGCATTCACCCTGGACTAAATTCCAGGTGCTGGAATGTAGAGCTGGAAGGGGAATAACTGATGTACATGAGGGGGAATGGGTTGAGGATGCTGGCAAGGGGCTGGAGGGGCTTCACGGATAGGGAATAGGGAGGTAGAGCGGGCAAGGTATTGCTGCAGGCTGGTACCTGTTTGCGGTGCCATGAACTGGTGAGACTCCAGCCAAGGATATGGAGAAGTAATTTGCTGTTATGGAGTGTTTGGGGTAGGGAATTGACAAAAGGGCGGCTGGGAAACTTTTCCTGAAGCTGAATGGGACTTCTGGAGAGAAGGGAGGGCAGAAGAATAGGGGATCGATCAGATGGAATAAATTTCCAGAACCAGAAATTGAATCTGCTCCTCCCTGGACCAATTCCGGCAGCAATCAATGGACTGGCAGTGATCTGGAGGTTGGGGAAATGAGGGAAGTGAGCGCCTGCTAATTGGGAGAAGTGGGGGGCTCGGGGGATGAGGAAGGTGGATCCACGTGAGAAGATGAGGGATTAGTGGGGAAGTGGAGTAATCCTAAACTTTAGCAAGTGGGCTAATGAGATAGTGAAGGAAGTGGGGAGGTGGTATGGTAGTTAGAAGGGTGGTGGGAGGGGAGTGGGAGGCCAGAGGGGATCACCGGAGGTGGTGGTGGTGGCCTGCGGTGGTTTTCCGGTGATGGACGGAAAACTAAAAATGAGAGGGGCTTAAGTGGTGGTGGTGCTTGACGGAGATGTTCGGAGGTGGTTTCCGGCAATTGTCAGAAAACTGAAAGTGTATGGAAATGGGGAGGTGTATGTAGCTGACTTTGGAGGAGTATGTGAATGGGTGCGAGTGGAGATCGACTAGTGGTCTGTGGGAGTGGATGAAGGTGTCCATCTGTTGGTGGAGGATGGAGAAAGGGGAGGTGTCCGGCTGTTGGGGGCTGTGGGGCAAGGGATAAGGCCGGCTGTAGGTGGAGGGAATGGGGAAAGAGGCCGGCCAAGGGAAGTGGTGAAGGTGAAGGAAAGAGGGGGTGGTCGACTGTGAGTAGTGGGGAAAAACAAATGGGGGTTTGTCTGGTGTGGGAAGGGGAAGAGAGGTTCCGGCTTTGGCCCCGGATGATTAAAAGGAGGCTTCTTTGCTATATCTTTCAATGCCTCTAAATGAACTTCCTACCCACATATATAGAATAAGGGTCCACCATGGTCGGTAAAGATTCTCCGATCATGACAGCCCTCAAATTAGGGGTAAAATTGGTGCAGTTTGAGCACAAACCGCAACTGCACCGAAGGGGGTCAGTTTTGGGCCGAACAAAACCGCACCGCACTCAAACCGTGTGGTGCTATTTGACATTGGTGCAATTTGGAGTCAGTTTTTGCGATACGGTTTTGGTTTATATACAATTATACCAATTCTTAAATACGGTCAAAATATTTTTGTATATGTAAGATGTATAAAAAACAAACTATATAATAGGACGTGCAACTAAAAAAAATATAAAATGTCAGTTACTCCAGATAAATAGTGGCACGACACACAAGCTTCTCCTCTCACGACAACAGGGGCGGCCTCGCGGTTTTTCTCAGAAATGAAAGGGCCGGAGGGAGGACTGAGGAGGCGCTCAGCCAAGAGGCAATGCTCTCTTGGACCGGATCGGGCCAAGGAAAATGTGCAGGCAACACAGGATGGGGAAACATAAAAATATTAATAACGCAATGCTTTCATGGAGGGTTGGACTGGAAGGTGGAAGTCAAGCTTTTTATTTAAACATGTAAAGTTGTATCCGTTGCAATGCAAATATGTCATGCTTTCTGACGGCGCGTCACGACCGACACGTGTGTATTCCCGCAAGAGGCGGTGATCCGCTACCCGGACGGACGATCGGAGCCCGTGGTTACGTCTGGATGTTCGAGTCGAGTCACTTTCGTATTTTGCGTTTTTTATTTTGAAATGTATTTAGCCCCCGATCGGTCCAAATAGTCTTAGTCGTCCGATCGGGGTGATTTATTTTTAGATTATGGCTTGTAGTTGCAGGCGGCTTTCTTATTAGGGTTATATATAGCCTGTCGTGCAGTTTGGAGGGGACTATCATGAGTTTTGGAGAAAATCTGAAACCGTGCGGTCTCTTCCTCCTCTTGGTGCGACGTCGGAGTGAGACCTTTCTGGTGCGAATCCAGGACCCGCAACCCTCCTCTCTCGTAAGCTTCCCTGCCTCCTCCTTTCCCGTATTCACCCATCCCAGCTGGCTACGAAGCACGGATACGCCAAAAATAGAGTCGTACCCGTACCGGGTACGTTTCCGGTACGGATACGTCGCCGCTCGCCGCTCCCGTCGCCGCCGCTCCCGTCCAGCAGGTAGCTTCTTCTTCTTCTTCTTCATACCTAGGGCAGAATTCTGGCAAATATTTATGTTTATGTTCAAGAACTTCATGTTAAATTTTAAATGTTCATGTTATATAATTGCATTTGTGATATATAAATATATAATTATTATATTTAATACAACGTATCCTGCCGTACCCGTATCCTTGTTTTTTAAAATTTGTCGTATCGCCGTACCGGATACGTATCGTACCCGGTACCCGTACCCGTATCGGTGCTTCCTTGCCAGCTGGCCTCCACCATTAGTCATCGTCTGATTCCTCCTCCGCCCCTATTCCCCACCGCCGGACCCCCCCCCCCCCCCCCCCATGAAGCCCAGTTTCCCCTCCTAACGACCTTCCAGAAGAATTCCCGCACCATTCTGTCCACAACCCCCTCTCCCATCAGCAACCTACTACTCCGCCTCCTTCTAATTTATAATTTACCTCACCGTAACCCTCTGTCCATACCGCCTAAACCACCACCAGCCTCCTTCATCTTCGCCTCCCTCCTACCCGTGTCTCCTCTCTCCCGTCGGCCTCCACCCAACCTGAAGTTTCCCCTTCCCCCCACAAACCACCAGCAACCTCCACCTCCATTTCCCATCCCCTGTCGGGGACTCCATCTCAAACAGCCTTACCAGTCCAGATCCCCTTGTTCAACGCTCCCACCAGTCCAAAAATTTTGGGTGCCCTCCACCATCGTATCGTCACCGCCATCACGTGTAAATTGTGGTAAAATTCATTTCCTTTTGTTGTTTATTTTGGCAACTTGTACTGTGGAGGATTTAATTTTACTGTGCTAATAGTTCAGTCGTTGTGCAACTTGTGGGATTTATTCTGTGAAAACATAAAAATCATAAAAGTATATTCAAATATAGAAATAAAAACTAAAACAATATATTTTAGTATAAGGAGATAAAAACAAAATTATATCATAACTCCAATAACTGCGGCACAGTTTACTCAATTTTGTCAAGACAAGCTGCACTGCACGACAATTCGTGTGGTTTTTCAATAACCAAAATCTCACAACAACCAAACCGTTCGGTACGGTGTTGCGATTTTTGTGGTTTCGGTTTTTAATTTTCACCCCTACCTCAAATACATCAAAATAAAAATTAGAAAAATACATAAAAATAATAAAAATTTATAGATTATCGATTCACACAAAACTAACGGATCTGATCACCGTGTAGGCCTATGTGTGTCGTGATCCCCATCAAAACCCAGACTTTAGATTTCTATGATGACAACTATTGGTCAACATTTATCAGTTTCTCAAATCCCAACTTTTATGTCATTTATACTTCAGCAGATATTATAATGCTATAACCAAGTTTAGAAATCTACAATCTCGCTTCTTTGATTTTTGATTTTTGCACACATGATAACTATGTTTACTTCCATTTATTTCTAGATGCATATAATCTCTAATAAGTAAAATTTGTAATTTACTGATACAAATAAGGAATAAAAATATGAAACGTACATTTCAAAGTTGAAGGGGGAAAATGCTGCAATCTCCAATTTCACTTCTAAATCTATCCACACTTATCAAAAGAGAATGGAATGCTAACTCTAGGAGTAGTTTCTCATGTATGAGACGGATAGTTTGGCTAATGAGTCAGACAGCATAGAATGTCATAATAAACAAATCCCAATGCATGCATTGTTGAGCTTCCAAACAGCTACTATCGAAAAGAACAATGAAGAGTACAGACCTCAGAACAAGAAAGACCGGAAGCCGAGAAAAAATATTCCCTTGCTGCTTGCACAACTAGCATTTCAACCTTATCAGTTGCCAAGTTGATATTACCTGTTCCTTTCAGATAATTCCTTGCAAGACTAAATTTACCAGCTTTGAGAAGGCCTCTACAATATTCTAATAGCATGTATTCTGTATCTAGAAAAGGAAATGACTTTTCCTGGAAACATTGAATATCCTGCCACATGCTAGTCCATTCACTATCTGATCTACCAGGCTGCCGACGTCCAAATTTTGAGAAAATTAGACGAATAAGTTGCTTTACATTCTTCTTATCCGATTCGGCACTGAGAAAAAAGCTGATAGGTTTTGGCACCTGTTAAAAAAAACAAAATTTGTAGTATCTGGAATCACTCTTTAACTTATAGTTGTGGAGCAAAGAAGCCACTGAGAACTATGACCTTCAAATCAGAGCAAAAGCCTAATCATTTCAATGCACTTAATATTAATGATCTTGGAAAACATAAAGCCTGCTAATAGAGTCAAACAAGTCAATTCACCTCCACCTAAAATCAAGATTAACTTCATTTGATATTATTTCAGCATACAAACAATCATTTAGCTAAACGAATAAGACAACATCATTACCAATATGTATGGACAATATTTAAACAAATAATTGACAAGAAATGTAACACACGATGGAGTAGCAGGGCTAGTAATGAACAGGCAACCCACTTATTGAGGATTGGACATGAAACATAGCCACCAAACTGAATAAGCTTCCCTTGGGACAATCCTGGATTCCTGATATCTAGAATCATGCTTAAATTAAAATAGATTTATTGAAAATTAGGGCAGAGGGGGTCAAATTAAAGAAATAGACCATTATTATTTTCAGATTGCATTGAATGTCTATTTATACTACACAGTGTGCAGTTTTTTATGCTAAATATTAATTTTTTAGGATAATAAAATATTAAGCATTAGAAGTCCCAATGATGCAACCCGTGATAACACTTTTGACTTGCCTATATTTATCTTGAACTATATAAACTATTACTAATTGGAAATAATAATTGGCTTATTATTCAATATGAAAATAATCATTTGGATATTTTCAGTTTAGAAAGAATTTTCTTTATTTAGTGGGAATAAGTATCAGTCTAGTCATCACCAACTCGAGAAAGATCTTCTCCATAAGCAGATCTCACAAACTATTTTTATCAAGATTGAGATGGGTTGGGTTATTGATTCTAAGTTTTTGGTAGTGAACTATAGAAGAAGAGTATATGAAGCCCAATGTAAAGACCCACTTCTATGGCCCATTAGGAACATCTTGTATAACTTAGTCCCATATTGCGATTTGAAGCTGAATTGTCACTCCTCACAATTATAAATATGTGTCCATGTATTTATATTAAATATGTGAAGTAATAAAATATTTATGTTCTGTTTGGAATTATTTTCACATGAGCGAATTACATGCAACCCTCAATTTGTTCGGTAGGCTTAGAGCCTTTGCGACAGAGCCAGAAGAAATGGTATGGTCCCTCCTATTTTTTATTCAAGTGAAAGATCCATTAATTGACGTTCTATTATATAAAGACATAAAATTCCTAAGGGAGTAAGAATTTTCCGGAGGATTTGAAACATCTATTTCGTAACAAAGGATACCTTTCCGAGAGAGCAAGTAGTGTGACGCGGGACGAATCTATAGGCGGCTGATTAACAATGTCCTAACCCTACATGCAATGCAAATGAGCACGTGAAGATAACTCTACTCACCATAACAACTGTAACGGCCTCCTTAACGACTACCGATACAATTTATAATAATCATTTCATAATGAGCAAGGTAAGAAAATTCAGAGTACAATAATAAATGATAAAGTACGAGAAGTAAAAACATGACTGTACATATAAACATGATTGACTCATATTATACGAATAACATGTACAGACACATATATTATAAGTAGAACTGCAGACACTACATAAAGAAAAACCGAAACTTCTCATGAGGACACTTTGAGTCTCTGTACCTCGACCTGTGATCATCCAGGACGTCGAACACTGATGTCAAAACTTCAACCCAAAGACGATACCTCTTCTCCTAACGAGGAGAACATGGTCGTCGCTGACTACTGATGGCTAGAACCGCCTCATCCTAGACATATTCAGTTTTTTTTTCTAATTAGTCAAAGTACAATGTGAATTCTTAGTTTTCCTCCTACGATAAATTCTTTTTATTTTAGAGATTCTTAGTGTCTTGCATAAATCTCTTTATTGTATCCTTACTTTTGTACATAGTCATATAACGAATTATCCTTCTTATTCCTTCCTTCTTTTGACTTATATTATACTTAATTTGACAATTCACTTCAAGCATGGGTCATATGAAGTGTAAATTAATGCTTCATGAATTCATTACGCGTCTTTATCTCACACGTTCATGATGTAATATTCTTCACGTGCCCATGTCTCGCATGTTCATATTACTGTTCGTGCTCTTAACTAGCACGAATTATATTCATGTCAGAAGATTATTCTCCTCATCTCCCGATTTTGATTAACTCTTCATATAGCCCATTGATTTGGGCAGCTCTTCCATCTTCGTCATCCTCACCTCCAGTGTCGAGATCAGGCGATGAGGCTCGCAGATGGCGAGTTGGTCGAACTTCGCCTCCAGCTCGATGTATGCGCGAGCAGCAGCGTGACGGTATTCATGAGCAGGAAGCCCGAGTGTAACACTCCTTCCCAGTATTTCAGAAATCAGCCGTCCGGCCGGGTCAGCGATATAAAGAAAACTATGAAACAGTATTAAAACTAGTATGCAGTAGGTAAAAAGAAACATCTACTAAGAATTTAAAACTTACAACAGAAGTTAAGAAAGTAAACTAAGAGTAACTACATACCTCAAATCTGAATTCAAAGAGCCACTAAACATGAATAGAATTGAAATGACTGAAAATCTGTAATATCATAATAAGTCTGATACAAGGCATACAAAAACATTAACAAGATACATTGTCCACATCTACAAGTATATGCTGAAAGCAAGAAAAACTGAAAGAGAAAACACTACAAACTGACGTCACCATAGCGCACATCTTAGGCGTAGTTTCCCACCTGGGTCACCTGAAAAACATTGTTCACGAGGGATCAGAGTAAAGAAAAATAACTCATAGTGACAATAAAATCATTTTCTCATATGATGAATGCATGCCTTTAGAAAACAGTTTTGTGTATTAAAAACATTTATGTTATATGTTATGCATGCTTTCGCACTACTTCCTGGTCAAAACATCTATTTGTTCTATGTACGTGACTTTTAGTTCACTAACCCAAGTCCTGACGTTAACTAACTAGTGTATTGTCTTACGTCAGGTATATACTTGAGTTCTAGGTGGCTTCTAACCTGCACATCTACTTGGAAGGCTCTAGGCAGAGTAGCTCCTAACGCGCAACTGAAACTGACGACCCAAGACCATCTTACGAACTCAATTGTTTTAGTGTCGCACGGACACGGTCTCGAATCTACTAACTGTCTCAAAGGGAAGTCAACTCTCAAGACTGTACTGCTCACAAGGTACCATATGCCTTATGAGAAAGGTAGTGCGCCTCTACCGAGCACGAAAAGATTCATGTGTGCTTACTGACCTTTTTGGTCTGATGCTACTCTGCTTGAGATATCTTTTTTGGTGGACTACTGAGCGACCCTTGACTTTCTCATGGTCGACTAGAAGGGACATTCACGCCCTTGGTTGGATAAATTCCAAGCTTACGTACACGGGTAAAGGTTTCAAACCTAACATTACTGTTCATGATCTGACTATTTTGGATTTGGAGAAGGGTGTCATCCTACACATTTTTCGCGATCGTTTTCCTATCACCACACCTTTTATGAATGGTCATGATACATGTACAAAACTTACACGTACGTATACAAAATACAATTTTTGCTATGTCTAATTAGCAGAAATTAAGTTTCCTTACAGTGGTGTTGCGGCGCTCGTACACTCGGCGCGGCGACATTTACTTTTTCGCAGGAAAACCGACTACTGGGAACTTTCAGAACCTTGCCCCGCGGCCACCGAAATCCTGCAATCAAGATAACTCTATATTACCCATTTTCCACTTAGGGTTTCATTTTGGAAAAATTCTAATAACTAGGGTAACCAAAAATCAAGAGGCTAACTTAGTGTTTTACCTTTACGAGAGAGTGATTGAGGCTCTCAATGCGCCCAACCCCAATTTTGCGGTGGATTCCGTACTCCAAAACCTAATTTAGGGCAATCGAACGAAAACCTAGGTTAGATAAACTTCCAGATCGAAAGATTTCCACGAAGGAATAGAGATAAAGGAGAAATAAACTCACCGGAAACGAACGATTTCAGCTTCCACCGGTTAGGGTTGAATCCGGCTCTTCCACGGCCAAGGAAGGAAAAGGAACACCCACCGGCACTCATAGAGGAAGGAGGAGAAGCCAGAGTGGACTTCTGGAGGTGGGATCGGCCGCCGGCTAGGGCAGCGCGAGACCGATCGGTTTGCTGTTTCAGCGTCGTCGGGCTACGGCTTCGGCTTGCGGAAAAGGAGAAACAGTCGGGCGCGGTTTTGCAGCTTTTCTCCCGTGAGAATGAGAGTTGTGGTTTTTAATAGTAACGGGATTGCGGTTTTCTTATTAACCGTAAGGAGAATGGGGGGAAACCTGTTATTGGCATCCCAAAGTGTTATTTCACACTATACTAACGCCTTTAAAATATAAATGATTCTTGTCGCGCATCGCTACTAAAATTAAAAATGTGTCTCACTATAATTATGACTAACATTGTACCTTGACGACGCGCTGCCTCGATCAAAATCCGTCGTGACTCGACCCTACAATTTAAATAAAAATTTGCGTCAAATAACGGATGTTACAAATCTCCCATCCTAACAAAGATTTTCGTTCTCGAAAATTGTAATCATACCTGAATCGAAGAGAAAAGAATAGTCTGCATTGCTCTTAAGCTCATCCTCTCGCTCCTAAGTATACTCTGGACGGCCACAGTTCATCCAAAAGACTTTGACCATGCGAATCTCTCTATTCCTGAGCTTCTGTATTCTTGAATCCACGATTCTGACTGGTCTAACCTCAATGCTAAGATCCGTCTCGATTGGCGCTTCCTCGGTACTGATGATCTGACTGGGATCTCTGAATGCTCTCCTCAGATAGGAGACATGGAATACATCATGTATACCACTCATTTCCTCAGGTAAGGTCAACCTATATGCAACCTCACTAATTCTTTCCAGTACCTCAAAAGGACCAACGAATCTGGGGCTCAGTTTCTTCATCTGCTTTATTCTAGAGACTCCTCTGACTGGTCTGACATTCAGATAAACGTAGTCTTCAACACTGAACTCTACTGACCTGTGCTTCTGATCATGATACTTGGTCTGGCGATCTTGAGCTGTCTTCATACGCTCCTGAATGAGCTTGATCCAATCAGTGGTTTTATCAATCCATGACTCCCTGATGGTAGATCTTTCTTCACTTTCAGCCCAACACAACGGTGTCCGACAACGCCTACCATATAGAGCCTCGAATTGTGTCATCCCAATACTTGTCTGAAAACTGTTGTGGTAGGAGAACTCCACAAGAGTAACATACTTCTCTCACTTTCCTCCAAAGTCCAAAATGCACATCCGCAGCAGATCTTCCAAAGTCCTATTTGTGCGCTCAGTCTGTCCATCGGTCTAGGGATGGAATGCGGTGCTAAAATGTAATCTGGTACCCAACCGCTCCTGTACGTATCGCCACTCTCTGGAGGTAAATCTATCATCTTGATCTGAAACTATAGTCTTGGGAACACCGTGAAGTCGAACTATCTCGTCTATATATAATTGTGTCAATCTGGGACCCTGATCTGTCTTCTTAAGAGAAATAAAATGGGCGACCTTAGAAAGTCGATCAACTATAACTCATAAAGAATCATTCCCACTCTGCGATCTCGGCAGACCATGAATGAAGTCCATGGATATATCCTCAAATGTCCACTCGGGAATGGGAAGTGGTTGCAACTTGCCTCCAGGTCTTTGACACTCGGCCTTAACTAACTTGCATGTCTCGCACTTCCCTACATAATCTGCAACATCACCCTTCAAGCCTGGCCACCAAACTACCATCTTAAGATCTGCATACATCTTTGTGCTACCCGGATGTATAGAATATTTGGAATTGTGTGCCTCAAAAAGAATGTCTTCGCGAAGGTGACTAACATCAGGGATACACACCCTGCCATCATGCAATAATAAATCATCTTGAAAAGTGAATCTCTCTTTCTAACCTGACTGTACTGAGATCAAAATCTCTGTCATCTTTGGATCCAAAGGTAGAGCTGTCCTGATTCTATCTTTAATGTCGCAAATAATCTTCATCCAACTCAACCTTGCAGAACCAAAACTACAACGGGGCACAACGATGATGTTCAGTCTCTCAAGTTCCCGTACCAACTCCTTCTACTGAGTGAGAAGGGAAGAACACGAACCTCTCCGGCTAAGAGCATCAGCTACCACGTTCGCCTTTTCTGGGTGGTACTGAATGTCTACGTCGTAGTCCGATAAAAACTCTAATCATCTACGCTGCCTCAAATTGAGCTCTCGCTGATCAAAAATATATTCTAGGCTCTTATGATCAGTGAAGATCTCGCAACGCACTCCATAGAGATAGTGCCTCCATATCTTCAGAGCATGTACCACTGCTGCAAGCTCCAAGTCATGCACGGGATAATTCCTCTCATGAACCTTTAACTGTCTCGAGGCATAGGCTACGACCTTTCCATGCTGCATGAGAACACAGCCCAAACTCTGACCTGACGCATCGCTATAAATCTGAAACCCGTCAGCCCCTGAAGGTAAACTCAAGATCGATGCGGTCATCAACCTGTCCTTCAAGTCCTCAAAAGCCAACTCGCATTCAACTGTCCAAACCAAACCCTTACCCTTCCTAGTGAGGAAAGTCAGTGGTAAGGTTATTTTTGAGAAATCCTTGATGAATCTCCTGTAGTAACAAGCTAGACCCAAAAAGCTGCGAACCTCTGAAACTGTTATCGGCCTTGGCAAATTCTTAATAGCCTCTATCTTCTTCGGATAAACACTAACCCCTTTCTGACTGATGATGTGGCCTAAGAATGCAATCTCTGAAAGCCAAAACTCACACTTTGAAAACTTAGTATACAACTCGTTCTTCTTGAGGGTGCTCAAAACAATCCTGAGGTGTGCGGCATGATCTTCTGCACTCTTAGAGAACACCAAGATATCATCTATAAAGACGATAACAAAACGATCCAAGTACTCCCGAAATACCATGTTCATCAGGTCCATAAATATTGAAGGGGCATTGGTTAGCCCGAACGGCATGATCACGAACTCGAAGTGTCCATATCTGGTACTGAAAGCCGTCTTCTGTATATCCACGTCTCGAATCTTTAACTGATGATAGCCCGACCTAAAATCTAACTTGGAAAAGGTGCTCGCTCCCACTAACTGGTCGAATAAATCATCAATCCTGGGAATCGGGTACTTGTTCTTTACGGTCAGTTTGTTCAATTCACGGTAATCTATGCACAGTCTCAGACTACCATCCTTCTTCTTCACAAAAAGTACTGGAGCACTCCAAGGTGAAGTACTGGGGCGTATAAAGCCCAAATCAAGCAACTCCTGCAACTGGCTCTTCAACTCTGCTAGTTCCTTTGGAGCCATCCGATAGGGGGATTTGGCTACCGGTGTAGCCCCAGGCTGCAAGTCTATCGGGAACTCAATCTCTCTATCTGGAGGGGCATCAGGGAGCTCTTCCGGGAAAACATCGGGGAACTCCTGCACCACTGGTACCTCTGCCAAGTCAGTCTTAGCCTCCGCGCTCATCAGTACTACGAAGGTTTCACAACCGTTACTGATGTATCTTCTCGCTTGGACTGCGGAGATGATCATCTTCACTACTCCCTTCAAGCCCTGAAAAGAAAATGAAGTCTGGTTGGGGCCATCAAACTGTATCTGCTTCGCCCTACAGTCAATCATGGCGTTGACTGCCGAAAGCCAGTCCATTCCAAAGATCAGGTTGAATCCTGTTATAGGTAGCTGCAAAGCTTCCACGATAATCTCGGTATCACCAAACTGCACCGGTACCCTGCACTTATCTCTGGTCTGCAGAAGGGATCCATTCGGCATCATAACTTCTAACGGTACTGTCTCTGGAAAGACTTCTAAATTCAGCTTACGCACTAGAGATTCTGCGATAAACGAGTACGAAGCACCCGTATCAAACAGAATCTTGAAAGGTAAATTACGAATCATAAGGACTACATGAATGATTTACAAAGGATGAAAAAGAGTGTCACTATGGAGGATTTAAATAACTTGTTAAGTAAATTAAACACTTACCAGTCACTACATCCTCCTGATCTTTTGCCTCCTGCTGACCAAGTCCATACGCTCTGGACTGCACTAAATCTCGACCCTGCAGCGGTCTCCCATCACTGATCATCAACGCTTTGCCCTTATCTACCCTGCTAGAGACACCAACCTCGTACTTCGACTGCATAAACAAATTACATTTAACATCTACTGAAATTACATGAATGTAATGAATACAACAAGACTTTTGCACCAACTTCCTGACAGAAGCGAGCTATGTGTCCAAGTTGTCGGCACTTGTAACACACGTCAGCGCTGGCCAAACACTCTCCTGAATGGCGACGCTAACACTTGGGACAAGTGGGGTAGTCCTTGCTCCTGTCTCCAGACTGACCAATCCTTTTAGCATCAGGCTTCGGCTTCTTGTTCCAGTTCCTCCCTTGGTCATTCCTGCTCTGCTGCGGCTGATGCGAATCCTGAAATCGCTTCGCACGGAAACTACTTCGCTTATGAACCTTCTGCTGGTCAGCCTCCAGCCTGCGAGTCGTATCCACTAAGCTCTTATAATCAGCGTTGACCATAGTCATCAGCGGCTGCCTCAACGAGTCACGCAAGCCATCCACAAAGCGGTTGCACTTCTCAGCCTGTTCTCCCGGCATCACGCCCGCATATCGAGCCAGATGGGTAAGCTCTTGCTTGTGCTCAGTAACGGTCCTGTCCCCCCTGGAAAAGCCTAAGATATCTCTCATGTAGACCTCGTCGTGCGCAATGAGGCACGAACCAGCTTGCAAGGGCTCTAGAAAATTCGCCCCACGTAAACATGTCTGACGTACGACCTGGCCAAAAATACCGTCATACTATTAAAAAAAGAGCGTATCACTTCCACAAATAAGAGGAAATTTCATATCGCTTTTCCTGCAGGATCATCTGCCCGGTATTTGTCCCACCAGACCTTTGCCTCACCCCGGAGGAGGAAAACTGCCAGAGGAATCTTCTTGTTCTCTGGGCACTCCAAAACATTCAGCAGGTCTCTGGTGTTTGCTATCCAATCATCTATGTCCATCGGGGTCTAATCCCCACTGTAGTTCGAGGGTTGAAGCTCTCTAAAATTCCTCAAATAGCGTTCCAGGGTCATCTCCACGGGTGCTGGGGCAGGAGCTGGTGCAGGGGCTGGTACTTGTACTAGAGCTAGAAACTCTGTAGTCAGTCCTCTCTGAAACTCCATCAAGGCAACAGTGACCGCTCTAGCAATCTAAGACGTTATGTCAGTGCCCTCTGGAGCTGTTGGAACTGGTGGTACCTGTGGCACAGCAGCGTCTCCCATGGTCGCGTTAGGAACAAGGTCCTAACGTGAAGATTCACTCGGTTCACTGACTCGTGGTGCCTGATAGAACATGTAAAAGAAATCTGATTATTTATCAAGCATCTGAGAAATCTGGCTTAGCAATTTTTTTCGTACTCTTGAGAAAACTATGACTCAAACACAACTTAAAATACTCTACTAACAAGAGTTTACTCTTACACAATCTTATGGCTCTGTGAAAACCTTCTAGGGTCCAGGAATCCTAAACCTGACTCTGATACCAATTTGTAAAACCCATTCCCAGTATTTCAAAAATCAGTCGTCCGGCCGGGTCAGCCTTCCCAGTACCTCAAATCTGGATTCACAGAGCCGCTAAACATGAATAAAATTGAAATGACTGAAAATCTGTAATATCATAATAAGTCTGATACAAGACATATTAAAACATTAACAAGATACATTGTCCACATCTACAAGTGTATGCTGAAAGTAAGAAAAAATGAAAGGGAAAACACTACAAACTGACGTCACCATAACGCTCATCTTAGGCGTAGTTTCCCACCTGGATCACCTGAAAAACATTGCCCACGAGGGATCAGAGTAAAGAAAAATAACTCCTCCTAGTGACAATAAAATCATTTTCTCATATGATGAATGCATGCCTTTAGAAAACAGTTTTGTGCATTAAAAACATTTATGCTATATGTTATGCATGTCTTCGCACTACTTGCTGGTCAAAACATCTATTTGTTTTATGTACGTGACTTTTAGTTCACCAACCCAAGTCATAGCGTTCACTAACTAGTGTACTGTCTCACGTCAGGTCTATACTTGAGTTCTAGGTGTCTTCTAACTTGCACATCTACTTGGAAGGCTCTTGGCAGAGTAGCTCCTAACGCGCAACTGAAACTGACGACCCGAGACCATCTTACGAACTCAATTGTTCTAGTGTCGCGCGGACACGGTCTCGAATCTACTAACTGTCTCAAAGGGAAGTCAACTCCCAAGACTGTACTGCTCACAAGGTACCATATGCCTTATGAGAAAGGTAGTGCACCTCTACCGAGCACGAAAAGACTCATGTGTGCTTACTGACCTTTTTGGTCTGATGCTACTCTGCTTGAGATATCTCTTTTGGTGGACTACTGAGCGACCCTTGACTTTCTCGTGGTCGACTAGAAGGGACATTCACGCCCTTGATTAAACAAATTCCAAGCTTACGTACACGAGTAAAGGTTTCAAACCTAACATTACTGTTCATGATCTGACTACTTTGGTCTTGGAGAAGGGTGTCATCCTACACATTTTCCGTGACCGTTTTAATATCACCACACCTTTCTATGCATGGTCACGATATATGTACAAAACCTACAAGTGCGTATACAAAATACAATTTTGGCTATGTCTAATTAGCATAAATTAAGTTTCCTTACAGTGGTGTTGCGGCGCCCGTACACTCGGCGCGGCGACATTTACTTTTTCGCAGGAAAATCGACTATTGGGGACTTTCAGAACCTTGCCCCGCGGCAACCAAAATCTTGCAATCAAGATAACTCTATATTACCCATTTTCCCCTTAGAGTTTCATTTTGGAAAAATTCTAATAACTAGGGTAACCAAAAATCAAGAGGTTAACTTAGTGTTTTACCTTTACGAGAGAGTGATTGAGGCTCTCAATGCACCCAACCCCAATTTTGCAGTGGATTCCGTACTCCAAAACCTAATTTAGGGCAATCGAACGAAAACCTAGGTTAGATAAACTTCTAGATCGAAGGATTTCTACGAAGGAATAGAGATAAAGGAGAAATAAACTCACCGGAAATGAACGATTTCAACTTCCACCGGTTAGGGTTGAATCCGTCTCTTCCACGGCCAAGGAAGGAAAAGGAACACCCACCGGCGCTCGTAGAGGAAGGAGGAGAAGCCGGAGTGGACTTCTGGAGGGGGGATCGGCCGCCGGCTAGGGAACCGCGAGACCGATCGGCTTGCTGTTTGTGCGTCGCCGGGCTACGACTTCGGCTTGCGGAAAAGGAGAAATCGTCAGGCGCGGTTTTGCAGCTTTTCTCCTGTGAGAATGAGAGTTGCGGTTTTTAATAGTAACGGGCTTGCGGTTTTCTTATTAACCGTAAGGAGAATGGGGGGAACCTGCTATTGGCACCCCAAAGTGTTATTTCACACTATACTAACGCCTTTAAAATATAAATGATTCTTATCGCGCATCGCTACTAAAATTAAAAATGCGTCTCACAATAATTATGACTAACATTGTAACATTATACCTTGACGACGCGCTTTCTTGATCAAAATCCGTCGCGACTCGACCCTACAATTTAAATAAAACTTCGCGTCAAATAACGGATGTTACACTGAGAGCATCGATGAAAGCCGCTCCAGGGGTTGCAGGGCGACCTGTCTAGACAAGAAGTCTCTGAATCAGTTAAAAGTCAACATCAACAGTTAGACCAATTCAGCAACATACGAGCTACCTTGCCGAGGGGATCGAGACCGGCGAGGGGACGGGCTGCGGCGAGATTCTTCTCACTGGCCCGACGAAGAGCTTCCCAGGCGCTCAGCGGCCAGCCCCTGTCCACGACCTCTAGAGTCGTGACCTCCGGTCCTCGGAGGGAAATAGCTCGGCCGCCTTCTTTCCTGATCTCGCGACGAGCTTTCTAGAGGGATCAGAGGGGTCGTAGTTTCAGGGAGATTTCGGGGAGAGCTTCGTTGATCGGCGACAGAGGAGGTGGTGGAGATATAGGATTGCTCGCCCTTGGTTGTGACGAGATAGACAAAGGAGGAGGAGGCGGTAGAGGAGTGCTCGTCGTCGATAGCGACGACGTGGTCGCAAAGTGAGGGGCTTTGCTCGCCCCAGGTTGCGAGGTCTTCGTCGCCGGAAGATCCTTCTTCCTCGCTTCAGGAGTTAGTTTTTCCGACACCTTCTTGGGACCGACATTGATCCAAACAGTGTGCTCGGATCGAGACTGTTGTCAAGCTTCGAGGGCGACCAGTGGAGCTGCTCGCAGGGAAGCGACATCCAGGTGCTCGCCAACGATAGTCGGCGGAGGAGCTGCGAGTACAGAATAGAAGTCAGGGGGTAGAATAAGATTGATCAGCAACTTATACAGTCGTTGACAAGATAGCAACTTTGCGAGGCAGCCAGATCTGTCTGTAGCTGTGCCTGGGACCCGGCGAGTTCCGGGGCAGGGGAAGAAGCCGGCGAAGGGAGGAGAGAAGCTTCGGGAGCAGATTGCTCGAGAATGTTGCTCAACTCAGATCGTCGAGGAGCTTTTGGGTGTGTTGGAATGTCGGGTTGGTTGGTCAGGGAGGCGACATCCTTAGTAGGCAGAGGCGAGTTGGTAGATTTGGAAGCAAGCAATTTCTTCAACTTCTTCAACTTCTTCTTCTTGAGGGGAGGAAGGTCAGCAGCGACCTCGCCTTTTCGCGGCCTTTTAGGCCTTGTAGGCTCAAGGAATCCAGACAAAGCCGCAATGCTCGCTTGGTAGACTTCCTCGGCAGACTTCGACATCGCGTGCGAGTTCAAAAAGCGTGCCTCAAAGACCAGCCACCCCCCTATTTATAAAGTTCAGCAGGCATCCATCGGTCGCGAGTAACTCAGATACTCGCTCAAGCAGCTCGCCGAATAAGTATTGGATGTTTCTTTCCGAGCTCCTACGTCGCTAGAAAAGAGAGGGGATTGTGTACAACACATATTCGTCGAGAGTTGACCCCTCTAAATCCAGATCAGCAAGAGTCAAAGTCAGCAAGTCAAGACAGAAATCAGAGTCAACGCGCAAGACGACAGAAGGCCTGGGCGAGTATGGCGAGTTCCCCTCGTATACTCTCCAGGTAGGCGACTATGTCAATTACTCGCTGAGCGAGCTCCCTCAAGAAGTCTTCTCGTCGCCAGGGGTTGGGGCTATAAATAAGACCCCATCTTCTCTTGGATTTCCCTATAAATAGGACCTCAAGGGTACGAGGAGACGGACTTCGGAATCTCGCAAAAGATCTCGAGCATCTTATTTTCTAGACTTCGAGCTGAGCCTTTGGATCCTTTATTCAGAGAGACAGGTCGCGAGCTAGCGACTATCCATCTTAGTCGTCGTCTTGACTTAGTCGTCAGCTAGAGTCTACCTCATACCCTGCTCGACCATCTTTGGTTGTGGAGGGGAAGCTTCTTCTAAGCATCTGGATACGTGGAGGGACCTCCCTGCCGCAGCGCCTGGGGTCCTTGTTGTCTGACTGTTTCTGCGTCCTAGCCAATTAGTCGTCGAGCCTGACCGCTGAACCGATAACCTCAGACTGCCTTGATCTGAATTTTGTAGTAGGGATTTTCTCGGCTTCAACATCGATGTCCGCCCTTTGATACAGAAGGTGTGGAACCTCATACATCTGAATGAACTAAATTAAAAAGACGTTGAGACATAGACTCACTAGACTGATAGGGAAGTTGTAGCTGTTTACCAAACTTACAACATGTACAAGAGTGAGACTGATCGACAAAAACACGGCCAAGGAGACTGGTACTGATGAGGGAGAAAAGACGTGAACCACTGGGATGACCAAGTCGGTGATGCCACTGAGAGAAGCCCATTGAAGGAAGACAAAAGGATGAGGCCGCTGGTGATGATGGAGTGGATGAAAGATGAAGACGATCAAGGACATATACCCCGTTACAGCGACGGCCAGCTCCAAGGAGTGTCCCTGTCAGACGATTTTGCACACGGCAAGCAAACTCATCAAAAATAACAAGACAACCGTAAGACGTGAGTTAACTGACTGATATAAGGTTCATGGATAACTTTGGTATATAGGTCACATCAGGAATATGAAAATGGGTGGTACGAAGGAGACCACGGCTGGTGATGGGTAGAATAGTGTCATCTGCTACCATGACACTAAGGGCGGACGAGACGAGCTGACAGGACAAGAGGTGGGTGGCATCATGGGTCATGTGAAAAGAGGCTCCAGAGTCAAGCAACCAGTCAGAGAAAGAGATACTTGCAGGGGCGGAGACAACTAATTGAAAGGCAGAGGCATAAAAAGCATCCGATGAGAGCACAAAGGCAAGAGCGGTGCAATGAATCATGAGATGGATGTTGGGCAATCTACTGGGCAAGCTCAGAAACAGAGAGTGACTGCGCCATAATAGAGATGTGGGCTGAAAGAGCACCAGGGGCACGTTGTTGACTAGACTGCTAAGCCTTTTGAAGCTTGCGACACTCAGATTTGACGTTGCCAAGACACCGGCAGTAATGACAGCGGACAGACTGACGACGAGGAGCACTGAACTTAGTAGTAGGGGACGCTGGAGAACGAGGAACAGGCCGCACCGGCGCACTATAACCCAGTGAAGACAACAGAGGAGTACTCACAACAGAGGACTGCAGTGGAACTCGAGAGCAGCAAGGACAGTATGAGTCAACACACTAGAAGGCGTAGCAGTGTTCAAGGAGTGGAGACGAGTCTCTTTAGCGATGACCAAGGCCAACGTATCGCTGAGAGAAGGTGGATGGTCCCGATGCAGGAGCTTGGCACGAACAGGCTCAAACTCAAGGCATAAGTGCATAAAAACGCATACATGCGCTGCAAGTTTCAATCCTGAGACGTAGCAACACACTGAGGGCAAGTAGTGCATGGGGAAGGAGTCATCTCATCGCACTGACGTCAGAGGTCCAGAAGCTCAGCAAAGAAGGCATGTACAGATGGATCACGTTGGTAGCAGACGCCAAGGGTCTGGAACAGAGAGTAGTGCAGGGCCTAACTAGATGGCAGGTAGAGACGACATAAGTGATCACACATCACCTTGGTCGTAGGTAGCTCGTAGACGGTCATGCGAATGAGGAGCTTGCATGACTGACAGATGACGGCTATCGCGCAAGAGTCGTCTGAGCGCCACTTCGCCATGTTGGAACGTTGGATAGAAGCAGCAGTGCTAACAGTAGATCATGCTGACAGTGGCGGCGGACCATGCCTTGTATTTTCATCCATCGAGGATGACATCTGCCTTGTGGAGGAAAGCAGAAGAATAAGACGAGGCCATCGGGCCTACAAGTTCAGCCGGAAGAGGATCGACGGGAGAGACGAGAGTGGCAAGGGAACAACCGGCGATTGCAGGAGGTAGTGGAGGATGCTGGCGGGGTTAGACAGCGCAGAAAAGCGGGCTGCATGTGATAGAGACAAAGACAGATGCAGAACAACGGAAGAAATCGCGGAACAACACAGAACAATCGAAAGAAGTCGCAGAAATGGCAGAGGAGGGCCGGCGGGGTTAGGCAGCGCAGAACCACGGGGTCGGCAGGGTAAGCAGGAAAGGAATAACAGCACACGGGGCCGGCGGGGTAAGCAGGAAAGGAATAGCAGCACACGGGGCCACAGGGCAGATGCTAGTCGTCAGAGAAGTGATGGGCGGGGATATGAAATGGAGGTCGCAGATTGCTTCATCTTTGACCGACGTTGAGGCTTCTCCTTTGATCGACGACTTCGAACAGACAACAATCCACCGCCAAGGACGTTGCAGATTGCCACCAGCGTTGGATCTGAAACAGCGGAAAACGCACGAGAAGGAAGTCGCGGAAGAAAGGAGCGGCGGAGCAGGGAGTCGCGGAAAGGAGAACCGAACAGCGAAACCCTAGATGGGCTCTGATACCATGATAGGAGAAAAGGAATCGATGATGTTATTCACATAACCCACAATAATATATATACAGGTACAAGAGAGAGTGTTCATAACACCCAAAGTGAGGCTAAACTAACTCTACCGTACAGAATATACATTATATCTAACAGATTTGAAATGTTCCTTTTTTTAATTGCATGATCTACAAGTATTTTAACTCAAGCCCTCACAGTGGAAGAAGGGGAGAAACCCCACAAGTTGTGGCTGGGGCTTGACATTAAGGAAGAAATGGTGGCTTGGAAAGAGCAGGCATTGGACATAGATCTATTTAAAGGCCTCAAAAAATAGGTCAACACAACGAAGATTGTGATTGCCCGATCTTTATATTACAAAACCAACAACACTCAAGCCTTTATCCCACTATAGTGGGGTCGGGCTATATGGATCCTTTGTCGTCATTGTGCCCTATCTTGTGTCATAATCTCATTAATGCCTAAGTACATCATGTCTTTCCTTATAGTTTCATTCCAAGTCTTTATTGGTCTACCTCTCCCTCATTTAACATGCCTAGTGACTAGACTGTCACAATGCCTAACATGTGCCTCTAATGGTCTCCTTTGCACGTGTCCAAACTATCTTAGTCGAGTTTCTCGCATCTTCTCTGCAATTGGTACTACTTCTGTCTTATCCCTGATACATTCATTCCTAATTCTATAGTCTCGTGTGTCCACACATCCACCTAAGCATTCTCATCTCCGCAACTCCCATTTTTTGCTCATGTACAAAATTCACTGCCCAACACTCATAACCATAGAGCATCGCTGGTCTAATCGCAGTATGGTAGAACTTCCCTTTAAGTTTTAATGGTACTTCATGATCACACAAGATCCCTGACGCGCCTCTTCACTTCAACCAACCCGCTTGGATTCTGTGTCACATATTTATCAATACCTCCGTCGTTTTGAACTATCGATCCAAGATATTTAAAACATTCACTACGGGAAATATCACCCTAAACCCTAAAACCAACTTATGCCAACCCAAAGCCCAGATGAAAAATGGTGAGGGTTGTGTTTGGGTGAATTCCTTTTGTAGAGCTTTTCAGAACTAATATTTTTTACTGTTTGGAATGGTTTTCATATACTGCACTTGCTACACTAATATTTTTTACTGTTTTTGACTTTTTGACCTGGAATTGTTTTGGCAATGCAAACTTCAGTATGGAAGAAATTTTCACTTCCAAGTTTTCTCTCCTCCAGGATAATTTCTCTTAAATATTTACATTCTATTTCTACAAATTTGGTACAAGACAAATGTGTTGATGATTACAGGAATTTGTGAAAAATTATTAGAGATTTGGAGGCTCTGGAGAATCCCAGATCAAACTTTATGCTTGCTCAAATCTCAACCATGGGTCCAAGGAAAATGTTGAGTGGGTAGAGGCAATCAGACAAACACATTGTGCAATAGGTATCCGGAGATCCACTAAACTCTAGGGTGCTGAACATAGCGACAAGGGTAATCCAAAAAATTAAGGAAAATCGATTATCCCAACCACAGGTTCCCGTTGCATAAGATTTGAACCAGTTAAAACCAATCTCCAGTGGTTAACGTCGCCAATACTAATGCTTGTTAGAGAATACGAGGAAAAATAATGTATTGGCCCATTAACTTGACTCATGTAGGATTTTGTGTTTAGTCTCACATTATTTGTATAGCTAGATCTTACTTTCCTCTCTCCTATATATTTGTACTCATACTTGTTTTTTGGGATTGAAGAAGTATATAAAAAGTTTGATCCTCTTTTCAACATGGTATCAGAGCACGGTTCCGGCATGTTTTTTTTTCTAACCGCCCAGTCTTCTGGTTACCTGGGCGGCTTGTGTCGGCCTGACCGCCCCTTGCGGCTTCTCTGTTTTTTTTTCTAACCACTCGGCTTGTGCTTCTGATTGACCGCATTGCTTATGCGGTTTCATCCTTTCTAACTGTCTCTTTCTTCTCTCACGTGGCTCCACCTCCCCTTTCCCCTTCTCTCCTTTTATAGCCTTCCTGATGTAGGGGTAGGCTAGTGGTGCACAAAACCTACAATGCTAGGTGTGAGTGCAAGGGTGACACGCTAATCCAACTCTACATGCAATGCAATGATCGGTATTTGAAAAATAATTTAAGCAATGTAAGTTTTAGCACCACACAGATATTGGAATAGAAAAGCAATTATTTATTTAGGAAATTGGAATGACTTTCCCCCGCTCGGAGGGCTAAACCAAAGCGCGCGGCGAATGTCTCCTCCTGCAAGTTATTAGTGCACCAAAACAAATTTCCACAAACATAAATCACAGCAAGATATGATAAATCACCAAATGCAAAAGTGAATCAAATAGTACAATACCACAAACGCTCACAAAGTAGAGGGCTGAACCGAGGCACTGAAGATTTGGAGGGCCGGATGTGTAGATCGGCGATCGGAGATGGAACTGGTGGCGAGACGATGGTGACGGTGGCTGTCCTCGGCGAAAAATGGTGGTAACGGATAGTAAAACGGTGAATCCGGCCAAGAATAAGTAGATCCGGGTCGGGGAGGGGTAGATCGGCTATTTAGGGTCGGATCCGGGGAAAGTATGAGCGGTGGAAATAACGGATCGAGAGCGAAGTTCTCAGATCTGAGTGGATCTAGAAAACTAAGGTTGGTTGGGAGTGGTTCCACGAAGGGGAAGAGGAGGAGTGGCCGGCTAGGGCAAATGGGCCTTTGGGGGTGGCCGGTTTTGGTAAGGGGGCCGGCGGTGGGTTGGGGGATACCAAGGTGGCCAGCGGCAAGGGCTGAAGGGAGAGGGGGTGGCGGAACATGGGGATGAAGAGGGAGGGCTGGGCGGCGGTGCAAGGCAAGGCGGGAGTGCTGGAAGCTTGCAGGCCGGTGGCTGAAATGGGGGAAATAAGTGAACAGTGAAGTGTATAAATGAATAGTGAATAAGGATGAACAATGTCTTGAGACCTGGGCAGCAACGGGCTGTTTTCGAGGGCTGGAAAGGAGAGCTGCAGCAGGTGGGAACGAAGGTTTGGGGAGTTGAAAATGAAGGTGGGGGTAGGGGTTTCCTTGGGGAGGAGTTCGGAGGCCTAGGAGTCGTCACCTAAGGTTCCACGGCATCGATACCGAGGAGGGATCGCTGAAATCTGGGAATACTTCTCCAAATTCTGCAATGACCCTTTTCAGCCCTCAAGAATCCTATATATAAGAGAAGAAAAACTAGGTTTCTCCATCAACGGCTATGATTGGTCAGTGGGTTCGGCCCTTAAAATACATCAATAATAAACTGAAAAAAATAAACTATTAGGGTCCGTTCGTTTCACAGACATTGATATTGAAGTATTGACTTTGAGAATATGAATGTCATTTCTCTTGTTCGTACCAACAATTTTAAAATGGAATTGGCTTTCTGATGGAAAGTTGTCGATATTCACCGTAATCTAAAAACTCATAGATTCAATATCTATCTCTAGTGGCGGATATTGAGATCACCAATTCCGGTTTTCCAAAATGAGACCATTTTTTTTAGCCTGAACGTGATTTTTTTCGGCCGAACGCAATTTTTCATCAGGACGCAATTTTTTTGCCCGGATGTGTTTTATTCGTCTGTGTACGATTTTTTTGCCCAGACGTAATTTTTTGTCTTGACGCATTTTTTTTGCCCGGGCAGTTTTTTTTCTTCTCCCGAATGCGATATTTCTGCACGAACGCGGTTTTTTTCTCTATGACGTAATTTTTTCGCCAGGACGCAATTTTTTCGCCCGAATGTGTTTTTTTCGCTTGTACGGAAATTTTTCGCTACGACTCAATTTTTGGTCGTCTGAGCCGAATTATTCATCCAGACGTAATTTTTTCGCTCAGACACAAATTTTTTTACCTGAACATGAATTATTCGGCCAAACGCGGTTTTTTCGCCCAAACGTGATTTTTTCGCCCGGATGTGTTTTTTTTTCGCCCGAACGCGATATTTTGGACCGGACGCAGCGATATTTTCGCCCGGACGCGATTTTTCACCCGAACGCGTTGGTTTTGCCCGGACGTGATTTTTTCGCCCGGACGTGATTTTTCACAAGAACGCGAATATTTCGCTCGGACGCGAATTTTTCGCCCGGACGTGAATTTTTCACCCGGATGCGATTTTTTCGCCCGGACGCGATTTTTCCGCCCGTACGCGCTTTTTTCGCCTGGAGGCGATATTTTCGCCCCGACGCAATTTTTTCGCCCGGGCGCGATTTTTTCGCCCGGACGCGATTTTTTCGCCCGGACGCTATTTTTTCTCCCAGACGAGATTTTTTTACCCGAACGCGATTTTTTCGCCTGAGCGTGAATATTTCGCCTGGACGCGAATATTTTGCCCGAAAATTTTTTGTCCGGAAGCGATTTTTTCGCTCCGACACAATTTTTTCGCCCTGAAACAATTTTTACGCCGTGGGGCGAAAAATTCGCCTACGGGCGAAAAATCGCATACGAGTGATGCCCTTGGGGGAAAAATTCGCGCCTGTGCGAAAAATTCGCGTCCGGGCGAAAAAATCGCGTCCGGGCGAAAAAATCGCGTCCGGGCGAAAAAATCGCGTCCGGGCGAAAAAATCGCGTCCGGGCGAAAAAATCGCGTCGGGGCGAAAATATCGAGCCCGGGAGAAAAATTCACGTGCGGGCAAAAATATCGCGTCTGAACGAAAAAAAAACGCGTCCGGGCAAAAAATTCGTGTCCGGGAAAAAAAATCGCGTCTGGGCGAAAAATCGCGTCGGGGCGAAAAATTCTCCTCCGGGCAAAAAAAATCGTGACCGGACGAAAATGTCGCGTCCGTGCGAAAATATCGCGTCCGGGCGAAAATATCGCGTCCGGACGAAAATATCGCGTCTGGGCAAAAAAATCCCGTCCGGGCGAGAAAATCGCGTCCGGACGATAAAATTCGCGTGCGGACGAAAAAATTCGTGTTCATATGAAAATTTCGCATTCGGACCGAAAAAATCAAATCAGAGTGAAAAAAATCGCGCCCTGGCGAAAAAAACACGTCTGGGAGAAAAGAACACTTTTGGGCGAAAATTTCACGTCCGGTCAAAAAATTCGCGTTGGGGTCGAAAACTTTAGTTTGGGCGAAAAAATCACGCCCTGAGAAAAAATCACGATCGGGCTAAAAAATCGCGTTTGTGATTTTTAATTGTGATCATTAATAGCATTGATCAATGTCAATTCCTATGACAGAAATTCTATCTACAAACGAACAATAAAAAAATATCAATGTCAATTCCTATGACAGAAAGTCATCATGCTGCCGAACAAAAAAATTGGTTTTAAATTCAATGTCATTTCTCATGTGTATTGATATTGAATTGAAAGTCAATACTTGAATATCAATGTCTGTGAAACGAACGGACCCTTATAGTTTTTTGACTCGCGGCGACGTCCCGGACGCAACCGCGGAGTCCGATCGGCGATCCGATCAAGTCTTCCTGCGCGAATAAATGAACATGGGTCCCGTCTTGCGGCGAACCCCTCCAGGTGCATGCGTCGATGGATTCCCATCACTTCCTCTCTCTGACAAGTGGATCCCGTTTCCGTGCGGTTAGTTTTTTTTTAACAGCCACTCTGCGGCTTCCATTCTTCCCGGGAGTTGGTCTTTGCTTGTTGCGCGTTGCTTCCTTTTCAACGGTTAATCTTTAACCGTCTGGCCTCTTGTTCTATTCACGGCAGCCTTCTCCTACCCGCGATGACCTGTGTCTGTCCGCTACGGCCTTCTTTCCTTTCTTGTCGTGATGTCTTCTTATCGTACGCCAACTTCTCGGTCTTCTCCCTCTCCTTGTCGTGCCGACCTCTTTTTCGGTGCGGTCTCACTTCTTACTGCGCAGTCTCCTTGTTGCACCGCTCTTGTCGTTAAGGGATTTTTCAGCTGCGGCCTGGTTTCTTGCCGCGCGGTCTCCGTGTCGCACAGGCTTCTTGTGCGGGGTCTTCGTGTCGACCGGACTGCCTTGCCGCGCTCTCCTTACCGTCTGACCAGTGTTACGTACCTCTGCTCGACTTGGTTGTTCGCGCGGACTGCCTGTAGCAACTCGTTTACGCTATTATTGTTGTTGCGGTCTGCTCCTACCGCACGGTCCAAGTGTCTGTGTGCTGACCTCTCCTTCCCGTTGTGGTCTGCTCCTAACCGCGCGGTCTAAGAGACCTGGTTGTGGTCTTCTTCATCTTCTGGACGCTGCCAGCTCAGGATTCTAGCTGTCGTGCCTCTAACCATTGCGGGCCACTTCTTCCCGCTACGGTCTTTCCTTCTTCCCGCTGCGTCTCGGATTTGCGCTCAACTAGCGACTCCAATTGCCCGCTGAGGGTTGCCTTCTTACCGCCGCAGCTTGTTTCTATCCGTTGTGGGCTCTCTTCTATCCGCTGATCGTGGCCTTTATTGTCGCTAGTGCGTTGTCACCTTGACCGCTGAAAACTGTTTCTTACCGCGCTGGTCATGGCCTTTCTTGACGCTGGTGCGTTGTCACCGTGACCGTTGCGGCCTGTCTCATAGTCGCTGCTTGTGCCCGCTGCGGACTGTTCCTTGCAAAATGATAATTTGTCCTCCAGGCTCTGTGGTGTCTATTTTCGATGGTGGTACCTCCTGCCTTGCTCATAGCTCATCCTGGATTTTGGATTCCGGGGCCTCTCACCACATTACCTCACGAAAACCATCAAGATATTTGAACTCTGTGCATCCCAAATTCATCACTGTTGCTAGTGGGGACACCATTCCCATTTCTGGCGAGGCAGATATTCACCTTACTCCCTCCATCACTCTTCGCTCTGCCCTTCATGTTTCGGGCTCTCCTTTCAACCTTCTCTCTATTGGTCGTTTCACTCTAGGGTGCTGAAAATAACGACAAGGGAAATCCAAAATATTGAGGAAAATCAATTATCCCAACCACAGGTTCCTGTCGCATAAGATTTGAACCAGATGAAACCAATCTCTGATGGTTAACGTCGCCAATACTAATGCTAAACCCTAGCTCCAAAAAACACGAATGTAGATCGGGGGGAAAACTGGGAGAGAAGAAAAAGTTTCACGCGAGCCGCGAGATCTGGAACTGAAGGTCGAGTTAATTCAATAGAGAAGGAGACGGTTTCATACCTGTCGAAGCACGGAAGATCGTCGGGAGAGAACTATGGCTCGAGAGCGGATAGGGTTTGCAACTCGGGAGTGGGTGAGAAATATTTTCGACCGCAGGGGTAGAAAAGTCGACTAGAGGAAGCTCCCGACTTTTTCAAAAGACCATTAAATGCCTTTTGCGTAGTAACATTTGCCACCGGTAAACTTTCCAAAAGAGTTATGAGAGTGCGGTGGCTTTTTCCAGAAAACGGAAAAAAGCTGAAAAGCCCTCCCAAACAGGGCCTAAGTGATGTGACTAATCTCCATCAATATTGACAAAGACACTGAATGCGTAGTCCACAAATTGACCAAATTCCATATCTCAAGGGTACTTCCCTTAGGATTAAAAAGGAATCTAAGAGAAAACTTTGGATAGTGTATTCAACACTGTGATCTGGAACACCACAGTATAACATTTTTGTTTATATCCAAAGGTCAAAGATGGCATTAAATGATCTGATACCACGTTCAATTTTGCAATCATGAGAGTATAGAAGAGAGATGTATGGCTGAAGATTACCAAAAAAGAGGACAGAGAAAAAGTTAGCATTTGTAACTCTGTGGCAGGAGAGGAAGATAACAGTACACAATGATGGTGTTTCTCTATAAGGTGAAGGGCTAGATAAAGGAGCTGAGCAGGTAACTCTCGGCAACCATAGCAACTCAGGACAGATGTGGTTCTGTATGAGAGGAGAGGAAAGAAGTGCCTCACGACAAACACAGCTCTAAGTGGGAAGAGATAAAATCAATGAAACACAACAATTGCAGGCACTACTAAGGGAGAAAAAAGCGTAGCACTATTAAGGGAGAAAAAAGCGTAGCACTACTAAGGGAGAAAAAAGCGTAGCACTACTAAGGGAGAAAAAAGCGTAGCACTACTAAGGGAGAAAAAAGCGTAGCACTACTAAGGGAGAAAAAAGCGTAGCACTACTAAGGGAGAAAAAAGCGTAGCACGACAAATGGATCTCTCAATTGGAAGAGGGTAAAGCAGCGAAAGATGGACACTTGTGGCTCTTGATGGAAGGAGAGCAAGAAAGTAAGAGGAAGTCTTGGCACGGTTATGGTACTAAAATTATTAAGAGATTTTTGTTAAAATTATTAAGAGATTTTTGTTTCTTCATGGTAGGTATCATAACTAGTTTTTGTGCCCTAGTCGTCTGTCATCGCCTTCATTGTGACTGTGCCCTCGCGGCTAATCACCTTCTAGCAGATCGAACTTTCCTCTGCATGGAATCCTGCTCGCTGCATTGTCTGCGGCGGATCGATCTCTCATCGTGTCGATCCAGTCGACGGTCTCCCCTTTAACGCACGCTTCTCACGTGTTGATCCATTGGAAGGCAATGTGCTACTGACTTCCATGCGACATATCGATCGCTCCTCTTATGTCGATTCAGTAACTGACACCTCCATTGATGCATGCCTAGTGTCGATCTACATAACGATTGTTGCTTTGACGCATGCACCTCTTGACACCAAACCTGATCTTTTGAGTTTAGCTGTCTGCTCTTGTCGATGTATAGTGTGCTATTGTAAACACGTGCTCCCTTCGACGAACTGCAGTGTGTTGATGTTGAATCATATTTCTTTCACTACACCAATTAAACAATCTTGTTTATTGATGCGGTTACGGCAAGTGCACCGATAGCACAAGTAATATAAAATATGAGCAAATCCCCAAGTATTGATCTCTCAAGGAACGCAAGTTGAAATGTGTGATTCTCTTGTTCAGAAAATTAATTATAAAGACTTTAGAACTAAACAAGGCTCTGCGTTGGAATTTGCAAGAATAAAACAAAAACTAAACTACACTATTGCGGGTCGCAAGCACCGCTTCGCTTGGCGAATGGAACTATTGCAGGCCGTGATGCTCTGTTTTGGTTGGCGGTAGGGCGAGAAGGCAAGCGGATGGAGGAAACGCACCGGCGGAGTGAGGGTCGCAAGCACCTCATCACAATGCACGTCACTAGCAATTGCTAGTGCGGCAACTCAACGCAACGGCGGGATGGAGGATGGAATGGGGGCGCACCTCAAATCACGAAAACCACAAAAACTTCCAAAGACATGGAATTCAACATAAATATCATATTAGGGTTTATGAAAATATCATCCAACAACAAAGAAATCGAAGTAAAATCACTACAACAAAGAGAGAGCAAGAGCTACAATCAAAGAACGAAGTCTCGCCGCGGATTCTCAATCGGAATCGGAGAGTTATCAATCCTCATCTGCGCTCAGTCTACGGTTTACGTTCAGGGTAGAGAAGGGTTGTCACTTCCTCCCAATAGACCCGTCTTCTTCGCTAATCTCCTTCGGCCACGGCCTTTGCAAGATCTCTCCTTGGGAAATGGACCCCGAATGCTTGAGATGATGCAGGCAGCCAAGGGCGATGCCCTAGCGGAAGAGAAGCGGTGGAATGGTGTCCGGAGCTCCTCCTGAAGGTGGTTGGCGATGGAATGGCGAAACTGGGTGGAATGGAGCGGCTAGGGGCGAAAATGGCCAAAAAAATCCTGATTAGGGCGGAGTTCCTGCTTATAGCAACCAGTGTAAAAAAATAGGCATGCACAGTCGAACGCACGACCGTGCGTGAAAACGCTTGAAATTTATCGGGCAGAAACTCCCAGCCAGGCAAACATATGGCCCGTACGATTTTGCTCACGCACGGCGAAAATCGACCGTGCGAGAATATATCGCACAGGAAGCGATAAAACGCAGAAATCCAGGCCAAAACAGGAGAATCATGTGATTTCCTTCTCGTACGGTTGAACCTAACCGTTCGTGAAGGAAACACACGACCAATTGAATCATAAAATTTTTAGACAAAAAGAGAAGCTCGTGCGATTTTACTCACGCATAGGCGAAACTGACCGTGCGCGAACAAAATGCACGAGTCGTGGCAAATCACCATTTCATGGCATTCACGCACAGTTGGAATCAACCGTGTGAGAAGGAAACGCACGGTCGTGTGATTCATACAGGTTTGGAACAAAATGAAATGGGGATCTGCCCACCTGCAATGCAAACCACAAACCAAGCCACAGGCCACCAGCAACACTGAACAGTGCGAAACAATAACAAAAGCAATGGGAACACCACGTGCTTACCCCTGGCGAAATAGTGTGTAATTGCACACCACAATGGGCCAAAATGTGCACTTCATGAGAAAGTATGTACAAGTGAAATATAAGCAATAATGATCTAAAGTGAAGTGTTTGTGCGTGAAATCAAGCTTAGATGAATCTGAAAAACCCTATATATATTGGACTCATCACACCCCCAGACTTAACTGTTTGCTCGTCCCAAGCAAACCATCCCTCATGTGTACGAGAAAAACAGTAGTTGGCATAGAAATTGAAAGGAGTATCATGCGACGTCGCATGCTCGCGCACGCAGCGATACAGTAGAAAGAATTTTTAATAATGCACAATAGTTTATAAATTTCTAAATGCGTGTCTACATATTATTCTTACTCATAATTAGATCATGGTGAATCGTCTGGTCACGCATAAGGAGAAAGCAGACTAATAGCTAAGGTGAGCATTGCCAAAGACCGGGGCTCAGGACAATCTCCAAAGAAATCCATCAATGTCGGTGACCATAAGCTCACCCGTTCGCACTCTCTTCACGACACTGATTAGGTTCAATGCGTGAATCAGTGGGACTTTAGGTTTTAGATAGGGCTTGGGTTACAGTGGGGTATACAAAGATAAAAGTGAAGGTTACACACCTAACCCAAATGAGCTAGCATGATAAAAATCTATCCACACACCAAATATACAAGCGTGTGCACCATACCCCCAGACTTGAACTTGAAAATATGGGTGTGTGCACTGCCTACTCCCAAATGCAAATCACATATATATTTTCATTTTCACTTTTTCTCAATTCACAAATTTTTTTACTTTCTCATTCTTTTTTTCTTTTCTTAATAAATTTTCACAACATTTTTTTCAACAATTTTTTTCAATGGAGCGCAACCACACATCCACAATAAATTCTCCACATCAACACCCCCCCCCCAAATGAAAATATGAATACAACTAGAGCTCGGATTTGGGTGTGCGACTAGGATCAGATTTTTGGCTTTGGTAAGATAACAGCAGAGCTGAATCAAAAGACGGGGTAGGCACAAATGGGCTAGCAAGGATAAGACAATAGGAATGATTCACAAGCTCAACCGGGCCAAAATGATGGCCTACATCACACTCGCACATTTGAACTAAAACTTATATTTATGCTTCGAGAGTCGCTTGGGGCAAATTCTTAGCCACCGAGAAAGATTATCTTTCCTCCCGACTCGAGCAATACAAGTCTAACGATTATCTACACACATCCCTACGCTACCGACGGATTCACACCGGATTCACCAATTATGAGTAAAACAAACAATATTTACGCAAATAGAAAAATTATAAACATAAAGAAAAATGAATTCTACTCGAATTTCTATAAGAGACGCAAGCACTCGACTAAGAGCACTGCAGGAGTCAACATTTTACTTTGTCTCACAATCTTATGTCATCAACATTGCTTTTCCCAATCACACATGAAAATTAAATTAAACTCATGACGCATCAACGACTAAGTGCGCGCTCATGTGGGTGTTATGATGTGCATGTAATATGTAAACGAAGAATTAATAAAACTGACATAAAAGTGCTTCTGACATGCAAATGAAATAGAGCATGTGAGTGGGTAACGATGATAGCTCTCCCCCGGATTTGAGCTAAACAATGCTACACAAGATATAACAATAAAAATTTAAATAAAAGCTAGGGGAAGAGAGTACTCAATGCTCAGCAGGTGAGCATACAGAAAGACTCATGAAATCCAAAACAAAGTCGCAGCATCCGCGATCCAGAAAATGGGTACCTGCAGGGGTGAGCTCCAACAAAACAAGAGAAAATAGAAAAACAAGGAAACACAACTAACTAAACTAGACTTGGAAAACGAGAAATGCAAGAAAAGAAAGATAACTACTAGGGTTATTGTTCTCCTAACATGACTTATTCAGAATTTTAAGAGTTCAAGCTGATGGGAGTATGGAAAGAGAAGTGGACAGACAACTGTTCTAATATCCGTGTCGGTAACGGGTACCGATACGGTGATAAAACAGTTGACTCACTACCTGAATAATAATACATGCTCCTCACAGGCAGAAGGAAGATGAAGTAAGAAGAGAAGGAGAGATTCTCACTCATCTCACAAAAAATATCCTTGCCTAGCAAAGTGTCGTCATCAGGGACGAGGCAGGAGGAGAAAGCACTGAATGAGCCTTCCTCTATGGAAAAGGGATCAACCTCCTCACATAAGAGGATACACTCATCATTGACTTTAGCAAACTGTTCCAAGTCCTCCTGGAGTACTTGTGAAAACTCAACCTACATGGGCTCATACAAAGAAGGGGGTTAGGAAATAAAGGAGAAGAAGAACATAAATAATCAGAAATCGGGGAAGTGGTCCCGGTCTCACTCCCAAGAGGTTGAAACAGTAGGATATCGTCGGCATCGTCCACAATGTTGCAGGGCTCAGTAGGATCATCAGTTACCTCCACGATTTAGACTTCCTCCACTGGTGCTGAGGTAGAATCCTCTTCACCTTGGAAAATATCCTCCTTCGTAGGAATAGGCACAACACACAAATCACCTGCCTTATCTTGCGAAACATCCTCAACAATGTCGTTAGAAACGAATGTAATAGTATGCACAAGAGTGGGAGGAATAGTGCTCGGATAAAAATCAAGTATCGATTCCTCACAAATACTGGAATCCACTGGTAGTGATACATCTACAGGGGAGATGGGGTTAGCCATGTCAGAACATAGATCTGCCACAACTCTGATAGGCGCATCTGCATCATTCCCTTCAAAACATGAAGGTGGTACATGTACGTAACCAGAGGTAGAAGGTGTGCTCCCAGAAATAGGAGTCGGGACGATCCAGATATCCAGCTCATCATCCTCATCCAATTGGCGAAGATACTTAGCACAATCCTTCAGAGCGTGATCTGTGCTTCGACAAAACAAACACTGATTCGTATTCTCTTTGGTCCAAGCAGGGCCGACGATGAATTCCAAAATGGTATGTGCGGCGCGGATGAGTAGTCATAGGACTTAGGCACGGTGTATGAAGTACCGTATGATGTCAGTGATCTATATACTGAGCCTCGCGAACTAGAGCTATTATCTCATGTAGGGCACCTATCACTAGAGTGGGAGGAATCTCCACATCAACGGCGGCGGATATTGAGTCCAGCAAACATGATGTGAAGAAAGCCAGATTCAACGAGAGAGACATCTCTGTGCAATAAACGACACCCAACAATATATGACTGAAGCAACCTATAATTTAAACAAGGAAAAATGGAATCAATAAATGAACTAGAGAGCAGAAATCTTTACAACTAATTCTTCAAACAAATGAATCACAACACCAATTGCACTTCCCGGCAACGACGTCAAAAACTTGATGTGGCTATGGCAAGTGCACCGGTCACACAAGTAATATAAAATGAGAGTGAATCCTCAAGTATCAATCTCTCAAGGAACGCAGGTTGGATGTGTGATTCTCTTGTTCAGAAAACTAATTATAAAGACTTTAGAACTAAATAGGGCTTTGGTTTGGAATTTGCAAGAATAAAACACAAACTAAACTACACTATCGCGGGGTCGCAAGCACCGCTTCGCTTGGCGAATGGAACTATTGCAAGCTGCGATGCTCTGCTTCGGTTGGCGAATGGGCGAGAAGGCAAGCGGATGGAGGAAACGCACCGGTGGAGTGAGGGTCGCAAGCACCTCGTCACAATGCAAGCCATAAGGAATTGCTAGTGCGACAACTCAACGCAACGGAGGGATGGAGGATAGAATGGGAGCGCACCTCAAATCACATAAACCACAAAAACTTCCAAAGACATGAAATTCAACATAAATATCAAATTAGGGTTCATGAAAACATCATCCAACAATAAAGAAATCGAAGTAAAATCACTACAACAAAGAGAGAGCAAGAGCTACAACCAAAGAATGAAGTCTCACTGCGGTTTCTCAATCGGAATTGGAGGGTTGTCAATCCTCGTCCGCGCTCGGTCTACGGTTGTCGTCTGGGGTAGAGGAGAGTTGTCACTTCCTCCCAATAGACTCGTCTTCTTCGCTAATCTCCTTCGGCCACGGCCTTTGCAAGAGCTCTCCTTGGATGCAGCGAGAAATACATTGAAATGGACCCTAAATGCTTGAGATTATGGAGGCGGCCAAGGGCGATGCCGCGGCGGAAGATAAGCGGTGGAATGGTGGTCGGAGCTCCTCCTGAAGGTGGGCGGCGATGGAATGGAAAAACTGGGCGGAATGGAGCGACTGGGCGCGAAAATGGCCAAAAAGATCTGGATCAGGGTGGAGTTTCTGCACTTATATAACAACCAATGTAAAAAATAAGCATGCACGATCGAACGCACGACCATACGTGAAAACATGTGATATTTATCAGGTAAAAACTCCCAGCCAGACAAACAAATGACCCGACGTACGGCCAAAACCGACCGTGCGAGAACACATCGCACGGGTAGCGACAGAACGCAGAAATCCAGGCCAAAACAGGCGAATTATGTGATTTCCTTCTCGCACGGTTGAACCTAACCATGTGTGAAGGAAACATACGGCCAATTAAATCATAAATTTTTTAAACAAAAATAGAAGCTCTTGCGACTTTACTCACGCACGAGCGAAACCGACCATGCGTGAACAAAACGCATGAGCCGGGGCAGATCACAATTTCTGGGCATTGCAGAACACGCATGGTTGGAATCAACCGTGCGAGAAGGAAACACATGGTCGTGCGATTCATACAGGTTTGGAACAAAATGAAATGGGGATCTGCCCACCTGCAATGCAAACCACAAACCAGGCCACGGGCCACCAACAGAACAACACAAAACAACAACAAAAGCAATGGGGAGCACCGCGTGCTTACCCCCAGCGAAATAGTGCGCAATTGCACACCACAATGAGCCAAAATGTGCACTTCATGTGAAAGTGTGTAGTGTGTACGAGTGAAATATAAGCAATAATGATCTAAAAGTGAAATCCGTGTGCGTGAAATTAAGCCTAGATGAGTTCGAAAAACCTTATATAAATCGGACTCATCACTTATCCACCTTCATTGCGGTCTCATTGATTGGTCACCTTATTCTATCTTTATGTATAAGAATAGCAGACAACTCAAACTATTGCATGTTCCACCAGCACATTTGTAACTCACCATGGACCAAATGATCTCCACAGCCTCCATCTCACCTACTGTCTCAACGAATAAATTATCTTCAATGAGCCCAAGTTATTCTCATTATTAAGAAAGAGAGAAAAATTGACACACATTGAATGAGTTACCCTTCTTAAAATTGATGCTAAATTTGAAGAATTGGATGAAGAAGACTCTTATTATGGCATGATTATGGAATTCGATGAAACGATGACACCTGCGGTGAGAAAGAATTGCAGTTTCTTGCTCACTGCCTGGAAGATCTGGGATAATCTCTGTCAGATATATTCTATGAAGTAAGATATTATCATATGCTATTAATTAAAGACTAAGATTTTTTCCATGAAACAAGAGAATTTGTCTATCACCAATTTTTATGGGATCTTGAATGGGCTCTTAACAAAAGTGGACGAATAACAAAATCTAAAGACGGAATGCATTAAAGATGCCTCTACCCTGACAACCTTTATCAGGAGATATAGGATCTTCGAGTTCATGTCTAGCCTGAACACCGAACATGATCTATTCTATGTACAAGTTCTTGGTAAAGAAAGACTTCCCCTACTCTCTGAAGTTTTTTATACTGCTAGAGGTGAAAAGAGTCTTAGAGCCATTATGATGGATGACAAACCTACTGATGTACTCATCAAACTTCGTCATCCACAATGCTCAAATGCCTAATCGTGAGAACCGTTTGTTGGTGTAGTGGGAAGTCAAAGATTGTATTATTGATGATGTCCCGACTCTTAACAAATAAAAGTTAGAGCATCTATGAATCCTCATAGGTTCTCTTAATAAGCCCACTAGCACTTGTACTCTTCTCATAACTGGTAAGAACCTGAGTTCAAAATCTAGTAATGTTTCAAGTACTGTTTTTGATCACTCGTGAATCGTCGATTCAGGTGTCAGTGAGCACGTGGTTTTCTCTAAAACTCATTTTTCATCTTTCTTACCATCTTCCCACCAAAACACCATTACTCTTGTGGATGGATTGCAAATATTAGTAACTAGTAATGGAATTGTTGAGTTTTCCTCGTCACTTAACCTAATAATGTTCTTCATGTTCCTAAACTGTCCACAAACCTTATTTCCATACACAAATTAACTATTAATTTAAATTGTCTACTAGCTTTCTTTCATTCTCATGGTATTTTTCAAGATCCATTACTAGTCACAGAGAGAATTGTACTGTTTTTTATCACTCATGAGTCGTCGATTCAGGTGTCGGTGAGCACGTGGTTTTCTCTAAAACTCATTTTTCATCTTTCTTACCATCTTCCCACAAAAACACCATTACTATCGTGGATGGATCGCAAATATTAGTAACTATTAATGGGATTGTTGAGTTATCCACGTCACTTCACCTAATAATGTTCTTCATATTCCTAAACAGTCCACAAACCTTATTTCCATACACAAATTAATTATTAATTTAAATTGTCTAGTAGCTTTTTTTCGTTCTCACGGTATTTTTCAAGATTCGGTCACAGAGAGGATGATTGGAGTTGCTGAGGAGAAGGGAGAATTGTACTTGCTTCGGAAGTCTGGAGGGACTAACTAGAAGTCTTTTCATTCATGTCGTTGGTCTGAAGAAACCTCTGAGATCATGCTCCAACACAAACAACTGGGCATCCGCCTTTTATGCTTCTCAAAAATATGTTCCCTAATATGTTACTTAAAAATCATGTTGAATTGACTTATAAAACTTATGAACATGATGAACATTGGCGCACTTCTTTTTATCCTAGTATTACTGCTAGTAGAGAACCATTTATTCTCATCCACTCTGATGTTCAGGATCCCATGTCTATTACTAGTAGTTATAGTGTCAAGTGATTTGTGTTGTTTATTGATGATTGTACTAGAGTATCACGGGTTTCTTGATGAGAGACAAAATTGAAGTCATGCAATTGTTTACTCAGGGGGTATTTGTTTGGGCATTGGTGATCCAGCGCGGCGCCGGATGGAGGCGAGACAGAGGTGATTCAAACAGTCGTGTAGCGCGGTGGTATTCAGCGAGGTCTACTGTCGCGTCGTTGGGGTTAGATCCAGGGACTCGAACTTGGCGTTGCATCAGAGCTCTGTCCTGCCTCCGACGAGAATTGTTTTCCCAAACGATTCATGAATTTACATTTGCTTTTACTCTCAACAAAATGGTGTTTTTGAACAAAAAAATGTCACCTCCTTAAAGTTACTCGCATTTTACTCTTTCAGATGTCAATTCTTAAGTTATATTGGGGTGAAGCTCTTCTTACTACCACCAACCTAATCAATCTTCCACCCTCACGGATCTTTAGAGAGGTAAGTCCTATCAAACTCCCAACAACATTATTTTCCTATGTCAAAAGGCATGTGCGTTTGGGAGTGTTGCTTATGTTCGCATTCACCACCTCATTATACCAAACATGACCCTCATGCTACTAAGTGTATCATTTTAGGTTATGCTTCCAACAAGAAGGGTTACAGATTTTACCATCCATTGAGCCATCGTATGCTAACCCCTATGAATGTCACCTTCCATGAACACATCTCCTTTACTACTCAATCTCCACTTCGGGGAGATAGCATATTGGTAGTAGAAACCTTTCTTCATACTCAATCCATCATTCCTTTATCTCATGTGTCTTCACCCATACACAAGGATGGAGATAATGTTGTGGCAAATGATCTCTCTGTCATTGTTTTCAATAGACGAATGCAACCCAAACATGCGTCCCAGCAACTCTAACTGTCTCAACCTCTGGCAAATGAGCAATGGGTAACTCAGCTGATACTAATCTACTTAATTTTGATCTCATTTTTGATCCTAATCAGGATGACCTTCCTATCACCTTGAGGAAATAAAAATGCACCTCCACCAATTATCTTATTTCTTCAATTATCTCTGCAGAGAATATTTCTATGCGGCACAAAAAACTTTATCTCAACTTTGATTCCATATCAATCCCAACTTCAATACATTAAGCGTTAAAGGATAAGAACGCGACTCAAACCATGAATAAGGAGATGCGAGCTTTGATAAAGAATGAAATTTGAGATATTGTCCAAAGGCCAAAGAACAACAAATATGTAGGATGCAGGTGGATCTATTCCTTAAAATGCAGGTCTGATGGCGGTCTAGATCAGTATACGATAAGATTAGTTGCAAAAAGTCACACTCAAACATATGGAATTGATTACCAAGAAATTTTTGCTTTAGTATCAAAGATGAATATTATAAGAGTTCTTTCCCTGGCTACTATGTTCAACTGGGAACTACATTGACGTTAGAAATGCATTCCTTTATGGAGAATATGAGGAAGAGGTATAAATAGATATCCCACCAGGTTTTTGTTCCAGCAACAATGAGAATCAAGTATGCAAGCTAAATAAGGCTCTGTATGAGCATAAGCAATCTCCACGAGCCTGCTTTGGGAGATTCTTTAAAGGTATGCTAACACTAGGGGTCCAAACAGAGCCAAGCAGATCACGCGTTGTTCTTCAAACACAAACGGGAAGGTAAACTCACCGCGTTAGTTGTGTATATCGATGATATTATCATTTCAAGGTATGACATAGTTGAGAGCAAATTGCTAAAGAAAAAGTTAGCAACTAAATTTGAAATAAAAGACATAAAAAGACTGAAATACTTTCTAGAAACTAAAGTCTAATCTAAAAGAAGAATCTTTATTTCTCAGCAAAAGTATGTTCTAGATCTTCTGAAAGAGACAAGAAAATTGGGATGCAAGACTAACAATGTTCTCATTGAGTAGAATCACAAAATGAAGAATGTTGAAGAAAGCTCAAAGGTTGATAAAGCTCAATATTAGAGATTGGTTGGGAAACTAATTCGTGGCACATACAAGACCTGATTTAGCATATATAGTCAGTGTTGTCAGTCAGTTTATGCATATGATCCAAGGACCAAACATCTATAAGTCTTAGACCAGATCCTTCAGCATCCCCAAAACACCCGAGGGAGAGGATTATTGTTTAAAAGGGGAGAAGGAATATCTGTGGAGGCAAACACAGATGATTAATATGGAGAATCTTTGGTGAACATAAGGTTTACTTCTGACTATTGCACCTTCTTGGGTGTAACCTCTTCACCTAGAAGAATAAGAAACAGAATGTGGTGGTCAGATATAGTGTTGAAGCTGAGTTAGGGCTATGGCACAAGATATATGTGCACTAACATGGGTGACGATTCTATTGGACGATCTGAAAATTAAGTATGAAGTTCCAATAAAATTGTTCTACAACAATAAGTTTGCAATTTGCATTCCTCATAATTTGGTTCTGTATGATCGAACAAAACACATCGACACATCGAAATTGATCGTCACTTCATCAAGTAGAAACTCAACAGTTGGTTGATATGTACTTCTCATGTTTCTTCTGAAATATAGATTGTTGATGCTTCGACAAAGGGACTACCACCCCAAAATTTCACAATCTTACTTGCAAGCTGAGAATGATGGATATACATTCTCCAGCTTGAGGGAGGGTAATGCAAATACTAGTACTTATACGAGTTGCATTTAATTGTTCTTTTTTTATTCACGTAGTATTTGATGCAATTTATGTCTTTTATACCCTCTGTTGTGTTATGAATATATATACACTCGTATGTTAATGAAATTAATAAAAGTTTTTTGTTTTTTCACTCACAAAATGAGAAATAAAATAATTTGTCAAAAAAATTGGAGAGAGAATATTAATGAAATCTCTCAAGAAAAGTTCTAGAGAAAATCTTCAAGTGGTGCAATCACAATGCGATAAAATCCTTGAAGAGTTCTAGAGAGAATTTTTAAGTAGATAATCCTAGTGAGATATATCCATTGAGAGAAATTTCTAGAAAGCCAATCATATTGAGATTTCTAAAAAAATCTAGATAAATAAACTTTGAATGGGAGAAGATTAGTAAGAGGGAACTATTGTGAGAGATTTTTCAAGAGAGAATCCTAACGAAATTTGTGGAGAGAAATTTTAAGAGGGAGAATCCTAGTGAGATAGAGCCCTCTAGGAAATAAATTTTTAGAAATAATCCTAAAGAATTCTTTAGAGAGATTTTCTAAGAAGAAAAATGTTGAGTGAAAGAATCCTACTAAGATTGAATTTTTTGAGAAATGGATTTATAGAGAGAATTATAGTGATTTCAAGATCAGCAAATAAAACGGTAGATCAGAGAATAACTAACATCAGCAAGCCAATATGGTAGGTGAAGTGTTTGTAAAAATAAATCAATTTAGGGTGGACCGAACCTGATAGTATGCCAATAGCCTTCCAACTTCCACATGGCCCTCAGCACTTTTTATCCTCTTCTCAAGTTTATCATCAGTTGCAACAGAATCCAGCTGATCCATTCCCCCGGAACTCTGTAGTCCAGTGTCTTCTTCATTGGAGTTCAAATTTAATAGACTAGAATGCCTCACTGACTTTGAAAGATGACTTCTTATGTAAGAAAATCGTGGGGTCCCAGAAACTAGATTATGTTTTGGAGTGATATCTTTCAAGGTTTTCTCTCTTAGAGATTTGCGTGGAAGATTTGACAAGATGGATGTCATCAAATTCCACTGATCTGTTAGTGAGCACAAATATATACATTCTAATGCTGTCTCTACAAGTTCAGCTTCATCCATAAACAGTCCACTAATAGGAGACTCTCGACATCCATCTTCAATGACTTTTAAGCATATACCTAATTTGTTCTCAGCTGCAACCTCCTTCATCCATCTGACTAAGAAAGAATCGCCCTGTTTATAATTCATTAAAACAACTTCATCATTTTTTTGTTCCAAGGAATTTATTTGTGCATCATATGAACGCTTTTGCATAAATGGAATAGCTTTTTCTTGCAATTTTTTCACTGCAGAATCCTCTGTAACCCCATTAAGAAGCACTTTAAACTTCTCATAGTCCGGCAACTGTTCCCACTCAGCAAGACCCATATTAAAATCTTCAGTACATCCATTGCAATAAATGAGCTGATGCAAGTATGTGATATCCTCAAGGAATTGTTGTAACTCTGTAATATCCTTGCGGCAAGCAAATCCGACAAAGGCAAGACAATTTTCAAGCTGGCCACTCAAACCATCAATATCCCTAGCTCTACTAATGTACCAATCAACAAGCTCAGTGGCTGACGGCCAAACAATACCAACTGAAAGTTTCATAATATTTTCAGTCCCCACTTGAATAAGCTTCTCGGACCCGCCTGGCATTCTATCAATAAGGGATATCATATGTTCACACTCAACCCAATCTCTATCCCTTAAAGTGATGTTAGTTTGTGGGATCTTCCCAGGAAGGAGCTGACTATATGATTGAACCGGGATAGTTTCAGGGATTGCAGATAAAACATGCAAGATATCTTGTGAAAGTGAATAAGGATGACGCTTGAAAAGTAAGTTAAGAGCTCCAATTTTTCCGCTTTCTGCGAGATTAACAGCAACAACTGTGACTGGAACAACACGAAAATTGCTATATTCCTCTGACGAAAACCTGAAAAGTATCCAAGCATAAGACTCCATTAAAAAAAGATACCGAGATCAATTGTTCCGAGAACAATAAGATACCCAAGCTTATTCATGCGCACCAGCTTATACACAAGAACCTAATCAGGACCATTAAACAAATGATATATAAATCTGGATAAAATAAGCTCTGCTAGCATTAAAAAGCCAACTAAGAGGGGCAAAAGAGAGAAAAAAGGTGTAATCATCTTTATTAAAAGCAGTTTAACATGAAAAAAGCAACTATAATTTTAGTGAGGTACATGTGCCTCTCTAGCACACAATAAATTGTCTTTCTACAAGTATAGGTGACGCAGGACGGTCCTAAATGACGAGGAAATAAATAGTGAAACTCGTACGTGCAACCATGCATGAATATGACGGTTTACTTGCAACAATTGATATTTATAAAACAAAATTAATTTGGTTGGCCACAAAGAGTTAAAGCTTTCAAATATGAAAACACGTGAGATGGTACAAATGCAAGAGTGACAGAAAATTAAATAACTAGATAAATGTGAAATTACAAAGACCAAAACAATTGAAAACAAATCTTAGAAGTCACTATCTCTTGAAGTAGAAAACAAACAAGAGACCCAATGATAAAGAAATAACATGCACACCTTGAACTTTGAAAAATAATGAAAAGAGGAGGGCTAGAGATGCGTTTGGAGGGCTGTCCCGGACTGATTTCAGCACTCAGAAGTTATATGTGGCTGTCCAGAAACTGGGACAGCAACGTTGGACCGTGCAGGGAGGCTGCTTCTGGCAGCGGGTAGCAATCGTCGAGGTTGGAACAGCCTCAGGCAGGGGCAGAGAATAGGGACAGCAGCCAGGAATTTTCTGCAGCAAATATGGTATATTGGGAGCTGGTTCCACGTAGAGGGAGGGGTTGGAAACAGTGGGGAGGTGGCTGGGAATGAGAGTTGGTAATTAAGAAGAGAAGAGGAAATTAATTGAGTGGGGGAAAGAAGGGGAATGGTGGTTCCACGGGTAATGGAAGGAGGGGGGGGGGAGGGGGGGGGGGTCAGTTAAGGAGAGGGGGGGGGATAATAGAGGGGCCCGCTGCTATGGAAGGGGAAAGTGGGAGATAGGGGAGGCTTGATTTTAGGAATTAATTTAGGAAGTGGGAGGGGCCGGCTCTCAGTGGGGGTGTGCTGCAATTATGGATTAATGTGTGGCTGAAATTAAGGAGAGGGGGAGGGGCCGGCTGTTGAGCGGGAGTAGTGGGTGATTGGCCTTTATTTTAGCGGAAATACCTAAAATTTAGGAAAGAGGAGAAAGTGGGGTAGTAGGGTAGTTATGGAGGTGGTTATGGGTGGTGGATGTGATTTCCGGTTGGTGGTGGCCGGTGGTGGTGGTGGTCGTCGGAGGTGTTTTCCGGCGATCCATGGAAAATGCAAAATGATCAAAAATTGAAGGGAAAGTGGTGGTGGATCACCGGAGGTGGCCCGAGACGTTCTTCGGTGATCGTCAGAGGTGTAAATGAGGGAAAAGAGGGCTGTTTTGGGGAACTTTAGTAGGGGGCTGTTAGGTAAGTGGTTCCACAACAGGGAGAATGAAGTTGGGTGGTCGGTGTAGGGATGGGGAGGTGGCTCGGGTGGCCGGCTATGCTATGAGAGGATCTAGAGAGGGTGAATTGGGGAAGGGGATGTGATTGGCAGAAGTTGGTGGGGGAAATTGTGGGAGGGGAGCCGGTTGTTGGTGGAAGGGGGAGGAAGGGGTGGTTGGCCAGGGGGTGGGCTACTATGGCAGGCCAAAGGAGGGAGGAGATAACCCCAGGCTTCGCACCCGGGGGTCGGCTTCGGTACCGAGATGACCAAGGGATTGGCTTCAACGCTCAATCCTTCAATACCCAAAATGAGATCCCTCACCCTCAACATATAGACTATAGGGGGCAACGGACGCTATGATTGGTCGATCATTGCGACTCAAAAATAAATAAAAATACATCACAATGAAAAATGAAAAGAATAACTGATGTTTGGATCGTCATTCCGCATAAGATGAACGGTTATGATCATTGCATAAGTCGATGTGTGCCACGATCCCCATTAATATGTGTTATATTTGAAGTTGATAACCTTATGGGGACTTGATCTTGTTCATAAATTAGTCATTATATTGGAGGAACAGTTTTACCTTGCATTGAAAGAAAAACTGATGAGTAATGAAAGCAGACACCCTGCCACATTGTGTTTAGCTTTGAAAATTCCTAACAAAGAAAGTGAAATGTAAATATTTTTGATACATAACTTCTAGGTATGGAATTTATAGAAACGGGGTTTTGATGAGGTATCAAGTCCATGATCTGGAGATGCATATTGCAATTAACGTTACACATCATTTGGTTATGTGTATTTTAAGATTCAAAAAACTGATAATTTTCAAGTAACTGCAACTTATGGCATCTTCAAGAATGATACATACCTTCCCATGTTTATCCCCAGAAATGTATCCAACTTGTCTCTGTATTGCAGCAACTGAAGTCTAGCCACACGAAAATTCCAAAGTAATGGTGATTCATCATTATTAAAATTTGAAAAAAAGTAATCTTCAGTCAAATGAATCCCATACGAAAGTAAAGCATTGGCTGCATCTTCGGTTGGCCCTACTTTGTTTAAACACTCAGAAATTACAAACATTCGATCACTGATCTTGGATAAAAACAGATCAACTTCACGGGCTCCAAAAGCAGAGCTTAACCACTGTGCTTTGAATACTTCATCCTTATCTAGACTGTGACAATCAGCAAACTCCAAAGCAGAATGAAATTGTTGATTAGAAATGAGGATTCTGTACATTTCTAAGACGGATTTCCCAGAAATTGACAGCAAGCTCCAGTGTAGCTCAACATCACAGAGCTGGTCATTTTTTGATGCTTGTTCGCTGTAAGTCTGCTCAGATTCTGATTGCTCTCCCTCACAAGACCTTCCCTCCAAAACAAAAACATGTCCTTGATTATGCCTAGGCCTTTCAAGGACAGGCCTACAGAAATGTGGACCATCCTTTATAACAATCATATCACTTAAAACATCATACATGGTAAAAGAACCATTACTGTTTGCAAGGATGAGAACATGATCAGTCCACCAAATGATGTCAATAACATCCTTTAAGTTGTGTTTTCTCCCTTGAGGCGAAGAAATAGAACCAAACGACTTGAACCTCTCGGCAAAGCATATGATAGAAAGAAAATTTGCATCAGAATCGATACTAAAAACATCTAAGCAGCCAGTCAAATCCAGAGCAGCAATATATTTCCCATGTGGTGAGATGGACACTTTTGGAGATGTAAGAGAAATTAAGTGACCCTTAGTAGAAGAAAATAGACCTTCAAACTGAGGGCTGCAGAAAACTAGCTCTAGATATGAATTTGTCGACATCCTTAACAAATAAAGAGAATAAGATCCTGCAAGAAAAAGAGATGGAAAAAAACAAAATTTCTATCATACAACAAGTCAACAAGTATGCATACAGCAAAAATAACCAAAATTATAGCAGTAATCTGATAATATGGAAAAGTTATTGAAAAATTTATAGGTTTACCAAAAAGACATTGAGGGTTCTCTGAGACACTAAGAGCATCAACTAGGACAATCAGAGACAGATCTAGACAGAAGTCAATACATGATACATTGTGAGGCGATCTGTCTTTAAAGGGATTATTTGAGGTGAGATGGGGGAAGATCCTTTCTTTGGGTTCTTTAGCAACCTCAAAAAAATGAACCAACCCATCTGCAGAAAAAATGCCAAAGACACTCCTAAGAGGAAACCAGTCAGAGCCAAATAATTCATTAGAGAAATGCAATAAACTCAGTGCAAATAATATACATAAACACAACATGGGATTCCCGGTACAACTTGAAATGGAAAAGAAAGGCTAAAATATTTTAACAGGTTGCTACTTACATGTAAGACCTTTTGGAGTTGACATCGTCCAGCACAATCAAGTCAATAATGGAAGTACTCAATTTTAATTCGCTCCTAGTCCTCCTTGATATTTCCCGGCCATTTGAGTTGATCAAATAAAGGGTACCCATGTCGTCAATGACGCCAAGAATACCCTGAGGTTCCATCCAAGACCCATGAGTGAAAAAAGATAAACTATCATTACCTGATGGCAAATAAATAAGAATCAGACATTTTAATAATGTCATTATCCCTGTAAGGCCGAAGGAATAAAGCCAACGTAATTGGAGAAGTGGCTCATTAACAATTCTGTTGCATAAAATTGCATATTGAAAGAAATCAAAATAATCAGAGTTGCAATTTCATCTAATGAAAGAGGTCATAAATTTTACCCTCTAGAAAATTCCCCTAATGGAGGCTATAGCTAAGATTTAGCAAGAAAGAAAAATACCCTGGGTAAAATAAGAAAGCTTAAATGGAGAAACTTCAAGAGAATAAACCAAGAATATAGAAAAACATAGTATATTTTTGGGCTTAACTTTTACATCAAATGTCGTTTTTTTTTACTGATTTTTTACCATTAACCTGCAGAAATGGATGTTAAAAGATTAGAGAATCTGCATATCTTGCATGAAGTCATTCTTCTGTGTTATTATTTTGATTATAAAGGAACATTTTGAAATCATTAAAAGGAAAATCAATTCAAGATTGATTTGACCACAACATAGGCAATCATACGTAAAAATATATTATAAAACTTTCCCAATCAAAACAGTAAAAGGAAAAAAAAATCCTAATCATAACAACAACAACACTCAAAGCATTTATCCCACTATAGTGGGGTCGGCTATATGGATCCTTTGTTGCCATTGTGCCCTATCTTTAGTCATAATCTCACTAATGCCCAAATCATGGTTGTCAGGATCACGATCCAGATCATATGATCTTACGATCCTACGATCCAGATTTTGTAAATCGATTCTGATTTTGTAAAGCGATCCTCGATCCGACCCTATTATCTATTCCGAACCTACCTCGAAACGATCTCATCTAGAATCTCGATCCTGACAACCTTGGCCCAAATACATCATGTCTTTCATTATAGTTTCATTGCAAGTCTTTATTGGTCTAACCCTCCCTCGTTTAACTTTCCTGGTGACTAAACTCTCGCAACGCCTAACAAGTGCCTCTAATGATCTCCTTTGTACGTGTCCAAACCATCTTAATTGAGCTTCTCGCATCTTCTTTGCAATTGGTGTTACTCCTGTCTTATCCCTGATACATTCATTCTTAATTTTATCCAATCTCGTGTGTCCACACATCCACCCAAGCATTTTCATCTTCGCAACTCCCATTTTTTGCTCATGCACACAATTCACTGCCCAACACTCAGAACCATAGAGCATCGCTGGTCTAATTGCAGTACGATAAAACTATCCTTTAAGTTTTAATGGTACTTTACGATCACATAAGATACCTTACGCGCCTCTCCACTTTAATCAACCCGCTTGGATTCAATGTGTCACAACTGTATCAATACCTCCACATTTTTGAACTATTGATCCAAGATATTTAAAACACTCACTACAAGAAATATCTTGATCACCCAGCTTAATAACGAAGCCATTTGTCCTTAAACTGCTAAATTTAAGCTCCATATACTCCGTCTTTGCCCTGCTCAACCTAAAACCCTTCTTTTTTAAAGAGTCTCGGGAATATTCAAGTTTTGCGCTTATACCCCCGCGCGTCTCATCGACCAAAACGATATCATCTGCAAACAATAAACACCAAGGTATTGTTTGTTGGATATGTCCGGTGAGCTCATCTAAGACAAGGGTAAAGAGATAAGGGCTTAAAGCTGAACCTTTGATGGGATTCCATCGGACCGTACACGTGAAGGAGCGGGACCCACGTTCATCTACTCCCGCCGGAAGACTTGATCGGATCACCGATCCGACTCCGCGGTTGCGTCCGGCACGTCGCCGCGAGTCAAAATCATATATTTATGTATTTGTTTTGGACATGAATTTATTTATTTAAGGGCTAAACCCACCGGCCAATCATAGCCGTTGATGGGGATGCCCTAATGCTAATTTTTTCTTATAAATAGGATTAGAGGGCTGATTTAGAAATCATTGCTGATTTTGGAGAATGTTATTCCCAGAATCCGGTGATCACGCCTCGGTGTCGAAGCCGTGGAGCCCTAGGTGTTGACTCCTAGTGGTGCAAACTTCCCCCCAAGGCAACCCTAATCCTTACCCCTCTTTTCCCCCTCTCAAACCTCCATTCCCAACCGCTGCAGCCCTCCATTCCAGCCCCCGAAAAACAGCCGCTTGCTGCCCAGTTCCAGCACTGTTCACGGTTACTGTTCACGAGCACTGTTCACGGTTGCTGTTCACCCAAAAGTGTTCACCGACCCCCTGTTCGCCCGGTCCACTGTTCACCCGAATTACTGTTCACTCGATTTACTGTTCACGCCGGCCTCCATTTTCCCCTCCTCCCCTCCTTCCCTTTCATGGATCCACTTCCCCTTGTCCGATCTACCCTTGCACCACCAGATCCGGGTCTTACCGCCCCGATCTACCTACCCACTACCCGATCTACTACCCGTAACCCGGATCCGGCCTTCCACCACCGGATCCATCCTCCCCGAGTCCGGATCTACGTGTATTCATCCGGATCCATCCCATTCCCTTCCGATCCCGTTAGCTACCACCAAATCAGCCCCCATCCACCATCACCACCTCCGGTTCCACCATCCGGCACCCGATCTACTCTTCCGAATCCGCCGTCTCCTTTGTTCCAAACCAGCCCCTAGTTGTGAGTTATTTCATCGTGATTTGGTTGTACGATTTCTTGATATTATTATTGGATAATTTAGTATTGTGCTTGGATTTTGCTTGTGGTATTTTGCATCGATTGAGTACTAACTTGCAGGAGGATCTGTTCGCCGCGCGCTTCGTTTTGGCCCTCCGAGCGGAGGAAAGCCAACTAAACTCGCTCAATATTAAAATTATTCTCTTGTTGCAATTATTTGTTTGTGGTGTTAAATTTTCATTGCTCAATTAATTGTTGTCGTCATCGACGGTTGTGTCGCACATAGAGTCTAAGTGGTGCACCGCATAGCCTACCCTACATCAACCTTGATGTAAGCCAACGGTGATGGGGAATTTTTGTGTTAATCCTCCAGATGTCCTCGCCCTTGCCACTGAATTTGTATACATATCTTTGATTATGCCAATGTATGATACATTTACACCTTTCCTTTCTAAGACTCTCCATAAGATTTCTCTTGGAACTCTATCATAAGCCTTCTCAAAATCGATAAACAACATATGCAAATCTTGTTTTTTCCTCGGTAGTTGTCAATGAGTTTCCTCAAGAGATGTATAGCTTTCATGGTCGACCGCCCTCGCATGAATCCAAATTGATTCTCCGAGATGTTAGTCTTCTGTCTTACTCTTCTTTCTATTATTCGTTCTCATAGTTTCATGGTATGACTCATTAATTTAATTCCTTCGTAATTAACACAATTCTGTATATCTCATTTGTTCTTATACAATGGTACAAATATAATTTCTCTTCATTGGTCTGACATCTTCCTTGACTTCAGTATCTTATTGAAAAAACATGTGAGCCACAAAATTTCTTCATTCCCTAGATATTTTCATATTTCGATAGGTATATCGTCTGACCCAACCGTCTTTCCATTTTTCATCTTCTTTAGAGCAACATTTACCTCTGAAACTTGAATTTGACGATAAAACATTATGTTCTTTTACTGCTCTAACTAACTTAACTCTTCCAAGTTCAATTCATTGCATTTTTATTTCATTATAGAGTTGATAAAAATATCTTTTTCATCACTCTCAAATATCTACATCTATCAAAACTGTATCTGATTCATCATTTATGCATTTTACTTGACTTAAATCTCTTGACTTCCTTTCTCTAGCTCGAGTAATTTTATATATGTCGTGTTCTCCATCTTTGATATCTAGTCGCTTAATCCTAATCATAACAAGATAAATTAATTTGGAAATAAAATCCAAAGAAATTAATGTTTATAAAGCTTTATATAAACAAAATTGGAGATGAAAAAAAGCCACAGAGAACAATCAAAGTTTAAATAACTTACAAAATCATGTGGTGAAAAATAAAATGATTGTTTCAATATGGAAAACATAATTACTATAATACCCTTTGTTTACTAAAGTTTACCTATCCGCTACTTTTGTGTTCTTAGCATGGTTTAATTGTGACTAACATCATCATCAATAAACTTTTCACAATTATTTGGAGAGTGCTTTATGAATCCAAATTTTCTAATCATTCATGTAAAAGTATTTTTTTCTCTTATCTAATCCTTCAACACTAACTCTATATTTTTTATCCAACCAAATCTTTTGACGCTAACCTATCTACTCGTCTAACTAGTATATTTTCTAACCTTAGTTGTGTATACCCAAATTTTTAAGTCAATTTTCTACTATCTATCTTCAATAGATAAAACTTCCATTGCGTTTGTTGAAATGGAAATCTTGTTAACAAAATAAGGCAAAAAAATCTGAATTTTTCAAGATGGTCTCGTATCTATGTTATACACCATATATATATGGGATAAAAGGAAAAATTCAAAAGAATAAAAAGAAAACGCTCATGATTTAAAATATGTTTTTACATCCCACACAAGCTCGAGCAAACATATCACATGAGACTAGCTTGCAGAAAAATGGAAGATAGATGCCTAGGTAAATCCTTCATGACTGTTAGAAGTGTTAGAAGAAGCCATGTAAATAAGCTCATTACTTTGACTCATAGTGTAGCTCATTGCTCTCTTAGATTAATCTCACATCTTAGATTGAGATTTCTCTTCTCTCTCTTCCTATATATATGTATTCCCTCAAGTTGTAAAAATGATTTTTCGGCATTAAAATAATTTTCCACAGTTTTCTGTGTGGTATCAGGGCATTCGATCCCTCTGGGCGGTTAGTTTTTTCCTAACCGCAGCCCTTCCTTCCATCTCCTGGTTTGCGTGGAGTGCTGGATATTCTTTAGTCTTAACCTAGGATCCTAGAACTCTTTTTAACCGCAGCCCCCTACGGGCTCTTCCTCTCTTTCTCTGGCGGATAGCCCTTTCTCTATCTGCAGGGTTCTCAGTGGGTTGGTGCTTCCTTCGTTCTCAGTTATCTCCATGTCTTTTATAGACTTTTCTTTTAGGTCCCTCGGTTCTGACTCTGTGCGGCTAGACCTTGTCCGTTGCAATATGTTGTTTGTGTTCGCGCCTCGCTTCCCCTTTGTCTGCTATGGTGAGCCTTCTCTTTGCTGATCTCTGCTCGCTGCAGGATGTTCTTGTCGCGCGGCCTGTTCTTGTCGTTGCGGGTTGTTCTTGCTCGATGTGGTCTGTTGTTTGTGTTCGCGCCTCGCTTCCCCTTTGCCCGTTGCGGTGAGCATTCTCTGCTGATCCCTGCTCACTGTGGGCTGGTCTTGCCGCGCGGTCTGTTCTTGCTCGCTGCAGTTTGCTCGCAAGTTGTTGTTGCCCGTCGTGTGTGTTCTTGTTGTGGTTGTTGTTTTCAGGTCGCTTGTCTTCTTCTGCGATCTGTTGGTCCAAGTCTCCTTTTCTCTGAAGCCGCGGTATGCTCTTAATTCTTCGCGGTCTGCTCTCTAACCGCAGACCGCTTTGGTCTTGTCGCTGGACTTTATCGACTGTTTGCCTGGTTTGGTCGTATGGTTGCGGTTTCTCCTTGCCACATGCAAGTGTTGCTTGACCGTTTATCCACTGCACCTTGATCGCCGCGGCTTCTCTTGTTGTTCGTTGTGGTATGTCTCTATACTGCATGTCCGTTGTTGCTTGTCCGCAGCTTCTAGGTGTTGTTCGTTGTTCCTGTTCTATTTCCCTCTCTGTGCGACTTACTATTGTCTTGTTAGCCGCACTAGCAGATCGCCTACTCGCCGGTTCCTCAGTCCGCCAGCTCTTTGTCTATCCGGCCCCTGGTGTTGTTGCTAGCATGGATTCGCCTGCTACTTCCTCACTTCCTGGACGTGCTGCTGCTGCTCCCCTTGAGCTTCGTGATGAACATCGGATCACTACCAAGAAACAAAACTTGGTTGAGTGGGTTCACTCGGTACGTCGTGTTTTGCAAGCTAAAGGCCTTTTTCATCACCTGACAAGGACTCCTCCCACTGCACCTACTGAGGAGTGTATTCGTGATGATGGTCGTGTCCAATCATGGATTCTCAATTCCCTGGACACTGAGCTGTATCGGATGGCCATCTATCACGAGACGGGCGCAGAAAGAGCAGTTGGGATTGTCATGATGATGGCACGCGTTCCACCCCATCTTCATAGTGTCTGAGCTCAGATTTTGTCTTCCACTGTTACTGTCCCTCTCGGACGTTTGCTCGATGCTCCTGAAGGTGACTCCTCCCCCGGATGCTCCTACGAATCTAACTTCGGCTCTCTTCCAGCAGCCCATCTCTACTCTTGTTCTGTCTTCTCGTGGTCCACCGGCTCGTGGAGGTCGTCATTCTCGAGGACGAGGTCGTGGTGGTCGTACCCTCTTCAAATGTTCTCACTGCGGTCGGGATGGTCACCTTGAGGCCACCTGCTATTGCAAGCATGGTCTGCCTCCTCATCTTACTGCTTAGGTTACTACAGCTTCTCCCTCAGCCACTAGTGATGACATCGCTGCTCTGCGTGCTCAACTCGAACAGATACAAGGGGTGTTTAGTCGCTCCTCTGGTTCTGTGGCGTCAATCTCAATGAAGGTATATCTTGTCTCTCACAAAACTCTCACTGGATTATGGACTCGGGTGTCACGCATCACATCTCTCCGCAGCAACCACCTCAATACTTGGACTCTGTTTATCCCAAGTTTATCACCGTGGCCAATGGTGACACCACCACGGTTTTTGGCGTTGCTCATATGCCTCTTACTCCAACCCTCTCTTTATCATCGATTCTTCATGTTCTGGGATCCCCCTTTAACCTTATTTTTGTTAGTCGTCTTACTTAGGACCTTGATTGTTCTGTAACCTTCTCACGCTCATCTTCTGATGTGCAGGATCGACCAACGCAGAATATACTTAGTTGAGAGCAGCTGTCCAATGAGATGTATCTTCTTGATGTTCCACCTACTGCTCTCTTCACTGTCTCGTCTGTTGATTGACATCGTCGACTTGGGCATGTTACTCTCCAGATTCTCAAGAAATCTCTTCATGAGTTTACATGTGAATCTTATATCTCTGTCAAACAACACCGTATATCTTTTTCTCAATGTATTCGGAGCGATACTCCTTTTCATTAGTACATTCTGATATTTGGGGACCATAAAAGATTCACAGTGTTTTTGGTTATCGTTATTTTGTGACATTTATTGATGATTACTCATGCGTAACTTGGTTATATTTACTTCGTGATCGTGTCGAACTCCCATCTATCTTCCGTGCATTTATTGTGGAGACTGGTACTCAATTTTCTACTTGCTTCAAAGTTATTCAAACTGATAATGCGCGTGAGTATACCAGCCGAACCTTCTCAAATCTGTGCACCGAGTTTGGTATTATCCATCAGACTTCGTGTGTCTATACTCCTCAACAGAACGGTGTGACCGAAAAAACCCGGCATCTTCTCGATGTCACTAGATCTCTCATGTTTCAAATGCAAGTTCCACCACTATACTGGAACTTTGTCGTTTCTACTGTCTTTCATCTCATCAATCGCATGTCGTCATTCGCTCCATTCACACTCTTTTTTCCCTCAAAGGCTTCATTCTCTCTCCCGCCCTGTGTTTTTGGATGTACATGTAATGTTCATAACCTCGGCCCACCCAATGACAAGTTTGCTCCACATGCTACCAAATTTATGCTTGTTGACTACTCTCGCACCCAGAAGGGGTATGTTTGTTATTCTCCTACCGACGGTAAAATGGTCGTTTCTGTTGATGTTACCTTTCGGGAAGACCAACCGTTTCACACCATCCCCACAGATCCTCTTCTACCTCCTCTACCTCGGCCCGCGGTTCCAGTCATAACTCACCTTCCACCTCTCCTTCTGACACCTACTCCCACGCCAGTCCAATCCAAACCACCTCTCCATCGTGTTTACACTCATCGCCCTCCCAAATTTGATGTCATGCAAGAATCTCCTTCTACCGGTGTAATCTCGCGGCTGTCGATCCAGCATCAACCTCTACGGCTCATCTTTTGGCAAATTACGTCTCCTTAAATCGCCTCTCCCCACCTTTTCTTAAATTTTTTTCTCTCTCTCCTCCATTTTATACCTAACTCTTTACATTAGGCTTTCCAGCATTTGGGGTGGCGTGCGGGCATAGATGAGGAAATGACTGCTCTTTGAGCCAATCGGACTTGGGATCTTGTACCTCTCCCTCCTGGATAGAGTTGTGTTGGTTGTAAGTGGGTCTTTGCAATCAAACATGCTGCGGACGGAACAGTCGAACGGCTAAAAACTCGATTTGTGGCTTGGGGGTTCACTCAACAACAAGGACTTGACTATGATGAGACTTTCTCCCCAGTTGTCAAGTTAAACTCTGTTCGGGTTCTGATTTCCTTAGCAGTTCATCGCCAGTGGCCCCTGCATCAGCTGGATATCAAAAATATTTGTCTAAATGGCAACCATCTTGAAACTGTTTACATGCATCAACCGCCCGGGTTTGAGACCACGGGGGAGTCTCATGTATGTCTGTTCAAGAAATCCATCTATGGTCTCAAACAGTCTCCTCGGGCGTGGTTTGAAAAATTTAGTAAGGCTATTCGTGAGTTTGGCTTCAAGAGAAGCTCGGCCGACTTCTTACTTTTCACTCGTCATCAATCAACCGGGACTGTCATTCTCCTGGTCTATGCGGATGATATTTTGATTACTGGTGATGACTACACAGGGATACAACAAATTAAGCAACACTTAAACTCTGTTTTTCAAACAAAGAATCTGGGAAATCTTTGGTACTTCCATGAGCTTGAGGTAGCAAGGCGACATGATGGCCTTGTCTTATCACAACAGAAGTATTGCATTGACCTTTTTCAAAATGCTGGCCTCTCAGGGTGTAAACCTGCGGAAACCTCGATGGATATCAACCACAAGTTATGTATTCATAGATCTGACTCTGATTCGTTGCTTCTGAATCCGGATTACTATCGGTGTCTTGTGGGAAAACTGATATATCTAACAGTTACAAGACTTGATATCTCTTTTTTGTTAGAGTAGTCATTCGTTTATGCATGCTCCACGGGTCTCATCTCCGGGCAGTCGAACGCATCCTCAGGTATTTGAAAACTGCTCCTGGACAAGGGCTTGTGTATAATCCATACACATCTCTATCTCTTATTGTGTATTCTGATGTTGGCTATGCGGGCTCTCTGAATGAACGACGCTCCTCTACTGATTTTTGTACCTACTTTCGAGGAAATCTTATCACCCGGCGTAGCAAGAAGTAGTCTGTTGTTGCCCGCTCCTCTGTTGAAGATGAGTATCGTGCTATGATGGGAGTTATGTCAGAACTTAATTGGCTTGAGAGACTTCTTGGTGATTTGGGAGTTAACTTATCATCATCAGCAATTCTGTTCTGTGACAGTCAAGCTGTCATACAAATTGTCAAGAATCCAGTGTTCCATGAGCGAACAAAACACATTGAAGTTGAATGTCACTTCGTTCGAGGAAAGGTTCAGATGAAAAAATTGGAATTCGAACATGTACTTGCGTCTGGGCAAGTAGCTGACATTCTTACCAAAGCATTACCACGACCATTATATCATCAGTTTTTATCCAAGCTTGGTGCCTACGACTTGTACGCTCCAGCTTGCAGGAGAGTGTTAGAAGTGGTAGAAGAAACCATGTAAATAGACTCATTACTTTGGCTCATAGTGTAGCTCATTGCTCTCTTAGATTAATACTACATCTTAGATTGGGATTCCTCTTCTCTCTCTTCCTAGATATATGTATTCCCTCAAGTTGAAAAGATGAATTTTAGGCATTAATAAAATTTTCCACAATTTTCTACAATGACGATGTATGCAATCTATGAGACAACAAAAACAAGATAAAGCTGGATTTCACATAGATTAACTTTGTCCCTATTTCTGAACTTATTTTCAATAATATGGATGGCAACCTCATTATCATAGATGAGAAACATGGAAATTGTAGAGAAGTACACAAGAAAAGAGGAACAGAACAAACAACCTTGTATATCCTTCTTTTGTATATGAATACAATGTATGAGGACATATTTATAGGAGGAAAAGATGAGAAGAGTCCCTTATACACAATGTGGGACAAATACAAGTGAGAAAGAGAATAAATGGGCCATTTAGATGGGTCTTTACAATATCTTTTCTAACACTCCCCCGCAAACTGGAGCATACAAGTCGTAGGCACCAAGTTTGGACAAGAACTTATAGAATAGAGTACTAGGCAGGGCCTTTGTGAGAATATCAGCAACTTGGTCAGTAGTCGGAACATGTCTCAACTCTAGTTTCTTCATTTGAACTTTCTCTCGGACAAAGTGGCAATCAACTTCAATGTGTTTGTTCTTTCGTGGAAGACCGGATTCATATCTCTTTAACTGTTGAACAGATGATAATAAACATCATTAGCAATGTGTATTTCATTTTGGTCATATAAAAGTGCAATAAGAAAGTATTAATGTAACATTCTTCTTGTTATATTCATTGTATTCCTTAGTTCTGAGGTTCTTCAAGAGCGTTTTGTTTTTATCTTCATGTCCGTTCTTTAGTCATATTATGTTTATTCATTTTTGCATTCAGTCTATCGATAACTTATTTAACTCATTTTCAATATAAGAACTTATTCGTGTTCATATTCTTTTCTATTCAACTTGTTTTTGTACTTCTGTTCATATAGAATCATCATCCATATGTCATTCATATCGTTAGATATATTTCATTCATAGTCATTCATGTCTGTGATTCAATTTCAATCATCAAACTCGTTCTTCATGTTCAATCATCTAGTTCAAATTTCTCCTTTATAATTTTATTCATGTAGGAAATCATAATGGTAAGTTGAAATGCATCTTGGTCTTCAATGACTTCTGGGCCTTCAACGACCTCTGGCCTTCAACGGACGCAAATAAATTTTAGAAGTATTCTTTCATGGGTATTCACCCCCCCCCCCGACACTGGGTTAAGCCTTATCATTTCCCATATGCATACTCTTTTATTTTTTTGTCCTTTCTTTCCTGTTATAACGTTTTTAATATTCATTGTTTTATCGGATTGCAAATCGGTTTTCTTTATTCCTATTTCTTGTTATTTCACCTTTACCATCTTTTAATGATATAAATTTATCATCTTTTCACGAAGCAAATTATCATCTTGTCATGAAGCTTACTTTCTTATCAGTGACTCAAAAATTCAACGATTGTAGTTTTCGTGTTAATACACAATCACTAACCTACTTTATCTGGCATGAAAAAGTTAAACAATTTGTATTCTGAAAATAATTGAAAACTATGCATAATTAAATAGATAAGAACTCACTTTAGTTTTTCTTTTTCCTTCATCCCTCCTACCATCGTCATTGTTTCTCCTGCCTCCTTACAATGTCATGACCTATATTGTGCCATCCTTAATTACTTCAAAAACATCAACACCTTCAATTATTGTTTATCGCACCACAACTCAACTTAATAGGTTCCACTTGACCTAATTAGGCCAATTACGTCTTAAATGGACTAGGAGTTGGTTGCCTTAATTTTAAAACAAGGGATTTCTCACTTCTTTAGTGAGGGAACATCATTCCTAACCTCATCTTGTCGAATAGGAACAACAAGATCAAAATCCCCAAGAACGGAATGTTGTTTTAATGTCATGAGGATGGATTTTTGCTCCAAAAGAGAAGTACATACTCTAGAAGTCCTTTTTCAACACTAGACACACTTAGAAATTTCGAAATTAAAACTTCTTCAACCAGGGTTTCACTGAAATTGCTTGAAATCATGAATTAGGGCATGAGAATTCATTTCAGAAACTTTAAATAAGAAAATAATTGAAATAAATCCAAAAAACTCAAACCCTAGGTTTTTTGCCCTCTTCAATCCATGCACAAACATTATAAAAGAAATAAGAGGAGTGGAGAGGAAGAGCTTGCCTTTCAAAAGAAGGAAAAATCACAAAAAAAAACGGAGGAGATTTGAGCTCTAGGCAAGCGGCGGCGGCGATTGGCTTCCGCCTGGGTATCGGGCTTCTGTCAGGCGCAACAGGGAAATAAAACATTGCGGGGCGCTGCTTCTCCTCATAACTGAGCACCGCTTCCGCTAAAAATGATACGCACGCCTCCTGGTGGGCACGAGTCATAATGAACCGCTCGGTTCACTGCTTCTCTTCACCAAATAGCTTTAATAAAGATTAATCTAATAGACTCATATTAATATTTCTTATTGGCACACCAATTTTTCTATTTGCAACCCAATATTTCATATTCACTTTTCTCATACCTCTTTGTACTATAGGCACCCCTAAATGTAATAATTTAAGTGTACACAAAATTGTTCGTAAACTATTGTAGATTATATTTAAATCTCATTAACCTAGTCTTCATACATATTCGTTATAGCACCAAATTTCCATATCTTGCACGATAAAATTTTCATCAAACTCTGAACTAATTATATTTTCTCTTCATATTGGTATTTGGGTTGTTACAGTAGGAATGCAAGCAGAGAACGTTGAAGAAGAGTGATGACAGTGACAGTGCGAGCAACAGTAGCATCAAGGGTGGGAAAGTCGGTCTCTCCTAGAATCTGTTGTTGGATCATAAAACTCTAGAAAGCGGAGAAGATAACACAGGAACAGAAGTTTCTGGAAGTGTTTGTGTTGTTCAGCAAGATCAGCGAAGAAAGGGTGATGCTGAAGAAGTTCAGCGCCAAGAGCATGCACCTCCTGGTAAGCAGCAGCAGCAGTCATGTGGGACGAGCAAAAAAGTAAGCATATAATGTGTATATGCGTGAAGTTTGAGCTCCCTTGTAGTATAAAGCAAGATGAGTCCATGCAGCCTTAACCGTCTCATCATGGTGAATGACGGGTAGGCACTCATCAGAAAGACTATTAGCAAGTCACGTTCTAAACCAAAGCATCACTGGCATCCCAATCATCAAAGATAGCAAATCCTCATGCAGGAGGGTCATCAGTGATATGATGACATTTGCGCTGAGACCGTAACAAAAATATCAAGGAAACACTTCAATCTGGATAATTAGAGTCAGTCAACTTGGAGACAGTGACAAGATTGTCGGAAGGAGTGGAAACATAGGGAGCGGTTAGAACAGGACGCGTGGATAAAGTAGAGGAAGAGAGGGTCGGAGTCTCCATAGAGGAGAAGATAAATAGAGAGAGAGGCCGCTAGAAGAAAGCGCGAGGTCGTGAAGATCGCGGAAAGAAGGAGCGGGCGATTAGAAAACTGAAGGCCGCACAAAGAAGGGGAGCAGAGCAAGTGGTTAAAAAACTTGAGACCGTAAGAACTGCTGCCCACCCGAAAAACAAAAATCAGAGCAAATGAACCGATGGGCTTTGATAGCATGTGAGAATTCTAAAAATAACTAAATTTAATTGCTCCAAAAACCTAATATTACACATGTATGACCCCTTATTTATAGGGGAGAGAGGATGGGGAGAATACAAGGGACTAATTACAATAGGCGAACTGATATTTACAGACCGTGTCGAGCTGTGCGGTTAGACAAGCTAATCACAGATCAACATACAGACCAACCGTATCAACAAAGTATTCGTCGGTCTCTAATCCACGGATCGCAGTTGAGCACTAGGAGAAACAGAGGCAGTTAGACAAACTCTAACCGCCAAGACGCAACAGCTTTAGTCATCTGATCACCAGACCGCAATAGCAGAACCATCACCTGGCTTCTCTTGCTATAACAAAGGTGTTGTTACACTGGTCATCCTCAAAACAAACATACCGCACCAGACTGCTAGAGCAGTCTGCCAAAATGCCAAGGCTAGATCGCCAGAGCACCAGGACCAGACCGCTAGAGAAAATCGCCAGACCGCCAGAGCACCAGGACCAGACCGCCAAAGCCGACCGCCAGCACCAGACCGCCAGAGCAGACCGCCAAGAGATGTTCTAACAAAAAGGATGTAGGTGTTGATAAAGATGTGATACATAGAATCCAAGCAGGTTAGTTGAAGTTGAGAGGCGCATCAGGGATCTTATGTGATTGTAAAGTACCATTAAAACTTAAAGGCAAGTTTTACGATACTGCAATTAGACCAGCGATGCTATATGATTCTGAGTGTTGGGCAGTAAATTGTGTACATGAGCAAATAATGGGAGTTGCAGAGATGAGAATGCTTAGGTGGATGTGTGGGCAAGCGAGACTGGATAAAATTAGAAATATATGTATCAGGGATAAGACAAGAGTGGCGCCAATTGCATAGAAGATGCGAGAAGCTCGACTAAGGTGGTTTGGATACGTATAAAGGAGGCTATTATTGGTACCAATTAGGCGTTGTGAGAGTTTAGTCATTAGGCATGTTAAATGGGGGAGGGGTAGACAAATAAAGACTTGGAATGAAACTATAAGGAAAGACATGATGTGCTTAGGCATTAGTGAGATTATGACTAAAGATAGGTCACACTGGCGATAAAGGATCCATATAGCCGACCCCATTATAGCGGGATCAAGCCATGAGTGTTGTTGTTTTGTACGTGAGGAACATTGTATTATTATGAAAACTAGTTTTGTGATTATTATTGTTCCATGTGATCTCACTTGACTTGCAGGATTTATTTTACTGTATATTAAAATTTTAGCGCTTTCGTGAACGTAACCCAAAGTTTGCAAGTTTTCTTTATTTTTTTATGATTGGCTGTGAATTCTGTGATATTTTACAAAGAATTTAGTTTAGGTTATTATTACTTGAATTTTCTTTCGGTCTTGTTTGTGCATGCATACATCTTCCTAGTATTCAGTTAGGATTTTCTCCAACACCACACCTTAGATTTGCATATACTATAGTCAGGCATTCCCCACACTAGATTTTTCATGTGCTGATATTAAAGTGCACCTTTGAAGAGGAGTGAAAAGAGAATAATATGTCCAATGTACAACTCAATGCTGCCCTATTGTCTGCAGAGCGTGGTCAAGCACATATATAATGTATTTAACATCTCAGCAAGTTAATTTAATGAATTAGTGAGTAGTTCAATTGCCCAGCTCAACGCATTTCAATTTAAAATATTCATATAAATAAAAAATAGGTCATTAGGGTTCATTCAAGGAGGTTATTATTCAAAATGTTGTTCTTCTCCACTCTCACACTTCATATATCTATTTTCCACTCTTGTTTGCACAGTCATCTTCTAGTCCTCCATATGGCCCTTGTTCTTCTCCTGCCTAGATGGTCAGGGATCTCCTATCATCTCGAGAGCTAGTGGTTCTCCGCGCACATCTACATCCATTGTTCTTCTCCTCCAACCATCATGGATGACACTTTCTGCATTAAGGATTCTTTTTGTGCTTTGTCTCCTTGATTTTTTCTCCACCCGGTTTTCGAATTGCTAGATTCTTTGATTTAATTTAATTTTTTGTTTCTCAACTTTCAATCAAACATGTTTTGTGTTCATAATACGTTTATGATAAATCTTATGCTATTGCTTGCATAAACTTTAACTTGCTTATTATATTGCCTAAAAATTGTTTGATGACATTTTATTGCATATACTTTAAATATTAGTATATTTTGTTTTATGAATATTGTTAAGTTTTTCCATACCTTGTAGTGTTTCCTGAGCATTAAAGTTTAAGGCTCAAGTTGTTAGATGCGTGCTTTATTTACGTTTCATACTCAAAGAAGATACATCTTAGTGCTTCTCATTGCTCTTTTTATGTTGACAACATAAGAAACATCATTATATCAATTGTTCTAACAATGTTTGATCATGTGGTAATCCTTAGAGAGGGAAGACCCTTAAACTCACATGATGAAGAATTGCAAATGAAAAGAAAGAAAGGTGAAAACATAATGAAACATCAAACCAAGTACTAATATGATACTCATTCTGTCGGTGAAGGAAATCATCAAAGTTTACTCATTAAATTAGACGGGGGAGGGCCTTAAACTCAGATGATGAAGAAAGAAATGTGATAATGCATTATTTCCTACAAAATTTGAGGGGGTGATGAAGAAAGAACAAAGCAAGGAAGAAATATGCAGACATAATGAAACATCAAACCAATTACAATATGATACTTATTGCACTGGTGAAGGAAATCATCAAAGTTTACTTACCCATATATGTACCACATGGCTCCATATAATCATCATCCTTCTGCAAAATAACAAGTTGATTTTGGAAAGCCACAGCTACATGTTCTCCATTAGGGGAAACAAAAAGTGCCCTCTTTCTCTTAGACCCTCTTGGTCTCAGGTATTCATTCCATTTCTGTTTAAGATGTTTTGCACCTTCAAAATAAGATAATGTTAACAAACACGATACAATAATAGTTTCAAACGGTTCCAAGTATTAGGAATCCGTTTTTTATTTTCATCGTTGTTCAGCAGAAGGTTTTTTGATGTTCCACCCGGTCTTCTTCACTTATGAAAACTGACTAAATTTTGCATTACTCAGATTATGAATACATAACTTTCTCTCACTATTGTGATCTTAGGTTTTTTTTTTACAAAGGAAACAATAAAACACCAATTTCATAACATTAATCCTCTACGGATATTTATAGTTAAGAATTTGAGAAGAAGAACATCGAAATGCAAACTGCAGCATACCCTGAATTGAGAAGTAAGACAGCAAACCACTTCTAGATTCACTGCTTCCCTGATTCCAAAAATATACAAGAAGTTGGAAAAAAATAATGATTTTATATTATAATTCAAGCAGCAGTAGAAATATAGTGAATGCTGATACCTTTTGTTCGGACAATTCTGGAGCGAAAACCCCTGCGGCATGCTGACGGGTCTCATAGATCACCTCCTCTTCTACCTCTTCTCTTTCCGGCGCCATCTCCCGTCTTTTCTCTAACTCCAGTGGCTAAGTTTCCTAAACCAATGTGATGCGTAGGTAGATGGTGCAATTTCCCCTAGCAATATCCTTTGGTTTCGAGATCCCTCTTATCGTCTGGGCGCAGGCTTCTATGGCCTTCCAATAAGAGAGAATTTTGATGAAAATGGAGAGTCCTCCGCTCTCCGCCTGCAGAGTCGGCGTTCGTTAATTCGCAGGGGACCAGATAGAAAATAGCGATTGGGATCAGGAGAAATACTTCCAATTTTGACAGTTTCGTCGCAAATGTGCCGCCGCCACTGGAGGAAGAAGACGTCCCGAGCGATGTCGTTTTTACCGGAATGTTGTCCCCACAGTAGGAGGAGGCTGGAGTTTCGCCTCTCTGCTGGAGGAGGGAGGCCGGAGTTTCGCCGTGGGAGGAGGGTTCGACCGCTGTTGGGTTGCACCGTGGGAGGAGGAGGAAGAGGGTTCAACTGCTGTAGGGTTGCGCCGCTGGAGGTGGGTGAGGAGGATTCTTGGGTTGCGTCGCGGGAGGAGGAGACCGGGATTTCTCCGCGGGAGGAGGATGGTTCGGCCGGTTGCTGCAGGGTTTCGCGGCGGAGACTAGAAAAATCCAGAGCTGGGGGAGCGCGAATAGAAGCGGGGTCAAGACTCGAGAGACTATTTATTGAGGGTTGATATTAGCAGTCCACAAATGGATATTCGCAGTCCACTTATATTCGCAGTTCATAAATTATAATCGTAGTCCAAAAATATAATCGCAGTCCAAAAACATTACTTCAACTAGGACCCAAAATAATAAAATTCTGCCACAATAAAAACTTTTAAATGCGCAAAATTGTTCATTTAGAGTCCCAAAAGAAGGTTTGAGCGATTAAATACAACAGTTTATGCAAAATTCAACAGTTTTCCCCCAATGGAGATTGAGCAAAACATGTTATCAACAACAGTTGCCATCAAGCACCATGAAACTGCTCCGAGTAGCCCAGACAAAATAAGGTATGACCTTCTCTGATAGCCACAAAGAGGAAAGGAGTCATTGTCATTATAAACATGTAAGCCAATAATGTACTAACATTTGATAAGAGAGCAAAAATGGGCACAGAAAGGGAATCTAAACCTGATAAATCCATAAAGAGGCTTGACCAGCCATGGAAAAGAAGATAATCCAGATATAACAGCAGTCTGAATGAACAATACAAATGATGAATCAGATGTTAATAGCTAACACTATAACATACATGAAACAAACAGTGAGAATATTACGAACCCATTCAATTAACTCATCTCTACTGAAAAATACTGTGCTAGTAACAAAATGACTCCCAACATCTATTTGCGTAGCCTGTGACTGATTCACATTCTTAATGTCCATTTCAATAAGAGAACTGAAAACACATTACAACTAACATTAAACTCAATGACATTAAGCACTACATAAATAGCAAATTTCAAAACTAATAGAAGATATTAGGCTAACCGTTCATCCATTTCAAAGGACAGTGAAGCGTGCGAAGAGACGACGAAGCGTGCAAAGAGGAGAATACCTGCAATATGCCATTGACGAGATCAGAATTTTTTTTTCAGGAAATCGAAACCCAAAATAAGAGAAGAGGAGATCAAACCTTTTTTCAGGAGATTGTTGGAGGACCTAGGTCTTGGAAAAAAGTCACCGGAGCACCACTGCTGTAGAAACACTAGAGGACGTCGCCGGATCTGGGGATGAAGGTTGCTGTCGGCGAGCTTGAAGCAGGAGAGGCCGTTCTGAAGCTTTGGCGAACGCCGTCGGCGGTAAGGGGGAGCACGAAATCGCGGAGGAGGCGGTTTGGGGGAGCACGAAATCGCCGGAGGAGTCGGTTTGGGGGAGCACGAACTCGCCGGAGGAGGCGCCGTCCGCCGTTCGGGGAGCACGAAATCGCCGCAGCTTGCGATCGCGAAGGAGGGGGCGTGGTCGGGGAAGGCAACAGTAAACCCTGGGGTGCGAGCTAAAAAGAGAGGGTTTATTTTGGTGGGTTTTTTTCTTACTTTTTGGACTGCGGATATCTATTATAGGACTGCGAATATCAATCCTCCTATTTATTTTACCATCTAATTTTAGGGGAGAGTAACTCATCCAAATTTTGTTCAGACTGAAAAAATTTTAGGTTGGTTACTCTCATCAAAAAATTATTAATGTATATTGAATTTAATGTGATGAGTGCTTAATGGGTTGCGATTAGAATCCGATAGGAATTCAACAACTCATAATCGGGTATTTAGGATTTGTCTATAAATATTCGGGCAACGAGTAAATCATTTCAAACTAGACGGTCATGCGGATGCTTCGAGCACACTCCAACAAAAATAGGTACTCAATTAAATGTTGAGCGAGTGACCCTTGATCTGATATCCTACGGCTCATATGTTATTAAATACTGACCGTTGATCAATATTTCGATAGATCATATTATTTCTGCAGGAAATCAACGGTCGGTATTTAATACTGCACATATTTTTAGGTGAGAGTAACCCACCTAAAATTTTCAGGCACTATTTCCGGCAGTAGTAAGCTGGTGGGACTTGGGAGCGGAGCGCCAAATTGAAAACTGCCTTTTTTATTTTTCACCTAATTAATTTTTATCAATTGATTTATTTAAATTAATTACCGAAATTTGGCAAACCATAAAAAACCGCGTTTGACATTTTTCTAGATCCTAACAAACAATCTCACTCTTGATGGACAACCCCTCTCATGAATTCTATCAGTAGGGTGTGCAAACATGGGCGGAATTAGACCTGGGCACGGTAGGGCACGTGCCCGAGCGGTTTTTTCCGCGATTTTCACCGGGGGAGAAGGAATCCCGTCGCTAAGTCTGCTGCTCCCGTGCCCTAGCCCGTCGTTGCTCCCGTGCCCTAGCCCGTCGTTGCTCCCGTGCCCTAACCCGTCAAGCGTCGACAACGACGATTTACACCGATGCAGTCTGCCAGACTTCGCACCACTTCGCATCGGTGCGAAGTCTGGCGGGCTGCAGCGGTCCAGATTTCAGTCCAGATTCTGGACAAATTTCAGTCCAGATTTCACTGTGAAATATTTGCAAAAAAAATCAAAAATCAGGGCCGCCGCCCCCGAACCCCCGCTCAAGGTGCGCTCCCCCCCCCTGAACCCCCGCTCAAGGTGCGCTCCCCCCCCCCTCCCCAGAACCCTCCAAATTGACAGTACTTAGATTGTGCTCGTGCGACTTCAAAATCCCAGTTCCGCCGCTGTGTGCAAAAAGAATCGAAGAATCGAGAACTGACTCGGAATCGAATTTAACCGATCAATTCAAGACGGTACTAATAGTTCTCGGTTCAAGTATGATTCTTGAAAAAACAAGAACCGACCTTTCAGATAGGTTCTCAGTTCTTGCAGTTGGGTACCCGTGAACCGAATTGAGAATTGAATTTCTAATACTTGATTAAGAAAATCATATTTGATTATCACTATATAGTCACGTACCCATATTTTCAATCTTTGGACATTAAATCTCATTCGCCTAACTAATCTATACCCAACATACGATTCTCCTAACAGTTATTTCTTAAACTCAATCAGTCTACTTGCAATCCTCATCCTTCCAGTCATCTACCCCACTCTCTCATCCCTCCAAAAACTCATGCAATTCTTCATATTCGTTCTTGGAAGTGAGGTACAACATTCATTTACTTGTCTTGCAAACATCCAGCCTCCTGAAACAATCCATACAACTCAACATGTTGTTGTCCTGAGTTGTCAATTCCCACCGTTGTCCTCAGTATAAATTTCATATGTTTTACTTGTGAGAAAGTGTTTTGTTGTATGTCATTTTTCTATCGAAAAATTGTTTGTTGCTGCTATGTTTTCTTTTGAATTGCATGCTACTAACTACTAACTTGTAATGAACTGGATTTTTTAAAATAACATTTCATTTTATTCGATTATTCAAATGACTATGAGTGGAACCGAGAACCGAACCGAACTTTTCGGTTCAGATCTGGTTCTATATTTTAGAACTGTGTGTCGGTTTCAATTCCAAAAATACGGAACCGACCTTACATTAGGCGGTTCCTAATTTTTGGTGGAACCGAACCGGTCCGAGTTGCACCCCTAGTTCTCTTGAGTTCATCGTTCTTGTGATGCCAAGTCTTCTTACTCGAAGCTTCACAAATCCGAGCCTCTTCTTCATTTATTTTATATCTATCTGGCAACGAGCAATGGAGGAAAAAATAAATGCTTTGAAGAATGCCAAAATCCGGGATCTTCTGCATTTAACTAAGAGTACTCATCTCATCAACTGTAAATGTGTCTATAAATCTCATTCAAGTTAAATCCCACGTCAGCACCCAAGCACCCAAGCACATGATCTTTTATTATTATTATTATTATTATTATTTTCTACGGCCAAACCATGCCCCGTGATTTCATGAAATCCCACCAACTTCTTTTTTCTTATTCATGTCACCTTAGCATTTTCACTAAGCTATCAGCCACCTTCAATATTTTCAAATACAGTCCCCTCTCCATAATATGCCACATTTCATCATTTATGTGTTGCCACCTCCTCATGCATGTGCACGTGGCCTTTTCACATTCCTCATATTTATTATTGTTGTCCACACTCACTCAGTCTCTTGGCTTTCCGTGAGATCCAATTCCTCTCCCTTGAACACATAAATTCTCCTCTTAAATGCGAATTTTCAACGCTTCATATTGTCGCCCATGTTCATTCCCCTCTTTTCTTATAAGTAGTGACAGATTCCATCAGCTCTCGAGAGTCCACTTCTGCCCTTTTTGGTGGCTCATTTCCAACATTTATTTTATTAGTTTAGTTTTATTTTATGTTTTTATTTAATGCAATGTAGTTCTCTTATATTTCATGTATTCTTTTCCTTTATTCAATATAATGTTTTTATTTTATTTTAGAAATCATCTTTCTTTTTATTTCTCATACTTTTTTGTTTCATAACAAGTAGTTATAATATTTAATGTCGATCATTGCGAACGTTTAGTGAAATAAATATCTATCTTTATAATCGTTCTTTTCCACATTTGATTTATTCGTGATTAATATTGGGTTCATATGTCAATGTGTGGACTTACGTATCTGTTTTTGTATTCTGGTTAGCCGAAAGGCACTTGCATACAAAGAGATCACTCTCGAATAAAGAGAGTTGGATGCAATCTTTGAAAGAGGATGACGTGATTCTTCCGATTTTGTGGGATTCACCTCGTTAAATTGAATATTAGGTTACTGATTATAGAACGATAATTCGTTTGATATACCTAATCCCAGATGGGCGTATTCCTCGAGAGAGGTGTGTTCATAATTTGGGAATCCCCGCAGTCAAGGATCAGATAAAATATCTTGTATATTTCATTCAAAGTGCGTTTAGTTCAAGTTTAGGTTTATTTCTTCGCATTTAGTTTAAACATAAATTTCATCTTAAATTTTTCATCGGAAAAATAATAGTTTGTTTTCTCAAAGTAGCGGTACTCGGCAGACCAAAATTTTAATACGATATTGATATCTTATACTATATTTTGATAGGTACACTTGCTTTAATGGAGTATAGATTAGAGAACGAATTTCTCTATCAGCAACTAGGCTTGCAAGTCAAAACCAACCAAACCGCAAAACCGAACCAAACCAAACCAAACGTTTGGCTCGGTTTCAGTAGGCCGCGGTTCGGTTACGGTTTTGTTTTTAGAAAAACCATGCGGTTTGGTTCGGTTTATGGTTTTGTGTGACAAATCGAACCGAGTCGAACCAAACCGAACCGTTGTGTATAAAAATATTTAATTTATTAATTAAATTTCATTAAATTATACGGTTAATCACATAACAGTTAATTACATTTCATATTTTCATTAAACCTTACATTAAAGTGTTGAACCATACGCTTCATGATTTTGACTTTTGCGACAAACAGTTAATTATATTTCAATAATGATTAAACCTATGGGCAAACCCAACACACCTGGGCGTGATTTTTCACAGATTTCACCTGGCGATATAAAACTCATTTTTGTTGGTTGCTTCTCCCTCGTGAGTCGTGATTTGTCATATCCCGCTAACTACGCGCCTCTCTTCCGCCATTCCGAGTACCGCACACCATTCTTACTTCTTCTTTACGTTCGTCGTTTCGATCTCGGATCCCGTATGGAGTGTTTCGTTCATAAATTAGGGCAGAGGCACAAGGAGACCGAGTGATAGTCGCAGCACCAATCTTCCTGCATCCCGCTTCTATCTTCTGATAGGCATCTTAACCATCTTCTTCTTCCCTATTTTGAGGAATCAAGATGCATCTTTGAACAATCAACATTCTATGATTCCGGTGAGGTGATTTCCAATTTCTCTGAATCTCTGAGATCCTAACTTCCTATTTCTCTTAATTCGATCAAAGATGACTCATATTGCTATTTATCCTTTTCCATGTTTGGTGCTCTCTGATTTTTCCCTTTCCAGATTCCAGTTCTTGCCCCATTAGCCATTGTTGTTCGTTTCTTACCAGATTCGAAACTCTTGCTTCCAGCGGCCAAGCAAGTATTTCTCTTATATATATATATATATGTATTATTTTTTTGATTAAGCATCTAAGTTGTAGTTGATCTATAGTCTAGATATTTCTCTAATCTAGATCTTTTTCCAAACAAACAAAGTTGATGAATATTTCATTTTCCATTCATTTGATTTTAGAGTCCTGAAATGATTAGGTGATATGAATTGTGTACAGACATCATTTTCATGCATGTTGGGTGGCTGAGCCTTATTCATTGCAACATCTCTGATCTCTATCATTAAATCTTTAGCATTTATCACATTATTTAAATCACCAAAACCGAACCGAACTGAACCAAACCATTCGATTTGGTTCGGTTCGGTTTCAATGTGTGAGCGGTTCGGTTCGGTTCCCAATTTTTGGAACCACATAGGGGTAGTTCGGTTTGCGGTTTTGCTTACAAACCGAACCAAACCGAATCGTTACAGCCCTATCAGCAACGTTATTCACCAGCCCAGAATTCAGTTGAGCGCAATTATCGACGCGTCTATCCGGGAAAGCTATAAAATGGTCGCAATCCTTCATTTGAATACAAGTGAGGACATGAGACTTAGATCATTCCTTCACTTGGAATTCATCCTGCTTCCTTTCTAGTCCACTCAATGCTCACTTGGATGCTTCAGCGGACCTGGGAGAAGGCATAGGGAAACACTGTCGCGGACGCTCTCGCAGTCACTATACGAAAGCTCTGCGGGCTTAGCTTTTTCTTCTGCTTTCTTTGTACTCAAAGCCTATAACGGTGAGGTGGCATGTCAGTCTGTCACCCTCTGAGGAATACAAATACTAACAAACAAAGGGAAAATACTAGATTTTGGCCCGACGCAGATCCAGTCACCCGATTTTCACCCTTTCCAAGTTTTCCACGTTAAATAATGCTCCTTGTCATTGTTGTTTTGTTTTCGTTTGACTTTTTGTGCACCCATTCCAACTCAAAGCTAAGGCGGTCCGATTCTCAAAACCGGAGGAAAATCGTGTGACCAGCAACAAGACTTTTACTTTAATTGTCAAAATGACCATTATACGCATCATTCTTGTCATAACTTTCATTCACTTCTAAGACATTTCTCAGATGTATGTCAAAAACACCTTTCTCCACGATGATCTCTCTAAAGATGTCTATATGACACCGCCACCCGAGGTACCACACTTAGTCGGGCAAGTTTGTCACCCCCGCATGTATTTTTATGGGCTTAAGCAATCTCCTCGAGCATGGTTTTTTCAGATTTACTACAACCATTTTGACTGCTGGATTTACTCCATGTTCTCAGAACCCTGCATTGTTCACACACACCTTCAATACTCTCTTACTGGTATATATCGATGACAAAATCATCTTGGCTGACAACTCATGCCATATGCAACATCATTTTGAAAAACGAAAGATCTCAGATCTTTTCATTATTTTCTTAGTCTTAGAATAGATCGCTCCCCCAAATGATATATCTTATCCCAATGAAAGTTCATTCACAAGATTCATTATAGAGCCATGATGGCTAATGAATGCACCGCTCCTACTACTCTTGAATTAACCCCCAAGCTTAATTCTCAATAAGGAGAAATACTGTCAGATCCCCCAGATACCAACAACTTGTTTGATTGCTAATTTATTTAACAACATGTCACTCAGATATCCCATATGTTGTATATATCACCAGACAATTTGTCTCATAATCCAGAGGCACTCACTATGCAACCCTTCTCCACATCATGCGCTATATTTGTGACAATTTACAAATCTTTGTTTTTCTTATCAAACTCTTGTGTGTCTCTTTGTGCCTACACTAGCGTAGAACTGAGCATATTATGTGAAACTCGAAAGTCGTTAGAATATTGAGCCGAATCAAAATCGATTGAATTCGACTCAATTTGAGTCGATTCAATTTAACTCTAATCACATTTAGAGTTGATTTTGAGTAAATCCCGAATCTCTCGAAATATGATTTAAATCAGCTCGAATTAATAAAAAATATTTTGTATTTATTGATAAAATATTATTTTAAAATTAAAAACACTAAAATTTGAATCTCTAATCAAGTCTTTAAGGGGTGTGTTTGTTTAGTAAGTACGACGCAAAGGCTTTGGAATTGAGCCAAAACTGATTCCTTTGTTCGTTTGCAGAAAGATTTCCAGGAACATGTATTGAATCTTCCATTTTTTTTTATTCGGCTGGATAATAGAATTCAAAAACGAGAATTGATGTTATAGGTGTTGAGGTATATTGAAATAGGTGTGACGGGTGCTTAGTGGGTTGCGGTTAGGATCTGATAGAAATCCAATAACTCATAGTCGGGTATTTAGGGTTTGCCTATAAATACTCATATATGCTAGGGGCAACAAGTAGATTGTTTCAAACTTGACGGTCACGCAGATGCTTCGGGCACTCTAACATTCTCGAAGTTTGTTTCGTTTTGCCTTAGCTCCGCTCCCGTGGCCCTCTCTCCCCGTTCGCGATTTTTTCTGAATCGCCATCGCCGCTCGATTCCTGGGGTCGAAGTCACACCGCCTGGAGGGAATCGATCTGTCACTCCTGCAATATCGCTATTCAGAATTTCCACCGCGGCTGACCGTTCGTGGAAGAAGCACGGCCGCTCCGGTCGCCGATCGAAAAGAAAGTTGCCAACACCGTTCCTGTTCCGTAGCCGATCAAAAGAAGAAAGCCGCCATCGTCGTTTTCAATCGTAGATCCGACCGATCTCGACAAATCCCGCCACTCTCATTTTTTTGGAAGAAGCCTGTCGCCTCCGCCGGATCTCTCGGTTATCGTGTTTTTTTCCATTGCTCTAGGTCAGGATCTACGCCTGCTGTCACCGGAAGTCTCTCCGGTCGTTCTCATTTTTTGTTGGTCTTGCTCCCAGATTGTGAAGGAGGGCTTGCTGTTACCGGATCTTTTTTGGTCTAAGAAGGAGTGATTTTTCTGGATCTGTTTTTCCCGTTTTCCTCCAAGAAGGGATCTAGGGAGGATAGTCTTCATTCTTCAAAATAACTTAGAAGGAATCAAGTGATATCACCTTCTCCATTCATTGGCTTTTATGATCTTTGTTTGACAGAGAATTCAAAGGATTGATATCTGTTCTTTGGATCCAGATCAGTTGACAGAGGTGTGCCTTTGTGGAGTTTGTGGAATTTGGTTCTTGTCTGGTTGTATTGCCGCTTGGAGGAACAAATAATTTTCTCCTGGATTGGATCTGAAGAATTCACCGTCGTCGGCTCGCTCAGGTGATTTCTTTCTTGTTTTACTGCTTTTGTTCTAGGTTGTTAGTGGCGCTCCAAGTCTTTTAGTCGGAACCCACTATGTCGAAAGGTAATTCTCCTGTGCCGATGATCAAACTGAAGAAATTCTCCAACTCAAAGTATAGTGCCTGGAAGAGGAACACGCAGTTCAGTATGAAGTTCCTGAATATCTTCTACACCGTGCAGTCCGACTTTGAATCCTTTAAAGGAGGAGAAGATGATGATCAGTGGATCAACAATGAAGACTTCTGTCGTGATTACATCCTGAACTGTCTATCTATCAGGCTGACAGAAACCTACAACAAGATGAAAAGAGTCAAGGAGATCTGGGAAGCCTTGGAGGAACAGTTAAAGGAAGAGGAGAACATGTCCAAGACGCACCTGATGGACAAATTCATGGCTTTCACCTTCACTGAGGAAAGGGAAATCCTTTCACAGGTAGTTAATTTTGAAAATTTGATGGACAAGCTGAATAGTGAGAACATCCCTCTGCCAGATGAGTTTGTCGTAGGTGTGATACTTTTAAAATTACCCTCAACTAGGTACTCTTTTAAGACTGAAATGTATCGGAAGAAGACGCGGGTGATCCTGAAAGACCTCAAGCGCTTCATATGCATTGAGAATGAGAACCGGACTAGGTACGTCTTAGAGACAGTTAGCAAACAGACCTCTGTTGCTAACATGCTCACGTATCCTAAGCGAAAGCCTAATCCTGGAAAGACCAGATCACCGGCCAGTGCACCCGCAATTGCTGCCACCAGCAAAAAGATTAAAAAGTTCAAAGGCAAGTATTACAACTATAACAAGTGGGGTCACTGTGCTTCCGAGTGAGATCAGCCCTAAAGGGGCGAATCCAACACACCCAGGACTAATAACAAAGCCAATATGGTTTATCAAACTGCGCCTACTGACTTTGTTGTCATGGTCGGAAAGAGGAAGGTCAGTTCAGAGTGGTGGCTCGATTAAGGTGCTACTTGCCATATCTGCAACAATTCTGCGCTTCTGGAGGATGTCAAAGAAGTTAAAAAGACTATCACTATTGCTAATGGCGCTGTAGCTGATGTGCCGAGGGTGGGGAATGCTACTCTGACTCTCTCTTCAAGTACGCGTTTACTTTTAAAGAATGTTAAATTTATACCCTCGTTAGCTGCTAATTTAATTTCTATTAATCTGTTATACAATGCGAGTATGTCGTTTAACATTAGTGGTGGCCGAGTAACCCTTATGATTCACTCACATTACTTTAGTTGTGTGTATGTAGTTAATGGAATGTATATGTTGAATCTAGCAAACGAGGTAGTCAATCAAGTTAGTTCAAATTTGATAAATCCTAAGACTTTACATGCAAGACTATGACACATGAACTATAGGAAACTACTTCTGCTAGCTAGAACTCACAACATTCCCTTAGACATAACCATTAAGTTTGACAAATGTGAAATTTGTGTTCAAATTAAGATAAGTAGAACACATTTTGGTCAGGTTTCTAGGAGCACACAATCGCTAGAGTTAATACATTTCGATATTTGTGACTACAAAAGTTGTCACTCGATGAGGTAGGAAGTATCTGATAACTTTTATCGACGATTACTCTAGATTTAGTCACATTTACCTACTTAAATCCAAAGATGAAGCTTTTGAAAAATTTTGTATTTTCAAAAATAGGGTTGAAAATCAATTGGACATGAAAATTGAAAGGCTAAGGAGTGATAGAGGAGGCGAATACGTCTCGGGGAGTTCAGAGATTTTCTTGTCAGTAATGACATAATTCATGAAACGACTGCCCCGTATTCACCACAATCTAATAGTATCGCCGAAAAGAAAAATAGGACTTTAATAGAAATGTTGAACTCTATGTTATTAACTGCTGGCATGCCTGCGACCTACTAGGGTGAGGCCGTCCTCATGTCAAATCACAATCTTAATAAAGTACCTCATGCGAAGTTGACTAAAACACTCTATGAGTTTTGGTTTAAGAGACCTCATAGATTTGATAATCTTAAAATCTGAGGCTGTATCGCTTATGTTAGGATATCAGACTCTGAAAGAGCTAAGATTGGACCTAGGATGAACACTTGCGTCTATCTATGATGTGTAAAGGATAGTGCTGCTGTTAGATTTTTAGATCTCTCAACTAATACTGTAATAGAATCTAGAGATGCGGTTTTCTTTGAGGATAAGTTCCTTAAGGATAAAAACCTAAAGCTTCTAGGTCTGCCAACTACTACTACTGAGCCTATTGTTGAGCTAGAAATAAGAAACCTTGACACTGATCCTATAGACACTAGTGGGTTAACATCTACAAGGTTATCTAATTGAGAATGAGTGTCTAAAAACTTCAGTACAAACTTTGTGACTTACCAAATAAAAACTGATCCATCGACCTATAATGAGGCGATACAATCTAGAGATTCTCTGTTATGGAAAGAAGCCATGGATGATGAGATGAACTCTCTCTTACAAAACAACACTTGGACCTTGGTCGACTTGCCCAAATGGGATAGAACCATTAGAAGTAAGTGGGTTTTGAATAAGAAGCTTAATCCTAATGGGAGTATCACTAAATACAAAACACGTCTAGTTGCCAAGGGCTATACTCAAGTGAGTGATATATACTACTTTGATATATACTCACTTGTTTGTCACATTGCGACAATTTGGATACTTCTCGCATTAGCATCTATTGAACATTTTGGTGTTCATCAAATGGATGTCAAGACTGCATTTTTAAATGGAGATCTGACTGAGGAGATCTATATACACCAACTTGAAGGGTTTGTCGTAGAAGGTCTAGAGAATAAGGTCTGTAAGTTGATTAAGTCACTCTACGGATTGAAGCAAGCACCTAAATTATGGCACAAAAATTTTTACACTTGTGTTAAAGACATGAGTTTTAAATCTAGTATATCAGATAAATATCTATACGTAAGAACAAGTTCAAATAAAGTTATAATTATATGTTTGTACGTTGACGATATGATATTTCTAGGTACTAATCAGTCTGAGGTGGACGACGTAAAAGTTTTCTTGATGGCTAAATTTAGCATGACAAACTTGGGAGTGGTGAAAACCATCATATGTATGAAACTGAATATTACTAAAAAGAGTATTACCTTAAGTCAGAGTCACTGCGTTAGAAATCTACTAGAAAAGTAGGGTTACGTTAGTAACAAAAGGGATGAGACTTCATACAACAACAATAATAGACTGAAACTGAATGAAGGTTCACCTATTAGACAGTTGGATTACTCCAAACTCATAGGAAGTCTCATGTATGCTACAACCTGCACTAGACCTGACATAGCCTTTACGGTCGGCATGTTAAGTAGATTTACGAGTAACCCTGAGAAGGACTATTAGGATTCCTTAGACGGGCTAATGAGATACTTAAAGTATACTGAGAAGTATACTTTGTGTTACAGTGGACATCCTCCTGTGCTTGAGGGGTATTCTGACGCCTTCTGGTGCTCAAAAATTGCTGATAGTAGATACACTAGTGGTTTTGTGTTTACCCTACGAGGAGCAGTAGTAGCTTGGAAGTCAAAGAGGCAGACGTGCATTGCACTATCCTCCATGGAATCGGAACTCTGCTTTCGCTTCAGTTGGAGAAGAAGCAGAGTGGATAAGAGATCTGATAATAGACATTCCAATGACGAGTCTGAAAATACACTATATTTTGTTATATTGTGACAATCAAGACACAAAGATTATTGCTACAAATACGTTGTTCAATGGAAAGCGAAGACAGCTTATGATGAAATAGGTCTGGTTGACCTATCTCACAAATCAGAGGATAATCTTCCTTTTGGACGTGAGATCAAAAGATAATATAACAGATGTCCTTACCAAGAGTTTATGCAGGGTTCTAACAACTAAAACATCAGGGGAGATGAGACTAAAGTCCATTTAGTAGGACTTAATACCTTGCTTATGTTTTAAATTTTAGAACCGTAGTCTGCCTACATTCAAGCATCTAGAGTTGAGTACACTGAAGTATTTCAGATGCTATCTGATGAAAGCTAGAGATGATTAGTTGTTTTCAGTCATTCCAAACTTGATGACTTACGCAATTATTTTATTCAAAGGCTGAATTGGGTATCATTCCAAAAAGGAATAATGAAGTTGTTGATATGAGTCCTGATGTTATGATCATTAATTATATCATTCCAAACTTGATGATATGATGGTCACATGTTTTTGTATCATTCCAAATTTGATGATATAATACAATTGTGAAATAGTGAATAATAATCTTAATAATCGATGGAACATAGTTTGATTCTATGAAATCAATTTTCTAATTATGTGTAAATTAGATAGAGATGCTGATATGTAATTCTTTCTTCCTGCTTAGAGTATTACGTTCTTTTACTGCTAGAACTAATAACTTTAATTTTGATTGGCAAATGTTAGAATTCATTGAGATTTGTCTCATGACATTCTTATGTTATTTGTTTGCAGATCAAATGAAGATTGGAGGAGAGAAAGTTGATTTCGACTCTGATGAAGATGATCTGCTGTTATCGTAAATCAATTTTTTAGTTTGAGTTTTTCTTTCAGATTTTCTATTGCTATGTTTGGTACTATGTGTTTGAGTTTAGATATTCTGTATTCTAAAACTCATATTTATACTTTCTGAAAACTCATTTTTTTGGTAGTTATTAACTCTTGTTTAAGTAACATGTACTGTGCTAACACTTATTTACAATATAGGAGGAGATTGTTGAGGTATACTGAAATAGGTGTGACAGGTGCTTAGTGGGTTGCGGTTAGGATCCGATAGGAATCCAATAACTCATAGTCGGATATTTAGGGTTTGCCTATAAATACTCATGCTAGGGGCAACGAGTAGATCGTTCTAAACTTGGCGGTCAGACGGATGCTTCGAGCACTCTAACAATAGGCATGCACCTTAAAGTTGTGCATCCCTCCTCTAAATAATTAACAATCAAAACTTTCAATGGTCGTGGATATCATCTTGATAGCATTAACTCTATATCATATTCCACGAATAAAAGACGTAGTTGTTGCTTAAGCATTTAATTCCACGAGATTAGTCATGGGAAAAAGAGAGATACTCCAACATTACAATTCTGCCTACAAATTCGGATCTACCTACAATAAATCAAACTATTTATTTCTCATCCTCTCCAAACTTCTACACAACATTCAAATCACTAAAAGTCTACAGAGCAATAACATTAATGAGTGCCCCCCGCGAACACAACGAGGTCTGATCAAGTTGGAGTTGCAAGAATTCAATCTGATAAAGGTGAGTGAAGGAACTTTCGGTCCGGACGGCCCAGACGTCCCCGCAGTAGTCAAGCTAGACAAGGATGCGACCCTTAATGTCGAAGAGGGAGAGCGCCGAGAGGGTGCCTACCATGGTCGTGATGCCTCCGTTGGCAACTGGGTAGGGTTTGTAGCTATGTGATCAGATTTGGGATTTGGACTTCAATCATCGTCTCTACTCTCGAGGTAATCAAGTTAACATGTTACTCTTCTCTGCGTTGATCATCTCGGATCTCAACTTGCCAGAGAAGAGAATTGAACCTGCACCTCGTAGGAGAAGAGAAGGAAGAGCTAATACTCATGTATGTACAGAGTCCACTATGTAAAGCCCATTGCATTCTTTTTAGCCCCACATCTCTAGATTGTACATAGATTTCACTTCATTTACCTATTTATGTCCCTTTTAGTGATTAATAAAGATTGATTACTCTTGTTTTCTATGGTTCAAACATGAACTAACTAGGAACACAAGAGAGTTTTTGTATGAGTAGATGCATGGAAGGGTGTGTATTATTCTTACGGTTAAAAACTATTGTATTTACATTTAATTAATCAGTAATACATTCTTGAATACAGCTTAGTTGTCCCATTTACTATGTCTCGTGTTGGTGATTTTTGTGCGGGGCTCGAGATGGAGCAGTGTTATTGCATGGGAGTGATGCCTTTGTATAACTTGATTGGTAACAACATTTGGGGCATGTATGAGGAGAGTAATGACCATGTGCTCTGTACAATGACAATAATATTCGATCATCGCTCGAGTGACAATCATCCTATTACTATTGCACACTGTGCATATAAGACCACGTGCACTACTTCTATCATGCGTAAACACATGTATTTATTCGAGACAAATATTTGTAATCATACGCATGTTTTAAGCACAAAGCGAGAACGACACAACAATCAAGTTTTAAAACCCATACAATCAAATGATTTTGATGACGTCACACAAAAATAAAAGATTATGCATATCTAGTTTGACTTTAGATGTAACTTAGAGAGAAAGGCTCCGTTTGGCACAGCGGTCGCGGTCGTGAATGCGATGTTCACGAACCGTCGCTCATGAATGCCCAATCTCATCTAAGGAACTTCATTCACCATTATGTTCAAAAGTAAATTTCTTTTCATGATGATGGTCATAATTATTGTCATGCCAAACACAATTTATTACAGTGGCACTTTTTTCCAAACTTTATAATGTAGATTCAACCCTTTCATAAAAAATAATAAAGAGTACAATATTTGCATAAACACACTTTACTCTCACCATCACTATATATAGAGAGATGGAAAGAGGAGAGAAAGAGGAATATCGATATACCTATTATAGACCGCACTAGGTTCCATTTTTGAACAGGCCTGCAGGTCATACACCCCAACCCATCTTCGCACTCAGAACGTGGTCCATATGCAGCGGGTTGTTGAGGCAGGAATTTGAACACGTCGACTTCCTAGATAAAGTGACTTAGCACCGACCTTTATCACCAAATGCGGCTCAGTTGGTGATAATGTCCAACTCTAAGTCCTTTTATCGAGGAGATCAACGTGTTTAAATCCCCGCCTCAACAACCCGCTGCATATGGATCACGTTCCGTGTGCGGAGATGGGTTGAGGTGTACGACCTACAAATCTGTTAAAAAATGAAACACTGCACGATCTGTAACAATACCAATGTTTGAGTGTAGTGTTCAACGACAATAATACCCAATCCTCTTTCGAGTGACAATCATCCCATTACTATTGCGCAAATAAGGGCTGAAATCGAGTCGAGTTCGAATGATTTTGGCTCGGCTCGAAATCAAAATTTTCGACTCAAACTCGTCTCGAAATCGAAATTGATTTCGAGTCGAGGCGAGTCGGCTCGAAACAGCTCGATTCTGAGTCAGCTCGAAATCGAATCGAGTCGAGTCGGCTCGAAATCGAATAGAGTCGGCTCGAAATTGAGCAATTTTTTGTTTTATTCATAGTTTGCTCAAAATTAAACTGAGCAACCTATAAATTTAGCAAACGAAACACTTAAAACCTTTATTCTTTTTATTTAGTTATAAATTTTGTTATTTTAAGCTTAAAATAAGAATATATTAATAAATACATATATATTTTTAATTATTTCGAGTTGATTCAAATCATATTTCGAGCAATTCAGGGCTTGCTCAAAATCAACTCGAAATCAGATTCGAGTCAAATTTAATCGACTCAAATTGAGTCGAATCAATTTTAACTGATTTCGATTCGACTTAATTTTCGAACGATTTTCGAGCAGTTTTCGAGTTTCGAATAATATGCTCAGCCGATAAATTATATGGAAGGCCATGTGTAACACTTCTACAACTATAAATAAACACATTTATATCAGTGTAAAAAATGTCACATTATACAATTGTTTTCATTGCAAAGCGAAAAATCTACCCTCGACATAACAATAAAGCATCAAATTTAATGTCGCATGGAAATAAAATATTATGTATATGTAGTTTAATTTTGGCGATTGATATATGCACACCCTAAATGGATATACGCAGCCCTTTGATATACGCAGGCCATAAACCGCTATTTGTACACCATTTTGCTATTTGTAGCCTAAAACAAAAAAATTTGCACTTCATGAGAAACATCAACATCAAGGGCCGGAGGGAGTGGCGGGACTCGAAAATTTTCGAAGCCCGGACACACTTTTTTTAAACTTAAAATATGATATATATTTAGCGAATTGGATTTATGTATACAACTCAAAACAAGGATTCAACAATTATAAATTTGGATACTTATTTACGGATTCAATTAAACTATTAATCTCAAACTATATGTTTTCTCTGGCAATCATGTCATTGTTTAGCATGCATCTCTTTTCAGGGCATAAAACACAATCAACCACACGAATTGCAAAACTTTGTCTCATTGGGTCAATTCATCGAACATCTGCAATACAAGATAAAAAAACAATAAGATTTCAAGCAAAATGATTCATGAATATTAAATAATCTTATAAACAAAATTAATCAACGTTATTCTCAAATCTGAACTCCAGAAGCATGCTCGAGTGCACAACTTCATCGATCATCTCCTCAAATTTGAAGGAATAAAAGTAGAAAAGTACCGTTTAGAATCATGTCGCCGCTCGCCATTCCCATGGTCCATTACAACATTACTCCGTGTCTCCATCGCTTTCCCTGTTCGGGCCGAAGGAAGAAAGAACCTAATAACTGAAGAAAAAATCTAATAACAGAAGAAGAAGAATAATAACTGAAGAAAAAACTTAAGAACAGAAGAAGAAGAAGAAGAAGAAGATGAAGAGGAAGAAGAAGAAGATGAAGAGGAGGAAGAAGACAGCTCTGCTCGGGCATCAACTCTTTCACATCCCTTTTCTCTGTTCGGGCTCTGGCGGAAGAAGCTCCGACGGAAGTAGCTCCGGCGGGATGTGGGCGGGCGAACGACGGGATGTGGGCGGGCGAACGGCGGAAGCAGCTCCGGCGGATTCCTCTTCGTTTTTCCGGAAAAGTAGCGGCGGACAATTCGGTTTTCGGGAAACCAGAGGGCTGCGATTATTAAAGGGTGATGGGCTCCACCTTAATTTATAAGGAAAAGGAGACCCTCATGATCCCCATCAATGGAGATCATGAGTGGGCCCCCTAGCCCCCATGATCTTTCATGGAGATCATGGGAGTGGGCCCCCTTTCTCCACACCTTTAGGGGAAGGAACCGCCGCCGGCGGTTCCCCTCTGGCCCCGGCCGCGGCCGGCCATGGCCGGCCGCGGCCGCGGCCATGGCCCCGGCCATGGCCGGCCCTGGCCATGGCCGGCCCCGGCCATGGCCGGCATCGGCCATGGCCGGCCTCGGCCATGGCCATGGCCCGGCCATGCCCGGCCTCGGCCATGGCCCGGCCATGGCCGGCCTCGGCCATGGCCATGGCCCGGCCATGGCCGGCCTCGGCCATGGCCCGGCCATGGCCGGCCTCGGCCATGGCCCGGCCATGGCCGGCCTCGGCCATGGCCGGCCTCGGCCATGGCCGGCCTCGGCCATGGCCGGCCTCGGCCATGGCCGGTCGCCATCATGGCCGGCCGCAGCCGTGACCGGCCTCGGCCATGGCCGGCCGTGTCCGGCCACCTCCTCGCCGTCGGCGTCGTCCGGGCGGCCCCACCTCGGGATGACCTCCCCACCGTCCGATCAAGGGGGAGGCCCCGCCGGCCGTCCGATCGGGGCAAAACCACCCACTAACCCACTATGCTAGTGGTGGGGCCCGCCATAACTTCCCCCTGGAGCCTATAAAAGGACCCCAGGGGCTCCTCATTTGATCATCTTCTTCTCCTACGCCTTCCCCCCTTCTTCTTCCTCAGGTGGAAGCTCTCCCGTTCTTCTCCGCCGGCGGCCACCCCCCGTCGCCAACAACCAGCGGCCGCCTCTCGCCGCCAACCACCGGCCACCGCCCGAGATCTCCAGCGGCCCCCAGTGGCTATAAGCACCCGCCAGCGGCAATCAGCACTCGTCATAGCCCGTCGGCCCCGTCATCAGCTATTGGCACCCCACCCGCGCTCAATCGCAAAGGAAGCACCCCCAGAACAGAGAAAGACGAGCAAGGGAAGCAGCAACAACCCTGGAATACACACCGCCTCTGAACGTACACGCCTAAAGCGTCCCGCGCATTCCACCGTCCAAGTCCCTTTGGTGAGGCAGTCTGTTGCCCACCAACGGCGGCATACACTCTCCCCCTCTTCAAGATTGTAACGGGAGCGGCCTGTCGCCCCGATTCCCCCATCAAATTGTAACCTCCAGCAATCTAGTGGATTTTGACCGGCAGCGACCCGGTCACGTGGTTTTTCACCCGGTTGAAGGGTTTTCCACGCTAAAACTCTCTGTGTTCATTCCCCCTTTTCAACTGACTGTGTGCGCGCTCGACCGCTCCGCGAGCTAAGGCGGTCTAAGGTTATCCGGTCCGACCGGGGCGTCGAGTCAGTCCGCAACAGTTTGGCAATCCATACAATGCGAAAAGAATGACGCCAGAAGCAGAGTCGCCTCAATGGTAGTCAGCACAGCCCTCCGAGGAATGGGGGGCAACATTCACTCCAGGAATATGTCCCTCTGAATACTACCTGCACTAATGTGATGTATGCAATCCCGAATAATTCATCATTTCAACGACCAAGAGCGCCGCGGCCGAACCCCAAGGCAGACCAGGCAAGATACTGCGAACATCACCGAAGTCACGGCCACAACACGAACGAATGCAATGAACTAAAAGAAGAAGTCCAACGACTGACCAACTTAGGAGCAGTTGATCAATTCATATCAAGAAGAAGACCACCTAACAACCAGAACATAAGATGCACGACGGTTAAGATTGGCGAACCACCCACCAAACTGAATCAGGTTCTAGTAGACAAGGAAGTCACCACCAATATACTATTTTTATGAACTCTGCTTCAACTCAAACTCACTGCCGGATATCTCAAACTAACATCTGCAAGCGCCCGTGTTCTCGGGGATCACCCGGTACAAATCATTGGCACCATCACTCTGCCAGTCACTCTCAAAGATGCACACCGACAGACATCCTACGACGTGCAATTCGTCGTCGTCCAAGCTGATTCCGACTACACAACAATACTCCAGCAGTCACTTTGGGATGTCTTCCAATCCTGCTCAAGCCACCTCCGCCCTTAAGTCGTTTCCTTCATTTGTTTATTATGTTTATTAAAAATTATAGAAATCCGCCCGTCTGAGCTAGTAAGAACTATCCAAATGGCCTATATCTCGCCTTAAACTATTTAAACCGTGGGACCAACCCCGGACATGTTACCACCATTCTTAAATTACTTCATTCATATTATTCTTTTCTTTACTTATCTTAACAGTACAAGAACCGAGAAAATGACTCGCCCGCATGGAGATCATACAATTATATGAAACATATGGCGCTAATCAGAGCAACACCGTGGGGGCCTGCCCCCCTCACGAAGAAGCCGCGAGCCTGTCTCGCGCGAAAAGCCGTGGACCTGTTCCACGCAACACCGTGGGGGCCTGCCCCCCTCACGAAGAAGCCGCGAGCCTGTCTCGCGCGAAAAGCCGTGGACCTGTTCCACGCAACACCGTGGGGGCCTGCCCCCCTCACGAAGAAGCCGCGAGCCTGTCTCGCACGAAAAGCTGTGGACCTGTTCCACACAACACCGTGGGGGCCTGCCCCCCTAACGAAGAAGCCGCGAGCCCGTCTCGCGCGAAAAGCCGTGGACCTGTTCCACGCAATACCGGGAGGACTTGACCCTCTCACAAAGAAGCCCTCATACAAACTAGGTCGCGAGCCAGGCCCACACACTAAGCCATGGGTCACTCCCATACTAATGCACCATGACAATGATCAACTCCCACCAACAACCATCTCGTGTCAAAATGCATCTATGAAAAACACAGGACAACGACATACAAGTAAGGCTATCATAGAAAACAATGAATTGGAGCCCTAACGGCGACAATCTCAAAAGCTATAACAGAAGCAAATGACTATAAATAAATGACGAGGCATACAATATCAGATAAGCACTACAGCTACTCATCATCAGCATCCGAGCTAGAACGCTCATCATCTGAAACATCCGCAAAGCTGAAACTGGAAGTATCACACCCAAGATGCTTCCCCACGAAGCGAAAGGCCTTCGAAACACCACGACGAAGCGCTAATTGGCGTATGTCATCCATATGAGGCTCTACTTCCTTGGACCAAATGTCATCACGAACCTCCTCCGCGATCAGGCTACGATCCCGCATATAGTCCAAGGATTCCAGGTACTCCGCAAGACCTGCGACCTTCAGTTCTGATGTATGGTCATCCGAAGATAACACCTCTACCTGCGCCCTTGCCGCACAAAGCTGGGTCTCGAGGCCCGAAACCTCATCTCGCGCCGCACGCTACTGAGTCTCCAAGCCAGACGTCTCCTCCCTCGCATACTTCAACATCTGGGCAGTCCTCTCCACCACGGCTTTCTCCACATCCAAGGAAGCACGCACGTCTTCTAGCTCGGACTTCAGCTCTGACCCAACTCGATGATACTGCGCGATGTCCCGGTCATGTTCTTCCTTGAGAGAAGAGAGTGAGCCCATCGACAGTCGAAGCTTCTCCTGCAAAGCGAGATATCCATCCTTCAGGCTCACGTAATGATCGTTCCAGGTGACCGCTATCTGTGCCTGAGTCTCGATCTGCAAAAGGAAAACACACGATTAGCCGCCTTCAAACAAAAAATAAAAGAAGAGCGAAGAAACAGTAAGGCACCAACTTACCGCGTCACTCATCGCCTTCAAAGAAGAAGACATCCGGGGAACCGCTGCGCTGGCAAGTGCCCGCGGAGCCGGGGAAACAGGTAATTGTGTCTCTGGGACTGAATCATCAGAAGCTACCACCACAACGTCAACATCACTAACGGGGGCCATAACCGCTTTTCTCTTGCGGCCCCCTCCCTGAGAAGACGACACCACTCGTCCCGTGCCAACAAAAATACCACATCCCAACAATCGCCTCTCTTCGACAAAAGCATATATATTGAAGAGGCGATTAGCCAACTCGCGAGGCTCGGAAAATCCCAGCACGGGGGAGAAGTCTCGCTCCCTCCCTTTCACACGGCGACAACGATCCGGAAGCGCATTCCACACCTCAGGAAGACTCCAGAAGTTCTTCACATATCCAAACGAAGTGTTACCATGGCGACGATCTTTGCGGGACTCAAACTCCAGCCAAACCTTGTTGCTGCGCACCTCGATCTGCTCACCACCATCGAAGCGCACGTCGCATCAATCCCGAAACTGGTCCAGAGAAAGAGAGCCCCCGTGCTCACGAAGAAAAGCAATCAAGCCCATAATACGAGTAACCCCGGTTGGAGCAAACTGGGAAATAGGAACTCCACAAAACTTCAGAATCTCCACCACCTCGTCGCAGGGAGGAAGACGGAAACCAGATCTGAGCGACACTTCGCAGACAGTCAGCCAACCACGAGGAGGATTCTGAACCCGCTCCTCGGGACGCGGGATCCTCACCTCTAAGTCAGGAGGAAGTCCGAACTTCGTTCTCCAAATAGCCACACCATCTTCAGTCAACGAGTAGCGTAGACGCATTGGTCCAGCAGAGCGCTTCGGTACCTGCGCACCACAAAAAAACTAGTCAGTCCAAAAGCGGTAAAATTACGTAACTATTCACACGCACAAACCGCGCACGGCTTGCAGGCGCGCACGGCATGCACGTGCGCCCGGCCTGCACGTACACACGACCTCCGCACAAGCACCGCCGGCGCGCGCGCATAACCTGCGCGCACGCGTACCTGCGCCAGGACCAACCTGCGCGCGCGGCCTGCGCACACGCATGCGAGCAGCTCGCGCTCGCGGCGCGCGCGGCCTGCGCGCGCGGCACGCACGGCCAGCGCGCGCACGGCCAGGGCGCGCGCAGCCAGCGCGCGCGGCCTGCGCGCGGGCGGCCTGCGCGCGCGCGGCCTGCGCGCGGGCGGCCTGCGCGCGCGCGGCCTGCGCGCGGGCGGCCTGCGCGCGCGCGGCCTGCGCGCGGGCGGCCTGCGCGCCCGCGGCCTGCGCGCGCGCGGCCTGCGCGCGGGCGGCCTGCGCGCGGGCGGCCTGCGCGCGCGCGGCCTGCGCGCAGGCGGCCAGCCCGTGCGGCCTGCGCGCGTGCGGCCAGCGCGCGGGCGGCCAACGCGCGGGCCGCCAGCGTGGGCAGCACGCGCGGCCGGCGCACACAGCACGTCCGCGCACGGACCGCCTCCGCGCACGCACGGCCACGCACGGCCGATTCTTGCACCTTGCCGGCCTCCGCGCATGCTCGCCTGGCGTCCGCTTTCCAAACTAGCGCGCACTATCGTACCTTAGAACCGCACGCCATCGCCGCCATCCCGGATTCCACGCTGGCAATCACCACCGCGACCAGAGTTAGAAATCTCTCCCCGTGCTCGCTTCCCTCCCAACTGAAAGAGATTTGGGGGGCAATTGATGGGCTCCACCTTAATTTATAAGGAAAAGGAGACCCCCATGATCCCCATCAATGGAGATCATGGGTGGGCCCCCCTAGCCCCCATGATCTCTCATGGAGATCATGGGAGTGAGCCCCCTTTCTCCCCACCTTTAGGGGAAGGAACCGCCGCCGGCGGTTCCCCTCTGGCCATGGCCGGCCGCGACCATGGCCCCGGCCATGGCCGGCCTCGGCCATGGCCCCGGCCATGGCCGGCCTCGGCCATGGCCCCGGCCATGGCCGGCCTCGGCCATGGCCCCGGCCATGGCCCGGCCATGGCTGGCCGCCATCATGGCCGGCCGCCGCCGTGTCCGGCCACCTCCTCGCCGTCGGCGTCGTCCGGGCGGCCCCACCTCGGGATGACCTCCCCACCGTCCGATCAAGGGGGAGGCCCCGCCAGCCGTCCGATCGGGGCAAAACCACCCACTAACCCACTATGTTAGTGGTGGGGCCCGCCATAACTTCCCCCTGGAGCTTATAAAAGGACCCCAGGGGCTCCTCATTTGATCATCTTTTTCTCGTACGACTTCCCCCCTTCTTCTTCCTCAGGTGGAAGCTCTCCCGTTCTTCTCCGCCGGCGGCCACCCCCCGTCGCCAACAACCAGCGGCCGCCTCTCGCCGCCAACCACCGGCCACCGCCCGAGATCTCCAGCGGCCCCCAGTGGCTATAAGCACCCGCCAGCGGCAATCAACACTCGTCATAGCCCGTCGGCCCCGTCATCAGCTATTGGCACCCCACCAGCGCTCAATCGCAAAGGAAGCACCCCCAGAACAGAGAAAGACGAGCAAGGGAAGCAGCAACAACCCTGGAATACACACCGCCTCTGAACGTACACGCCTAAAGCGTCCCGCGCATTCCACCGTCCAAGTCCCTTTGGTGAGGCAGTCTGTTGCCCACCAACGACGGCATACACTCTCCCCCTCTTCAAGATTGTAACGGGAGCGGCCTGTCGCCCCGATTCCCCCATCAAATTGTAACCTCCAGCAATCTAGTGGATTTTGACCGGCAGCGACCCAGTCACGTGGTTTTTTACCCGGTTGAAGGGTTTTCCACGCTAAAATTCTCTGTGTTCATTCCCCCTTTTCAACTGACTGTGTGCGCGCTCGACCGCTCCGCGAGCTAAGGCGGTCCAAGGTTATCCGGTCCGACCGGGGCGTCGAGTCAGTCCGCAACAAAGGGCCATCAAAATAGATATTTTATTTTAAACACGTTGAATATGCTGCGAATATCGTGTTATGGTGTGCGAACATCAATCGGCTTAATTTTAGATCTAAACTTATTGAGTAAATCTATATATTATATGATTGCATATTTGCATTGCTTGTATATCTATATCAAATAAAGTTCATTACATATGCTACAGTGATCTGTAAATCGGTCGCATATCAAAATTACAAAATTGAAATTACAAAAACAATATTAGATAATTATTCCGATTGCGTGGCGGGTGCGGGTGCGGGTGCGGGTGCGGGTGCGGCGGGCCGCGAGTGGCGGGTGCGGCGTCGAGATGGTGGATTGCGTACAAGCGGGCGAAGATCGCCCGTGTTCGCCCGCCTGTTGAGACCGAAGGACGTCCGAGAACATCGAGCACGAACGTAGTTTGTGCGAAGATGCTCATAATTAAATATATATATTTTTAATAAGAACCGCATAAATTACTGTGTAAAATATTGAATACTGTGGAAAACAGCAAGGTGCGCAAGGTCTGAACTGCTTCCTGCAAACCTTTACCACGGGAACAAAACCAAAGGCTATTATCGCAGACAAGGGTGACGGCGGGCTCGGGCTGCCGTCTCGCGAGGCGCTCCGTGCAGAATCCCTAGCGATTTTGCATCAAATTCAATGGAAGGCCGAGATGAATCCGTCATTCCAGCTTCAATCCCTTCCGGAGACAACTCGGTATGGGCCGACGCTTCTCCCTTGATCGCCGCCGCATGCAATGGTGATAATCTCCGCCGTGTTATCCTCATTTGTTCTTCCAAAGCTTCATCGCGCGTTTATACTCTTCTTTGAGCGATTTTAACTGTTCATAGGAAATACTTGACTGCTTGCCACAGTTCCTTGTAGTGACTGAACGGTTGAGAGATCGAAATAAGAGTTATATTTCGGTTTATCTGAAGAAAAAACATAGTTTGGGTTAAAAAAGACATTAACAGCATCATTACTCTTGCTACAATTATTTGAGCTTGGCTTTATGAATCATAATTTTCCTCATGCATATGGGTGATGCATGCGGTGCTGTTTTACTCTTCTCAAAAGGTTCATACCACTTCCCAAATGTTACACTTGTTCTAACCCTTTGATTTATAAGGTCAGTATATCAGCTTTACATATCAGTCTCTTTGTGTATCTTCTACTTTCCTCTGGACATGAACAAACCCCTTCACTTTGTTTTCAGCATTGAACTTCAATTAATACCATTTAACTATTTCTCTAGAATACCATTACTCAAATTACCTTTATGTTTGATATTCTATAAATACATAGTGCTTGGTGACGCTTTTCTATTCAGCACATCTACTTTGGAAGTTTATTCTCATTGTTGTTTCTATTATTATTTTTAATATATCCACGATGTTAACCGATCACACGTAGATATAAGATGTTTCTCATTCATCTAACAATAGTATCTGATAATAATTAACCTTACATCCACAACAGACATCGTACACTCACAAGTTCATTCTGTCAATTATGATGTCCTTTTGTTCTTTGTCGCCAGTTAGTACCTTATTTCTTTGTTTAGAGGTGTTGGTGCAATTGCGTGTATCATCGAACGATGGCTTAAAGTAACACCATAAAGGCCAAAGAATTGCTCATGTTATTAAACTTGCAAGGAGATCATCGTTCATGAGTAGTGCATGGTCATTCAAGTCCCATATGGGTACTATTCTCGCCACAACCAAATTTAGATCGTCATTTGGATGATTGGAGTCAACAACCACGTTTAGGGTGACGTTTACCTATTTTATGAGCAAGTTGCTTTCAAGAAGCCAGTTATGGAACGACTAGTTAGTGACTCTTATGTTGATCCTAATATCTCATGGAAAGTTATGTCTTCACATTTAAGGATAAGTGGAAAGAACGTACTTGGAGTATCAAAAGGTCTTCCGCCCCCAAATAAAAAATCTTGGTGGTGGAAAGAGGAAGTGCAAGACAAAGTGAGGGCAAAAAGAGCCAGCTATAAATCACTCTACGCTTGTAGGAATGATGAAAACTTAGCTAGGTATAAAGTCGGCAAAGAAGAAGCTAAACAGAAAGTAAGTAAAGCAAGAAGTCAAGCTTATGAAGAATTTTATAAGCAACTAGATACCAAAGATGGAGAGCGTGCCATATATAAAATTGCTCGAGTTAGAGAAAAAAGATAAAAGATTTAAGCAAAGTAAAATGCATAAAGGACGAGACATATACAGTTTTGACGGTTGATGTGAATATTAAAGAGCGATGAAAAAGATACATTTATCAACTCTATAATGAAACAAAGGACAATTAATTGAACTTGGAAGAGTTAAGTGAATCAGAGAAGTATAAAAACATAACGTTTTATTGTAAAATTTAAGTATCAGAGGTAAAAGATGCTTTAAATAAGATGAAAAATGGAAAGATGGTTGAGACAGACGATATACCCATCGAATTATGGAAATTTTTAGGAAATGAAAAAATTTTGTGGCTTATATGTTTTTTCAATAAGATACTGAAGTCAAAGAGAATGCCAGACCAATGAAGAGAAAGTATCTTGGTACCTTTGTATAAGAATAAAATGGATACAAAATTATGTTAATTACAGAAGAATTAAATTGATTAGTCATACCATGAAATTATGAGAACGAGTAATAGAAAGAAGATTAAGACGAGAGACTAACATATCGAAGAATCAATTTGGATTCATGCAGGGAGGTTGACCATCGAAGCTATACATCTCTTGAGGAGACTCATTGACATTTGACAACTATCGAAAAAGAAAACAAGATTTGCATATGTTGTTTATTGATCTTGAGAAGGCTTATGATAAAGTTCCAAAAAAAATCTTATGAAGAGTCTTAGAAAAGAAAGATGTAAATATATCATGTATTGACACAATCAAAGATATGTATACAAATTCAGTGACAATGGTGAGGACATCTGGAGGATTAACGCAGGAATTCCCTATCACTGTTGGCTTACATCAAGGTTCAGCTTTAAACCCTTATATATTTACCCTTATCTTGGATGAGCTCAACAGACATATCCAACAAGCAATACCTTGGTGTTTATTGTTTGCGGATGATATTTTTTGGTTGATGAGACGCGCGAGGGTGTAAACGTAAAACTTGAATCTTGGTGAGATACTTTAGAAAAGAAGTCTTTTAGGTTGAGTAGGGCAAAGACGGAGTATATGGAGCTTAAATTTAGCAGTAAAAGAAGGACAGATGACTTCCTATTAAGTTGGGTGATCAAGATATTTCCCGTATTGAGTGTTTTAAATATCTTGGATCGATAGTTCAAAAAGACGGAGGTATTAATAAAGATGTGACACAAAATCCAAGCGGGTTGGTTGAAGTGGAGAGGCGCGTCTGGGATCTTATGTGATCATAAAGTACCACTAAAACTTAAGGGCAAGTTTTACCGTACTGCAATTAGACCCGCGATGCTCTATGGTTCTGAGTGTTGCGTAGTGAATTGTGTACATGAGCAAAAAATGGGAGTTACGGAGATGAGAATACTTAGGTGGATGTGTGGACACACGGGATTGGATAAAATTAGGAATGAAAGTATGGGGGATAAGACAGGAGTAGCACCAATTGCAGAGAAGATGCGAGAAGCTCGTCCATGATGGTTTGGACAAGTACAAAGGAGACCATTAGAGGCACCTGTTAGGCGTTATGAGAGTCTAGTCACTAGACATGTTAAACAAGGGAGGGGCAGACCAATAAAGACTTGGAATGAAACTGTAAGGAAAGACATGATGCACTTAGGCATTAGTGAGATTATGACAAAAGACAGGACACAATGACGACAAAGGATCCATATAGCCGACCCCACTATAGTGGGATAAAGGCTTGAATGTTGTTGTTGTATTTTTACTTGTATTTTTGAGTTCAAGTATCGATATCAAGGGATCAAAGTTGTTCATGGTGTTTGCCCTAGGTTTTTATCTATATTTACATGCTCACGATTCATGAAGGTTCATTTTGTAACACAGTATCTAGTTAACAACATTTCAAAAGCTCGACTGATACTCGTGATATGAATCAAACTAAGCAACAATAATAAAGTTGACACTACGACAAAAATAACTAAAGTCTACCACAAAAACAAAAGACTGGAGCTAAGATTAGTGAAATACCTTACGGTTAAAATCACTAAGCCAACTAAAGAGTAAGTATGATCAAATCAGACCTGTGTGCCATGTAAAGAAGAGTTCAAAATGGGGCCAATCCACTAACAAAATGACTTCCTCCTAGCGACACTAGTAAATCAATAGGCGAAACGTACAAGAAAACATACATATGCAATAACAAAACTTCTTAACAAGATTTCTAACATAGTCTATAAATGCTTGCCTATGACACATAACATCATAATATTTATTATGTTTTTGTACCTAAACCGTGTTCTTGGGTTATCATCTTCATTTCATTTAAATATTGAATTAGCCAAATTATGAAATCATGCTTATAACCGAGGATTTAGTATGGCATACATTCATGTTCTTGATTGATCGTTTACATTCATGTTATTGGTTGATCACATACATTCCTTTTCTTGATTGATCGATCGTGTTCATGATCTTGTTTGATTGCTTACATTCATGTTCTTCATGACAAGTGATTACCCACATTCTAATGTTTTACTAAAACTATGAAACACACATTCACGTTCTTCGTGATGGGTAGTTACCTACATTCAAATCTCTTACTTATAACTGCAGAATACGTAGATTCATGTTCTCCGTGATGCGTAATGACCTACATTTTGATGTTTTCCTTATAGCCGCGGAACACTTACATTCAAGTTATTTGGTACGAATAATTACATACATTTTGATTTCTTACTTATTTATATTTATGTTATTTTTGATTGATAATTTCACCATTTATTAAACACATTTTGTGATTTGAGTCTCTAATGAAAATTTACAATGTTCTGATACGTCCCTGGCGTGAGACAGATTTACATGTATCTGATTCCATGAATGGTTCATTGACCCCTGTCCGCGCCTCATATGATCTACTCCATCATATGAGTATGATTTCATCATTTATTAAGCACATCATGTGATTTGAATCTCTTGTGGCAATTGACAATGACCTCATATGTCCCTCGCGCGGTACATCAACTCGCATCCAACTGATTCCATGGAATGAGTCATCGACCACTATCCACGACTCATATGATCTACCGTGCCATACGAGTATGATGATGTGCTTCCATCTAACATGTGAGAAAACACTTCCCTCACCTCCTGATGATTTGCAGACTTAATGTTCAGTGTGTCCAACTAAAGATCACCACCGCATGAGTTCACTTGTTTAGAAATAAATATTTAATTCATCCGCGCATTCTATGTATTGTCTTGTTCTGGCCTATCTCATTACCTATTGATGCAAAGAACGCATTCTCACATTTGTTACCATATTCAACTATTCAAACTTATATTTTGAACTTTCACTTTAGCATGTCCCGAGTGTCTTTATTTCATAAGTTTAATTAGACTACGATTGAATTCCTAGGATGATTTATCATGATGTACATAATTCTGCAAGTCATAAGATTTTCGCACGTGGATTCGAATATATTCTACTTCCTAGTTAACATGTGTTGGAAGAGTAAAGAGAGAATAGAAGATTTGATTCATTCATCCACATAAGGGCTTTAAATAGGATTACAACATGACTTAAAGACACCGATAGTTGGTGTGAGACTAAACACAAATATACTGAAAGACTCTAATAACCCGACATTGACCTAATAATTCTAACAGTCTCCTTCAAGCTGAAGGGTGCTGAAGGGGGAAACCTTTAACTTGGACACAACAAATAACGACAATGGAAGTAGACAATGCGAGACAAACATCAGTCGAGCCATCGAGGGAAATTCCAAACCGGGGAATCAAGCCGGGGACATAGCCACACACGATGCTGACCCACACACGGCGCAGGACCCACACATTACATGGACTAGCTGAAAACCGGCCAACCAACATCACCTACACACAACATGCGAAAGAGAACGAAAGATGTTGAACAAATCATCAAACGAGTGATCGGAGATAATCCGTCGGGGATAATCTGTCAGGGATAATCCGTCGGGGATAATCTGTCAGGGATAATCCGCACAAAGGGCGGTCCCTCACGACATAGTCCCGCACGATATGGTCCCACATGACACAACCCGCTGAGATTGGAACACTAACATCAATCGTGTTCCAACACACGACCAATCCAAAGAAAAATGAGGAGAAATAAAGAACACACGACATAAGCCTAGAGGTCGTGTGAGATTAAGACGAACAATGAGAAAGATCATCTGGGTCGCCCTTATCCCAAACACTCCCCTTCACATGGAATACACGTGCATATAGGCAAAATACGAAGACAAAACATAAACATCATACACCACACATAAAACAACAAAAAATGCATAACTTCAACATCCTTGAGAGATCAACACCCCAATAAGGGTTAGCTGCTGCGGGAAGCGATAAAAACCAGAGGGACAGCTGTTGGATTCGTTGGGATCGCAAGAAAGCAGCAGGAACGACAATAGAAACACTGCAGGAAATGCAGGGTGTAGCAACTGCACAAGAACAACATGAACGAAGAAGTCGTCGACTAGAACGGGAGCAGCGAGGGCCAGGCTGGATCGTCGACAAGAGCCGCAGCCGGGCATGACAGAGGTGACCAAATCTACGTCGGGATTGAGGGCAGCCAGCAGATTCGACGAAGGAGAGCGTCGACGGCCAGGAGAAGAGCAGCGACACGACGCGATCGTCGATCGGAGAAAAAAACTTGCCTTTGCCGCTGGTAAGAAAGCCTGAAGGGTAGAGGAAAGCTAGCAGGGAGGACATCTTACACTCGGCGTCACAGGAACACAGTTGCTGTAACATCAAGGAAGTGGTCTGGACGCAGACAGAAGATGAGCGGAGCCAGCGGAAGAAGGATAGTCGATGAGAGGACCGCGACAACAGATGACGATGATGATAACACCAGCGACAGAACACAATGCCGTCAACGACGGGATCGACGATCACATAGAGATCAGAAGCTAACGAGGAGAACGACAACAACGGAAGCAGCAGTCATCAGCGTCGATGGAAGTAACAGTCGTCAGCGTCGACGGGATCGAGCGCAACATCAGGAAGGCACGTCGTCGATAAGGCTAATAATCTCCGTCGCTGAAGGGGGAAGAGAGGGCCACTCCTGTCGATGGAGTCAATCGTCCATTCCGTCGACGGAAGCGGGCTGGTTGCAGCTCGTCGGGAGCCCTAGTGGCAGTGAAGACGGGACTCGGGATCGGGCAGAGAAAAAAAAGGCGGAAGCAGCAGCGGGTAGCGAACTGGCCCACGAGAATAGATTTTTAGGGTTTCGGATCATTTGGCCTCTGATACCATGTTGGACGAGTAAAAAGAGAATAGAAGAGTTGATTCATTCATCCATATAGGGGCTTTAAATATGATTACAACATGACCCAAAGACACCGATAGTCGGTGTGAGACTAAACACAAATACACCTAAAAACTCTAATAGCCCGACATTGACCTGATAATTCCAACAACATGATTTACATAATTTCGTATGCCATCATATATTACATTATTTACTTGTGATATGCGTGACAAAGAGAATTTTTTTTCTTACCTCAACTGTTTGATGTTCATAAACATGGCAGAAAGGCATAATTTTTCAAGATTATTCTGAAATTTATACAACATCCCCTTTCCCGATTTGTGCCCAAGCCTTGACAATTCATGACTTAAATCAAAATTATCAGCATACATACATGTCATCTCCTTTCTCCTAGGTTGATTGCAAACCTTTCGAAATCTCCTAAACGTACATAATATGCAAAAAAGAAGATGGTTAGGATGATGATCTCAGTTTTTTACCTTATTTTTGGTGAAGAATCCAGGGGATTGGACAACATCAACCACTGTCAAAACCAATTAGGACAGAAACACACGATGATTTTGTGGCTTATTGTCGTGAATCCAGCCAACTCAATAGGTGAAACGTACAAGAAAATGTACAATAGGTGAAACGTACAAGAAAATATACATATGCAATAACCAAACTTCTTAACAAGATTTCTAAACATAGTCTATAAATGCTTGCCTATGACACAGAACATCATAATATTTATTATGTTTTTGCACCTAAATCGTGTTCTTGGGTTATCATCTTCATTTCATTTAAATATTCAATTAGCCAAATTATGAATTCTTGCTTATAACCGAGGATTTAGTATGGCATACATTCATGTTCTTTATTGATTGTTTACAGTCATGTTATTGGTTGATCACATACATTCATGTTCTTGATTGATCGACCACGTTCATGTTCTTGATTGATTGCTCACGTTCATGTTCTTCATGACGAGTAATTATCCACATTCTAATGTTTTACTAAAACTATGAAACGCTTACATTCACGTTCTTTGTGATGGGTAGTTACCTACATTCAGATCTCTTACTTATAATTGCAGAATACGTACATTCATGTTCTCCGTGACGCGTAATGACCTACATTTTGATGTTTTCCTTATTACCGCGGAACACTTACATTCAAGTTATTTGGTACGAATAATTACGTACATTCTAATTTTTTACTTATTTGTTTTGTTATTTTTGATTGATAATTTCACCATTTATTAAATACATTCTGTGATTTAAGTCTCTAGTGGAAATTGACAATGTTCTAATACGTCCCTTGCGTGAGGCAGATTTACATCTATCTGATTCCATGGAACGGGTCATCGACTCCTGTCCGCGCCTCATATGATCTACTCCATCATATGAGTATGATTTTATTATTTATTATGCACATCATGTGATTTGAATCTCTTGTGGCAATTGACAATGACCTCATATGTCCCTCGCGCGGGACATCGACTCACATCCAATTGATTCTATAGAATGGGTCATCGACCACTGTCCGTGGCTCATATGATCTACAGTGCCATATGAGAATGATGATGTGCTTCCATCTAACATGTGAAAAAACACTTCCCACGCCTCCTGATGATTGACAGACTTAATGTTCAGTGTGTCCAACTAAAGATTACCACCGCATGAGTTCACTTGTTTGGAAATAAATATTTAATTCATTCGCGCATTCTATGTATTATCTTGTTCTGGCTCATCTCATTACCTATTGATTCAAAGAACACATTCTCACATTTGTTACCATATTCAACAATTCAAACTTATATTTTGAACTTTCACTTTAGCTTGTCCCGAGGGTCTTTATTTCATAAGATTAATTAGACTATGATTGAATTCCTAGGACAATTTATTATGATGCACATAATTCTGTAAGCTATCATAAGATTATCGCACGCGAATTCAAATATAAGCTACTTCCTAGTTAGCATGATTTACATAATTTCGTACACCATCACATATTACATTATTTACTTGTGATATGGGTAACAAAGATTTTTTTTTCTTACCTCAACTGTTTGACGTCCGTAAACATGGCACAAAGGCATAACTTTTCAAGATTATTCTGAAATTTATGCAACATCCCCTTTTCCGATTTGCGCCTAAGCCTTGCCAATTCATGAATTAAAACAAAATTACCATCATACATACATGTCATCTCCTTTCTCCTAGGTTGATTGCAAACCTTAAGAAAACTCCTAAACGTACATAATATGCAAGGAAGAAGATGGTTAGGATGATGATTTCAGATTTTTACCTTATTTTAGGTGAAGAATCTAGGGGATTGGACAACGTCAATCATTGCCGAAACCAATTAGGACAGAAATACACGATGGTTTTGTGGCTTATTGTCGTGAATCCGCAAAAATGACTAACATGAGTGAGAGGCTGCGAGAGGACTGCCATACTGTTATGATTGAATAAGGTAAGGCATCCATTTGTAGAGACAAGAGATAGACTCCTGATCATCAACAAACATCACGTGGAAGAGGTTGACTGACTTCGTCTGTGTAGGAAGGAGGTCCATCGACTGTCAAAAAGGGCACACGATGATCGCCGACCACTGGAAAAGGAGAAGAGAAGTCGACAATGGCAGGAGACTGTGAGATCCGTCCGCTAAGTTGGTTCTTTCGGCTACAGAAAGGAACAACTACAAGGAAGATCGCGATTGAGTGACTCTCTACGTATGCTCTAGTCGACCTAAAGAAGCAATGCGGGACTAAAGAAGCCTAAAAGATAGGTCCCAATGGGCCATTTTTACATGAGTTATTTAATGTTTTAGCACTCCCTCGCAAGCTGGAGTATACATATCGTAGGCGCCAAGCTTGGAAAGGCATTGTCGGTATAATGAGCGCGATATGGCTTTAGTGAGAACATCCGAGACTTGATCCGTAGACTCAATTTTTGAAGTTGAACCTTTTCCCGGACAAAGTGACAGTCAACTTTGGTGTGTTTGGTGCGCTCATGAAACACAAGATTTTCAACAATATGGATAATAGCTTGGCTATCACAAGGAGAATGACCGAAGATGGAAGCTGGACTCTTAGATCAGTAAGGAGGCTCTTTAGCTAGGTGAGCCACTGAGCCCAGAAACAACAATAGCCATGAAATGATATTTTGCTTTAGCGGAGGAGTGAGCAACCAAAGCTTGCTTATTGCTTCACAAGTAACTATATTTCTGCCAAAATATGTGCAGTTACTGCTGGTTGAGCAACGATCATCGAGGGACCCAGCATAATCATCATCACAGCATGTAACAAGAGACAGAGAAGCGGAAGGCTTGTACACCAGTCCTTGTCCCGGAGCATTCTTCAAATATCTAAGAATACTTTAGACTGCCTGAAGATAGGAGGTACGAGGAGTATGCATAAAGTGACTAATCACACCAACCACAAATGATATGTCGGGTCGTGCGATAGTAAAATAGATCAGCTTGCCAGCGAGGCGTTGATAATACTCTTAGTTTGGCAGGAGGTGATCAGAATCTGAGCTATGAGCACGCAATTGATGATTTGCATCCATAGGCGTATCCACAGGCTTACACCCAGAGTAGCCTACATCATGAAGAAGATCAAGATAATATTAACACTGAAATAAAACAAGACAATCAGGGCACCAAGCTACCTCAATCCCTACGATGTACCGAAATCGGCCCATGTCATTAGTTTGGAAATGAGTGGCAAGATATTTATTTATCTGAGTAATGACAGATAAGTCATCACCCGTGACAATAATATCATCAACATAGACCAAAAGAATCAGAATGGCTGAAGGTCATCGACCGATAAACAGAGAGAAGTCTGTCGGCCTGCGGGTAAAACCTCACTCACGAACCACCCGATTAAATTTATCAAACCACACTCGTGGAGACTGTTTGAGGCCGTATATGGATTTCTTTAGATGTCAAACTAGGGAATCGCTCATAAACAATCTCGTTAATGTAACAATCTCGAGCTAGACATATAGAGAGATTAGGAGATGAACATTGTTTAGCTTAACAATAGGAGAGAAGGTATCCTCATAACCAAGTTCATGCTGTTGAGTGAAGCCACATGCAACATGACGAGCTTTGATCCGCCCATCGGGATGATGCTTCACGGAGAAGATTCACTTAGAACTAACCACCGAATGGTTAGGGGGAGGGGAACAAGGTTTTGTGTTATTCGCCCAGAGCGCATCCATTTTCTCATCCATGGCCGCCCGCCAAGTAGGATGCTGAAGAGCTTTCTGCACATAAAAGGGAGGGGAAATAGAAGACAAGGAGACCCCAAATCTGCATAGATCATAGGAGAGCCGGTGCAAGGAGACATCGTTGGAGAGAGGATGCGCGATGGAGGGTGTGATCGGAGTAGCAGTCGGCAGAGGATCAATGGTAGACAGGGGATGTTGCGGGGCACCAGATCGAGGATAATTGCGAGAGTAGACACAAAGTGGAGGAGCCGGGGTAGGTGATGGTGGTGGGAGTAATAGTGATAGAGGGGAGGTGGTAGGAACAAGATGACGTGGGAGAGCCGTAAAGGGTGTCAGTGTGGGAACGGTGGGATGTAAAGACTGATGTTCTAGAAAAGTAACGTCCGTGAATGTGTTCGTCTTTCGAGCAGAGGAAGAATGATAAACATAACTCTTTTGGATGCGTGAATAACCAACAAACATGTAGTGAGCAGCGCGGGGGGACAATTTGTCAATGAGGGGTTCCAGATGATGAACGAACAAGATTCATCCAGATGATGAACGAACAAGATTCATAGTTTTAAGGGAAATGGTTCCCTCTCAGGAAATAATTGAGAGAAGTAGCTGGAAAAATTGAGGACCGATGAGGGCATGCAGTTGATGAGATAACATACAATGAAGACAACGAAGGTCCAATAGGATGTAGGGATCTCCATCTGGAAGAAGAGAGACCGAGCCACTTTTCAGCGACACCATTTTGCTGAGGGGTATACACATATGAGGTTTGGTGGATAATGCCCAAGGAGTTGCAGAATAGTTTAAAGGCATGACCGTTGTATTCACGCGTATTGTCAGTGCAAAGAGTGCGGGTAAACTGTGTTTGTGTTTCGACAGTAAGGAGTTGAAAATGGATAGAAGTTCAGAGTGATTACACATCATGTATAACCAAGTCATGCGTGAATAATCATTGAAAGAAATGCTCGTGGTTTTGTAAGGTCCCCATATATCACAACTAGGAGGAAAAATAGAGCGATGCTGTTTTCCATAGAGACATGATTCACAATCAAAAGAAGAAAAACGAAAATCCGGAAGAGCCATCTGGAGTACTGGAAGAGTGGCATGACCAAGACGTTGATGCCAGTAAACAAATCTGACGGAGGAGAGGGCAGTGGTGGCTAGATTCAAGATGTCGAGCCCATTGGACAACCGTCCACTACCAATGATATTTCGTATCTGCCGATCCTGCACAACAAAAGAGGAAGATGAGAACGTGATTAGACAATCATAATTGTGGGTTAGACGACTAACAAAAACATATTAAAGTGAGAGCCAGGAACATGAAAAACAGATCTCAGCGAGAGAGATGGAGTGAGTATCAAATGACCGGAGCCAGTGACAGTAGTGTTGCCATGCCACAGTGATGAACTTTTGATAAGGAGAGTCCGAATAATGAGCAGGCTTCTGTGGAGTGATGTGGTTTGTGGCACCAGAGTTTAGAATCCAGGAGGGTCTATTGAAGAGACAGGAGATACCTTCATGGGAGATGAAAGCACCAGAGGTAAAAGGTCGGGAGAGCAACCCACGAAGATGCTGGAGTTCATCCCGTAGGGTGTCGATGTCAGAGCAGGTAGTGGGAGGGGTGGCTTCAACAGCAGGGGAAGCATGCACCATAGAAGAAGTATGCGTTAGAGGAAAGCCGTGTTTCCTAAAGTAGGCCGCTTCTGTGTGTCCATCCCCGCCCACAAAAAGTGCAGAGTCGAGAGGTCTGGCCCTTAGAATGATTGCGACCATCACGATAACCACCTCGGAACTGGAGCGGACACCACGAGGGTAGAACGGTGGTGGCTTATGATCCAAGCCGCGATATAGCAACACTGGAGAAGGGAGCGGTAAGACAGTAGGCGTCGTCATCCTGAACAACATTGAGCAAACATCAGAGTGTCAGAATAGTGGGAGATGAGAGGATGTTGTCCCAGACACTATGGAGATGAGGAGAACCCAAACCATCATTAAGGTGATACTGACAACTTCTTTTTGGGCCTGTTTAGTCGCTAAATCCAGAGTTGGGGGCTGATGTTGTATCCAAGCCTCAACTAGAGTCTTAGACTGGGCAACATAATAGGTGAGATCTCCATCGATACCTGGGTCAAGCTGCTAAAGAACGAGAAAGATGCCAAAAAGTGTTTGAGGCCATCCTTGCCAGTGTAAAGTGAATGAAGTTCATCCAATAGATTTGGTATTCTCATGATACATTTTCATCCAATACGGTTCACCATCCATGGAGTTTTGGAGCCAATATTGGATGCGGCATCGTGAAGCCAGAGCTCGGCGGGCTCAACATGAGGGATGCGAGTAAGATGGTGAAGGAGACCTTTAGTCTGAAAAACCCGACGCATGGAGTGCACCCATTCAACAAATTTATTCTTGCCGACAAGGGAGATAGTAATGATCTGTAGTTCATCCCGAGCATCAGAGATAGGAACCAGAGCAAGAGCCGGAAGATTTGAAGAAGTAGGGGTTACATTTGTTCCCATTGTCCAAATGTTGGGCGAACTTGGCAGACTGGCGGACTTGCGAACAAGAGGGAAGAACTTGGCAACTTCGGCGTGTAGAGGGTGCGATTTTGGTGGACTGGAGGACTTGGCGGACTGGAGGACTTGGCAGACTCGCGAACCGGCAGGAAGAACTCGACGAACAGGCTAGAAGAACTCGACGACTTTGGTGAGTAGAGGGCGCGATCAGGCGAACAGGCGACTGCGGAGGGGTGTGCGGGAAGACATGCATGCAAACAGGTGGGTAGGCGAGCTGGTCGCATGATGGCGAGCAGGAAGTCATGCAGGCGAACATGCGGGCAAGTCGCAAGCAGGTGAGCAGGCGGGTAGGCAATCAACGACGAGGAGGTTGCGCGAGAAGTGGCCGAGTAGGAGCATCAAAGAATACTATAAAACTAGCAACAAGGGAAGAGAGGAGGAGACTGAAGGGAGCAGGCAGAGGAGCAGGCTGCCAAGAGGAGATCGTCGGGTTGCACCATGCAAGCAGGCGGGCAGTCAGAGAGGACAGGGTCTGGCTGGGAGTTTGGCCTTCAATCGGAAATGAGAAGAGATTCAAATGGCTCTGATACTATGTATGAAACCAGAGGAGGGAGAATAATTAAATATTCAAATTAATATTATTCTCAATCTAGCAATAATACATGTACAAGGGGTTCCTTTATATAAAACAAGAGAGGAGAACAAAAGAAAATAGGCAATGTGGGAATAAAGAAGCCTAAAAGAGAGGGCCAAATGAGCCATTTATACGTGGGTTATTTAATGTTATAACAATTTGCAATTATTATATGCTTTCTTAAATTGCGATATTTGTAATTAATTGTGATGCCTGCGTGTATTTTAAAATCAATATTGTTAATTAATTGTGCGTCGGAAGTGATTGTATGAGTGAAGTGTCGCATTTGCATCAGGGTTTATGTTGTGTGCTTCCAATTCATCGTCCGTTTGTTGTCTGCTTGCTCGCATCAACATCTTCATTTTAGAGTTTATCGCCGGTTCTTTGCATTTATCGCATGCTCACTTGCATTTCATCTAGTGCCAGAACATCACACGCCCTCCACCTATATATTCATCCTGCGTCACATACCTAGGCTTATATAGTACCTATGTTAGAAACACACAAGGGGTAAATGGTAAATAACCACACATCCCGAAATACATATGCAATAATAAAACATAGAACTGATGAGTGCACAATGCTCATGCGCACTGCCGGCTATTGTTTGGATTTGTGTCCTCGTCTCCTTTGTCCCGACGTCGATATATAGCCCATGTCCTCATCCCTCACCCTCATCTGTATTCGTAGCAACTTATTTTGGATTTAGCTATCAGAATTGTAGAAAAGCTAGTTTCTGTGTTATAATTTATGCCATCCTTTCTTTAAAGCAGTTTTTCTAAAATAAATTGTTAAAATCACTGAAAAGCTGTTCGGGTTTTTTATTACCCCCTAGGAGGAGGGGACATAGTGGAGGGTTTTGGGAAGGAGAGATGATAGATGTATGAGGGAGATGAAAATCCCAAGTGGAAACCCTTGAGCCAGCCCTAGGGCAACTTGACAATACTCCAAGATAGTTTCAGCCTATAACTTCAAGGCACATATTCATTGGGCCAAGGGCTAAAACATAAATAAAGGAAAAATTCAAAATAATGAATGCATAAAAGAAAGAGATGGAATGAAATAACACCCATATCGAGCGCGATTGCGCGGATGGTTCCACTAGTCTGCCCGCTCCGGGTCAGTGGTACGCGGCCCCTTGCATGTATTCCCGCCAAGTGCGTGTTATGGGCCTTCTTCGATGGTGGCCGGATGTAGGGATGATGGTGGTGGAGATGATGACGGGGATACTATGGAGCCGTGACCGCGGCTGCCTAAGCGGGGTTGCTCGTCGGAGGAGAGAGCCACCAAGATCTCACAATCAAAGAAGAGAAATTAGAATACTTTCTTGCTTCATTCAAACACACATCTCATGCCTTTATATAGGCTACAACTCATAAGAAGACGAAACGCTCATAATGACACCTAATACTAGACCCGGGGCTCGAGGCTCCCACATAATAATAACAACTAGACACCTAACATAATGATAATAAAAATACAACATGATTGACTCCTCATAATAAAATACATAATACGACACAATACGACGCATAACAACGACACATAACAGTGCGCTCCTCCATCCCCTGATCATCCGCTGTTATAACATTTTTCATTCAAACATTTTCATCCTTTGTTGGTTTTTACTTAGCACAGTAGTTCTTTCTAAAGCTAGTTGTGAAAAGCTGAGAAACCATCAAATTTTTTTTCTGAACCATCTAATTATTATTGCTCTACTTCTCCTATCATAAAGCGAAAGCAGGTAGAAAAACTGAGACCAAACTATGCCTTAAACATCAAGTATTTATTTGGTGAAATGTGGAATCACTGGTCTCAAATTTAGGTGTTATACATAGTTAACAAAACGACAGAGTGCAGTTATCAACTTTATGCGGCCTTAGTTTTTTTGCTTTCTATTTTTTGATTGATTAGACTTCTTTTTCCTGAACATTTTATTTTTCTGTCCCTCTGTGTAGATCTTCGTGATGGGGAGCTTATTCACGGGGAGAACTTCAATTTATTTGCTGCTATGTCTGCTTTGGAGGTACTTGAAATTGAGCTGGCAAATCCGGCTACCAATGTTAATGTTCAATTGTATTGTCAGATATATTGTCTCATATGAACTGCATTAAATTTATGATATTTCGTGTTCAAGTGTAAATATTGTCTAGGAAACTGTTACATATGTGAACTGCATTTATTATTGTTCTCTGCAAGGCTGAAACCACCTGCTTGTACAACTTAAGGGCCATACATTTTTCATGATTTCTTACTCCTGCAGTTTCTGTGTTTTTTCTTAGCTGGGATCAATTTTAGACAGTTTTCTTTTAGTACTCACTTTTTCTTGATTTTTTACTTAATGACCTTTAACGAAGTTTTAATTAAGACTTTGGAATTGAAGTATTTTATTTTACATATATTAATTTTCAAGCATCCTGCAGCCTATGACATTAACTTATTATTAAAAGATTTTTAGCTGCTGCAATGCATTTAAAAGAACAGAGGACTAGATCATATAATCTATTTATACAAAACTACCTCCTATTCATGTGTTAGAGAAGCCTTGTTAAGGGCCCATCTAGTGACCCATTTTTCCCTCCTTTTTCTCCTCATTGTATTAGTCCCACATGTTAGATCAGGATTTCTCTTCTTTCTCCTCTCCTATATAAATGTATTCATACTTGTAACTATCAATTCAAGAAGTATATACAAGCTTTGATGCCTCTCTTTACATGGTATCAGAGGGAGGTCTCCTCCTTGGGTTTCCGGCTTGTCCATCTTTTAAAACCGCCTGTTCTTCCCGCTACCCGCGCGGCTTCCCCTTCTTCTACTTAGCCGCTGTCTCGGGCGGTTTGCTTTCGTCTAACCGCTTCCACTTCTCTGCTTCCCTCGTGGCTTCCACCTCCTCCTCCTTCCTCCCACATCTCTTTTATAACTCTCTCTCACGTGGGGTCCACCCTCTCTTGTTCCTTCTCTGACCGCGCGACATCCCTTGCTCTCCACGCGTCCTCCTTCTTGCGACTTCTCTTAAGTCTCCACGGTCTCCTTTCTAGCCGCTGCCTGCTTGCTCGCTGCGGACTTTCTTGTCGCTAGCGGTCTCCCCTCTTCTCTTAGCCGCATCCTGGTCGCGACCTCTCTTGTCGCTGGTGTGTCCGCCGAGACCGTGCGTCTACTTCCTCTGCCGACCTCTCTCTCTCTCCGGCTTCTCTTGCTAGCCGCCCGGACTTCTCTTAATTGCTGCGGCTTCCTTAGTCGCTGCGGTCTCCTCTTTGCTTATTCGCTGCGGCCTCTCTACCCGCCCTGGGCTCCGCATCTTGGTCGCGACATCTGGCTGCTGGTGTGTTCCTACCGAGACCGTGCGGCTTCGCCTCTTCTATCTCTCAAGCTTCTTCCCATTGCGGCCTCGGTCTTCCCGCTACGGCTTTGCTCCTCCCGCGGCTAGACTGTGTCTACTGCTCTGGTTACGATCTGCCTCTAACCGCCCGGGTGTTTGGTCTTCCCAACTTGGCTGTTCGCGCGGTCTACTCGCGCCTTCGGGTTTCTACCGCTATTCTTGTTGCGGTCTGCTCCTAGCCATGCGGTCGCTGTGTCCTGGTAGCCGTCTTCTCCTACCCGCGCTGCCTGCTTGGTTTTTCTAACCGCAACGACGTGTTTCTAGCCGCTGCGGCCTCTTTTCTTAACGCGCTGGTCGTGTCCGGTTTCTTGCCGCTAGTGCGTTGTCACCGTGACCGCTGCGGGCTTTCCTTGCAAGATGCTCAGCTATCCTCCGGGATCTGTGGTGTCTGTTTCTGATGGTGGTACCTCTTGCTTTGCTCATAGCTCATCCTGGATTTTGGATTCTGGGGCCTCTCACTACGTTACCTCACGGAAACCGCCACAATATTTGAACTCCGTGCATCCCAAGTTCATTACTGTTTCTAATGGGGACACAATTCCAGTTTCTGGCGCGGCAGATATTCACCTCACTCCCTCCATTACTCTTCGCTCTGCCCTTCATGTTCCGGGCTCTCCTTTCAACCTTCTCTCTGTTGGTCGTCTCACTACTGACCTCGATTGTGATGTTATTTTTTCTTCTAACTTGTGTGTTGTGCAGGATCGCAAGACGCAAACCATCATTGGAAAATGGCATCTGTCGAATGGTCTCAATATTTTTCACCCCTCTCCCCCAACAATGCTGTCTTCTATTAGCTCTGTTGATTGACATCGACGTCTGTGCCACGCTCCTCTCAACATACTCAGAAAATCTCTCCCAGATGTGTCCTTCCAAGAGTTCACATGTGAGTCCTGTATCTATGGGAAACATCATCATTCTACGTTCTCACCGCATCCTTCCTGGAGTCCTGCTCCCTTTGATCTTGTTCATTCCGATATTTGGGGACCTTACAAAACTGTGAGTATTTTTGGATACCGTTAATTTGTCACATTTGTCGATGACTACTCTCGGGTGACCTGGTTATATCTCCTTCGTGACCGCTCTGAATTGCCCGGTGTATTCTGTGCCTTTTTCATTGAAACTCGCAACCAATTTTCCACTACCATTGAAACCCTCCGCACCGACAATGCCCGTGAATACACCAGTCATGCCTTTGCTCACCTCTGTGCGGAGTTGGGGATCATCCATCAAACCTCCTGTGTCTATACCCCCAATATAATGGCGTTGCTGAACGCAAGAATGGACACCTACTTGAGGTCACCCGCTCCCTTATGATTCAGATGAATGTTCCCAAACAGTATTGGAATTTTGCGGTCTCTACCGCCTGCACTCTTATTAACCGCATGCCTTCCTCTATTCTCAATTTTGCGGTTCCTTTCAATCTCCTTTTTCCCTCCAAACTGCCTTTCTCCATCACCCCTCGCGTGTTTGGTTGTGTGTGCTTTGTTCATCATCTTGGCCCGTCCACTGACAAACTTGCTCCCCGTGCCACTAAATATATGTTTGTAGGTTATTCTCGGACTCAGAAGGGCTACGTTTGTTTTTCTCCCACTGATCGCAAGGTGATTACTTATGCTGATGTCACCTTCCTCGAAGGTCAGCCATATTATTCTCCACCTGCTGATTTTCCTCTTCCACCTCTCCCGCGGCCTGTTATCCATGTTAACTCAAACCTTCCACCTCTCCTTCCCACACCCGTCTCACCTAAACCACCTACACCTATCATTCGTGTGTACACTCGACGTCCTTCCTCGTCTCCTACCCTCCGGGAGCTGCCCTGCTCTAATGATGTTTTGCAGCCTGCAGATCCGACACTTGCTTCCACTGCCCACCCGCTGGCCAACTATGTTTCTTTTCACCGCCTCTCTCCGGCACTCCGACAGAGTGCCTCTTTCTTTATCTTCTATCTCCACCCCTCATTCTGTGCAGGAGGCTCTTCAACACCCGGGGTGGCGGGCGGCCATGGACGATGAAATGCGGGCTCTCTAGGCTAACCAGACTTGGGATCTGGTTCCTCTTCCCGCAGGACAGCACTGAGTGAGCTGCAAGTGGGTCTTTGTTGTTAAACATGTGGTGGATGACACCGTGGAGCGACTCAAGGCCCGCCTCGTGGCCCGGGGTTTTACCCAGCAACATGGCTTGAATTATGTGGAAACCTTCTCTTCGGTGGCCAAATTGAACACCGTCTGCGTTCTTCTCTCCTTGGCTGTTCATCGACATTGGCCCCTTTATCAGCTGGATGTTAAGAATGTCTTCCTCAACGATGATCTACATGAGACTGTTTACATGCACCAACCTCCCGGGTTTGAGACCACGGGGGAGTCTCGGGTCTGTCTTCTTCGGAAGTCTATTTATGGTCTCAAACAGTCCCCGCGGGCTTGGTTTGATAAATTCAGCAAGATTGTCTGTGATATTGGTTTTATTCGGAGCTCGACTGATTTCTCTCTCTTCACCCGACACCGGGCAACCGGAACTGTGATCCTTCTTGTCTATGTTGATGATATCCTCATCACTGGCGACGATACTACAAGGATACAACATATCAAGGAACAATTAAACTCTGCCTTTCAGACCAAAGACCTTGACAACCTTCGATACTTTCTTGGCCTTGAGATTGCTCGACGCCCTGATGGTCTTGTTTTATCACAAAGGAAGTACTGTATGGATCTTCTTCATAATGCCGACTATTCTGGATGCAAACCTGCGGATACTCCTATGGACGCTAACCACAAGCTCTCGATCCACAACTCTGTCTCCGATGAGCTGCTTACAAATCCAGAATATTATAGACGCTTGGTTGGGAAGCTGATCTATCTCACGGTTACTCGCCCAAACATCTCTTTTGCTGTAGGAGTCGTGAGTCGTTTTATGCATCCTCCCCGGACATCTCATCTTCAGGCTGTTGAGCGCATTCTTCGATATCTCAAAACCGCTCCAGGACAAGGGCTGGTGTACAAGCCATCCACATCTCTGTCTCTTGTCGCGTATTCTGACGCTGACTATGCTGGATCCATTGATGATAGACGCTCCACAACGGGTTTCTGTACCTACTTTGGAGGACATCTCATAACTTGGCGTAGCAAGAAACAAACCGTGGTTGTTCGCTCTTCTGCTGAAGCCGAGTACCGGGCTATGACCGCTGTCGTTTCTGAGCTAACTTGGCTTGAGGGCCTTCTGGGTGACTTAGGTGTTTGTCTCTCATCACCGGCGACCCTATTCTGTGACAGCCAAGCCGCCATACATATTGCCAAGAATCCGGTCTTCACGAACGTACAAAGCATATTGAAGTTGACTGTCATTTTATCCGGGAAAAGGTACAGTCAAAGAAGATAGAGTTGGAGCATGTCCCTGCTACAAACCAAGTTGCTGACATCTTGACGATAGCTCTCTCCCGGCCGCTATACTATCATTTTTTATCCAAGCTTGGTGCCTATGACTTGTACGCTCCAGCTTGCGGGGGAGTGTTAGAGAAGCCTTGTTAAGGGCCCATCTAGTGGCCCATTTTCCCCTCCTTTTTCTCCTCATTGTATTGGTCCCACATGTTAGATTGGGATTTCTCTTCTTTCTCCTCTCCTATATAAATGTATTCATACTTGTAACTATCAATTCAAGAAGTATATACAAGCTTTGAGGCCTCTCTTTACAATATGGTACCCATATGTACTTTCTCTCTCTCTCTTTCATATGCCTTTCTCTCTGTCTCTCTTGCTCTTGTGTTTGTGGAGTTAAATAGGATATAAAGAAGAGGTAAAATCAAAACTCTTAATGTTACATGAAAGAGGAGTTCCCATTTTTACTTGAATAAATATTTTTGACTGACACTTCGTATCCAATGGTTTCTTCTATTCCAAGGAACTTACTGGAAATTTGATGGGCATCAGGAAAACTGTCTTTAGATGAAATTTCAATTTTTTTTCCAAGCGGCCTTTCCCTTGCACTTAAATTTCCCTTTCTTATTTTTCACGTTTACTCTGTCTTATAGAAGATGCCTAATCATCTTCCATGAAAAGTTTAGCCTGCTATGAACACCAGACATGGTGAAAGTATGCTTTAAATATCCTATATCAGCAAATTTTTATGATTTTTTTCAGTTTGTCTCCCTTTCTTGGAGGTATGTTTTTGAGGACTTAAAATGCAGAGGCTGTAGAAATAATTGATACATCCATTGGAAGAATACTAAACATTGTTTGTTACAAGAGACTAAGTGGAAAAGTGATAACAATCAAAGATATTGGGATTGAATATACACTATTATATGTTGGAGAGGTAATAGTAGACATGAAGTTGCTATAATGGTTGATGAAAATTTAAACTAGAAAATTATTGATGTGAATAGAATTATTGAGTTATTGTTATTATCATTGCTACTAGGAATATTATTATTATTAGTTTTTCTCCATATAATCTTTAAAACTATTCATTAATTTTGGGTAGAGAAAGATGTCATAATATGTCGTATGCCTGATAAATAAATGATAATTATAGAAACTGAGAATAAAAAGGGGTATATTTTTTTATTCTCATAAAATCAGTTTTCTACTGCAATTACATTGTACAAAGGGGTCACTTTTTGTAGAAAGGGAGAGAGAGAGAACGCAAAATGTAAACTCAAGATGTGAGACTAAAGGAAGAGCTAGAGAGGAGAGACATTATGGGCCTAAATACATGGGTCTTTTTATTTATTTCTTGTAACACTCCCCAACAAGCTGGAGCGTACAAGTCGTGGGCGCCAAGCTTGGCGTGGAATTGCTGATATTGTGGGCGAGACAATGCGATGCATACCGAAATCTATAATTGATTTTAAAAAGTTAATTTTGTATTCAACTTAAAATTTGGTGGCAAAATCAAGACGTCACGAGCTTAGACATGTGATTATTTAATCAAAAGTTTTTCAATCCCGCACAAGTGGCTAACGTTTATCCGCATATAGCTAATTCATCCACAAGTTTCTCATTAAAGGATAGCGACATCAATGATAGCAAATTAACGACAAACAGGACCAAGATTAAATTTGGCAAACAAGCTCTTAAAATTATTAAACTAATAACATGCATTTATGAAATAGACTAAGCGTAATCATGATGCAGATGAGGTCGAGTCGTACCAACGCCGTGCGCAAACGTTGAATCGCAACTGTGAAGGGATGGAATTAGGGCAGAGAATAGCTGGCTTGGGTCAGTCGTGGAAGGCTCTGTAGAGAGAGGCTCGACCTAGGATGGTTGCCGCCAAAGGCAGGGCGATAGGAGCGGCCTGCTGACGGCCTGGTGGAGGAGGTGGCCGAGAAAATGCTGGAAAAGGTTCCAGCAGCAAATTGCAAGGCCGGAACAGGGAACCCGTGGCAGGTGCAAGGATCCTGCGGCAGGAAATGTTGGGAGCTGGAGGAGGTGCGACACTGTTCTCGCTGACTGGACCAGTGGTGGTCCCAGAAATGGATGCCCGGGTTGTCCAAAGCTTCAGATGGCGCCGAAGGGGGTTAGGAGCTCAGTCGACGGGCGGAGAGGGAGCGCCGGTGGCGGTGGAACCTTCTGGCAGCGGCGTCAGGCGGGAAGAAACATAACGGGCGAGGTTTATGCGGGCAACACCGGGAAGCAGAGATAATTTTCTCTGGTTGCCGATTCTTTTCCCGTCTCCCTATCACTGAACCAACAAATGTCTTTTAAAGAAACCAGGAAAAGGGGGGTTACAACAAGCTCTATTTCATTAGAGAGTTGAAATAAGCTTAATGACAGGGGGTTTCAAATGGCTTATTAATTCAGCTGACTGATTAATTAGAAGGAATCAGAAATAAGAAACGGCGGGGGGGGGGGGGGGTACTTCTTGAGAGGCAATTAAATGGAAATGAATGGACATGGCCGGCTGTTACATCCATTTAGATGAGAGTGAAATGAGTGAAATGAGCTTGATAATAAATCTGAAATTAAATAAATGTATTACCTTAAGGTTCTAATTTCAAATTTATTTAATTGTTAATAATTTCATTATTTGTTTGCCCAAAGTAACCCTAGTCCTAATTTGACGGACCAATTTATTTAAGATCTTATTGGTCGGTCATACCAATAACTCGCATAAACGATTGCACAAACACGGGATAACACACAAAAATACACGGGAACTAAAAGACATACTTGCCCGACAACATGCGCTAAAAAATATTTAAATAAATCCAGTAAAATAAAGTAACAGTGCAACTCAGGTTGCATCAATTCCCCGGAGTTGAAGGATCTCGACCCCATCGAAACTTTGATGGAACATGTCACTGAAACATCCAAACAACGACAAACATCTAAACAACGACATGAGCCAAACATTGTGGTGGAGACCAGCCCAGATCAGGTCGACACAAAAATGTTCGACGCCGCACCTGTCTGGACCTCTATCGGCCTTGAGTTTTGCATTGTGTCATTTTGCAATTTATGTAGTCTCTGTTATAATGGTGATGTTGTTGATGCTGAATGTTTTGATGTTGATGAAATTTTGTAGAGTTGTTAGTTTATTCTTTGGAGTGCTGCTTGTGTTGAGTCCCGATTTGGAGAGTTGTTGATGTGAGAATTTCCTGTTGTTATGAAAATGTTGGTGTTATGAGAATGAGTTTGAGTTAATGAAGTTTCCGTTTACTGCTGCTTGTGTTGGTTTTCCCATTTGAGAGTTATAGAAAGAGATGATAAACAATAATGTTACAGTTTGCTTTAGGAGAAAGTAAAGTGATGGGGAACGGGCCCCGCCAGTTGATCGTATGGCCGATCGGACTCCGCGATTGCGTCTGGAACATCGTCGCGAGTCAAAATGATATATTAGTTTTATTTTATATGTTTATTTTCAGGTATCTTGATAGCGTTTCCCATCGGCGAATCTGGGCCCTTGATATTGCTGCCCTAAATTAGCTTATTATAAATAAGAGCCTTAGGGCTGCATAAGGAGGATCGATCATTTGGAGAAAAAAACAGCCGCCGACTTCTTCTTCCTCCCGATCGTCGGTCACGCCCGCCGGTGCCGACTCCGGTGGCCCCTCCTTGGTGCCGACTCCAAGAGAGGTAAGCTTGTATCTCCACCCCCTTCTCCGACCATCCCCGCCATCATCGCGCGCAGCCGACCCGGTCTTCCCCTCCAGTCTCGCGCACAGGAGCCCGCCGCCGTGCCGCCTTCCTCCTTCTCCAGCCCGCAGCAGCCCCGCCCGCAGGGTGCGAACCAGAGCGGCCCGACGCCTGCGCCTCCTCGGCGCCCCGCAGCCCCGGCTCCTCCCAGCTTCCCGCAGCCTCCTCCAGGCCGCCTTCCTCGGCTCGGGCTCTTCCCCTCTCCCACGCCTGCGCCTCCTCTCCCACAGCCGCCGACGGCTGAAATTGCGAAGAAGACCTCTTGATGTATGGCTAAAATTGTGAGCTTTTGATGATCTTGATGTGGTGTCTTGCTTGCTTACACCTGCTGATGGATATGTTTCTGCCCAAACATGGGGATTTACATCAAGTTAGCCTCTCTAAAGTCGTTTGATCTTTATCTTATTTTCTTGTCCTGCATCAAATTGGTATCAGAGGAAGTCGAAAAGTTTTCTCAAACTTTTCAATCCTCCTTTTCTCGAAAATCGTTTGCATACACTCATGCCGCTTGCTTGTTATTACGATTCCGACGATTCGGACGATTATGAATCATATGTTTCCCCACCTCCCCGCTATTCCAAAGTTCATTCCTCTCGTGAGCGTTTTTATTCGCATAGATCCTCATATGCCTCCCCCACTACATATTCCTCTCATGAGTCGAGGCGAACCTCTTCACCCGCCTACGACTCATATTCTCCTCCACCCACTAAATATCCTTCATCCCGTCATTCCGACCGCCACTCTCATTTTCATCATGACACTTACTATGCTCATTTTACCCCAAGGGAGAGTTATGACATTGAGCAAAAATTAAAGGGGCAAGCTAGGGAGAAGGAGAGGAAGGAAAGAGAGAAAAAGGATAATGCCATCTGGGCAGGTTATGTGAAGAAGTGGCGTGAGGAAGATGCTGCGACGTTATTTGAGCGGCAAAGGCGTAGAGCAGCAATCTTGATACAGTCTCACATCCGAGGGTTTATTCAGTGCCGTTCCTACCAGAGGATGACCAGAGCAGTCCTCGTGCTTCAGTCACGCATGCGAGGATTCTTACAGAGACAGTGGTACCAGGCAGTGCAGAGAGCTACTATTATCGTTCAGCGTTTTGCCCGCCAGTGGATTGAGCGCAGAAGGACATCCAGTTTGATGGTGGTAGTACCGCCCTATGAGCCTTCGCGCCGTCTGCTCACTTCTAGGGATTTGTCGCAGTGGAGTGATCAGCCACTTCTCAGCTCGGCTAGGGACCCTTTTCTAATGTTCGATCATGCCGCTGAGGGCAAATCAGTTGGTGTGGATATGAGCCCAGATTGGATAGGGCTTAGTGATGATTTGTTGCAGTTTGATCAGGTTGATGGGGACCCAGGTTACTTTCTGATTCTGCGATCGGGGCCGCCGCCCAAGCCTCCCAAAGGCGGTGTTGATATTGTTTGCAGCTCAGTGAGACCGGCGTCTGAGGCCGGTGCAGCTAGACAGATGTTATGTGACAGTGGAAAACAACGCAGACCACCCGCGAAGCCTCCTTGGAAGCCCTAAAGATTTGAGGGCAAATCTTCTCCAACATGGGGAGAATGATGGGGAACGGGCCCCGCCAGTTGATCGTATGGCCGATCGGACTCCGCGATTGCGTCTGGAACATCGTCGCGAGTCAAAATGATATATTAGTTTTATTTTATATGTTTATTTTCAGGTATCTTGATAGCGTTTCCCATCGGCGAATCTGGGCCCTTGATATTGCTGCCCTAAATTAGCTTATTATAAATAAGAGCCTTAGGGCTGCATAAGGAGGATCGATCATTTGGAGAAAAAAACAGCCGCCGGCTTCTTCTTCCTCCCGATCGTCGGTCACGCCCGCCGGTGCCGACTCCGGTGGCCCCTCCTTGGTGCCGACTCCAAGAGAGGTAAGCTTGTATCTCCACCCCCTTCTCCGACCATCCCCGCCATCATCGCGCGCAGCCGACCCGGTCTTCCCCTCCAGTCCCGCGCACAGGAGCCCGCCGCCGTGCCGCCTTCCTCCTTCTCCAGCCCGCAGCAGCCCCGCCCGCAGGGTGCGAACCAGAGCGGCCCGACGCCTGCGCCTCCTCGGCGCCCCGCAGCCCCGGCTCCTCCCAGCTTCCCGCAGCCTCCTCCAGGCCGCCTTCCTCGGCTCGGGCTCTTCCCCTCTCCCACGCCTGCGCCTCCTCTCCCACAGCCGCCGACGGCTGAAATTGCGAAGAAGACCTCTTGATGTATGGCTAAAATTGTGAGCTTTTGATGATCTTGATGTGGTGTCTTGCTTCTTACACCTGCTGATGGATATGTTTCTGCCCAAACATGGGGATTTACATCAAGTTAGCCTCTCTAAAGTCGTTTGATCTTTATCTTATTTTCTTGTCCTGCATCATAAAGTAATTGCTAGTTGATTGCTCCCGTGCACAGTAAAAAAAAATAGAGAAGTTAAAATTTTTTTGTGTGTGCTTCTCGAGCAATTGAGATTTTGTGGATCTACTTAAGTTTGAGAGTGAGCGAAGATTTTTCCCGTGTGCGATTGCGGCCGACCTCGGAGTGAGAGATCGAAGGTGACGAGGAAATTCCTCGCGGGATCGCCGTCGACTTCGATTGCGGAAAGACGTCTCTTTCCGTGGGTAACTTGCTTCTATCTATTCCTTTGTGTGCGTCTACTTTTCTCTTAGGTGAATTAGATTCATTGCTGAGTTTTTGCCTGAATTTTGTCAGCAAACGCTACGTCGAAAACTCCAAACGGAAACGTATTTGGAGTTCACGATCTTCGTTTTGCTAAGACAGAGAAAAGAACGAAAGTTGCGAACCTTTTTTTCCCGGAATTAAATTGAACCATTTTTCAAGTAATTTCATTTTTTGAAACAAAATAGTAATTTGTGCTTAAAAAAAAAATCAAACGTTGCTTAATTTCTTAAAGTGTGTGCAACACCCGCTCAAGTTATTTTTTGAAAAAAATCCAATTATTCATTGCACGCATTTAGGGTTTCCTAGAAAAGCTGACAGACGCGCAAACCCTACGCGAGTAACGCGACGTCCTGCATCAATTTAGTATCAAAGCTAGGTTTCAAATTTTTTTAAGTTTTGGAGTCCGCCCTGCGTAAAATAGGGAACCCACATATCATTTTATTTTTCAAAATTTTTTTTAAGGATAATCATACATCTGCATTTTACTTGTTTGTTTGCATGCATATGCGTAGTGGTCGGTTAGTAAGAGTATGAGTTCACAACATCATAATTCACCACCTGAATACCCTCACGAGATAAACTCAAAGATGCGTCGAGTTGAACGTGGCCAAGCGAGTCGTGGAAATGAACGGAATGAACCACCCCCGTGGTTTCTACCTTTCGCCCACCAAATGGCAGCATTAACTGAGAGTATATAACAAGTGCGAAAATGGTTCGAACATCTTAGCGTTAGAGTGAATAGTTTAGAAGTACTCCCTCGACCGTCAATGCCACCTCCAATTCGAGATGAGCATTCTGTCCGTCCACGTCACGAAGACCCACCACACTACACTACGTAGAAAGATCTGCACTTTGGAGAAACCCTCTTTTTGAGGAAGAGGTTAGGCATCCCTTAGATAGGATTGACTTTGAGCACGACCAAAGATGAGTGATTTCGAGAGGGGGAGAGTTGGTGGAGACCAATGCAGATCAGGTCGACGCAAAAGTGTCCGACGCCGCACCCGTCTGGACCTCTATCGGCCTTGAATTTTGCATTATGTTATTTTGCAATTTATGTAGTCTCTGTTATGTAATCTCTTTTTAATGGTGATGTTGTTGATGCTGAATGTTTTGATGTTGATGAAATTCTGTAGAGTTGTTAGTTGATTCTTTGGAGTGCTGCTTGTGTTGAGTCCCGATTTGGAGAGTTGTTGATGTGAGAATTTCCTGTTGTTATGAAAATGTTGGTGTTGTTGAGAATGAGTTTGAGTTAATGAAAGTTTCCATTTACTGCTACTTGTGTTGGTTTTTCCATTTGAGAGTCGTAGGAAGAGACGATGAACAGTAATGTCACTGTTTGCTATAGGCGAAAGTAAAGTAATTGCTAGTTGATTGCTCCAGTGCACAGTAAAAAAACAGAGAAGTTAATTTTTTTGTGTGTGCTTCTCGAGCAATTGAGATTTCGTGGATCCACTTAAGTTTGAAAGTGAGCAAAGATTTTTCCGTGATGACCGTGTGCGATAACGGCCGACCTCGGAGCGGGAGATCGTAGGTGACGAGAAAATTCCTCGCAGGATCGCCGTCGACTTAGATTGCGGAAAAATGTCTCTTTTCGTGGGTAATCTGCTTCTATCTCTTTCTTTATGTGCGTCTACTTTTTCTCTTCGGTGAATTAGATTCATTGCTGGGTTTTCGCCTGAATTTTGTCAGCGAATGCTACGTCGAAAACTCCAAACGGAAACATATTTGGAGTTCAGTATCTTCGTTTTGCTACGACAAAGAGAAAATAACAAAAGTTGCGAAATTTTTTTTCCCGGAATTAAATTGAACCAATTTTCAAGTAATTTCATTTTTAAAAACAAAATAGTAATTTTGTGCTTAAAAAAATCAAACGTTGCTTAATTTCTTAAAGTGTGTGCATCGCCGCTCAAGTTATTTTTTGAAAAAAAATCAAATTATTTATTGCACACATTTAGGATTTCCTAGAAAAACCGACAGACGTGCAAACCCTACATACCGTCATGCATCACATTGCCTCCGCTTTGCCGCCAAGGTAAATGGTCAAACACAAGGGCTCATCATCGCAGCACAAGATATGTTGGAAAACCCTATTTCCTGAAAGGAACAAAAAACTCATCTCCATTGAAAAAAATATAACTCCAGGTGATGAAATCAATCGCGGTGCTATAGTTTTTCAAAGTTTCTCAAAAACTGTTAGTCAAAAATTCTTGCATGACTTGCAATTGTTTAATAAAAATTAGAGCTGTAAGGAGGTGAGTTCGACAAAGTGGGAAAGAGAGTTGGTCAATAAAGCAAAGAAAAAGGCGAAGCTGAAAAGAAGCATGATCAACTTGTGGATTCATTAGATTATATTGCATTATACGTACTCGTGCTAGACACCTAAAAAAGTTTACGAAACCAAGATTAACTTTCGACATATCATCACCCACTGGTATCTGATTAACACCACATTTTAAAACCGAGCACAAAATTTTCATTCAAAGTCAACCACAAAAATCCCTTAAATCGCGTGTCTCTATGGGGCGTGAAAACCTTAGGATTTGTGATTATCCTCCTAACATGATTACGTGTGAATAAACTGTTAATCTGACATCGTAACTGAACGCACTCTCCAATAATATTAGGATAATGAAAAGAACTAAAAGAGCGGTCATCGAAAACAAAGTCTATAAAGGGTGGTGACTCGGACGCCACTGGCGAGTGGCCACCATGGACAACGTCTGCGGCCTCAAGGGTGTGTGGCTGCAGTAGGATAGGAGAGTCGGTACATAAAGAGATCGAGTCTATGTCCTCTAAGATAAGTGACTCTTCTCTATCCAATTCTTTCTTCGGGAGGTGAAATCAAAATGGTGTCAACCAATGTGAGTGACACATCACTAGAACATACTTCTCGGAATGGGGCCTCAGGAATACACTCGGCCTCCAAAGGTTGTGACACAATGTGAGCAAATGGAATTTCCATGTCAGTTGGGACGACTGAATGAGGAGGAAGATCCAAGAGGATCTTCTTGGAGCTGGGGCTCAAGAAGAACCTCCTCGATTGAAGGGAGTGCTTTAGTGGAGACAAGTGGTGTCAAAGTGCTCGTGGGTGAATCATCAAGGCTAGAAAGACGACTATTAAGACAGTGAAGCCCTGGTTCCACTAATTGATATGTAGTTGAGAGGTACTTAGGAAGAACATATCGTTGGCGCATTCTCATTTTGAGGTTGTGCACATCATCGCACAGTCCAATCAAACTATGTGTGTATTCTGCAGTGATTGTGTCGACTGACTTCGTCAGATCACGCATTCGAATGACTAAGTCACCTAAGGTGGCTCCTATTCGATCTAAGCGACTTTTCATACTTTTTTGTTAAATAAAAACCTAAAATAATTCTTTAAAACAAAACACTTAGCTGAAATATATTTTTAGGTAAACTTAATTTTGTTTACATAAAAAGTGTCATTTTTTTTAAAAGTGGGAGAAACTTTTTTTTTTTTTGCGGGAATTTTTTTGTTCTTGTTAAATTTTTTTTGAAAAACAATTGTTTTTTTAAAAGAAGTTCAGGATCGTCTGATTCACGATAGAATTGAATCGAACCTACTGTGATACCAAACTGATGCATACCAAAATCTGTAATTGATTTTAAAGAGTTAATTTTGTATTCAACTTAAAATTTGGTGGCAAAATCAAGACGTCACGAGCTTAGGCATGTGATAATTTAATCAGTTTTGCAAACCCGCACGAGTGGCTAAAGTTTGTCCGCATGAAACAACATAGCTAATTCGTCCACAAGTTTCTCATTAAAGGATAACAATAACAATGATAGCAAATTAATGACAAACATGACCAAGATTAAATTGGGCAAACAAGCTCTGAAAAGTATTAAACTAATAACATGCATTCATGAGAAATAGACTAAGTCAATAACCAAATATACTAGTGGTTTTGTCAGGACCCAAGATATCAGAATGAACTAAGTCAAAAGGAGCAACGCTCTGAGAAAAATGAGGTGGGAAAACAAAGCGATGTTGTTTTCCATATTTTCCATAGATACATGATTCACAATTAAAATTTAAAAAAGATATATAGGGAAAAGCCTTTTGGAGAATGTGAAGAAGAGCATGACCGAGATGCCGATGCCAATCAGCAGAGCTGATAGAAAAGAGGTTGGAGGAAGGAAGATTCTGAATGTAGAGCCCATTGCACAACCATACTATACCAATGATATTCCGCGTTTGCCGATCCTGCACAACAAAATAAGAGAAAGAAAAGATAATTAGACAATCATGATCATGAGTTAGGTGGCTGACATAGAGCAGATTTAATGGAGAGGCAGAGACATGACGAATTGAGCGAAGTGGTAGAGGAGTAAGCAACAAATTGCTAGAACTAGCAACGGGAGTTGTGTCGCCGTTTGCAACAGTAAAAAACTTCGAATACTGAGAGACCAAGTACCAAGGGGGTTGATTGCAGAGAGACGTGATTGGTGATTCCGGAGTCTACAATTCAGGTGGAGCCAAGTTGAAAGGTAGGGAGACATACATGGGATGAGGAGACCACGAGGTCAAGGTTGCGAGCAATCAGCTCTCGCAGGTGGCGGAGTTTGTTCCGCTGAATGTTGAGTTCAGTGAGTGAACATGGACAATCAGTGCATCGACTGCTTCAAAACTTATTGGAGGGAGCTGCCATCTTCTGTTGCTTCTCGAGGTAGAAGGAGCCAAGGGTGTTCGCATGACAGGAAACAGGAGACACCTTGGCAAGCAAGTGCTCAACACGAGAGTACTCGAGCCAGAGAGACGTCATGCGAGAAGAAAAGAGCTGCGAGCTCGGCGAGTAGGAGACGAGCTCGCCATAATGAGCTTGGATAGAAGAGCTCAACAGATCACAAAAATGGTGGACTCAGCAGGATTCAACCATAGGAGTTTGGTAAGTGGAGCTCAACACCAGGGAGCTTGAAAAGCAGGTCAACAACAACAATTTTAGAGACCAGAAGCTCAGCACCAGGGAGCTCGGCGAGCAGCAGCTCTGCAGAAGCGAGTAGCTCAGGAGCTTTGGTCGAACTAGGCGAGCAATGACACAAGTGCGGCGAACAAGAGAGCTCACAGGAAAGAGCTTGGGAAGGTTGCGACCAAGAGCTCATTGATCAGGAATTTCTGGCGGGCAGACGAACTCTGCGAGCAGAAGCGCGGTGAACTGGAAGGCAGGTGAGGACGCGAGGAGAGTTCGATAGTCTTCGAGCTTCTGCGGACAAGAACCAAACTCAACGAACTTAAGGGATGAGCTGTGAACAGGAGCTGCAGTAAGATCGACATGAACGCAGTTTGCGAGCAGCAGAAGACGATAAACAGTGCGGACAAAGCGTGAGAGACCGCAGGATACACGAGACAGGTGGGCCTAGAGCAATAGCGAGGGAGAGCTATAAAAGCAGTGGGTTGGGAGGAACAAAAGCTGGGCATTTTAATTTATTTTTTGTAACAATAATTATTAATACCAAACTTTAATGAGATTCGGAACCAACAATTCTCTCTTCTCGGTTCTTAATCAACCTATATTGCTTAACCAACATTTGATATTGTAGAAATACAAATAAGTAGAGAGAGTAATAATATTGTATTAATTCCTCGTAAAAGCCTTATACAATTACAAGTATTTGTACATCTATATAGGAAGGAGTGAAGTCTACAATCAATTCTGAGATGTGGGACTAATCCCTAAGGATGAAATGAGATCTAAATGGGCCATTGACTGGGTCATTGTACAAGTTATCTTAACAGATGGGTTATCCAACCTCGGGCTATCTTAGTTATTGGTTGGATTTGGTTCATTTGCTCGTGTTTGTTTAAAGTTCTAGTTATGATTGACAATGAAAGGATTCATGGTGATTTGAAATAAGAGATAAAACATAATAAGATAAAATATACTTAATTTTGTTGTTTTCTATGGTCTACATCAGAGTTAAATTTTCTCAAAATTTTACCAACATTCATGTGCTTTCTCACTTCTGGCTCAGTGGCTCTACATCACCGCCCTCCACAATGGGTTTCGTCTCCCATTTTTTTGGTGCCTCTCACGTCACCAAGTACATTTGAGCCTTTTATAGCCCCCTCCACTACTCCTCTCAAGACCACATCGTCACATATCCTGTTGCCACCTCAAAATCACGTCCACAACACCGCGACACTACAAAAATTTCATTTAGTTACTGATGGCCACAATCCGCTCTGTAGACGACCACTGATGGTTAGGCATATTAATAGCGCCTCTAAAAATGTAAAAGATCCAAAAAAACTCACTCCATTTGCGGCTTTTGTTAAACAATTCACGACGACTGAGAACTTCCTTTCTTTACTGCCTTTCTCGGGGTTGAGACATTTTCCGGCGGTAGGGATTGTTATAGGGGCCCGAGTTCAAACCTCCTTATGAGCCATTGTCGGGCCTCACACGGGGACACATGCAATTCAAGTAGATTTTTGGGCGAAGTGTCACGTCAAGAGTCACTTATGTAATGCTTTAGTTAATGATCATAAATTCCTTAAATATTCATTTGAGAGGAATTTTATGTGTTTCTGTTAGTTCTTTATTAGAATATTAATTTTCCTTAGCTTATGGCACACGTGGTCTATATAATATATAAGGAAGTCATGCATGAGTTGAATATCTCTTGATCACTTGTCATTTTGGGCTCTCTATTGGAGAGGAATCAATTAAGGACCAGCCGATGGTTGTACCCTCAAGTTGTATGCTTGTCCTAGCTGAGAGGATTAAAATCGGAAAAAATATTATTAAGCATCCTATACTCATATATATAGAGTAAGGAAAAAAACGTACACAAAAACTAAAATACCCTTATGAGGGTAAAATACAAAACACATAAAACAGACTTGATTTCAACTCTCCCCCTCAAGTCGAATGGTAGATATCTGTCATTCCGAGTCTATGGATATCATCAATAAAAACATCGCACCCTAAGCTCTTGGTGAAGACATTGGCCAACTGATATCTGGAGTGAACGAAAGGAGTGACTATGGTCTTTGATGAAATGACGATCAACTTTGACATGCTTAGTTTTGTCATGTTGGACCGGATTGTGAGCTATGCTGATAGCAATTTTGTTGTCACAGAACAGAGAAATGGGAGCATCCTCCTGAAGGTCCAGGTCTTGCAATAATGTGCGCGGACATAAACCTTCACAGAGGCCTTGAGACATTGACCGGTACTTGGCTTCAGCACTAGATCTGGCCACCACATTTTGCTTCTTTCTACGCCACGTGACCAAATTTCCACCAACGAAGGTCCAATACCCCGTTGTAGATTTCCTGTCATCACGGCTTCCGGCCCAATCCGCCTCAGTAAAAACGTCATACTTTAAATGGTTGTTCTTTGAAAACATCTGCCCCGACCCGGAGCCTTCTTTAAGTACCGTAGTACGCGGTATGCAACATTCTGATGTCTGATCCTTGGGGCATGCATATACCTACTCAAGATTCCAAGTGCATATGTGATGTCGGGACGAGTGTGTGAGAGGTATAAAAGCTTCCCCACCAATCTTTGATAACTTGAAGCATCCGTGCGATCGCCATCACTATCTTCATCGATCCTATGGTTCTCCTCCATAGGGGTGTTCGCAGGAACCCAACCAAGCATCCCAGTCTCTATTAACAAATCTAACACATACTTACGTTGTGAGATGAAGATACCCTGATCAGAACAAGTCATTTCAATTCCTAGGAAGTAACGAAGCCTTCCCAAGTCCTTTACTTCAAACTCAACTGATAGAAGAGCCTTCGGCTTTGAGATTTCATCAGAGTCATCTCCGGTGATCACAATGTCATCAACATAGACAATAAGAACAACAGTTTTTCCCTCATTCTTCCTGACAAACAATGTATGATCAGAATGTCCCTGTTTGTTGGCAAACTTGATTATGGCCTTGTGGAATCTGCCAAACCAAGCCCTGGGAGACTGCTTCAGCCCGTACAAAACTTCCTTAAGCGACATACCAGTCCTTCTTGTACCCTCTTCACAAAACCTGGGTGAAATGTCATGTACAGGTCGAGGTCACCATGAAGGAACGCATTTTTGACGTCCAGTCTACGTAGATCCCAGCCCAAGCATGCAACACAAGATAGAATCACATGAACAGAGTCCATCTTTGCTATCGGGGCAAAGGTATTTTGGTAGTTGACTCCCTGAGTCTGGGCATAACCACGAGCCACCAGACGAGCTTTATATCACTCAACTTTACCATCCTGATTTTGCTTAATGAAAAAAACCCACCTTGAGCCGATGAATTTCTTGTCAGGAGAAAGGGAAGAGACATCCCATGTGTGATTCTTATCCAAGGCAGACATTTCCTCCTTCATTGCTTAAGCCCATGCCGGAATGCAAACCGCCTCCCGCCACGTCTTATGAATAGTGATGACGGACAAGGAAGATATAAAACCCTGATGAAGCTGAGAAAGGTGATCATAAACAACATGATTAAAGATAGGGTGTTCCGTACACACAACCTTACCTCTTAGCACAACAATGGGAACATGCTGATCAACATCAGAATCTGGGTCCAAAGATTGTACCGAAAACGACGGAACAACGAAGGACTGTTTACCTGTTTGCCGACGATGATATATATGAGGAAAAGGAGAGATGAAGGACGGATGGTGATATATGGGAGAAAACGACGTAGGTGTAGGTGACAGGGGTTGTAGGAGGAGTAGCTATGGTGGAAGACATGATAGGTGTAAAAGGAATCAGAGGGAGTGACATTGAATCGATGACATCATTCTCCCCCTGACGAGTGGAGTGAGTCGAATCCAAGTAGTAAGATTCCTCATCATGGAAGGTCACATTCATGGTACAAAAAAAAACGTCTGGAAGCGGGGTGATAACACCGATGCTCTTTTGTAGTGGTAGAATAGCCAAGAAAGATACAACGGAGAGCCCGAGGGTCAAGCTTGTCACGATGAGACTGATGGACGTGAACAAAACATTCGCACCCAAAAATGCAGGGTGGAAGATGAGTGGTATGAACAACAAAAGTAGTGGAAAGACGAACTAGAGGATTTGTATAGTCTAGAACCCGTGAAGGATGACGTTTGATAAGATGAGTAGCAGTTAGGATGTCGTCACCCCAATATGATTTCGGGAGATGCATGGTAGTGAGAAGGCACCAGACAACATCAAAGAGATGCCTGTTTTTCCGTTCAACAACACCATAACGTAAGTGGTTTGGTGAATAATTCCATGACTAGTGAGGTATGAGGCAAACGCTCCACGATCATCGTATTCTCCCCCATTATCACTACGAAGAACGCGAATATTACCATTGAACTGAGTTTGCACCATTTTATGGAAGGTTTGAAAAACTGGAAACACTTCATTTTTTCTTCTTTAAGAGATAAACCCAAACGGTACGAGAAAAACAATCGATAAAGGTAACAAACCAACGATAACCAATTAAAGATACACCAAGGGAAGACCCTCAAACATCAGAATGTATAAGAGCAAAAGGAGTAGTACCGGGGGAAGAAAAATGCGACGAAGAATGTCAAATATGTTTAGACTTTTCACAAGCATCGCATTTTAATGTTTGAACAAACGGAAATAAAGTAGGAAATAATTTCTGAAGGTAGACTGGAGAAGGATGACCAAGACGCACGTGCCAACGTCGAGCAATAGTAACAACGGAAGAAGAGAGAGCAAGGGACGATGAAGTAACATCCAGATAATACAAGCCACTGCGATTCCTACCACTGCTAATGATCCGCTTCGTACCCAGTTCCTGAAAAACACAAGAATCAAGAAAGAAGGTTATAGAACAGTTAAGAGACCGGGTGAGATTGTTAATGGAAAGAAGACTGCGAGAAAATGATGGAACATGCAAAACAGAAGAAAGAGAAAGAGAAGAGCAACATGAAATGTTTCCCTTGCCCTCAATAGGGGACAAGGTGCCTTTTGCAGAGATAACCTTGTCCTTACCAGACAAGGGAGTGTAGGAAGAGAAACCTGAGGAGCCGGTCATGTGATCGGTAACTCCCGAGTCAATGATCCACTCAGACGGAGGTGTCACAGCAGCTTAGACACTGGGCATAGCAACACTAGCAAAGGAAGTAGAAGTACCGCTCTGGGGAGTGTCTGACCGGGAGTGAAGGAGGCGACAAAGAGCATCCAATTCCGAGGTGATAACATGTCCTGGGGGCTGACCATGAGGGTCGTCGTGAACCTCAATGGAGTAAGCAGCATCATAAGGGCGAGAACCACTCTGACGGTATCCCCCTCGTCCCGGGCCACGACCACGTCCTCGACCACGGCTGGATCTAGGTGGAGCAAGGTGAGGATGTAGCTTGAAGCACACATCCCTAGTGTGGCCCCTGCGACCACAGTAATTATAGGTAGGAACCGCGTTGCTTTGGTTGGAGCCACGCCGACCAACACTAGTAAAGGCAGAGCGATCAAAGTGAGGAGGAGCAGCCGTGCTGAGGGACCTCTGACAGTCTTCATCGCCAAGGACCATGCTAAAAGCTTCCCGAAGAGATGGAAGAGGAGATCAGTATAGAATATTTGTTCGAACCATATCCATTTTCATGTTCAAGCCCATCAGAAACACATGAAGACGAAATCGTTCGTCCCTTTTTTGTAACAGAACTGCATCGATAGTACAAGTGAGAGTAAATTGCTCAAAATAATCCAATTCCTGAGAGATACGCTCGAACTCAGAGAAGTAAGTAGACACTGTCATGGTTCCCTGACGTAACTCCAGCATCCGACGCGTCAGCTCCTAAATCTGAGCGGAGTTTCCGATCGGAGAGTAAGTCGCACGTGCCCGAGTCCAGATCTCATAGGTAGAATCCATCAACATGTTACTCCGGTACACCTTCGAGGCCGTGGAATGTAGGAGCCAGGAGACTACCAGAGAATTTTCCGAGTCCCAATGCCTCCAAGAAGGATCACCCAGAGGAGGTGCCACAATGATCCCATCAATATATCCAAACAGCTGATGGCTGCGGATGACATGCTGTGTCGCTCGAGACCATTCAATATAATTCGCCCCATCTAAGGGCACAATGATGATCTTCAGGGAGCCAACGTGGCCAGAAGACCGCTGAGGGTCACCCATCCGGGCTGCCACAACACTCGGCGATGTAAAATCAACAGCCGCCGAAGAATCATCCATGATAAGCAACTGACAAGATCAAACAAAAAATAGAACGTCACTGGAACATCACTGAAGGCTGGAGGCAGCGACAGATCCAACATTGGAACATCGCTGGAGGCGGCATCGGCTGGATTTGGAGAGATTGTCGACAATGGAGACAACAACGACAAATCTGGAGAACGACAGATCTGGAGAACGAAATATCACTGGAAGCAGCAGTCGATCGGATCTGGAAGCAGCAGTCGACCGGATGTGGAAGCATCAGACGATCAGATGGAAGAGCAAATCACTGGTGCAGCAGTCGAGCGCAGAGGAGAGGTGAGAAGTCGACCGGATCAGGCACAACAGTCGAACACAGAGAGGAAGACGAAGGTCGACGGTAACATGACGCACATCATGAGAGGCGGCAGTCTCCTTCAGCCCGCACCACCGCCGGCGAGAAGGCCGCGGTTCACCATGGAAGCGACTTCAAACCTGCGGGGCAAGGATGTGAGGCGGGCGAGCGACGACGGGAGGAGATGCGAGCGGCTGAATTGGAAGACGGGATTAGAGTTCTCTCGGGTTGCTCTGATACCAAGTTGAGAGGATTAAAACCGGAAAAAATATTATTAAGCACCCTATACTCATATATATAGAGTAAGGGAAAAAGCGTACAAAGACTAAAATACCCTCATGAGAGTAAAATACAAAACACATAAAACAAACTTGATTTCAACTGTCCTCACATAGTGGAAAATAGCCTTTTCTCATTCATCTTCCCATCCCACCCTCAACATTTCACTTCATAACAGCGCCCTAGTTTCTCTCATTTCAATGTTGTTTACAGTGACATCTACCTAAATTTTGATCACCATTGTCTAGCCAACTTCTGAGAAACCGACATGCCAATTTACATACAGAACACCTCTACTCATGCGTGTCTTGATTCCTCATATGTTGCACTAATATGAAGATAAAATTAAGGTATCAACAGAGCAAATAATAATCCAATTTTTAAATGGCGGTGCATGTCAAATTTCAGAGAAGAAATCTGTAACCATCCGTGTATCTTGGTACCTCAAGTATTGAACTAATATGAAAAGAAACTTATGAGTAAGATGTACATAATTGAACCAGCAATTTGTACCTTGACGGATAACCTTGCAACCACAAAGTTAGTTTTGTTTTCTGTACTTCTCATGCATCAAATTAGTCCATCAGATGTTGAACTAATTTGGAAATAGACTTGCGGAAGACATATGTGCAACCTATACCTTGATTGATTAACTTGCAACTACAAAGTAAGACTTTTTTCTCTACTTGTTATGGTGTAAAATATTTAGTTAGGCTCAGTCAAGTTCTTAAATACTATATCCTATTTTTTTATCAATTCTTCCCCACTGCTTATATTTGAATTTATCTACTTATTTCATAAACGAGCAAGTAATACATATGCATTCTTTTTATCATGCAATATAGTTGAGTTTAATATTATTAATAATTTCATATGTATATTTATTAAATTTAGAAACCTTAATGAAGTTTTATATAATTAACTATCTTGAATATTTATTTAAAAATAATAAAGGAATGTGCACATCCCCCTTGTTTAGTATGCTGCAATGAAGGTACTCTTGGTCATCGATCAGTGTAATTTTAGATCTTATAGCATGCAATATAGTTTTTATTTTTATTTTACACATCATATTTTTGCTTATTTATTTCATACCTTATAATGCTGGGTAGGCCATGTGACGAGGGTGTGTTGACACCATGCGATCCTAAGTGGCTGTGATGCCAGACGAACCCAAATAAATTCAAGAAAATGCAAATGAGTTTTAAAACTATTATTCTGAAAATAAAATTTTGCATTGATGATTTTTTAAATGAAGCAAGTTAACACAAGATGATTAATAATTTTCCGTCACACAAGGAAACCATGATAACAATCGCACAAAGTGTTATCTACTACAATTTCCATGTTTGAGCTTTATAGAACAAAGGCAATAAAGAACAAATACACCAAGGAGTCAAAATACCCAAGCAAGTATGAAATGTTTTCCAGTATTCAATAATGAAGTAAAAAAACAAAGTACAATAATACCTCATGTAGCAATGGCAGGCAAGTGACGACGGACGACAACTCTGTAGGGATGAAGTCGACTCCCGGGACTCTGGATTGGATCGGGGCTTGCTGGATTGTCGGAATGGAATCAAAATGAAGGAGATGAGTCTACAGAATAGTGGTAGGTGCTCTGGATGGGGAGAAGATGAATAGTGAAGGTGATAGGTTTGTTGGATGGAGCACAAAAGGTTGTTGGGTAGAGGTTACCGCTGTGCGGGTGATTTCACAGCGGAGAAAGGGGAGAAAGGAAGGACTATAGATAGGGGAAGGTCTGCGGGGGACTAAGGGACTTGCGACTACTAATGGTGGTTCTATGACAGAGAAAGGAAACTGGAGAAGACACTGTGGAGAGGTGGGGGTCGGGGTACTGCTTGTGGATTGCGGGAGGATGCACGATTGGGAACAGGGCGGGAGGATGCACGACTGGAAACGGGGCGGGAGGAAGTGACACAGCGGAGGAACGGGGGCGGTTGCTGCTTGCCGCTGATTTTCATTCCTGTCGGGAGGAAGAAGACGAAGGAGGGTGATTTTTGCAGCGTATACGTGAAATCACGTGCTAACTTTGCAATTGCAGGGGGAGGAGATGACCAAAACTGTAGGAGTTGGAAGCCGGCTGAAACCTTTAGGCTCGGGATACCCGATTGGAGACTGTAGTCTCTTCCATCATTGAGAAAGGAGATGAATAGGAGGGGAGGGGTAGTTATCTCCTTTTGAACTATGAAGGAGAATGGGAGGTTCGAGCGGTTAAGAGTGGAAATCGTGGGATATAGGGGAACGTTTCATGACAACAGTGGAAATAGAAGAAAAAACGGGAGTTCAGGGTAGGGGTGTTCACAAACCTAATCGAATCAAATAACTCTTCAATCAAATCCAAATTTTGCATAGAATGCAGATATTCAGATTCAGATTGGTTCGATTATTCGGTATCAGATTTAGATTCAGTTTGGTTCGATTATTCGGTATCAGATTTAGATTCAGATTCGTCATAAAATGTTGTATTCAGATTTGGGTTCAAGTTCAGATTCAAATTCGGATTATAACATGGATTTGAATTCGAATTCGAGTTTTATAGTATTTAATTATGTATAATGTTGAAATATATTTATATTTAATTTTTTATTATATATATTAATTTTATTTAACTAATAATTTTAGTATTCACAAACTATTCGCGAATCCTTTGAACAAGAATAAAATTATTCGGATTCGGATTCAAAAATTATTCGGATCCAAATCCGAATTCGAAAAATACGAATTTTAATCGAATATTCACGAATCAAATCCCAAATTATTCACGAACTATACTATTTGTGAACAACCCTAGTTCAGGGTAATTAACCTGGGACGTCGCACCCCAGGGTCTCGCAGCGTCGCACCACGAATGATTGCTGGTCTGCATTCTCTCACAAACGAACAATGAATCTAAACCGCATCATTCATTCCTATTTATAACAAGAGGGGGCGGTTGGATACCGAGTGTGAACGACTATGATTGACCATTACGCCCGTGGCCCTAAAACACCAAAAACAAATCTAAAAAAATAAAATAAAATAAAATACATAAAACTAATAGAGCGACAAGCCAGACGCGCTCGTGGTCTCGGATCGCCGATCCGATAATTGCCTCTTGTACGAATTTACAAAAGTGGGCTCTGTCGATTGGTGACTCGTAGTCTGGTGTCGATCTGCATCACCTTATTATTATTACATTTTAAACTAAATCTAACAATATATGTCTATTGTTCAAGAAAATAACTATGATTTGTCGTAATCTGATAAAAATGAAACAATGATGAAAAAACAATGATGGATTTTTTTGTAAAATATTTATGATTTATCACAATATCCCTTAAGAAATGGATGGATGACTGGGATTAGTTTCCATTTCTTAAGGGATATTGTGATAAATCATAAATACATAATTGTTATATTCTTTACTGGTTTAATGATTTGTTCTAACAATCTAACTTGTATATTTTATAAATATTTTCTCTAGTAAATAACGCAAAAATAAGATGTGAGATTTAAGAGAGTAGTAAATTCTCCATTTTTTTTCTAATATAGATAATGGATCCTAAGATGGATTCCGGAATGGAGGGAAATGGCTTTCACTCCATTGAAGAAGCTATTGAAAAAGGTGCTGCTCCTGTTCCACTTAGTTCAGATAGTACAGTTGATGTGCAACGTTGCATTGACGTAATGGACCACCTTTTATCATGTGAGGTATTTGTCTTCTATATTCATGGCAAAATTCTTGTCCTGATAACTCACTTCTTGTCTCTTACTTAAATAAGCTCTGTTTTTGTCAGGCAACATGGCACAAGGGTCATTCCTTGGCTCAGACTGTCTTCTCCTGCATCTATCTGCTGAGGATGGAAAGAACTTCTTCTCATCCATTGTTGCATTCATATTGCAAAATAATGCGCTCTACCTGTAATGCAGTTATTGCAGCTGTCTCTGATGCACGCACACATGAGGTAATTCTATTAAGCTTTGTTAGAATCTAATTATCAAACTTAAATTCAGTTGGTTGAAAGTTGAAAAACCGGGGATCCACATTAAATGCACATGGCTATGTTATTGTCCCAATGTGGTACTATTCTCAGCACGCCTCTCACATTTAGGGTATTTAAACTCTAACACTTAGAATTGATATTTTTAAAAATTGGATGACATAGAATGGGGCTGTTAAACCTAGCCTGTTGATATTGCATTAGAATCTAAGAATCCAACCTAAAACCGATTAATTGAAGATGGAGAAGCACGAGGTCTACATTAATTGGACAATGCTATGTTATTTTACCGATTTGGGATTATTTTCAACAAACTTTCTAGCTTTAATCAATCTTATTATTGGTTTGGACTTGGACCGATTACCTTCCAGAATAGGTGAGGTGGCATGCTTCTAACTTTGATTTCTCATGTAATGTTCCTTGAATCAAACCCCTTGTAAGATGAATATTTTTGTCAAATATAAGTGACGTTCAATTGTTGGATAAACACCATTGATAGTTGTAGGTGTATTTTCTTTTCTGTTTTTTTTCCTTCTAAGTCATCATTGATTTGAAAAAAAAACCTTCAACCTTTTTGTTAGAAAAGCCCAATTATGGGCCCATGTTTTCTCTCTTTTCTCTCTCCATGTATTAGTCCCACATCTTGTATTTAGGATTTCTCTTCTCATTCTTCTCCTATATAAGTGTATTCATACTTGTAACTATTCATTCAAGAAATATATACAAGTTTTGAGGCCTTTATTTACGTGATATCAGAGCGACACGTATCCTCCAGTGGACTCCGGTCTCCTGTCCGCATCTCTTCTTGCGGTCTGGACTCCTAACCGCGCGGCCTGTCTTTCCTTCTTGCGACCTGCTTCCTCTCCGCTTCTTTCCCAGCCCGCTTGGCCTCTGCGGCCTCCTCTCCCTTCGCCGCTTCCTCTTCTCTTCCTCTTCTCTTCGTGGATCCACCCTCTCCTCAGGCTTCTTATAGCCCCCCTTTGTTAGACCTCGCGGGGCCCACCTTTCCCTGCTACCTGCGGGCTGCCTTCCCTATCCGCTGCGAGCTCCCCTCTTGCCTGCTGACTGCTTCCGTCCGCTGCGAATTGCTTCAGTCCGCCGCGACCATCTTCTTACGGATTGCTCCAATTCGCCGCAGACTCTCTCACCTTCAGGCCCTGCCGTGCTCGTCTTCTATCCGCCGCGACCTTCATCTTAGTCGCCGCGGCCTGTTCCGTTGCTCACTCTCTCCTTTGCGTGCTCCTACTGCTAGCCGCACTGCTCTTTTGCGGCCTGTTCATTTGCTAAGCTGCATGACTTGTTCTTCTATCTGCCGCGACCTTTACTCTTAGTCGCCGCGGCCTGTCCCTGTGCTCGCTCCCTCTTTCCTTTGCGAGCTCCGACTTCTAGCCGCATTGCTTCTTCTATCCGCCGCGACCTTCCTCTTTGTCGCCGCGCGACTTGTTTCTTGCTGCTACCGCTCCCCTCTACTCCTAGTCGCATTTTGGTCGCGACCTTCTGGTCGCTGGTTTGTCCGTTGAGACCGTGCGACTACCTCTCCTATCCGCTGCGAACGGCTTTCTTTCCCAGGCCGCCAATTGTTTTTCTTCTATCCGCCCGGACTCCTTTCCCAGGTCGCCCCTCTTCTTTCTTCTACTCGCCCGGCCTCTTCTCCTGGCCGCATGACATCCGATACTTCCGCTGCTACTTCTGCTCCACCGGCACGCACGGCTGCCATGTATTCCGAACTCCGTGATGAGTTACGGATTACTACTATCTCCTTAACTGGAAAACGGAATTTCGTTGATCGGGTTCACTCCGTTCGCCGGGTTCTGCAGACGAAGGGTCTTCTTCACCACTTGACCCGCGCTACTCCAACTGCTCCATCTGATGACTGGCTTCGTGATGATGGTCGGGTCCAGTCCTGGCTTCTCAACTCTATGGATCCCGAACCCTACAGGATGGCTATGTATCATGATACGGCTAAGTACATGTGGGAGGAGCTTCACGCCTTTTACTCTGGTCATGACAGCCTACAACATCTGTATGATATCATTTCCGATCTTCAGAATCTTACCCCGGGTGCTCCTGGTGATATGCTATCCTTCGTGGCTAAAGCCAAGAGTATGACAGAGGCTTGGATTCAGCATTAGCCTCCTACTACCGATCTCACCACTCAACGCAACCAGAAAGAAGCTGTCGCCATCGCCATGATGATGTCCCGAGTTCCTCCCCACCTGCATAGTATTCGGGCCCAGATTCTATCCTCCGCCACAACTCCTTCACTGTCTGATGTATGCTCCATGCTGCTCAAAGTCACGCCTCCCTCTGAGGCTCCTCATGATTTTGCCCCGGCTCTTCTTCAGCAGCCTCTCCTTCCGAACCCTCCTACTCGTGGATCTTCCACTCGGGGGGGGGGGGGCGACCACCGTCTCGGGGACGAGGACGTGGTGATTGTTCTTCTATGAAATGCACTTACTGTGGCCGCGATAATCATCTCGAAGCTACTTGTTACCGCAAGCACGACCTGCCTCCTCACCTTACTGCTACTACCTCTGCTGCTCCTACTCCCACTGGGCCTTCTGCCCCCGATCTGACTTCCACTACCCACTAAGATATTGATGAGCTTCGCACCCAACTCCAACAGCTTCAAGGTGCCCTCAGCCGCTCCTCCGGCTCCGTCGCGTCCTTTTCTGGGGAAGGTATAACCTGTCTCTCTCATAGTCCCTGCTGGATCGTTAATTCTGGGGCCACTCACCATATTACCTCCCAGAAGCCCACCAAGTACCAACGGATGCCTCATCTCCTTTGCATCACTGTGGCCAACGGTGATACCCTTCCTGTCTCTGGCACCGCTGTTCTTCAGCTTACTCCGACTCTCTCTCTTTCCTCGGTTCTTCATGTTCCGGGATCCCATTTCAATTTACTTTCTGTTAGTCGTCTCACCCATGACCTTGATTGTTGTATAACTTTTTCACCTTCTTCTTTCCTTATGCAGGATCGTCGCACCCGGAGTACCATTGGTAAGGGCCAGCTGTTGAATGAGCTTTATATCTTGGACATCCCACCTACTACTCTATCTGCTATCTCCACGGTTGATTGGCATCGCCGCCTTGGGCATGCCCCCTACCAATTCTCAAGCGGGCTCTTCCTGATGTACCTCTGCAGGAGTTCTCTTGTGAATCCTGTATCTACGACAAACAACATCGCTCTTCCTTTCCCCTTGCTTGTACCAGGAGTAGTACTCCTTTCTCTTTAATACACTCTGATGTATGGGGTCCTTATCGTGTCCCCAGTATTTTTGGTTATCGTTATTTTGTCACGTTTATTGATGACTACTCGCGTATTACATGGCTTTATTTACTACATGATCGTACTGAACTTACTTTTGTGTTTCGCGCTTTTCTGACTGAGATGCGTACGCAATTCGCCACCCCCCTCCAAGTCATCCGCACCGATAATGCTCGCGAATATACCGGGCGTGCCTTCTCTACTCTTTGCACCGAGTTCAGTATCATCCATCAAACTTCATGTGCCTATACCCCTCAGCAAAACGGGGTCGCCGAACGAAAAAATCGCCATCTTCTCGATGTTGCCCGCTTCCTTATGTTCCAAATGTAGGTTCCGGTCGAATATTGGAATTTTGCCGTCTCCACAGCCTGTCATCTTATTAACCGCCTCCCCTCATCTGTGCTAAATTTTACCTCTCCGCTCCAACTTCTCTATCCCTCCACCAACCCCACCTCTCTCACACCACGGGTCTTCGGGTGTGTGTGCTATGTCCACCATCTTGGCCCTCCTTCCGACAAGCTTGCTCCTCGGGCTGCCAAGTATATGTTTGTTGGATACTCCCGGACTCAAAAGGGATATGTCTGCTACTCTCCTTCTGATGGTCGGCTGGTTGTTTCTGCAGATGTCACCTTCTGCGAACACCAGCCCTTCCACTTACCTTGCCCAACCTCGTCTTCTGCTCCACCTCTTCCCCGACCTGCCGTACCAGTCACGCCATCGTATCTACCCTCTTCTTCCTCCTCTCAACCAGCTCTTCCTCGGGTTCCTCCACCACTTATCCGGGTCTACTCTCGACGCCCATCTAAGGATACTCCCGTGAACCAGCTCCCCGCTACCAGCGATACCTCGGCTACGGCAGATCCGGCTCCCGTCTCTACAACTCATCCCTTGGCCAACTACGTCTCTCTCCATCGGCTGACACCACCTCTCTACGCCTTTGCCACCTCTCTTTCCTCTATTTCTATTCCAAACTCTGTGCAAGAGGCGCTTACACATCCAGGGTGGCGGGCAGCCATGGAAGATGAAATGCGGGCTCTTTGGGCTAACCAGACCTGAGATCTAGTCCCTCTTCCTACTGGCCATACCTCTGTGAGATGCAAATGGGTCTTTGTTGTAAAGCATGCGGCGGATGGAACTGTTGACCGTCTGAAGGCACGCCTCGTGGCCCGGGGCTTTACTCAGCAACATGGCCTTGATTATGAGGAAACTTTCTCTCCAGTGGCCAAATTGAACACGGTCCGCGTTCTTCTTTCCTTGGCAGTTCATCGCCACTGGCCGCTTTATCAGTTGGATATTAAGAATGCCTTCCTCAACGACGATCTGCAGGAGACAGTTTATATGCAGCAACCTCCCGGGTTTGAGACCACGGGGGAGTCTTTGGTATGTCACCTTCGGAAATCCATTTATGGTCTCAAACAGTCCCCGCGTGCGTGGTTTGAAAAATTCAGTAAGGTGGTCTGTGCTAGTTGCTTCACTCGGAGCTCGGCTGATTTTTCTCTCTTCACCCGCCACCGGTCAACCGGGACTGTGATTCTTCTGGTCTACGTTGACGATATCCTGATTACTGGCAACGACACCCAATGTTTTAAATATCGGATGTCGGGTACATATCGGATTGGGTTTTTAAATGTCGGATGTCGGATGTCGGAGACATGTCGGAGACATTTGAAAATGTCGGGGTTCAAAATTATTAGTATCTGTATGTATGCATAATATAACTATACATCTATCATGTTTTTATGTATCTAACATAATATATAATTATTTGTTTTATAAGTTCGTTTTTATTATTTATATTGGCAAACAATGAAAAGTGACATGTCTTTAACACCTTTTTTATTTGCAGGTTAGTTCGACTATCAAGTAAATATTTCAAGCAGATTGAGCAAAACAATAAATATTCAAGTACAATAAATAAAAGAATACTCTGAATCTCTTGGAAAAATGTAGAATATTGTACCATATTTTTATAAATGAACCCCCGAGTATGCTGAAGATGATCCAGAAGCCTTCCAGGAGCAGCATATTTTTCTGACCTTGCAACATCAACCTGAACTGAGTGATCAATAAAAGCATATATTGCGCTTGATGTTGAAAATGGAGAAGAAATGAAACACAAAGAGACAAAATAAAATCAGTACCAATCCCTTTCAGTCAGTGGAAAGTTTAAATGTAAAAAAGAACAAACAATAAATTCGAAATTACACAAAATAACTTGCACTTCAATTCCACTACAACTTGCCACTAGTGTCGGTGCTAATTGAAGATTTAAATGGATAATTTAGTTGGCCCTTTTCGACATGCACAAAAAGTGGTTAATGATAGAAATGCAAAATATTGCTGTCTTTTTTTAGTAAAATACTCTCATCGACTCCTCCAAAAGCTGAACCTGTTACAAATATCAATTACACTAATTAAAGACAAATTAAACATGTTAAACAACATTGTACACAAGTTGCAAGTCAACTTCTATTTGACTAACCTCAGTCATCCTCGATCCCTTCCGAATGCATTGTTTGATTTATTTCATCGTTATCTGTCTCGTAATCACCTTCTGAAATCTCCTCTTGAATAAGGTCCTCCTCTGATGAAGCAGAAAACTCTACTTCCTCTTCTTCATCAACACAATCTACTTTTCTTTTGCCTTTCTTCTTTGATGATTTAGTATTCGGAGTCATTGAAGATTGACGAGACTCACGAGAGCTTTTTCTTGGTTCTGTATCAACATCCATACACTCCGCCACTTGCTGCCAAGTCAACCCCTCTCCAGGAAAGACCTCATCATCTTCATCATCAATTGATTTCTTTGAAGAACTGGAGCCCACCAACCACTCTGTCACTTTTCCATCTTCAAAGTTTTTTGCAGCTATTGGATCTCGTTTAGCTTCCATTGACCTTGTTTTTAGAGTAGCATTGAATTTTACGAAGACAAGATCATTCAATTTTTTATGATCCAGTCTATTTCTCTTTTTTGTATGAATCTGTAATTTATAAAGTCAATCAATCCAATTAATATAAAATTTGAGATAATCAATATATATAAATTTAATTACAACTTATAAATAAATATTAACTTACCAACTCAAATGTACTCCAATTTCTTTCACAACCTGAAGAGCTAGTAGTCAATCCGAGAATGCGTACTGCCATGTCTCTCAAATCAGGTGCGTCATTCCCATTAAACTTCCACCAATTCACTAATTATATGTAAACAAAAAATAGTAATAAAAAAATTAGCAATATGAAATTATAAATGGAACTACTCAGTAAAACAAGTGAATAATTTAAGAAATTTAAAATTATTTATACCAAGATCAAGAGAACTATTGAGACTTTGTCTCTTTGCAATTTCTCTTCCAAAAGATCCTCTCTTATTTCGATAGAGACATATTTGGTCAGCAATACGATCTTGAAGAGCCACATCCCTCCCATACATCTTAGACATACAATCAATTACCGTATCCATGTATTTACCGTCTTTCTCCATTTTTTCCCAATTTGCAAAATAAAAGTATGGATTAAGGTAATGACCAACAATATGAAGGGGAGTGCTCAACTTACTATCAATCCTTCTTTCAATTAGCTTCCATATGGGAAGATACCGAGATTCATTACGATTTAGAGCAATCTCAATTTCTTCTTTAGCCTTCATCATATCTCCGTATATCCACCCCATAGAAGGCGTATCTCCATCAGCTCTTCTCAACACCTTCACTAAAGGAGCAAATATACTAACAGCAATTTCCGCATCTTTCCAAAATTTCACATTATATACAATTGCAACGGCCTGTAATTTTAAATACAGCAAAATTGATCATAATCGTTTAATAACTAAGAAGTAACACAAGTTAATCATAATTTAATTATAAAACAAAGTTTTGTATTTTACCCTCTTTCTAGGTGGTGTGCTAGCTAACTTTGAGTTTTCCCATTTTTGCGATGAGAACATATTCCTTAGCTCTTTCTTCTTATCTAAAATGCTTTGCAAAGATAGAAATGCAGTAGCAAATCTAGTCACTCCTGGCCGAATAAGTTCATGAGAATTTAAATCTTTTGTAAATTGCCTTAGCAAATCAAGAGAAATGGTATGTCCATATATAAAGACTGTCAAAATACGACCAAGGGTGATGGCATTTTTGATTTGCTTTATTTTTGCAATATCTCCAAGTAATAAATTAATTGTGTGGGCTGCACAAGACGTCCAAAATATGGCAGGTCTTTTCATAGATAACATCTTTGCCGCTAATATATTATTAGATGCATTGTCCGTGACAACTTGCACCACATTGTCTTCTCCCGGTCCAGACTCAGATCCGATAGCCTCGTCAACAAAATCAAAAATGAATTTTCCATCATGAACGTCAGATGAGACATTCCTTGACATCCAAAATGCTACTCCTGCTTCACAGTGAACCATAATATTCATAATACTCCTTCCCTTTCTGTCAGTCCATGCATCAGTCATAATGCTACAACCACTCAACCTACAAGTAGCGGTGAATGCGTTTAGTGATTCTTTTGTTCGATCAACCTCTTTCTTGAGATGTTTTGTACTCAACTCATATGGTGTAGGGCCTTTCAACCCTTGCCCACACTGCCCAATAGCTTGTACCATGTGATCAAAGGAAGGAAGCGTCACAGAATTAAAGGATACACCGGCCTCGTATATCCATCTTGCGATATATGTGTTTGTTTCCTCCCTTATTTTCTTCTTCCACCTATCTCCTCCTAATGCCAACTTCCCACTTTTACTTGTTTGTCCAACACTATCCGCAGGTATTTGGAAATGTATATCCAACGGTCCTTTTGTCTTCATTTTAGAAAAGATACTCCTATGTGATTGAGAGTTGTCTTCTGAATCCATTGCACCTCCAACTACTACTTCATCACGGTCTGCCTCCAATCTAGCGATTTTGGCTTCTTTCAGTACTAGTTGTGACTTTAAAGCAACATCAGCTTGAATTTTCACCTCTGCTGGTACTTTTGGGCATGGTTTAACATTGCCTCGTATCCCAGCTAGATGCGCCTTCAACCGACTCACCCCTCCACTTAGTACTTGACTGCAATACCGACATCGAACCCTATTTGTGTCCTTCGCATCAACCTTCTCACCGTGAGACCAAAAAGGATCTCTACCTAGCTTAGTACTTGATTCCTTTGTAGAAGCTTCAGACGACATCATGAGTTCTACTTTTAATAGCAGGGCTTGGTTGATCTGTAATTAGAGAGACATGCAACTTGATATGTAGAAACTAGTAACAATCATTAATGTAACTATGTAAGTGTAACAATTTGATTCCACAGGCGGTGGAGAGCAGCAAGTAAATAGTTACAAACAAAATGTGGAGAGCTTCTAAACAATCATGATGGCTGACCTAAATTCATTAATGTGGAGAGCTTCTAAACAATCTTGATGGCTGACCTAAATGGCTAAATGTATGTGTAACTATGTAAGTGTAAGTGTAAGTGTGTAACACACAAGTGTAACATGTAGCATGTAACATGTAACAGTTTGATTCCAAAATCAAGAACATGTAAGTGTAACTGTGTAAGTGTAAGTGCGTAACACACATTATGGCAGCAAGCACCGTGCAAATGAAAAAATGGCAGGAAAAAGGGGGAGGGAAGAAGAAGACATTTAAGAGTTACCGCTGATGGAGGAGGAGGGAGGAGCAGGAAGTGGCTTCGACAGAGGAGGGAAGAGGAGCAGCCGAGCAGGAAGTGACTTCGTTCACCGCCGATGGAGGAGGGAGGAGGATCAGCCGAGCAGGAAGTGACTTCGTTCAACGCCGATGGAGGAGGGAGGAGCAGCAAGTGGCCGTCGACATAGGAGGGAGGAGCGATCTTCGTTCACTGCTCACCGCCGACGGAGGAGGAGGAGGGGGGAGGAGCCAGAAGTGGCTTCCTTCACTGCTCACCGCCGACAAAGGAGGAGGAAGGAGCAGGGCTTCGTTTGCTGCTCACCGCCGACGGAGGAGGGATGATTTCTCAGCGCCGGATCGACGATTTCTCAGCGCTCACTTCGTTCGCTGCTCAACCCCTCGCTCAACGCCGGATCGAGAAATTTAGGGCAAAGTGAATCGCGAAAGAATTTATAGGAAATTAAAAACACGAACGTTTCGACCGACATTCCAAAACTCGGATTCGGCCGAAATTTCGGGTTTTGACCGAAATTTCGGCCGATTTTATTTAAAACGAAATATTTCCGTTGTATTGAAAAAATAGAGCGTTTTCTCTTGAAATCAGACATGTCGGCCGACATTTAAAACACTGACGACACGGCAGGAATACAACAGATCAAAGAACAGTTAAATTTCGCCTTTCAGACCAAAGATCTGGGCAACCTTCGGTACTTTCTTGGGCTCGAGGTCGCACGACGCTCTGATGGTCTTGTGTTATCTTAAAGGAAGTACTGTATGGACCTTCTTCATGATGCAGGTTATTCTGGGTGCAAACATGCGGAGACTCCTATGGACGCCAATCACAAGCTCTCGGCCCATAGTTCTGACTTTGACAAGCTGCTTACAAATCCGGAATATTACAGACGCTTGGTTGGGAAGCTGATCTACCTTACGGTGACTCGACCAGACATCTCGTTTGCTGTAGGAGTTGTGAGTCGGTTCATGCACGCTCCTCAGACATCTCATCTTCAAGCGGTTGAGCGCATCCTTCGATATCTCAAGATCGCCCTCGGACAATGACTTGTGTATAAACCATCCATATCTCTATCACTCGTCGCTTACTCTGACGCTGACTACGCAAGATCTATCAATGATAGGCGCTCCACTACGGGGTTCTGCACTTACTTGGTGGTCATCTCATAACATGGCGTAGCAAGAAACAATCCGTGGTTGCACGCTCTTCTGCTGAAGCCGAGTACCGAGCTATGGCTGCGGTTGCTTCCGAGCTAACCTGGCTTGAGAGCCTTCTGGGAGACTTGAGTGTTCGTCTCTCATCACCGGCTACCTTATTTTGTGACAGTCAGGCAGCAATACATATTGCTAAGAATCCGGTGTTTCACGAACGCACAAAGCATATCGAAGTTGATTGTCACTTTATCCGAGAAAAGGTACAGTCAAAGAAGATAGATTTGGAGCATGTTCCTGCTAAAGACCAAGTTGCGGATATCCTGACAAAAGCTCTCTCCAGGACTCTATACTATCAGTTTTTATCCAAGCTTGGTGCCTACGACTTGTACGCTCCAGCTTGCGGGGGAGTGTTAGAAAAGCCCAATTAAGGGCCCATGTTTTTTCTCTTTTCTCTCTCCATGTATTAGTCCCACATCTTGTATTTAGGATTTCTCTTCTCATTCTTCTCCTATATAAGTGTATTCATACTTGTAACTATTCATTCAAGAAATATATACAAGCTTTGAGGCATCTCTTTACACTTTTAAACGATGTATTTGCATGTAATTATTTTGCTATACATATTGAAGAGTAACCCATTCATCACTATTTAATATTTCCTTGGTGAAGGGAAGTCATTTTTTACTAAATTTGGCATGGAATAGTATTCTAATATTTTTACGTTTTTAGTCTATTTTGTGCTCACTTCTTCCATAGTTTGTATTGTTATATTGACTTGTTATTTGTCTAGATTCTCGGTTATCTCTATGAAATGCTTCTTTGGCATATATTTCTAATGAAAGAAGCAGAGCCAAGTTATTTTTATCGACAAAGTTATACCCCTTGTATTTTAACATGCTGACATAGGATAGAGAAGTGTGATTGGATCCTAATAATGCAAGCCGCAGGTGTATTGTCTGGGAAAATAACCCATATCTAACTTAGAATGATGTATGCTTGCAGACGATAATCTGACAATAAATTGTAGTTAATAATGACAACATAAAACCCACACAATTATCACTAACAAATAACAGATAATTTCATTAAGCAATCTGTTGAAAGAGCTCAAAACTTATATATACTATTTGTGTATGTAAATACAATGAGAGAATACAAATATATAGGAGAGAAAAGGAGAGAAGAAATCCTATACAGGATGTGGGACTAAAGAGAAGAAGGAAGAACAATAAAACATGGGCTCGATAATGGGCCCTTTACATGGGCTTTTATAACACTCCCTCGCAAGCTGGAGTGTACAAATCGTATGCACCAAGCTTCGACAAGCACTGATAGAAGAAGGTACTGGAAAGAGCCTTTGCGAGGACATCCGCAACTTGTTCTGTCCCTGGAACATGCTTCAGGTCGATCTTCTTCATTTGAACCTTTTCTCTGATGAAGTGACAATCAACTTTGATATGTTTTGTTCGCTCGTGGAAGACCGGGTTCTTTGCTATGTGTATAGCAGCTTGGCTGTCATAGAGGAGAAGAGCTGGGGAAGGGAGCCTTACACCTAGATCGATAAGAAGGCTTTCAAGCCAAGTTAGTTCTGAAACTACCGAAGCCATTGCCCGGTATTCTGCCTCAGCTGATGATCTAGGAACAACCGCTTGTTTCTTACTTCGCCAGGTAATCAAATGACCTCCAAAGTATGTGCAAAAACCACTGGTTGATCGCCGATCATCAAGAGATCCAGCATAATCAGCATCAGGATAAGCCATTAATGTTGGAGCAGAAGATAAGGTTTTATATACCAATCCTTGAACATGAGCCGTTTTAAGATATCTGAGAATGCGTTCAATGGCCTGAAGATGAGATCTTCGAGGGGAATGTATATACCGGCTGACAATACCAACAACGAAAGAAATATCTGGTCTGGTAACCGTGAGGTATATTAATTTTCCCACTAGTCGTCGATAGTATTCTGGGTTCTCGAGTAAGAGATCTGAGTCCGATGCCTTAGCGCATAACTTGTGATTAACATCCATCGGGGTATTAATCGGCTTACAACCTGAATACCCCGCATCATGAAGGAGGTCGAGACAATACTTCCGCTGGGAGAGGACGAGGTCATCTGGCCGTCTAGTAATCTCAAGACCCAGAAAGTACCGAAGGGGCCCCAGATCCTTTGTTTGAAAAACAGTGCCTAGATGTTGTTTGACCTCCTGTATTCCTTTCGAGTCATCTCCCGTAATGATGATATCGTCAACATAGACTAATAGAAGAACCGTTCCCGTTGTCTTGTGACGAGTGAACAGCGAGAAGTCTGCCGAGCTGCGAGTGAAACCAACTTCCCGAAGGGCCTTACTGAACCTGTCAAACCATGCCCGTTTGGATTGTTTGAGGCCATACAGAGCCTTCATAAGGCGACACACCTGAGACTTTCCCGTGGTCTCAAACCCGAGAGGTTGCTGCATATAGACGGTTTCCTGTAGGTCGCCATTCAAAAAAGCATTCTTAATATCCAGTTGTAACAAGGGCCACCGACGATGTACAACGACGAGAACCCGAACGGTGTTGAGTTTAGCCACTGGTGAGAAAGTTTCATCATAGTACAACCCCTGCTGTTGTGTGAAGCCCCGGGAGACCAGTCGAGCTTTCAACCGATCAATCGTTCCATCAACGACATGTTTGACGACAAATACCCACTTACACCCAACCAGTGTCTGACCCAGAGGAAGTGGTACGAGAGTCCAGGTCTGATCGGCCCAAATAGCAGCCATTTACTCCTCCATGGCGGCTCGCCAGCCAGGATGTCGTAGCGCCTCCTGCACAGAGTTAGGAACCGAAATGGAGGAAAGAGAAGTAACAAAAGTGTGTAGTTGGGGAGAGAGGCGATGTAAGGAGACACAATTCGCCAGAGGATGAGCAGTAGAGGCAGATACCTGATCAACAGGGCGCGGAGTAGCCGAGGTCGAGGCCGACTGCAGAGGGGCAACGGAAGGAGGAGGTTGGTGGCGAGTGTATACACGGATAACTGGGGGCTTGGAGGGAGCAGGAGCAGGGTCAGAAAGAACCGGGAGAAGAGGCGTAGCAGCGGGAATGACAGGGCGAGGCAGGAGTGGTGGTGGAGATGTCAGTGGGGAAGGATTGTCTAGAGCGGAAGAGAAGAAAGGTTGATCCTCCCGAAAGGTAACATCAGCGGAGACGGTGACCTTCCGGGTAGCGGGAGAGTAACAAACGTAGCCCTTCTGAGTACGAGAGTAGCCGAAGAAAATATGTTTGGCCGCCCGGGGATCCAACTTATCCGAGGAAGGACCGAGACGGTGGACGAAGCAGGTGCAGCCAAAGACCCTGGGTGTCAGAGGGAAGGCTGGTGCTGAGGGAAATAAGAGGTTGAACGGAGTGACATAGTTGAGGACTGAGGAAGGGAGACGGTTGATGAGGAAATAGGCGGTGGAGACCGCAAAGTTCCAGTAGATTTTCGGAACATGCATTTGAAGCATGAGAGAGCGGGCGACGTCAAGGAGGTGGCGGTTCTTTCGTTCGGCAATGCCATTTTGTTGGGGTGTGTAGGCACAGAATGTCTGATGAATAATACCGAACTCTGCACAAAGATGGGCAAAGTCATTGATTGAGTACTCGCGAGCATTATCGGTGCGCAATGTTTTAATGGTTGCGGAGAATTTCGTTTGAGTCTCTAGTATAAAGTTACGAAACACGCGAGGAAGCTCAGAGCGATCACGAAGTAAGTAAAGCCACGTTGTGCAAGAATAATCATCAATAAAGGTGATGAAATAGCGATAGCCAGATATACTAGTAATTTTGAAAGGACCCCAAACATCGGAGTGCAGTAAATCAAAAGGAGCAGAGCTCCGAGTACAATGAGCGGGAAAGGAAGAACGCGGCGGCTTGCCGTACACACAAGAATCACACTGAAATACAGGGAGAGATACATCAGGAAGCGCCTTCTGGAGGACGGGCAGAGGGGCATGCCCAAGACGGCGGTGCCAATCTTCGGAGGAGACGAAGGAGAGGACGGTAGGAGAGGTGTCGAGAAGGTAGAGCCCGTTTTGCAGTCGACCCTTACCAATGGTAATCCACGTCTGCCGATCCTGTATCAAAAAAGAAGACGGAGTGAATATGACAGAGCAATTCATATCATGAGTAAGATGACCAACAGAAAGCAAGTTAAACGGAGAGACCGGAACATAAAGAGCCGAGCGAAGAGAGATGGATGAGTCGAGGGAGATGTCAGCGCAACTAGAGACCGACACAATCGCCCCATTAGCAACCGTGATAGACTTCGGATGAGGAGCATTCGAGTACTGGGGAGGCTTCATCGAAGTGATGTGATGAGTGACACCCGAGTACAAGATCCAACGCGGACTGGAGGAAAAACAAACACTACCTGCAATGGAGGTGGAGACAACAGAAGCCGAAGGAGGGCTAAGAAGCCCCTGGAGGCACTGTAGCTGGAGGCTAACGGCCTCAAGTTCGGCACCAGTGGTGGAGGAGTCGGCAGTGGCAACAGTCGCAGTCGGGCGAGGAGGGTAGCCATTTTTCTTGTAGCACACTGCCTCAGTGTGATCGTCCCGACCGCGATACCTGCACTTTGGGCAGCCTCGACCCCCACGTCCCCGTCCGCGAGAGCCTGAGCGTCCACCGCGAGCAGAAGGCGGGGAGGAAAGCAAGGGGGGAAGGGTCTGCTGAAGAAGCGCCGGAGAGGACGAGCCAGGAGTATCCAGGGGCGGTGGCACGCGAAGGAGCATAGAGCACACATCAGAGAGAGGAGTAGTGGCCGAAGCAAGGACATGAGCCCGGATACTCTGAAGATGTGGCGGAACACGAGCCATCATCATATCGACGCAGACGACTTCCTTTTGGGCCCGTTGTGCAGCAAGATCAGTAGTAGCGGGCTGATGCTGGATCCAGGCTTCCGCAAGAGTCTTGACCCGAGCGACAAACGACGTCATGTCCGCAGCCCCGCCAACATCGAGAGCCTGAAGGTCTGTAATAATATCATAGAGGTGTTGGAGTCTATCCTTGCCAGAGTATAAGGAGTGAAGTTCCGTCCACATAGCGTTGGCTGTCTCATGGTACATGACCATCTGGTAGGGCTCACCTTCCAGGGAATTGAGTAGCCAAGTCTGAACGCGACCGTCGTTGCGTATCCAGTCGTCGGTAAGAGGGGACGGAGGTCCCTGAGTGAGATGAAGAGCAAGGCCTTTGGCCTGTAGAACTCGGTGAACCGAGTGCACCCATGGGATGAAGTTCTTCTTTCCGAAGAGGGAAATTGTAGTAATCCGCAGTTCATCGCGGAGCTCAGGAGGAGGTGCCATGCAGTCAGTAGAGGTGTTAGCCGCCTGATCGGTAGAATCCACATAAGAACCTATGAAGGCCGAAGTAGCCGCTGCGGTTAGCAAAGGAAACCGAAGAAGCCGCTGCGGTGTAGAAAAGGAAACCGCTGGAAGAGAGCTGGCGAGAAGACTGCCCTCGCACGACAAGCCCGCACGGTTACAGAAGAGGCCACGGCGGGTAGTCACAGCGACAAGGGCAAGCGAGAAGGAGAGGGAGGCCGCGACCCGAGAGCGGAAGAACAATCCGCATGGTCACAGTGTAAACACTAGCGGCCAGAGAGAGGGAGAGACCGGAGAGGTCGGCTCAAACACAAGGAGAGAGACCGCAACGGTTAGATAAAAAAAGCCTCGCGGGAAGGGGAACAAGAAGCAGACCGCGCGGTTTGAGATAAAACCTTGCGGGGAGAAAAAGAAAGGGAAGAAGAGACGGTCGCACGGTCAGAGTGAAAACACCAGCGGCAGGGGAAGAAGCCACGACCAAGTGCGGACAGCGCCACGGAAAGAGAGAGGCCGCGGGAACAGAGGAGTAGAGGTGGCCATGCGGAGAGAAGCCGTGGGAAGAGAGGAAGTCGCGCGGTAAGCAAGGAAGCCGCGCAGAGAGAGGAGAGGGAGGAGAATGCGAGCGAAGAGGAGAGCTCGCGCAGAGAGAGACCGCAGAAAAGAATAGAAGAAGCCGCGCGGGTAAGACCGAACCCGCAATGGATAGAGAGAGGAGAACCCGGGAATGGGTCCCACGGAACTGAGAGAAAGTGGCTATAAGAAGAGGGGGGGGGGAAGAAAGGTGGAGCCACGGGAGAGAGGGAGAGGAGGCGGTTAGAAAAAGAGAGACCGCAGGAAGAACGGCGAGAAGAGTCGGGGAAGGCAAACTCGCGGCAAGAAGCGAGTAGAGGAGAGAGGCCGCGGAAGAGCCGGCGGGTAGAAAGGCGGATGATCGGGGCGGTTAGAAACGAGGAAACCGCTCGGATCGGACCGCTCCCTCTGATACCATGTTGAAAGAGCTCAAAACTTGTATATACTATTTGTGTATGTAAATACAATGAGAGAATACAAATATATAGGAGAGAAAAGGAGAGAAGAAATCCTATACAAGATGTGGGACTAAAGAGAAGAAGAAGGAAGAACAATAAAACATGGGCTCGATAATGGGCCCTTTACATGGGCTTTTCTAACACAATCAAATTTGTCTTTCCTCCTATTGAAGGGTTGTTAGCTAAATGCATAGACAAATAAATCCCGCAAATCATGATCACTCACACGAACGAATATACTAGCATGGGATGACATTCATAAGGATATAAGAAATCTGATTCGTACAATAATACTAAAGAACAATGAAACAAAACTAAGTACACACAAATATGAGGGCTATATGGAAAGGAGATGGTGATACCATGGTCATAGGTGTCACAACGCTACCCGAAAGAGTGAACAAGACTGTATGGAGGATGGGTGGGGGATGTTAGGGTAGTGAGGGGCCGGAATAGGATTTTTAGGTCTAGGATGGAGTGGGGGTGTTTGAAATGATTCAGAAGATTGTTTTAGGCGGTTCGACCATACTAAAAATGGGCTTGGGTTGGTGGTTCAGTTAGGACTACGTTCCATTGGGAGCAAGAACGGGCTGGGTAGGCTTAGGATGATATGCGGATGCAGGAGGAAGGTTCTGCAAGCCCAGTTTGTGGAGGATAGCGGAGTGTATGTGCTGTTTGACAACTGTACGATACGTAGGTGGGGTTCAGAATGATGTGCGGTTGCCGGAAGAGGGTCCAGGGAGGTCTTATTGGGGAGGAGTGGGGAGTGACTGTGCTGTTTATTTGTTGTATGGTGGCTGGATGGGGTTCAACGTGATGCATGCTGCAGGAGGGTCCAGGGAGGTAGTTTTGGGGAGGAGAGGGGAGTAACTGTGTTAACGAATAACGATGTAACGACCCAAAGTCTGCCACAATTTAAATCTATATTTTGAGCGGTTTTTCACTATTAAATAACGCAACAGATGCAATAAGTAAAACACAAGAATGGTACCATGAGAAACATAAAATAACTTTTTATTTATGTAACACAATATACATCATGTATATCACAAGATACAAGAACAGGAAAAACTACTACACATCGATCTACATCAAGTACAGTCTATAGTATATCTAAAACAAGTAAAATCAATCGCTAACCCGTGGATGAATCACGTCTTCCCTTTGTCTTCGACCTGCCTCCGCCGGTATCCTCCTAGCGGGGTCTGTAACGCTGACGGTCCGCTCCTAAAAATAGAAATCGACAACCAGTTAATTTAGAAAACTAAGTGACTTACTTACCTCTTCAACCGCACTGCAGTCAGATAAGAAAGTCAACAGTAATAAACAGTTAATCAAATCTATGTCAAGATGAACATGTATCTAAACAAGAGAGGTAAGCTATGGTAGTAGAATAGCGATAAACAATGTCTGATATCAATTCTTATTTCTTTCCTTCTTTTTCATTCATAATTCGTTCTTTCGAAATGCTGAGGGCCGTTCTTCAATTTCTCAAACATCTGGTTTCGTCGGCCCATCACATCAATGCCCGCATTAGGGCGCTCACATGCGCGTCAAGCTTCCACGCTCCCTAAATTGGACAATTCTATATCAAAATCTGTAGGAGTTCGACGCCCCTACGAGGTGTGAGAGTTCTACCCCCCTCACGAGGTGTAGGAGTCTGTGGCTTTACCCCCCCTACAAGGTTGACCCTTAGCATTCCGAAGCGTCGACGCACTCTCGATTTCATATTCTATTTATACTAAATTTAGAGAGTAAACATATAAATTTCCTCTCAGAGTTTCTGTCGCTCGCTAATCTAGGTTTAGCTGTTCAGCGATTTCATATTTTCAGTGATTTCAATTCTTCGAATTCGTTTCAATTATGAAGCAATGCCATTCAATTAAGTAGCTCAGAGTAAAAGAATGCAATTCAAAATATTTGAATTTAATGCAGTAAGGACTCACCACAAATTTTCCTTTGCCCTTGTTCCTCATAGGATTCTCGTCGCGTCTAACGCCGGACGCCATCCTTTGCTGTATCAATAAATCATTTACTTTAGGGTTGCGCCAAAAATAGGTACGAGCGGATTCCTAAGACGGCCACAACTACAACTCTAGGAGTTGCCTAAGGAAGGATCAGTTTCGTGAACTCAAAAAGAAAGTACCACAATCACATTGTAGCCACTATACTCTTCAATTTCAGCCATTATACATTTATAATTCAGCCATGATGTGACAACCAATTTTAGGTTTCAAATGCCCATAATGAACAACTCAACTTGCTCCTACGAACAGCTCCAAGGGCTGCCATAATAGCCACGCCAAGGGCTGCGAACAACAACTCAAATTCAAGGTATACTACTTCCAAAACAGCCAGCCAGCACCAATAAAACCAGCCAAGAAGAGGAGCAGCTCTCAAATGGTTGTCTCCCATCAAAAATAGCACCAACAGGAGCCCAACAGCAGCTCCAATTTAAAGGTAAACAGCCGGCCAACATAAAGGAAAACTCCCAATTGAAAGCCCTAAGTCTATCCCCAAATTATTTCAAGTAAGCTAGCCTCCATAATACCCTCATGAAAGCTACATACTTCTTATGTACAAAAGGAGAATAAACGGAGGAGGAGAGCTTACAATAGAGAAGTTTCAACTAAAAGCTACAATAGCACAAAAACCGCCAACCCACAGGCTGACGAATAAGGAAAGAGCAATCAACCGCAAGAGCCCACAAAAAAAAAATCAACAACAAGAGCAACACCAAGAGAAAAGAGAGCAGGCAAACCCATGCACAGGTATCAGCCCATAGCGCTCTGGCGGTGGAAAAACAAAGGGCATAGGGAGGGATTTATCCAGCAAACACTCCACCTCCTAAGTGTATTATGGCATTATAATATTCCTATTGCATTAATTCCAGCCAGCATACATATACAAGGTCCGGCCAACACTAAGAATAATCCTTATTATGATTATCTATTCCATCCGGCCCATAAATCAATTCGAACTGAGCTGCACTTTAATTCATGGTTTAATGCAGTCAGGTGCAACATGTCTTTTACTAACAAGATTTAAACGAAGACGAAACGAGCGTCGCACAATATTCGGAAACGAACAAAAAAATTAATCGTGTAACGTCGGGTCGACACTGAATTCCTCGTTCTCATTATAGGGGATATTAATTGATTCTTTTCTTACCAAAGTAAATACATAATTTATCTAACATATTGATTGAGTTCGGGTCTTACAAACAGTTTCTGGAGGGAGGCTTGGTGGGGTATTCAGTGGGTGGCTAGGGATGATTTAGTGGTGGTGGTGTGTGTGGGGGGGATTCAAGAAAATTAAGGAAGGAGGCAAGGGAATGATATTAGCTAGGATTCAACACCTAGGGTTGTCGAGCTAGCATGGCGAATGACCATAAGACCTTGGGAAAAATTTGCGATAGCCTCCAAAATTAGCCCCTCATTATTTATAATCAGTGTTACCTATATCGGTCAACATAAAAAGTTTTATGGACAAAATGACATGTTTCCGATATTTTTTTTGCAAAATATTCTTTTGAAATATACCAGCCAATATGTTGGCCAATATATCGGCCGATATCTTGGAAGCACCGATACAGGTGCGGGGTACCAAGTACTATACGTACCCTGTACGGCGGTACGACAAAGTTTAAAAGACAAGAAAACGGGTACGACATGATACATTATACGTTATAACAACTAATATATATACATACATACATACATACATATATACTTACATACATATATATATATAGATATGTATATATGTATATATATAGATGTATATATATACATATATATATAAATATGTATATATATATATATGTATGTATGTATATATATATGAGTGACAGGCACGAGCCTCCAACCCTCATGCACAGCGCGACAGTACCCCGACGGCGAAGCGGCAGGCTTCGCCCTGCTGTGGACGGCGGCCCCCCGTGCCCTGCCGTGGACGGGGGCCCCCGTGCCCCGCGCGATAGTATCGACGGTGGGCTTCGCGACAGTACCGACTGCAAGCTTTGCCCGCTCCCGGTGCGGGATTTAAAAATCTTTTGTTTAATGTTTTTAATTTTTTTTAATATTTTAAACTAAATTTCTTATTTTTTAAATTAATTAAACTCTTATGTAAATTACAAATTATTGTTAAAAAAATTTAAAGAGTTTTAAATAATGGGCGGCCGACCACCTCTCCTCCCAACCTCCGGCTCGGATATCTTACCCTCTCTCCGACAAGCTCTCTCTCTCTCCCTCTCTTTCTTTCTCTATACAAGCTCTATGTCGAATCCAAGCTCTGGTCGCCTATCAAATCTGACGCCCCTTCTAAATTCGAGCAGCTTCGCCATTGTGGCTGGTGAGCTTTCCTTTGGAAGCAAGAACCTAAGCTCTCCCTTCCTTCTAGCTTCGGTCGGCGACTCACTCAATCAAACCAAGCCGCAACCTCCTCCTCCTCCAAGCTCTCTCTCTGTACAACATCCATGGCCGAGCCCGTTTGCCGCCGGACAGCCACCGGCAGGTCCCCGACGAACCTGCTGGTGGGCACCGGTCAGGCCGACGACGGCGTTGGAAACAGGAATGTCACACGAGAGGGGGCGGAAGGGCAGAAGTAGGTTTCGAGTTTCTTGCTTGAGCCAGGGAGGAGATTTTTTTAAGTAACGACTAATTGCATGCCAAATTCTGTAGGTCCAACTAGGATTTATTCAATGAATTTTTAATTCATCGCTATTGGCAGTCCTTCTATTTCTTTTTAATAAGATATATACAATAAGTGCAATAAATTATTCTCAAAACATCGAAACATCAAACATAAATCGTAACTTGAAATACAAGTTCACAAATTAATGCAACTTAACATGAGTTTTCAAACATTAAGCATTCATAAATATTTCAAAATTTAACATCTTAAATGTTTAATCAAAAGATCTACAATTAAACTTAAGTCTACTCATGAGTCTTTTTTTTTCTTCATTATTGGAGATCAACATCTTCAATCTCTGATTAGTCTAGAGACAAGTGAGCCGTTTTGTTAATAATTTGCTTTGTATCAACATGTTCAATACATGCACTTGTAAGTTGTAACAAAAACGTACTAGTACTAGAAACATACTCGGTACAAATACACAACTTAATTGGACGTACCAACGCTTCTTAGCATAGAGCCAACTTTTGTCCACTCTATAAAAACGGACTCCTATATATCACAATATGCAGATTGATATGCTAAGTCCAAGTATGTCCATATAGGTGTATCTATCGAGTATCGGGTACGTACTGGTACTGTATACGTATCCGGTACGGGTATACTGCCTTCGGGGAAGTATCTGTGCTTCATAGGCCGATATATCCATGCAATATATCGGCTGGCTTTTTTTAATTCATGATTTAGCATCTATGATTTACTGGACAACAAAACAAAATCATATCGTTGTTTGAGTTGTTTTGTGTCATAGCTCTCGACTCTCTTCCTTCTTCCTCTAGCTTTCTTCCCTGCACCAGTTGATCGTCAACCTCGATTCAGCTTGACCTTCAAAATTTGGACAAGGGTTCTTCATTTTCCATTGTCGTCAACGACTTCCTAACTTGTGGCTTTGTTTCCCATGCTATTTCGTGAATACTTGAGTATCATAAAATGTTTGCACTGGTTTGATAGATTAGAAGTTCAATAAACTTTAAATTATTAATATATCAATATATATATATATATATATAAAAATTTAAAAGTCATTATATTTTTATATAGTTATGGATATAAATAATCAAATATTGAAATCCAGTATACAAAATATCCCCAATATATCCATCAAAATATTAAAAAAACATGAAAAAAACTAAACCCACGTGTCCGTGACATCCGACATATGTAACCTTGTTTATAATAAAACAAGGTTACAGTAACTTTGTTGAACGGCTATGATCGACCATTTGGTTGTTTGATTTCATTAAATAAAATACTAAAATATAAATAAAAATCTTGAAAAATATTGAAATGTTACCTGGATGCGAGTGCGGATTCGGATAGTCCAATTGGTGATGCCATATATGATAGGGGACCAATCAGTTCTGAACATGCCTCAAAATTCGTGCTCTATTGTCTTGCCAATCTTATCACATACTTTTTGGAAGATCTGATAATATAAAAGAAAAACCCTTAAATGTACCATACATTACTTTTATCTCACTTTCTATGTCAAAATCTTCGCACATGTGAACATAAGGTGATATGAACTAGCAAGAGAAAAAGAGGAGAGATGGAGATTCTAGAGAGAAAGAGAGAACTAGGGTTAGGGTTGAGGAAGAGAGGAGAAAGAAACCTGATAGATCTTCAATAATCCCTCCCCAAAGCAGCCCCGGGCTATAAATACCCGGGGAAAGGAGGGGGCCGGTCGCCCCCCCCCCCCCAAGTGGGGCTGAATCGGAGTGGTTCAGCCCCCTTCTGGCCGATTTAATGAATGGGGGTGTTACGGGTCCTCCATTAGTTCTATTATATTATTAGGAGTTAGTATTATTAATAGGAGTCGAGTATTTGTATTATCGAGTCAGTTAGTTATTATTAGGAGTCTTTGTATTATTATTATTATTATTATTATTATTATTGAGTCAGTTAGTTGGTCGAGTCTTTGTATTATTATTAATTTATTATCGAGTCAGTTAGTTGGTTTACTAGGAGTCGAGTCGTATCGAGTCGTTGTATCGAGTCGCTGTCATCCGTGCCTATATATAGGCCTTTGGGGTCATGTAACTTTTAAGCAAGAATTAATGAAAAGTTTTCTCCTCTCTCTAAATTCCTCTCTCTCTCTCTCTCTCTAAACTCTTCTCTCCCTCCCCCACCCTCTAGGGTTTCTTCTTCTCTCTTCTCCTCCTCCACCATTCTTGGGTTTGCCCTTGTATCTCCACCCCCAACAATCCGCCAACGAAGGAAGATCGTAACAACTTGGTATCAGAGGAGGCCTTCCTCTACGCTGCCGCACCTCCCGATCCCGCAGTTTCCGCAATCCTCCAGCCCGCGCGACTCCTCCGCGACCAGCCCGACGCCGATCCGCCCCTACCAGCGCCGCTCCGCCTTCCTCCAGCCCGCACGGCCCTTCTCCGACCTCCTGCGGCCAGTCCAGCCCCTTCCCGTACTCCTCTGCTCGTCGTCGCCCCTTCCAAGCAGCGATCGACTGTGCAGAAGTTCCAGCAGCTGCCGTCCAGGCCTCCCCAGCCTACCCCGACGACCACAGCCCCGCCATATCTGTACCTCTCCCGCACCTCTCTGCTTCATCGACTCCAGCGGGCGCCACTGCTGCCCGATCCGTCGCCGTTCCGCCCCAATAACGCCGACCGCGAAGCTTCCCCGCTTCCCCCGGCCCGATCCAGCAGTCGCCGGCTCCATCTCCCTCGAGCTCCATCGACGCGCCTACTGCGCTTCTTGGAAACCCGCGCCGTTTCCCTTACAGCACACCGACAACATCCCATCATTTAATTCTCGCCTGCTGGGCTTCCTGGAAACTCGCCTGCTGCCTCCTCTTGTCCAAATCATGACAGCACATTCTCATTAATTCCCGGGCCTCACATTCTTATTCATAATGGACATTCCTCTTAGTGACGCGGATGCGGCCATTTTCCGCTCGATGCTATTAAAGTGGTCGGCATCATTCCAAGACTCTGTGTCTCGCCTTGACGCCAAGCTGGATCAATTAGTGAGATCGGGCTACTTGAAAGCTCTACCCCCTCCGGCCATATCACCGCCGCCACCTCCGTCGTCGTCGCCACCGCCGCCGCCAGCGCCGCCGCCGCCCTCCCCGTCATCACCGCAGCCGCAGCCATCGCCACCGCCGCCATCACCGCCATCACCGCCGCCGCCATCGACGCCGCCGCCATCGCCGCCATCGCCGCCGCCGCCGCCACCACCGCCATCGTCGCCGCCGCCATCGCCGTCGCCACCATCGCCGCCGTCGGCATTATCTCCACCCCGGCGGCCATCGACGCCGAGGCTGCCGCCGTCGCAGCCATCGCAGCCACCTCCACCACCAGCTCGACTTATGAAGTCGCCGCCACTGCCGGTCACTTCGACCATCTTGCCATTACTGCCTCCAGTCGCGCCGCCGGACCAGCCGGACCCCTTGCTTCCACCAAGGGTTTATTCAACGGCGCCACCGCTCACCCTTACTGCTCAATCCACCGTACCGCGCTACAAGGCGCTATTTTGGCGCGAGATCAAAGAGCCAGAGAAGCCGCACACCCCACTGGAGTTTGAGCTTGAGGACAAGCTCAAAAAGAAGGACGGATGGAGTGTTACGGGTCCTCCATTAGTTCTATTATATTATTAGGAGTTAGTATTATTAATAGGAGTCGAGTATTTGTATTATCGAGTCAGTTAGTTATTATTAGGAGTCTTTGTATTATTATTATTATTATTATTATTATTATTGAGTCAGTTAGTTGGTCGAGTCTTTGTATTATTATTAATTTATTATCGAGTCAGTTAGTTGGTTTACTAGGAGTCGAGTCGTATCGAGTCGTTGTATCGAGTCGCTGTCATCCGTGCCTATATATAGGCCTTTGGGGTCATGTAACTTTTAAGCAAGAATTAATGAAAAGTTTTCTCCTCTCTCTAAATTCCTCTCTCTCTCTCTCTCTCTAAACTCTTCTCTCCCTCCCCCACCCTCTAGGGTTTCTTCTTCTCTCTTCTCCTCCTCCACCATTCTTGGGTTTGCCCTTGTATCTCCACCCCCAACAATCCGCCAACGAAGGAAGATCGTAACAGGGGGCTGAACCGGATGGTTCAGCCCCGTTGCCTTGCGCGCGCTCCTTGACCCGCCGCGAGTATTTATGCCCCGAGAACCCAAGAGGATGTGGGGGCATAACATTCCCCTCCCCATCAAGCACCAGCTTGTCCTCAAGGTGGAAGTCCGGAAACCGCTCGCGGAAGTCCAACAAGTCAACCCATGAGTTATGCACTGTGTCCATCTGCTTCCATTTGACGAGCACCGCCGGCCGATATTCCGTGCCCGATTTCTTCCATTTGGTTAGTAAAATGGCCTCCGGTGACGGACGCAACTCACCCATGCTGGTCGCCTCGGGAAGTGAAGGGCTGGCCTGAACGGAAGCCCCAAGCTTTCTCTTCAAAACAGATACATGGAATGTCGGGTGGATGCGAGACCCCGCGGGAAGATCCAAGGTGTAGGCCACGGGGCCCACGCGACGCAGAATGCGGAAGGGCCCGTAGTAACGTGGGGCGAGTTTCTGATTCGTTCGCCGAGAGACTGATAGCTGGCGGTAAGGTTGGAGCTTGAGGAAGACTTCATCGCCCACGGCGAACTCGCGCTCTGTCCGGTGCTTGTCTGCCTGTGCCTTCATGCGGTCCTGCGCGACCCGCAGGTTGTCCCGGAGCAAAGCTAAAGTGCGATCTCTGTCCTGAAGTGTCCGTTCCACATCTGGAAGAGCGGTGCTGGAGGGCTCATAAGAACTCAAAGTAGGAGGAGGGCGGCCGTAGACCACCTCGAAGGGGGTGAGCTTGCTGGCTGTGTGGAATGACGTATTGTAACAGTACTCCGCCCAATGCAACCAACGCGTCCACGTGCGCGGCTCGTCCATCACAAAACACCGTAAATAGGTCTCCACCCTCCTGTTGAGAACCTCAGTCTGTCCGTCCGTCTGGGGATGGTGGGCGGTGCTCATGCGTAGTGTCGTGCCCTGGAGTCGAAAAAGCTCCCGCCAAAAACTGCTGATAAAGACCGGGTCCCTGTCGGAAATGATGGAGCGTGGGAGGCCATGGAGGCGCACAATCTCTCGCGCAAATAACTCTGCGACTGTCTCCCCCGTGTACGGATGGCTCAGTGGAAGGAAATGATCATACTTGGAAAGCTTGTCTACCACCACCAGTATGACGGACTTGCCTTGGGACTTGGGCAATCCGTCAATGAAATCCATGGAAATGGTGTCCCAGACCTGGTGCGAGATATCGAGCGGTGTAAGAAGCCCCGCAGGTGATGTAGTCTCGTACTTCTGCCGCTGACAAATTTCACACTCCCGCACAAATTGTTGGACATCGCGACGCATCCCTTTCTAGAATACATTTGCTCGGAGCCGCTGAAGTGTTCGTAGAATCCTTGCATGGCCGCCTGTGGGTGATGCGTGAAACTCCTGCATCATCGCCGTCCGCCATGGCGACGCGGATGGAATGACCACTCGGCCCTGAAAGTACAGCCGCTGACCCTGAAGATGGTAACCCGGCTCCGTAGCTTGACCCTGCTGTAGTGTCTCGATAATGGTGCGTAACTCGGGGTCCTGGAGTACCGCTGCCTGTATCTCGTCCAATGTGGTAACTACCGGTCCCGATACATGAGAGAGAGAGCTCTCAGGTAGGCGGGAGAGAGCGTCGGCGACCACATTGTCTCTGCCCTGCTTGTACACAATCTCGTAATCATACCCCATCAGCTTGGTCAACCACTTCTGCTGCAGTGGAGACGCTAAGCGCTGCTCTAGGAAGTGCTTCAAACTTTGGTGATCCGTACGGACCTGGAAGTGCTGGCCCAAGAGATAGGGTCGCCACATCTCGACTGCATGTATAATTGCCAACATCTCCTTCTCGTACGTTGAAAGCCCCAACGTCCGTGGGGCCAAAGCCTTGCTGAAATAAGCGAGCGGGCGGCCCTCCTGCATCAAGACTGCCCCGAGGCCGACGCCCGAGGCATCAGTCTCCACCACAAATTGCTTGCTAAAATCCGGCAGCGCCAACACCGGTGTAGTGGTCATGGCCTGCTTTAAGGCCCGGAAGGCCTCGTCCGCCTCAATGCTCCACTGGAACGCATCCTTCTGCAGCAACTGTGTCAGAGGTCGAGCAATCTTGCCGTAGTCCTTGACAAAACGGCGGTAGTACCCCGTCAGCCCGAGGAAGCCACGCAAGGCTCGAACCGTCGTGGGCTGGGGCCACGACACCATACTCTCAATCTTCTGTGGGTCTGCCTGGACCCCACGGGCGGACACGAGGTGCCCCAGGTACTCGACCTGACTCTGGCCAAAGGAGCACTTGGACTTTTTGGCGAGTAACTGGTTTTCCCGCAGTATAGTAAGGACATGTCGCACGTGCTCCAAATGGTCGTCCCAAGTCCTGCTATAAATTAGTATATCATCAAAAAATACCAGGACATACCGGCGAAGAAGTGGGCGAAAGATCTCGTTCATAACAGCCTGGAAGGTGGAGGGAGCGTTGGCCAACCCAAACGACATCACCAAGAACTCGTAGTGACCGTCGTGGGTCCGGAACGCCGTCTTGTGGATATCCTCCTCCTTCATCCGAATTTGATGATAACCGGACTGGAGGTCCAGTTTGGTGAACAAACTCGCTCCATGCAGCTCATCCAGCAACTCCTCAATCATAGGAATGAGAAACTTGTCCTTGATGGTGGAGCTATTCAGCCCCCAGTAATCGACGCAGAAGCGCCAGGAGCCGTCCTTCTTCTTGACCAGGATGATCGGAGAAGAGAACGCGCTGGTGCTGGGCCGAATAATGCCCGTCGCTAGCATCTCCCAGACGCTACGTTCGATCTCTGCTTTCTGCACGTACGGGTAGCGGTATGGACGTATATTGGTAGGGTCCGTCCCTGTCTTCAACTGTATCTGATGATCCCGGAAACGCGAGGGAGGCAGAGTGTGCGGCTCCCGAAAGACGTCCTCGTACTGAGCTAAAAGAACTTGTATCGGGTCCGGCGCCCTCTGCGTGTTGGCCCCTCCGCCGCCATCCCGAGTATCACGGCCATCATACTACCCTACTCCTCCAATCTCTGCAGGCTCCGTAGGGAGATCTCCTTGTGAGGGGAGGATCGGATACCGTGCAAACAGTAATCTGTCCCCTGCTGCGTGAACTCCAGTGTCATGCGGTCCCAGTCCGTGGTCACCCGCTTCAGTTGGCGGAGCCACTGTACCCCCAGCACCATATCAGACCCTTTAATCGGAAGGAGGTAGACGTCGGTGCGGCACACATATCCTGTAAGTTGTATCTCCACGCCCTTCAGTGCCCCTTCGCATCGCAGTTTGCTGCCATCCGCGACCATCACCTGGAACGCCGCGTTCCTGTCAACTGGATGTCCTGTCTTCAGTGCCACCTCAGGGTTGATGAAATTGTGGGTACTCCCACTATCAATGAGAATGGTGACCCGTTCCTTGCCAATCCTGCCCTTGATCCGCATAGTGGTGGGTGCCACACACCCCTCCATAGCCTGAATCGAAACACCAAACTCAGCCAGATCCAACTCCTCTGCCTCGAGGCTCGGGTGGTCCTCCTCGTCCTCCTCCCGCAGCATGAAGACCTGCACCTTCTGGCATCGATGCCCCGGTGCGTATTTCTCGTCGCAGTTGAAACACAATCCTTTCTCCTTCCTGGCCTGCAGCTCAGGCCACGTAAGTCGTGTCACCGTCGGCCGTGCCGCTGGTGCCTGCTCCCTTCTGCCCGTTGCAGGGGCGGTTGGAGCCCTTGGTGGAGCTCGAGTTCTTTGGCGGTTGAAGCGCTCCTCCTGGATGCGGGCCAGACTGATAACATGGCTTAGACTGCGGGGCATATACGCGTGGACCTCATCCCTCAAATGGTCCCGCAGACCGGATATGAAACAACTGAGGAGCGTCTTCTCCTCCCAATTAACCCGGTTTGCGAGCTTCTCGAAATCCGCTCGGTACTCCATCACTGTGCCCTTCTGACGGAGTTTCTGTAGGGTAGCCTCCACATCCTCGTACTCCAACGGTCCGAAACGAGCCACGAACCCTTCTACAAAATTCGCCCATGTTGCGTACCCGTAGGCCCGTATGACCACTGAGCCCACTGATAAGCATCCTCCTTCAGATGGAAAGAAGCCAGCTGAACCCACTGATCATTCGGTATCTCCTGATAAGTGAAAAATAACTCCGCCTTTTGCACCCATTCCAAGGCATCCCCGCCGCGGAATTTCGGGAAATTCATGCGAGTTCTCTTCGGAGGCATGTAGGGCCGTTGTTGCATATCTCCATGTCTCCCGTTGAACTCCGGTCCATGCTGTGGCCGGCCGAATGGGTCATGGAAATTAGCTCCCCCTTGGCCATCGCCCCATTGTTGTCCCCCACCGTGAAATCCCTGACGGCGTGGCTGCTCGGCCCATGTCTCGCCGTTTCCAAACCTCATTGGACCTCCCATGTGCTGCGGCGTCGGTAGAAGGCCCGTTCTCCGTCCGAAATTGGCGTCAACAGCCCCCGGTGGTCGCAAGGGAGCCGCTGGTGCCTCCCGGTTTCTCCATAGGTCGGCCCCGCCCCCTTCCTGGGCGGCGGGCGGACCGCCTGCCCCGTTTCCGGCCGGCACGCCCGGATGTGGCGTTGGCTGGCCGGCCCAGGCCGCAGGCTGGCGCGCGACGTAGGCGCCCCCTGGCCGGCTTCCGCCGGTCCCGTCGGCCACGGTTGACCAGCCGTGGTAGGCGTGCGGTGCTCCCATCCAAGCGGGGGCCGATCCGGTGCCCGCTGGTTCCGTGCGGCCCGGATCGGTCCCGATTCCGTCGGGACCGAAGTGTCCCGACTCCCGACCCCGCGCTTCCTCCGTTGCCCGTAGATCGTACATTTTGTGGTGCCTCGGCTTCAGAATCGCTGCCTTGAACCGCCTTGCCCTTCAACGATTGCATCAACAGCGCCTTGATCTCCTCCATACGCCCATCCATGCGTTCCTCCATGTTTTTTGTGGACGTGTTCAAGCGGCCTTCCATGGCCGTCACCGAATCCGCCAACCCCACGTAGTTCTCCTCTAGGGTAGCCAATCGTGCGGTCTCCGCCTCCGAACGTGTCACCATGGTCGCAGGAAGGATGCTCTGATACCAAATGATATGAACTAGCAAGAGAAAAAGAGGAGAGATGGAGATTCTAGAGAGAAAGAGAGAACTAGGGTTAGGGTTGAGGAAGAGAGGAGAAAGAAACCTGATAGATCTTCAATAATCCCTCCCCAAAGCAGCCCCGGGCTATAAATACCCGGGGAAAGGAGGGGGCCGGTCGCCCCCCCCCCCCAAGTGGGGCTGAACCGGAGTGGTTCAGCCCCCTTCTGGCCGATTTAATGAATGGGGGCTGAACCGGATGGTTCAGCCCCATTGCCTTGCGCGCGCTCCTTGACCCGCCGCGAGTATTTATGCCCCGAGAATCCAAGCGGATGTGGGGGCATAACATAAGGACATTTGAAGTTCTGCTAATAAAAATATTTTAGATGTAATTTTGTAAGTCTTCTGCTATATTTGTTCTCCTATGTTCTGTTTCAGTTTGTTAAAGAAATTTTACTATGTCATTCTTCAGAATGATCTTCAATTCATAAGTTCCTATGCTCTGTTTTTCTATTGCTAGGGATCTATGGTCCTATTGATTGAACTTTTCATCATAATAGGAAGAGGACATTTTTGTAATGGCGCATGGTCTGCCTTTGCAAGGTGATAGGGATGAAAAGTGCCTGTCCCTTCTTAATTCTGTGGAAGAAACAATTTCTCGCCAACTACGTGCTTGTAAAGCCCAAGCATCTCGAAAGAAGCCATCTGATGGTTAGTTAAATCTTTCACATAATTATGCATGTTCTTCTAAACTTTTCCTGCAGTTGAATGTTCACCTTTTACATTAAATAGCAGTTTTAGTATTGTGTGGGCATAATGGAGTTTTTATTTTTACTGGTGAAGTTATCATTTATTGGGTTAAGATGTTGCAATTAATGACTATTGAAGAAGGTAATATGACGGTGATCTAATTGAAAAATACAGGCTAATAAATCCTCATGTAGAGTGTGCTATTTGTAAAATATTATATATATTTTATTTATTCCTTTTGTATATTAACATGTTAAAGGGGGAGGGGTAGATCAATAAAGACTTGGAATGAAACTATAAGGAAACACATGATGTACTTAGGCATTAGTGAGATTATGACTAAAGATAGGGCACAATGGCGACAAAGGATAACCGACCCTGCTATACTGGGATAAAGGTTGGAGTGTTGTTGTTTATTCCATTTGTATATTTATTGTGTAAAGGTTCTAGATGTTTGATTTCCCTGTAAGGGTCTTTTGACTCCCAATATTAATGCAAGAGATTTTTTCTTCCCAAGCATACATGGTATTAAAGCCAAAGGTCTCCCCAGCGTGCCCATCCATCCCCGTGTCAACAGTGGCGGCCCCATCGACTGGTCTCCCTTCTCCGATCGTCATGCTCTGAGCGTTTCCACTCCTTCGTCAACTGGGCATCCAAGGGCTCGTCGATTGCCTCATTCGAGGGATTTCCAGTCTTCCATCGACTTGTAGTTGTACATTTGTTTCCTTTGCCACTCATCCCCTCGTTGTCGAGGAAGTAATTTTCCCCCGTTGTTGAGGTTTTAGGTTCCCACGGCAACATTCTCTTCTTCTACTGCTTTTCTACAGTGCCCTTCAACATATCGGGCCTTCAATAGGGATCCATACCTACAGTTTATTATCTCTGATATTGAACTGGCTTCCAACAAAGATTAGACCTTCAATTCAATTTTCCAGCAATCAAGCACCTGATACAAGTTTGACATCAAATTCCTCTTCTTGATTCTTAAACCATTCCTCTAATACAAATTGAAACTTTGGTTCTGTCTCTGCTATTTATTCGTGGCCCTGATAACTTGGATTGACCTCCAAATGTCCGTAGCATTTTTTTTTCATATCTCAATGTACATGAGCAAAAAATGGGAGTTGCAGAGATGATAATGCTTAGGTGGATGTGTGGACACATGAGATTAGATAAAATTAGGAATGAATGTATCAGGGATAAGACAGGCGTGACACCAATTGTAGAGAAGATGCGAGAAGCTCGACTAAGATGGTTCGGACGCGCACAAAGGAGACCATTAGAGGCACCTGATAGGCTTTGTGAGAGTTTGGTCACTAGGCATGTTAAACTGAGGAGTAGATCAATAAAGACTTGCGATGATACTATAAGGAATGACATGTACATAGGCATTAGTGAGATTATGACTAAAGATAGACTGATAGAGCACGATGGCGACAAAGGATCCACATAGCCGACCCTACTATAGTGGGATAAAGGCTTGAGTGTTGTTGTCATTGATGTTTATATCTAAAATTCTCCTGTCTTACCACTAATGCCACTATATGTACTTCATTTAACACTTCTTGTAGTATTTCTATAGGGACATACTCTTTATCTACTCATAAGACCCACGAGGAGCTTTAGATTGTTACCCTCAACCTCGCAAGTTGAGATTACTGTCCACAATGGGCTAACCCTTTTCATCGTGCCCTTCGACTGCGTGACCTCTGACCTCCTCCATCTCTTCACTCATGAAATTCTTGCTATTATTTTTGACCCTTGGCTCTGTGAGTTTGTGATAATAGTTGCATTCAGGCGTGGATGTTGAACTCCATGGAGAATCCTATACAACTACATCTTGGAACATGAGTAAGCTAAATCTATATGTTACGAGCTATGCTCATTCTACTATTATGGCCAGGCTCGTCTGCAACAGCTTTATGTTCTCAAGATCTTTCATCTCTTACGCCTAGACCCTCTGGAAATATCGATGTTGTGATAGCGAAAGTCAAACATATCTATGATGTGAGATCAATATATCACCCCTTTACTACTAGTATGACAAGTCAACAAATTCAATAAAAGTCCATCATTACGATGCTAATGTCGTGTTTTTCTCGTTTTTTTCCACACTTTCAGATCCAACGTCCTATTTTTCGCTACTGTGCCATCTCCATTAGATGTTTGCTCCATTCTCCTTAAAGTTGACCCCCAACCAAGTTACCCTTTGTTTCATGTAGGCCCCTATCCAACAAGCTCCTCCTACACCTATCTCAATTTCTTGTCAGGATAGGATTGTATGGACACAACATGGGCGAGGGAATCAAGAGGGTGGTCATATTATCTCCTTCCGTGTTGACCAAACTATACCAAGGCGGTGCAGTGTGTTTTAAGAAGCACACATATCCTAATTTATGGGCTACACCACCTCAAGCCCAAGTTTATTCTCATGCGGCCAAGGCTATGAACCCTTGAGTCCTTTGTGTCCTCCATGACCTTTGTGAGCACCCTTTCTGGTCTCCACAATGTATTTAGTATCTGAGCTTATTTGTCAATTCATTTGTCGCAGTACATTGCAACAAGATGCACAGAGAATACAAAGTAAACCACATAATATAATTTTTTTATTCCATTTGTACATTTTATTACATGATAGTACATCAATATATTTTTACAAGCTATTTAATCGATTTGATTACAGAAATCACACTGCCAGTCATCACACGTTTCTTGGTATTTTTCCTAAACTTCTTCTATTCCAATAAATATTTTGAGCAATGCCTTTGCTAACTCTTCAGCCCTTTCTCATTTGTCCTCCTCAATTAGCTTTGTTTTCTTAGGAATACTTGGGGTTGCTTCAATGTGAAACCAACGGATTTAGTCATAAATAACACGACTAAGTGAGTATTTTACCGCTTCAATTGCTATTCATAAAAACAAGGAAAATCATTATTCAATAAGCATATGTATTAAAAGTATAGAAAAATTCAGGATATTTACTGTTAAGACTCAAGCTAGCATCGGTTCACTGGGTGGTGATCATATCAACATAAGTGGCTGATTTTATTTAAGCGATGGCGTGACTGGATGAGATGATCAAGAAAGAAATCCTAAGGTATGTTCTCCCTCTCCCTCTCCCTCTCCCGCTCAACATGGTATCAGAGCCGGTTTGTTGCGCATCGGCCTAAAGGCTCGCCGCTGTGTCTCTGTCGCACTCAGGAGTTGTCCGTCTTCGACATCCATCTCGATTGTCAGTCACGATCGTTCGTCTTCGCTGTGTCCCGACGACCTCACCATCGTTTGTCTCCGACGATCGTTCGTCTCCGTCGGCTTCTCGATCGATCGTCGCCGCTTTCTGGTGTTGTCGTCTTGGGATCTTCTTCTTCCTCCTGGGGGTGAGACTAGAGCCATTTGTTGGTGCAGAAGCTTCTGTCTGGTGGTGCGGCTGAAGCTGTTTTCTGTGCAGTTGATGTCTGGTCTTCTCCTTCCTTCCGTAGGTGTGGCTGAAGCTGTTTTCTGGGTAGTCTGTCAGTGCAGGGGTGCGGCTGAAGCCGTATGTTGGTGCATGCTGTCGTTTGTTGGTTTTTGTTTGGCTGCCTCCGTCAGTTAGGAGTTTCTGTTGCTATTTTGAGGAGCTGCTGCCTGTGATATCGGCTGGTTTCTGCCTCCTTTCTCTTCTTGGTGTTTGTTCCTGGAGGACAAATTGAAGGGTGTTGGTGACTCTGAAGGGGTGGTTGATCAATCTAAACACTATAGTGGAGGAAGTTCTAGCATGGACTTCAATCATGGTGTTACCCAAATCAAGTTTAATGGGAGAAATTACCTAATATGGGCTCAATCTATGCGGATATTCATTGGGACTTGGGAGTCGTCAAAGACTTGCGTTTCTCACCAGATCCAAGCCGGCTCCTAGCAAGACTGACCCTCTATATGAGGAATGGAAAGGTGAGAATCTCACGGTGATCATTTGACTTGTCAATTCTGTGAAACCCAAGATTGCAAGTCATTTTTTATTTTGTCAAACTGCGATAGAGATGCGGGAGCTGATCGAACGAAATTACTCAAAGAAGAAAGACTTGACTAGACTATATCAGCTCCAAACTGAGCAAATCCACATGACACGGATTTGAAGGAATATTATAGCAAATTGATCCATAAATAGGCATAAATTGATCAGTACTCTGCTATTCAGACTATAGAAGACTACAAAACTGAACTTATGCAATGAAGAGTATTTGAAATACTTTCTGGTCTTCCTCCCGACCTCGAATTCCAGAGGGTTCAGACATTGGGAAGAGATTCTGTGCATGATTTAGAGACTGTGGCTCACTATATTCGAGGGGAGGCAAGCCGTATAAACTCCCTTCGCTCAGATATACATGTTGGTTATGAGAAATCTGCCATTGCTGCTGAGTAGAAGAAATGACATCCGAGAAATATGAGACAAGAAGACAAGAGTAAAATGAAGTGTCCTTACTGTGGGAAGAATGGTCATGAGAAAGAAAAATGTTGGGATCTTCACCCTCACTTGATTCCCCCAGGTTGGGTTCGTGGTTCTGATGGAAAATATGTGAGATCCCAAACCGCTATGTATGACAATCTTTAGAATACTGGGTATCTTCAGGTAGAAAATGAGAATTTGACTAGAGAACTTAAGGCTTTGAAAGCCAATGCTGTTGGACGATCTCCTTCATGTGATTGGGCAGGGACTGTTGCTCATGTTCATTCTACTTCTATGTCCTCGAAAGGACCATCTACTCCTTGGACTTGGGGGCATCTGACCACATGACCGGGTCTTCTATGAGAGTTTCTTCTATTTCCCATGCTTCTGGCAGTGTGAGGCTTGCTGATGGATCTTCGGTTTCTGTGGCTGGTAAAAGGGTTATTCATCTTCCCCCCCCGTTTCCCTTAAATCTGTTGTTATTGCTCCCTCATTTCCTGTAAATCTATTATTTGTGAGCAGTTTAACGAAACAACTTAACTGTTCTATCACCTTTTTTTCCTCTCATTGTGTTTTTCAGGATCTGGCGAGTGGGAAGACGATTTGTGGTGGATATGAGTTTGGTGGTGTTTATGTCACAGACAATTGTCAAGCTTTTGGTGTTCAGAAGTTTACCAACCCTGAACAGTTGATGCTGTAGCACAAGAGATTTGGACTTGCTTGTTTGAAGACTTTAAAAGCTACATTTCCCCTTTTTCGTAATATTGGAAAAATTATTTTTGATTGTTAGTCTTGTGAATTGGCTAAGCATTGCAGAACCAATTATGCTCCTAGTTGTAGTTGAAGTCTGAAATGTTTTGATTTGATACATTCTGATGTCTGGACTTCTCCTATTTGCTCTGTGAATGACTTTCAGTATTTATCTCTTTTATTGATGACTACTCACGCTTTGCTTGAGTGTATATCATGAAAAGGAAGAATGATGTTTCTAAAATATTTGAGTTATTTTATCATCATGTGCAGACTTAATTTGAAACTAAAATTAAAATCCTCAGGAGTGATAATGAAGGCGAATACATATGCAGTAACCTTCAGAGGTTCCTGGGAGACCATGACATTATTTTCCAAACTTCATGTCCGGAGACTCAACAGAATGGGGTAGCCGAAAGAAAGGATCGACATATCTTGGAGACCACTCATTGCCTGTTGCAAGAGATTTATGTTCCTAAGGGGCTATGAGATGAAGGTGTTCTCACCTCCGTATATCTTATTAATCGGATGACCTCCGTACTTTGAAGGTGTTCTCACCTCCGTATGCAGTCAAATCTTCAACTTGACACACCAAAGGGACCCGAGAGGTAGTTTGTCACACACGAGTAGAACACCAATGAAGCCAACCGTTTTTAAATGTATTAAAAGTGTGTTTATAGCATATGCAAATATACGGGAGGGGATTACGCAATGAAAGTAAGCCACGAGAGTGGTTCACACTCGGAGAGTGCAATTAGTCGAACTGCCGTTCGAATGTCCCTGCAAATTAGTACGATCTCAAGCAACCAACGCAATAATAGACGGAATCACCATAAACATATAACATCAACTAGCATACTCAATGTTCAAGATATGAAAGCAAATAATGACTTACAAACACGTGCGAACCCAAATCTGAGAGGAAGTAGGAGTCGACGGGAGAGGCTCTTGCTGAATCTGACGGCTGTGAGGAGGTCGGGGAATGGTGAGGTGGTTGTCGGGGGAGCTTGGTGGTTGTTGGTGGCTGTAGGAGGGAGGCGAGTGGCCGGCGAGGCTGCTGGAGGGGGAAAGGCGGGGTTGCTGATGGTGGTAGGTGGATGCAGGGGCTCGGCGAGGCTGCTGGAGAGGGGAAGCGAGGCAAGGTGAGGTTGCTGGAGGTAGAAGAAGGGGGGGGGTTCGGTGGGGTTGTTGGAGGAAGTGGTGGGGCTGGAGAATACCGGAGGTGGTCGGCGAAGGCAGGGATGAGGGGAATCGCGGGAATGGGAGGGATAACCAGGAGTCGCACCTGAGGGTTGGCGTCGCACCAAATGACCGGCTGCTAGAAGCTCTCAAAACATCGGTCCTCTCCTCTTAGATTTAGGGTTTATTTATAGGAAAAGAAGGGGGCATCCGGAAGCTTCCATAATGGACGGCTATGATTGGCCGAACTTCCGGGTGCCAAAACTACCAAAATAAATGACCGAAATAAATAAAGCAAAATACAAAAATAGTGGGCGTCGACTTTCCGAACGCATCCGTGGAGCCGGATCGTTTGCAAAGGAGGGCCCAACTAATGAAGAAGATCAAAGCCGCCTCCGGCGGGAATAAACGCACGTGATCCCGCGCCTTTTGTCCGTCTGGTCTCCATCAGAAAGTACCCCCTAAAGCTTCTTTGCCCAGAAGTTCCTCTATTCAGTCTTTCTCCCAAAATTTTTGGATATATTGCCTTTGTTCATATTGTGGGGTCTCATAAGGATAAGTTGAGTCCGCAAGCAATAAAATGTGTTTTTGTGGGATATACTGCCAATCAAAAAAGATATAAGTGTTATCCACCTACTCTCCGGAGAAGGTTTATATCAAAAGATGTTACTTTTTTTTTAAAAATACTCCCTATTTCTCCGATGAGGGCAAAACGGTTACATTTCAGGAGGAGAGCAAAGATGAGAATGATACGTTGCCACTTCTTCCTTTTCCGGTTGATGTGTTTGCTCCGAGATGTGTGGATATTCCTGTTAGAGAGGAAGCTCCAACCATTGATCTTCGTGTGTACAGAAGGAGGAAGGATCTTCAAGTTTACCAGAGAAGGCATCGTAGAAATCTTGGTTAAGAATGTCTCACTCATGTTCCACCACCCACCACCACTCCGCCAGATCCAAGCAACAACACCACTTAGGAGACCACTTCTGCGCTGCAAGTTCATTGCGGATGCACTAGATATCCCATTGATAAGTATGTTGGGTATAACTCTATCTTTCACTCTTTGCAAGCATATCTTGCTTCTGTTTTCTCTATTTCTATTCCTAATAGTTTTTCAAAAACTATCTTGAGTCCCCATTGGACCAGGGCTATGGAGGAGGAGATGGATGCTCTCCAACGCCAAAAAAATTGGGAAATTGTACCTATTACACATGAGCGTCACCCCGTCGGATGCAAATGGATATACACTACTAAATTTCTTCAAGCTGGAACTCTTGATAAATATAAGACGAGATTGATTGCTAAAGGCTTCACTCAGATTGATGGAGTTGTCTTGCAAGTGACATTTACCCCTGTCGCTAAGCTGAACTTTACAGAATCTTATTGTCCATTGCTGCTCATAAATCTTGGACTTTGCACCAACTTGATGTAAAAAATGTCTTCCTCCATGGTGAATTGGAAGATGAAATCTATATGACGCCTCCCCCTGGTATGGATGTTCCTAAAGGACATGAGTGTCGCCTTAAGAAAGCATTGTATAGTCTCAAACAGTCACCCCGTGTCTGGTTTGCCAAGGTGAGCGACAAACTTGTTTATCTAAACTTCACTCGTTGCACTTCAGATCAATCAGTATTTGTCTACAGAAATGAGGGTTGCACCACAATTCTCATAGTCTACGTGGATGATATCATTATCACCGGAACTGATGAACACCACATTACTTTGGTAAAAAAGGAATTGGCTTCTACCTTTGGAATCAAAGATTTTGGTCTCCTTCGATACTTCCTCGAAATTGAGATCGCTCGATCTGCGGGGAAGATTATGATCTCTCAGCATAAATATGTCTTGAACCTTCTCAGTTATGTTAGATATTTGGGAGTCAAACCCGTGGATAGCCCTGTGAACTCCAATTATGACATTCATAAGGAGAATTCTCCCGATCTTGAGAGTAAGTCAGAATTTCAACTCATTGTGGGAAAGTTGATTTATCTGACTATCACTAGACCTGATATCTTCTTTGCTGTGAGCTTAGTCAGTCAATTCATGCACAATCTTAAAGTTCATCACTATCAAGGCGTCCCGCGGATTCTTAAATACTTAAAAGGGGACCCCAAAAAGATATTATTTATCAAAATCATGGCCATCTTAAGGTTCACGGGTACTGTGATGCTGATTGGGCAGGCTCTTCCATGGACAGAAGATTTACAAGTGGATATTCTATCTTTGTTGGGGGAAATCTTATTTCCTGGAGAAGTAAAAAACTAAATATTGTTTCTCGTTCCTCCACTGAAGCAACATATCAAGCCATTGCTGTCACTACCTGTCAAATCATCTGGGTTAAGTCTATCTTGGGGGAAATGAGCTTTCCTGTTTCTGAGGCTATGCACATTTACCGTGATAATCAAGTTGCAATCCATATAACTAACAACCCAGTTTTTCATGAGAGAACAAAACACATTGAAGTCGACTGTCACTTCGTGCAGGACAAAATTCAAGATAAAATTATTACCATGGTGTTTTGTGGCATCTGAGGATCAACTTGCTGATATTCTCACCAAAACTATCTCTAGGAAATCTCTTCATTCTTTCTCGCTCAGGCTCGAGATGCTGAATGCTTATGGTGTTAGCTTGAGGGGGGGGGGGGTGTTAAGAGTCAAGCTAGCATCGGTTCACCGAGTGGTGACCATATGAACATAAGTGGCTGATTTTGTTTAAGCGATGGTGTGACTGGATGAGATGATCATGTTATGACCTATCGATCTGGATCTTGTGATGGGGACGGCTAAGGAGGAGATCCCCGGAGGAGGGGCCGAATCTTCTCCCGACGGTGCTATGGTGATGCTTCGGACACCTGCGAGGAGGAAGAAGGAAGAGGAGAAGAGGGAGAAAAGAAGAGATCGGGAGAGAGGAGGAGAAAATTGGGGACGGGGAAGAGGAGCTCGGCCCGACGATGGAGGAATCCCGGAATCGGGATTATGGCGCTGCTAGGGTTCCGCACGGGAGAAGAAGAGAGAGAGAGAGAGATTTGGGGAAAATACTTGCTTGCCTCATTCACCACAACCAACCAGACCATATAGGCCCCAAACATCAAGCCCCAATTTTAATTGTTCGCGCCCCTCACCTGGGCTTACTACAGGTGAGATAAAAACTAAATAAAAATACGAAATGCGATACGATAACAATTGATGAAAATCATGCGGTTTCGGCCGGTCGACGACGCTGATAAGTGCGGCCCCAATATAAATCTGGTTCGTCGAGTGGCGTAACATCACCGTCCTCGTCGGAAGACAGCTTGTTCTCAAGCTGCATTGGGATGCTATCCAAGGGGGCTGGCGGTGGAGTTCCAACAAACAACTTCAGCTGGGAAATGTGGAAGACGCCATGAATCCGGGCCTCCGGAGGAAGGCCGAGGCGGTAGGCCACGTCGCCAATGCGCTCGATGACGGGAAAAGACCCAAGTAACTTGGGGCCCAACTTGTTGGAGGGGGGGGGGGGGTCAAACCGCGGTTACTTGACGAAAGGGGTGGCGCCGCACCCACACCCAATCGTCCACAACGAAGGTGAGATCTCTATGCCCTCGGTTGTATGCCAACTCCATCCGCTGTTGGGACTGCAGGAGACGAGCCCGTGCGATCTGTAAAAAAGTGTCATGATCCTCCAGCTCTTTATTGATGGCCGTCAACCTAGCCGAGCCACACGTATAGGACAAAAGGTGGGGGGGGGGGTCGCGGCCGTAGATGAGGCAAAACAATGTGGCCTGCAGAGCCGTGTTGTAACAATATTGAACCCAAGATAACCAACGCAACCAATCCCGCGGACAGTCCCCGATCACGCACTGCAAATACATCTCGAGAATGTGATTGACCACCTCAGTCTGGCCATCAGATTGGGGATGGTATGCTGAGTAAAAAACCAACTTGGTGCCATTAAGGGAGAAAAGCTCTCTCCAAAAGTTACTTGTGAAGACTTTGTCTCGATTTGAGACAAGCGTCTCTGACATGCCATGCTGTCAAAAAATCTCCTGAAAGAACACCCGTGCCACGTGCTCGGCGACAAGCGGCCGTGCCAAGGAAATGAAATGACCCCCTTTGAGAATCGATCCACCACCACCATCAAAATGCATTTGCCGCGAACCAAAGGCATCTCTTCAACAAAATCCATAGAAAGATCCACCCAAATCTGTGTAGGAACCGATAGGGGCTGTAGTAACCCGGCCATATGGAGGTGATCCGCCTTGTTTTGTTGGCATACGACACATGCGGAGATGAATTCGTCGACGTGTCGACGCATGCCCTTCCAGTAGAACTATGTGCGAAGGCGCTGAAGAGTACGGTGAACACCCCCGTAGCTACGGGAGTGGACGTCGTCCAAAACGGTAAGGATGAGGGGCGAGGCCGGATCTACGTACAACCTATCACGGTAATAGATTAGCCCCTGACGGGCCGTCCTCTGCGTATCTGTGAGGCCCTGCTCTGCCCTGTGTAACAGCTCAGACAGAGTGGGGGAAGCATGGATCTCTTGACGAAACAAGACGAGGAGGTCGGCCGTTGGGAAGGAGATGACACAAATGGCTGCTTCCGTAGGAGTGTCCCAGCGGGATAGCGCGTCGACGACGCGGTTGAGTGACCCAACCTTATGCTCCACCTGAAAATCGAAGCCGAGTAACTTGCTAAACCACCGCTGCTGTGGCACGGTAGTGAGACGCTGCTCTAGGAGGTATTTGAGGTTGTAGTGATCTACCCGAATGATGAAGGAACGACCCCATAAGTAAGGGCGCCAATGCTGAATCGCCTTGGCGAGACCGATGAGCTCTTGTTCGTATGCTGGTAACTTCCGGTGGTGGATGGTCGTTTGACGGCTGGAATAGGCGATGATGTGGCCCTCCTGCTGCAACACCGCACCATACTCTGTACCCGACGCGTTACACTCAACGAGGAACGACTCGGTGAAGTCCGGAAGGCGGAGAACCGGAGTGGACAACAAGGCCGCTTGAAGAGAATGGAACGCCCGTGTTGTCGTGTTAGCCCATACAAATGCATTCTTCTGCAGCAAGCTGATTATGGGGGCGGCGATGTTGCCGTAGTTGTAGATGAAGTGGCGGTAATAGCCCGTGAGGCCGAGAAAGCCCCGGAGGTCGGTGATGTTTTGCGGCAGTGGCCACGACGCCATTCCCTCAAGCTTGGCCGGGTCGGCCGATACCCCCGAATTGTCCACCACATGGCCCAAATAAGTGATCGAGTGCTGCCCAAATGAGCACTTGGAAGGCTTGAGAACCAATTGATGTGTATGCGCCAGACTGAGCATGGCCCAAAGATGACGTAGGTGCTCCTCCCAAGATTTGCTATACACCAAAATATCGTCAAAAAAACCAGAACGGACTTGCGGAGGAAGGGTTGGAATACCTCATTCATCAACGCTTGAAAAGTAGAGGACACGTTCGTTAGGCCGAACGACATAACCAGAAAGTTAAAGTGGCCGTGATGCGTCCGAAAGGCTGTTTTCTCCCCATCCTTATCCGCCATGTGGACTTGATGGTACTCAAAAAATAAGTCGAGTTTGGAGAAGAAGCATGCTCTATGTAGCTTTTCCAGAAACTCCTCGACTACCGGAATAAGGAATTTGTCTTTGACGGTAATTGCGCTGAGGGCGCGGTAGTCCACACACATGCGCCACATGCTATCCTTTTTGTGCACCAATAGTATAAGAGAAGAGAAAGGTGAAACGCTGCGCCGCCGAATGAGACCCTGCTGGAGGAGGAGATCGCATTGGCGTTCGGTCTCGTCCTTCTGGAGGATGGGGTAGTGGTTTGGTCGCACCACCACCGGAGCCGCTCCTGGAAGGAGGCAAATGTGATGGTCCTGCCGCCGCCTCGGTGGAAGGCCCAAGCGTGGGTTGAAAAGATCAGGGAATGATTGAAGAAGGGCAGCAAGATCCACCGGATGGTCCCCCGACGGGTGTGTGGGAGCGGCCAACGACTCTGTATGGACTAAAAAGGAGGATGAAGACTGCTATGGAACCTGCCCTTGCCACCGTACAAAGCGAGAGGCGGCTCGCCATGAGATGGTCATACGATCAAAATCTCACGTGAGGGGACCCAATGTGTGCAACAACGAACGCCCATCACGATGTCAAAACCCCGAAGATCGACAAGAAAGATGTCAGCCTGGAAAGAAGAGTCGTCCACATGGAAAGCGACGCGCTGACATACCCCCGAGCACATCTGTTGGCCGTTTGCCACCGCCACCTTGACGTGACTGCGCGTCACGTACGGAAGATGAAGCTGGAGGACCCTGTCCTTGCAGATGAAATTGTGGGTGCTACCGGTATCCAAAAGAGCGAGGAGGGATGCACCCATGATCGTCATGAAAAGCTGAATGGTGCAGCCTTTCTGCGGTCCGACTAAAGCATGGAGAGACAGTTGTGGTGTGTTGGAATCGTCGAACCCATCATCGTCATCCTCCAGTGTGTCGTCTATTTCCAACCAAAAAAGGTGCTTGCACCGATGAGTGAGCGTGTATAACTCGTCATAATTGAAGCATAAACCCTTCTCACGAAGGGCCTCCTTCTCCGAACGGGACAAATGGCGGCGAAAAGTAGGCCGCGGGGCTGGTCCCCCTCCGACGACTGAGAGTTGACGAACGGTGGTGGTTGTCGAGGGCGGCCGATCCAAGGCGGGGCGCCGTTCGAACGCGTGGGCGAGGCTCATAGCCGTCAAGAGATCCGGTGGCTTCTGAAATTCCACATCTCAACAGAGCCGGTTGGGAAATCTGACGGTGAAGAGTGGAACTTGTTGAGACGGTAACATGTTCGTGGCGCATGAGAGTAACATCTGAAATTGCTCCAGATAGGAGTCGATGGAGCCGGTGTGCTTGAGAGCAATAAGATCGCCGAGAGGGTTGCCCGACATGGCTGACCCAAAGCGGAGGGAGCATGCTGCCCGAAATTTGTCCCACGAGGTGATAGGGTGCTCCCGGAGGAGTTGTGTGACCCACAGTTGTGCTGGACCTAGGAGGTGGAACGAGGCGATGCCGTCACGCTCCTCATCCGGAGTGTGTTGGTTAGCGAAGAAGAAGTTGCAGTGCGTTAGCCATGGTAAGGGGTCTTCGCGGCCCTCATATAAGGGAAAATCCATACGGTCGAAACAGTTGCCAAAGTAGGTTTCACTGGGAGGAGGAACCGAGTCCACCCGACTCTTGGATGAAGATGCTGTGGGTTGCAGCGGAGGCGGAGAAGCATCATGGATGGAGTCTAAGCGCGCATTTAGGGCGTCCATCTTGGCATTTTGCGTGGCGAACATCGACTGAAACGTCTCCATGAGTTGGCTGATAGAAGGATCACCGTCAGCCATAGGAAGAGGAGGAATATCCGGAGACGACAACAGTCTGACGGGCTCTCTGGAGGGCGGAAGAGGTGCAGCCGGTCGACGAAACCCACAGAGGGCGGCACGGTAGGTGCCGGGTAGGGAGATCCTGGCATTTGACTCTGATACCAAGTTGTTATGACCTCCATATTTGGATCTTGTGATGGGGCTGGCTAAGGAGGAGATCCCCGGAGGAGGTTCCGAATCTTCTCCCGACGGTGCTATGGTGGGAAGCTTCAGATACCTGTGAGGAGGAAGAAGGAAGAGGAGAAGAGGGAGAAAAGAAGAGATCGAGAGAGGGGAGGAGAAAATAGGGGACGAGGAAGAAGAGGTCGGCCCGACGACGGAGGAATCTCGAAATTGAGATTGAGGGGCTGCTAGGGTTCCGCACGGAAGAAGAAGAGAGAGAGAGGGAGAGAATTAAGAGAGAACGAGATTTGGGGAAAATACTTGCTTGCCTCATTCACCACAACCAACCAGACCATATAGGTCCCAAACATCAAACCCAAATTTTAATTGTTCGCGCCCCTCACCTGGGCTTACTACAAGTGAGATAAAAAACTAAATAAAAAAACGAAATGCTATACGATAACATAGGATGAAAATCATGCGGTTTTGTCCGGTCGACGGTGCTGATAAGTGCGGCCCCAATATGGATCTCGTGCTTCGAGTGTCGTAACAGATCAAGAAAGAAACCCTAAGGTACGTTCTCCCCTTCCCTCTCGTTCTCAACATATAATATCTTTGCAAATTCAATTCTCCAAATGTTTTCTTCTATTCATTCTGAATCATTATACAACATTCTCGTTGTTCTTTTTTATTTTATAGAATCAGGAAATGTTAAGAGATTCTTTTCATCTTTTTGGGCCCACTTCTCATGGGGTTATCAATAATTTCCTTTGTCTAGCCAGGGAGAATTTCACACGCAAGAGGTCTTCAACGACCCTCTGGTTAGAACACAACTTTCCATTCCAGTGCGATTTTATACGCATCAGGCTTATTGCCACCGTTGTTTGTAAAGTTGCTCTTTCATAGGCAAACCCCAAACGTGGGATCACTTTTAACATTTCTTATGCTTCCATACATTCTGTATTTTACTTTTCATTTTTATTCTTTTCTTATTTTTTTTATTAAAATACCCTTTCAATTTCAAAAGACTTGATGTGTAGGTGAGAAAGCTAAATTTTTAGATAATTCAGGTTTTAAATTATGATACATAAGAAAAAAATAAAACAAGCAGTTGAGTAACTATTATTGTGGATACTACTTGGAGGGATGAAGTTGTTGGTGTAAGGAGAAAATGTGATAAAATTTTAACTTTTAAATTGGTCATAGGAAATGAAACTATTAATGTGATCAGTCCTTACGCGCCACAAGTAGGATATTAAGGCAGTTGGGAAAATAGGAGGGAAAAGAAAGGGGTGAGAAAAAATGACATGGTTATGAAAAGAAATAAAAAAATGAAGCTATTAAAGTGCAATTTTGGAAAGACTTAAATGATTTAGTAATGAAAATTCCACAAATAGAAGATTTTCATAGAAGCATACTTAAATGGACATATGAGAAAGAAAAATGCAGATTATACAGCCGTTCATGAAAGATTTGGATATGAAGAAAGAAATGAAGAAAGAAATGAAGAAAGATGAATCATTTTAGATTTTGCCGTAGCACATGAGTTAATTGTGACAAATACACTTTTCATAAAGGAGGAAGAATATTTAATTACGTTTAAAAGCGAACTAAATACATCACAAATTGATTATTTTATGACTAACAAAATGGATAAAATGATTTGTAAAGATTGTAAAGTCATACCAGGAAATTTTTTGACAACACAACATATGTTAGTGATGTTAGACGTTTAAATTTAATATAATAAATTTAAGATAAGAACAAAAATGGTGCCAAGAATTTGGTGGCGGAACTTGAAGATGGAAAAACATGTTATTTTCAAGACATCAGTTATGAAACAACTAATTGATGACCCTTATGCTGATCTTAGTGTCTTACGGATAGTTATATATTCACATTTAAGGATAATGAAAAAACATACTTGGAGTATCAAAAGGTCGTACACCCCAAAATAAAAATTTTGGTAGTGGAAAGAGAAAGTGCAAGACAAAGTGAGGGCAAAAAGGACCAGCTATAAATCACTTTATGTTTGTAGAAATGATGAAAAATTCGTCAGGTATAAAGTTGCCAAAAAAGCTAAACTTGCAGTAAGTAAAACAATAAGTCAAGCTTATGAAGAATTTTATAAGCGACTAGATATCAATGATGGAAAGTGTGATATATATAAAATTACTCGAGGCAGAGAAAAGAAGACAATAGATTTAAGCCAAGTAAAATGCATAAAAGATGAAACAAATACAAATTTGACGGATGATGTGGATATGAAAGAGCGATGAAAAAGATACTTTTATTAACTATATAATGAAATAAAACACAATGAATTGAACTTGGAATAGTTAAAGTAAATCGGAGGAGTATGAGAACATAACATTTTATATTTTTATCGTAAAATTCAAATATCAGAGGCAAATGATGCTCTAAAGAAGATGAAAAATAGAAAGACGGTTGAGCCAGATGATATACTCATTGAATTATGGAAATGTTTAGGGAATGAAGGAATTTTGTGGCTTACATGTTTTTTCAATAAGACACAAAAGTGAAAGAGGATGCCGGACCAATGAAGAGAAAATATATTGGTACTTTTGTATACGAACAAAGGAGATATACAAAATTGTGTTAATTATTGAAGAATTAAAATGATGAGTCATACAATGAAACTATGAGAACGAGTAATATAAATAAGAGTAAGGCGGAAGACTAACATCTCGGAGAATCAATATGGATTCATGCCAGGGCCGTCAACCATGAAAGCTATACATCTCTTGAGGTGACTTTTTGACAACTACCGAGAAAGAAAACAAGATTTGCATATGCTGTTTATCGATCTTGAGAAGGCTTATGATAGAGTTCTAAGAGAGATCTTATGGAGAGTATTAGAAAAGAAAGGTGTAAATGTATCGTACAAATCAAGGATATGTACGCAAATTCAGTGACAAGGGTGAGGATTTCTGGAGGATTAACACAGAAATTCCCTATCACTGTTGGCTTACATCAAAGTTCAGTTTTAAGTCCTTATCTCTTTACCCTTATCTTAGATGTGCTCACCAGACATATCCAACAAGCAATACCTTGATGTTTATTGTTTGTAGATGATATTGTTTTGGTCGATGAGACCCACGAGGGTGTAAACACAAAACTTGAATCTTAGCGAGACACTTTAGAGAAGAAGGGCTTTAGGTTGAGCAGGGCAAAGACGAAGTATATAGAGCTTAAATTTAGCATTGCAAGAAGGACAGATGACTTCATTATTAAGTTGGGTGATCAAGATATTTCTCGTAGTGAGTGTTTTAAATATCTTGGATCGATAGTTCAAAAAGACGAAGATATTGATAAAGATGTGACACAGAATCCAAGCGGGTTTTTTGAAGTGAAGTGGCGCGTCAAGGACCTTATGTGATTGTAAAGTACCATTAAAACTTAAGGGCAAGTTTTACCGTACTGCAATTAGACCAGCGATGCTCTATGGTTTTGAGTGTTGAGCAGTGAATTGTGTACATGAGCAAAAAATGGGAGTTGCAGAGTTGAGAATGTTTAGTTGGATGTCTGGACACACGAGACTGGATAAAAATAGGAATGAATGTATCAAGGATAAGACATGAATAACACCAATTGCAGAGAAGATGCGAGAAGCTCGACTAAGATGGTTTGGGCACGTACAAAGGAGACCATTAGAGGCATCTGTTGGGCGTTTTGAGTGTTATTCACTAGGCATGTTAAACGAGGGGTAGACCAATAAAGACTTGGAATTAAACTATTAGGAAAGACATGATGTACTTAGACATTAGTGAGATTATGATAAAAGATAGGGCACAGTGCCGACAAAGGATCCATATAGCCGACCCCACTATAGTGGGATAAAAGCTTGAGTGTTGTTGTACTCTTTCAATTTCTTGTTCATATATTAGTCTTTTAGATATAGAAAATATGAATAAATTTTTCCCCTCATAATATCCATCGCTTTAATTTGTTATTCCATTTTTAGCTTCTTAGCGATATTTATGTATCCGTGATTTTCAAAAGCTCAAACCTCTTTAAATGACCTGCCCGTACAATAAAATAGATTCCGTGTCAAAGTATTGTGCAGATAATAAAAAATTACTTTCAAAGATAAGCATAATGAAAGATAAAAACTCATCGTAACTATCCTTTTTCCCTTATCTTTCTTGGGATCATCATCACGCCTATCATGGGACGTCATTTTCGGCCTCAGAATTATCTTTATTTTTAGGCATCTTTTACTTGGGTTGCGACTTATAGATAGAGGTGATTTTGATTCTAAGATGATTTGACTTTTATTAAGAATTTGTTCAAGGTTTTAGTCTCGTAGATAATATAGGTGGGTATTGGTTATAAAAATATATTTCAATTAAAGAAAAGCCAACTAAAGAGCCGACCATAAAGCCAAAATCAGTCAAAATCTCATTTTGAAATATTAAATCAGTCAACAAAAGTATGCTATTGTAGCCAAAAATTAGTTTTGTAAAAGCCCCCAAAAGGATATAGCCGGCTAATTATAGAACGCATTTGCACTGGCCATATAAGTCACATCTGGGCTATCTCAAAATAATTTAACTCTGATTTAGCAGCTAATCAAGCCAGCCAGCTGACAGGAAATGAGAAATAGACGAAATGAGAAATCCCAAATATCTTTTCACCATATAACAACTACCACAATCCCAAATATCTTTTCACCATATAACAACTACCACGACATTAACATTATATTTAATCAATTTCTGATTAGTACTATAGTGACTGAGCTTCATAAGGTTAACCCCCTCCTTTTTTAACAGTTACTGTTAAAAAAATTTGATCCAATTTCTATTCTAATATTTGAACCTAATTGTTTTCTGTTTCAGAAATAGAAAGTGCAGAGAAAAGCTTACAGTGGGAGAAAAAAGAAGGCTGTAAGACTGATCTTTAACTAAGCGAAGGCACGGCCGAGTTCTGCCAAGAGCTCTAACACTATTTTCAAGAGGAAGAAGTGGTGCTACTGTCGTTGATAGGAAGAGGGGAGAACACGCCCTAGGGAACTCTGCAATCCAGCGACAGAGGCAATCCCGCAGCAACGGCAGTCCAATAAGGGAGAGAGAGGTCAAGAAGAAGAAAAGGGAAAGAAGTAGAGGCGCTGCCTCCGCCGATCCCGAGCGTAGACAGGGAGAGAAATATCGGAATGGAAAAATACGTGGGAGAGGAAGGGCAGGCGGGGTTTTATCGAGCCCATTCAGCGGTTTGTCAGTTTGGACTCACTCATTAATGAAACCTAAGTTAGCAACCTTTCCAAATGAACTGCCGATTGCCATAAAATTTCAACAGGACCGCCTAATTTTATCCAACAGTCCATGGGCTGGGCAATGGCAATGGACAGCAAACCCACAGAACCATATCTCTTCCACATAAATCACAGTTTTTAAGTTCAAGCCACTCTCCTTTAATCAGCCGATCAAATTAGATATAGATGTTACAAAAATGGATAAAATCAAAATATAAGTTAAAGAAATAATCACAACTATTCAAATTTAATTAGCACAACTCGTCATCGGTGATAATTAAATGTTGTTCGTGTTTATATTTATGTGGTGATTTGAGTAGTTACAACCTTCTCCCCACACCCCCTCTAGGCCCATGCCTCCTCCACTTTTATTGAAGGTATATAGATTATCTCATTACGTATCTTAGATTATAGATTATGGTGCTGCGGTTCATATGAAATTCCAGGAACCACTACAGTTCATAACCACCTTTCGGAGGTATCATAGTGTGACTAATGGTGCCGCCCCACCCCCTTCTCTGAATCTGGACTAGTGCCTCTCACACCCATCATCAAACTCCATTCTGTTTTATATGTCCATATCTCTCGTTTCAATTATTGTCCATTGGAAGTCTTAATCAAATAACTTCTCCATAACCTTGTTTTCTTTTACTTTTGTGATCCAGGATTTTCAATCTCGAAGTATCTGGTAGCTCGGGCCTGGGGTTGACATAATTAAAAGTCCGGTCAACACTCGTGGTATGAAGTAAATTAATCAACAATAATATAATTGATATCATAGCAAAAAATAACTAAGTACACCAAAAAAAACTGAAGCTAGGGTTAAAGAAATACCTCAACATCTAATTCACAGAGCCATTTAGAATTTATAAATTACAATAAGTCTGAATAAATGGAAATTTAAGCAGTGTATAATACATTTAAGTCCGCACATAAGTAATACATTTAACTGAAAAGAAAGATAAACTAAAATGTAGAAACGCTCAAATGCTTTTCCCAACCAAATCTCCTGACTTGATTATCCTGGAAAGAAAAATCCGAAAACTATCAATTTTAAAAACATGCATGCATGCTTTAAAGTTATATTTTATTCTAAGGGAAGTTTAGCAACCATGGTACTGTGCATGCTTTAATATAAAATTAAAATTTTTAACATAAATCATCTTTTCCATGTTTTGATCATGTTATAATTTTTTCTAAATTCAAAATAATTAAAGTATAGGAATTCTAGGTTCTGACCTTGTATCTAAAGTTGAAGCGACTCATGTTTACATTCTTCTTATTCTTTGTTTCTTGAGTTATTGATCACATCCTAAAGATTTGAGTTCTTAATAACAAACATAAACGCTATGCCACGGACACAAATTCACATATAATAATCTTCCATGAGGTGTCGAGTCCCCTATTTGAGGCTCATACGGTCCACTCTCCCTCTGAGTATGATGACATGCATCTATCAATCATGTGAGAAAACACTTGATCATGCCTTCTATTTATCTTCATATCGTAGTTAGTGTGATCAACTTAAGGGAACACCCGTATAAGACCACTATCTTAAGTATTTCATCAAGTTTTTGTTCTATGTCATTTTATAGTGTTACTAATATTAACACGATGAATCAATTCTAATATGATTTTCACTTTCCTTGATTTCTATATGTAATACCTAATTTCATGTATTCGTAGTGTTCATACATTTATACATGTGCTCGCATGGAAATTGCATAAACAAATTCTTACGTCTTAACATACATTGTGACAAGTGACATCAAGATTAAGTTATAATTTACTATTCCCATCTATTCAGTAGGTGCAATATTTTGATTTTCACCTTCTTATCACGTTCCTACGTATAAAAGGTTAATATATAAGGGAAAATTCATAAATTGAACTACGTGGTATGCCTTACCTAAAGGAGTTGAATTTCTTACCTTGACGTTATGACGTTTGTAAACACGATACAAAAGCATGAATTTTCTAGGTTGCTCTGTGTAGAGAAATCCTCAAACTTGTATATACTTTCTCAATCATCAAATACAAGGTATGAATACATATTTATAGGAGGGAGAAAGAGAGAAGAGAGTCCTATACATGATGTGGGACTAAAGAGGAGAAAAGAAGAAATACAAATAAATGAGTCACTTTACATGGGCTTTTCCAACACTCCCTCGCAAACTGGAGCGTACAAGTCGTATGCACCCAGCTTGGACAGAAACAGGTAAAATAGGGTACTTGGTAGAGCTTTTGTGAGGATATCAGCAACTTGTTCAGTACCCAGAACATGTTTCAATTCTATCTTCTTCATTTGGACTTTCTCCCGGATAAAGTGACAGTCCACTTCAATCTGTTTCGTTCTTTCATGGAAGACTGGAATCTTTGCAATGTGTATAGCCGCTTGACTGTCTCTTAACAGGATGACAGGTGAGGGAAGTTTTACCCTTAGATCGGCAAGGAGACTTTCAAGCCAGGTAAGCTCTGAGATAACAAATGCCATCGATCGGTATTCTGCTTCAGCTGAGGATCGAGCAACCACTGCTTGTTTCTTACTTCGCCAGGTAAGGAGATGACCTCCAAAATAGGTGCAAAAGACACTGGTTGACCGACGATCATCCAAGGTACCAACATAGTCTGCATCATAATACACAACCAATGTTGGAGTAGAGGATGAGGTTTTGTATACCAATCCTTGACCCAGAGCTGTTTTAAGGTATCTAAGGATGCGCTCAACAGCTTGAAGGTGACATGTTCACGGGGCATGCATAAACCTGCTGTCCACCCTAACAACGAAGGATATATCTGGTCTTGTGACCGTTAGACAGATCAATTTCCCAACCAGTCGTCGATAATATTCCGGATTTTGAAGAGGAAGATCTGTATCAAAAGAATGTGCACACAGCTTATGATTTGCATCCATTGGAGTAGTAGTAGACTTGCATCCAGAGTAGCCAGCATCTTGAAGGAGATCCAAACAGTACTTCCTTTGGGAGATGACAAGTCCATCTGGTCGTCTCGCGATTTCAAGACCGAGAAAGTATCGAAGATGCCCCAGATCTTTTGTTTGAAAGACGGAGCTGAGATGTTGTTTGATCGCTTGGATGCCCTTTGAATCGTCTCCAGTGATTAAGATGTCATCAACATAAACCAACAGAAGAACAGTTCCCGTTGCCCGATGACGCGTGAACAGAGAGAAGTCAGCTGAACTTCGAGTAAAACCGACTTGCCGGACGGCCTTACTAAACTTGTCAAGCCATGCCCGAGGGGATTGTTTGAGACCATAGATGGACTTCTTAAGATGACAAACTCGGGACTCCCCCGTGGTCTCAAACCCGGGAGGTTGCTGCATGTAAAACGTTTCCTGGAGGTCGCCGTTGAGAAACGCCTTTTTGATGTCCACTTGGTGTAAGGTCCATTGGCGATGCACAACCACAGAGAGGAGAACACGAACGGTGTTAAGCTTGACCACTTGAGAGAATGTTTCCTCATAATCGAGACCTTGCTGTTGGGTGAAGCCACGAGCCACCAGACGGGTTTTCAAACGGTCAATCGTCCCATCAGGAGCATGTTTGATGACAAAGACCCATTTACACCCAACAAGTACCAAGTTCCAGGCCTGGTTAGCCCAGAGAGCTGTCATTTCTTCTTCCATGGCCGCCCGCCAACCAGGATTTTGGAGAGCTTCCTGCACAGAGTTAGGTACAGAAATCGAGGATAATAAAGTGACAAAAGTTTGAAGTTGTTGAGATAGGCAATGTGAGGATACATAATTCGCCATGAGATGAGCTGTAGATTCTGGTGCTGGATCAGCAGGACTCAGAGTATCAGAGGTCGAAGCCGACTGCAGTGGGGCAACAGAGGCAGGATGACGACGAGTGTAGACACGAATAAGAGGTGGCTTGGAAATAGGGGGAGCCTGGGCAGGAATTCTTGGTGGTGGAGTGGTAACGGGAATGATAAGACATAGGACGGTTGGTGGTAGAGGGGTAGGATCTGGAGCAGAGAAGAAAGGTAGATCCTCCTGAAAGGTAACATCAGCAGAGACTGTCACCTTGCGGGTAGTCGGAGAGTAGCATACGTAGCCTTTCTGAGTCCGGGAGTAGCCAACAAAGATGTGTTTGGCTGCCTGACGATCCAATTTATCCAAGGATGAACCAAAAGTATGAACGTAGCAAATGCACCCAAAGATGCGGGGTTTGAGAGAGAATGCCGGAGTAGACGGGAACATGAGGCTGAACGGAGTGACATTGTGGAGTATGAGGGAAGGAAGACGGTTAATCAGATAGCAAACTGTCGAAAGGACAAAGTTCCAATAAACTTTGGGAACCTGCATTTGAAGCATGATGGAGCGGGCCACATCGAGAAGATGCCCATTCTTACGTTCAACGAGTTCGTTTTGTTGGGGGGTATAGGCACATGAAGTTTGGTGAATGACCTTAAATTCAGAGCAAAGAGTCACAAATTTGTGGCTAGTGTATTCACGAGCATTATCAGTGCGAATAATTTTGTTGTTCGTGGAGAATTGCGTACGGGTCTCAAGGAGGAAAGTCCTAAAGACATGGGGAAGCTTAGAGCGATCACGAAGTAAGTATATCCACGTCATTCGCGAATAATCATCAATAAAAGTTAGAAAATAACGATAACCAGAAATGATAGTGACTTTGTAACTCCAAATATTGGAGTGTACTAAAATAAAAGGAGCAGTGCTCCGAGTACAATGAGACGAAAAAGATGAACGAGACTGCTTGCCGAACACACATGATTCACACTGAAAAGGAGGTAGAGATACATCTAGTAAAGCCTTCTAGAGGACTGATAAAGGGGCATGCCCAAGACGCCGATGCGAATCGACGGAGAAGACGGAAGAGAGGATAGCTTGAGAGACATTAAGGAGGTAGAGCCCGTTCTGCAGTCTCCCCTTACCAATGATAGCCCGCGTTTGTCGATCCTGTATCAGAAAAGAAGAAGAGGTAAATGTTACAGATCAATTTAAATCATTAGTAAGACGACCAACAAAAAATAAATTAAACGGGGAGCCTGGAACATGAAGAGCCGAGCGTAGAGAGAGAGAGAAGAAGTGAGAGGAATATCAGCAGAGCCGGAGACGGGAATAGTGTCCCCATTGTCCACTGTGATACACTTAGGATGAGGAGAATCCATGTATTGATGTGGCCACAAGGAGGTGATGTGATGAGTGGCACCTGAGTCCACTATCCAGCGCAGACTAGTGGAGAGACAAGCAATACCTTCTTAGGAGATGGAGACAATAGAGGCAACGGAGGCAGGTGGGAGACTGAGCAGACCATGGAGTTGTTGGAGCTGAAGGCGGACCTCTTCTAGGTCAGTACGAGCGGAGGAGGAGTCGGTAGCAGCAACAGTGGCCTGTGGACGAGGAGGAATCCCATGCTTGCGATAGCAGGTGGCCTCAAGGTGGCCGTCCTTACCGTAGTAGGAACACTTTGGTCGAGGCCGGCCTCCCCGACCTCATCCCCGAGATCCGGAACGCCCCCCGCGAGCAGGAGGGGGGGAGGCAGTAGGGGTGCAGAAGTCTGTTGAAGGAGAGCCGGTGACGGAGAAACAAAACTATCAGGAGGTGGTGAGACCTTGAGCAACATGAAACACACATCTGATAGTGATGGGGTAGTAGCAGAGGAGAGGATCTGAGCCCGAACGCTCTGAAGATGAGGTGGTACACGAGCCATCATCATGACAACATCGACGGCTTCTTTTTGAGCACGTTGTGCATCAAGATCCAGCGTAGGAGGTTGATGTTGGGTCCATGCTTCAACCAGAGTCTTGGCCCGAGCAACAAAGTAGGTGAGGTCGGTGGCCCCGCCAACATCAAGGGTCTGAAGATCACTGATGATGTCATGTAGGTGCTGAAGACTATCTTTACAGGAATATAGAGACTGGAGCTCATCCCACATTGCCTTAGTCGTTTCGTGATACATGGCCATGTGGTAGGATTCGGTATCAAGGGAGTTGAGGAGCCATGTCTGAACCCGACCATCGTTGCGCAACCAATCGTCAGTAGACAGTAGGAGCCGCTTGGGTCAAGTGATGTAGAAAGCCTTAGGACTGAAGTACGCGGCGAACAAAGTGTACCCACTCCACAAAGTTCTTCTCGGCTAACGAAATAGTAGTAATCCGCAACTCATCACGTAGTTCAGGGGCAGAGGCCAAGCGGTCTGTAGAGGAGGAAGTTGTCTATTCTGTAGAATCAAGAGAGGAACCCATGGCAAGATGAGTAGGAGGCTAGGCCGGCGGACAGAAAACCAGCGAATTGAGGGGAGACTGCGTGGGCAGATCAGCGAGCAGGAGGCCACACGGTAACCCGAGCGAGAAGACCACACAGTCTTGGTGACATCTGACAACACACCAGCGACAAGGCAACGAAGCCGCCGCGACCAGAATGCAGAGCGGTTAGCTGGGAGAAGCTGCCGCGACTAGAGAAGAGGAGAAGCCACACGGTCACGGTGATAACACACCAGCGGCAAGGAGGTTGCCGCGACCAATATGCGGAGCCCGCAATAGAGAGGAGAAGCCGCCTTCGAGGAGACTATTCGCAGCGACTAAGTAGAGAACAAGCCGGTCGAGAAGGCCGCACGGTCACGGTGAGCACACCAGCGACAAGGGAAGATGCTGCGACCTAGATGCGGAGCTCGCCGGGATGAGGGAAGCCGCAATGACTAAGAGAACAAATCGCGGAGAGAAGAGAAGTTGCGGCGACTAAGACAAATCGCGGCGAGTTGGGAGCAGAGCAGCGAGAAGGCAAGAACTCGGCGGGTAGACAAGGAGACCGCAACGGAGAAGTCGCGACGAGAAGGGTGGAGAGCAGCGAGAAGAGAAGATCTCGACGGGTAGACAGGGAGACCGCACCGAGTAGAGGGGAAGTGGGTAGCCGGGATGAAACCGCGCGAACAGAGAGAAACAAGGGAGGGAAATCCCCACCTGATAGAAAAGTTATAAAAGGGAGGAAAAGGAGAAGAAGTGGTGGAAGCCACGAGAGAGAGAGAGAGAGAGAGAGAGAGAGAGAGAGAGAGCAGAGGAAGCGGTTAGAACGAACTTAACCGCACGGGAAGCCGCGGTTACAGAAATTCTAACCACCAGGAAGCAGTTAGAAGGGAGCAGACCGCAAGACACTGCGGCTAAGCAGGAGAACAAGCTGCCCGGTAATCAGGAGGAGCAGGCGGTTAGAAAAGAACAGGCCGGACCGTATCCCTCTGATACCATGTAGAGAAATCCTCAAACTTGTACATACTTTCTCAACAATCAAAAACAAGGTATGAATACATATTTATAGGAGGGAGAAAGAGAGAAGAAAGTCCTATACATGATGTGAGACTAAAGAGGAGAAAAGAAGAAATACAAATAAATGGGTCTCTTTACATGGGCTTTTCCAACACTCTGAAACAACAAGAGTTCTCCGATTAACAGCGGGGCTCTCCTTCTCGGCTCCTCCCTAATGTCCTTAAGAGGAAAACATGCTCTTAAAACATCTAATATTGAATGAGATCTTAGGAGAATCTATGAACTTGTATGGAATTATCAGGAGGAATGTTCTAAAATGAGAAGTTGAGCTCTCCTTGTTTCTATGACAATAGAAAAGTAGGAGAAAGGCAATTCTTGGAGAGCAAAACCTTTGAATGCTGGGGGAGAAACACTAGTCGACTGCGATAAGGGTTGGGAAATCGACAAAGTGATTTTGCGGGTCATACGTCCCTTGCGTGCTTTCTAGACAACAACAAAACTTGATGTCGCTAGGCCGATTTGCTTTGATGTCACACAGAAAACGGTAGTCAAGGATCAACGATGGAAGGAGAACGATTGCGTCTGCTTGCGTGGTCGGGAGAAGGAACCCTAGTCATGAATCCTCTCTTCCTTCTGCATCATCAATTACAAGCTATGTTATTAAAGACGCGCCTCAAGCGCACCTAAGGCTTCAGGCTCAGAGGTTTGCGCCTCTGTACGCCTTATTTGCGTCTTTAAAATATAAAAGGTGTGGCTGAGTGAGATTTTTGTTGTAAATTTTTTTTTTCAAAAATTAAGAACATAATAATTTAAGAACTAAATAAAGTTTTAATGATTTAGTGTTCATGAAAGATAATTATGCATCGCGACTTTAAATATGATGCAAGTGACTACATTGATTCTATTTTTTAAGATATACAAACGATAGTAATGAATGATTAATTAGTAGATTAGATGAAGAATTTAATTGAGAAACTGAAATGATATTTGATGCTGATTATTTAAAATGGATATGGTTGCGCCTTGCTTTCGTCAGGCGTGCGCCTGCGCCTTGAGCCTTGTGCCTAGGCTCCAAGACCCCTTTGTGCCTTGGTGCGCCTTGCGCCTTTAATAACTAAGATTACAAGTGAGGAGAGGGCTTTGCGTGAATAAAAAGAAGCACGTAACTTCCTTCTTAAGTAACAGTAGTCGCGGGTTTTTGTTTTCTAATAGGTATAAAGAATTATAGGTTAATAGGATGACTTAAATTACGAGACTGCCACTGCACATTATAATCCTATTAACTAAGGGTGACACGCTCTAGCACAAAACTAAATCGTACCTACCTAAACTTTGTGAAATAACTTATTAAATGAGAGTTATTCGATTAATTTAATTGCCAAACACGAAGGCTAAGATGCATTATTACCTCAATTGATGGCGGCGACGCAGTCATTAAATGTGGTTAGCCCCTGAATTTAAAATTATAAGATTAATAATTAGAATTATGGATGTTACACTCCTAATAAAATATTCGTTTTCAAAAATTACAATCATAACTAGATCAAAAAGTAAGACATATTCTTAATTGCTCTAAAGATCATTTTCTCTTTCCCAACTATACTCTGATCGACCACAATTCATCCAATGGACCTTTACAAAGCAAATCTCTCTGTTCCCAAACTTCGAATCCTCGAGTCCATGATCTTGACTGGCTTTATAATGATATATTAAGATTTGATTCAACTGATGCATCCTCACTACTGATCACCTGACCAGGATCTGTCTTCTCTCTTCAAATAGTAGACGTGGATCACATCATGTGGATCACTCATCTACTCGGATAATGCTAATCTATATGTTACCTCACCAATGCGTTCAAGAACTTTAAATGGACCAACGAATTGAGACTCCATTTATTCTTCCGCTTAAGTCTAGAAATACCCTTAACCCATTTAACTTTAAGATAAATATAATCTTCTACATTGAATTGTGCTGTTTTACTGTTTTGTGCCTTGGTGGTAATATTTGGCCTGCCTATCTCAGGCTACCTTCATACGCTCTTGAATGAGTCTGACTCGAGCTGCGGTCTTATAAATCCATGATTTTTTATTTGAAGTTTTCTCTTCACTTTCAATCCAACATAAAGGTGTTCGACAACGTCTAACATAAAGAGTCTCGAAAAGTGCCATACCAATACTTACATGTAAACTATTATTGTAGGAGAATTCTACCAAGGTGACATATTTATCCCATTTATCTCCAAAATTCAGAATACACATCCTTACCATATCTTCCATAGTTCTATTAGTGCACTCTGTTTGTCTATCATTCTGGGTTGAAATGCTGTGCTAACCTTCAATTTAGTACCTAGACACTCTTGCACATATTTTTAATCTTTAGAGTAAATCTACCATTTCTGTCTGAAATAATAAATTTCAGAACACCGCACAGTCGAACTATCTCATCCGCATATAACTGAGCTAATCTTGGACCTTGATCAGTCCTCTTATTAGGAATGAAACGCACACCTTTGGTAAAATTGTCAACGATAATCCATACAGAATCATTCATACTTTGAGACCTTTGAAGATTATGCACAAAATTCATCAAGATGTCTTCAAAATTCTATTATGAGATAAGAAGTGATTACAACTTGCCCCCTGATCTCTGACATTCAACTTTGACTAAATTGCAAGTCTCACATTTTCTCACACACTCTGTAATGCCACCCTTCATTCTTGGCCACCAAATCTTAAGATTTGCATACGTCTTTGTACTACCAGGATGTATGAAATACTTAAAATAATGGGCTTCAATAAGTATGTCATCACGAAGGTGATTAACATCTGTAACACAAACTCTTTCTTTGTTTAATAGTAAACCTTTTTGTATAAGGGTTTACTATCTTGGAATATAAATGTGCTTAAATAATAAACTTCGAAACACCGCACAGTCAAACTATTTCATCCACATATAATTGAGTTAATCTTGGACCTTGATCAGTCCTCTTATTAGAAGTAAACCTTTCTGTATAAGGGTTACTATCTTGGAATATAAATGAGCTTAAATAATAAACTTCGAAACACCGCACAGTCAAACTATTTCATCCACATATAATTGAGCTAATCTTGGACCTTGATCTGTCCTCTTATTAGAAATGAAATGGGCAACCTTGGTAAAATAGTCAACGATAACCTATAAAGAAGCTTTCCTACTTCGAGGCCTTGGAAGATCATGCACAAAATGCATCGAGATGTCTTCTAAATTCCATTCTAGGATAGGAAGTAGTTGCAACTTGCCCCCTGATCTCTGACATTCAACTTTGACTAACATGCAATTTTCACATTTTCCCACATACTTTGTAACCTCACCCTTTATTCATGGCCACCAAATCTTAAGATCTGCATACATCTTCGTACTATCAGGTGTATCAAATACTTAAAATTATGAGCTTCAATGTATGTCATCGTGGAGGTGATTAACATTTGGAACACAAACTCTTTCTTTGTTTAATAGTAAACCCTCCTGTATAATAAAGTCCCCTTTCTGCCTTGACTGGGTAGATTTCTGCCACCTTTGAATCCAAATGTAAAGCCTGTCTGATTCTATCCTTAATGTCACATATTATCTCTATCCAACTCATGGTTGCAGAACTTCTACTGGCATACAACAACACACCGATCTTAAGTATCTCAATGACTCATACCAAATGCTCTTAATATGTAATGAGGAAATAACTCTAAATTCTTCTGCTAAGGGGATCTACTACCACATTTACTTTTTCGGAGACATACTGAATATCCACATCATAATCTGACAAAAACTCCAGCCATCTACACTGACTTGTATTGAGTTCCTGCCGCGCAAAGATATACTTGAGACTTATGATCTATAAAGACTTCGTAATGTGATCCATATAGGTAGTGTCTATAAATCTTTAGTGTATGAATGACAACCACCAACTCCAAGTCGTGTAAATGATAATTCTTCCCATGATCCTTCAATTGTCTGAATGCAAAGAATATGAATTTTCCATGCTGCTTAAGAACACAACCAAGAACTTGACCCAAAGTATTACTATAAATTTAAAAGACCTCAATACCTGACGCTAGGCATAATATTGGTGCAATCATCAGTCTGATTTTCATCTCAAATGCAAACTCACATTCCGCCGGATGGTCTAAAAGTTTTCCCTTTCTAGTAAGCGAAGTCATTGGTAAAGCTATTCTTGAAAAGTCCTAAATAAATCTCCTGCAAGAACACGCTAAGCCAAGAAAGGTGCGAACTTCGACATCGACCATTTCTAGGTTGCTTCTATTTTCTTCAGATCCATTGCAAGACCTCTCTGACTAATAACATTTCCGCAAAAGGCAACTTCTGAAACCTAGAACTCACACTTACAAATTTTTTGCATAATTGGTTCTCTTTGGGTGTACTCAAAGCTGTCCTGATGTACGCAACATGATCTTCTTTTATCTTTGAATATACCCAAATATTGTTGATGAAGACAATAACAAAATGATTCAAAAATTTCCAAAACACTTTATTTATAAGGTCCATGAAGGCAGATGAGGCATTAATCAAACCGAATGACATAACAACATACTTGTAGTGCTCGCACCTCATATTGAAATCTGTCTTCTGAACATCCTCATCACGGGTTCTCAACTGGTGATATCCTGATTTCAGGCTCTAACTTGAAGAATGTCGAAAGCCCCTCGCGCTGATCAAACAAATCATCTATCATTTAGAGAGAATACTTATTCTTAATAGTAAGCTTGTTCAACTCGCGGTAATTTATGCACATCTTCAAACTATTGTCTTTCTTCTTTATAAAGAGAACTTGATGCACTCCAAGACTACACGCTGGGTCAGATAAATTCCAAATCAAACAACTTCTGCAACTGGATCTTTAATTCAACTAATTTTCTGGGAGTCATGCGGTAAGAGGCCTTGGCTACTGATGTGAATCTAGCTTTATGAATGATATGAAAATCAACCTTTCTAGTAGGAGGGGCACCTGATAGCTCTTCTGGAAAGACATCCGAAAATCCACGCACTACCGGTAATTTTTGCAAACTACTTTTGACTTATGCATCCATCAACACCAAAAAAGCAATAAAACCCTTATTGTTATTACTAACAGCCTTGACCGAAGAAATAATTTGTTTGGAAGTTACTTTTATGCCCTGGAAGGTGATGATGGACTGGTCTGATTCTTCTGATCTCCATGATAGCAGCCTAGCAGGTGCAGGAGTTAGGGCTAGAGCTGCTATAAGTAAGGTATTTTTGAATCATCGATGCTAGAGTTACCGGCCTAGCAGTTTCAGGTGTAATCTCCGTAGGTATTGGTTCTGCTGATGCATTAACTGTTTCCATGATATTCTCAGGCGTTCTATTTTGCTGTGAAGGTTCGCCTGTATCAGTACTAGGAGGTGCCTGCAAGTTTGAAGGAGAGATTATATTCTTCCACTGAAAAATTTCGCTGTGGAAGAAATAACTATGAAAAAAAATCTAATTTTCACATACCGATCCCAAGGACAAAGATTAAACTTAATGAATCTAACCTCCAAGGGATGATCCAGATGAAATTCTAAGACTTTGCGAATTTCTAGTGTTTTAAGGATCCTAAATTTGACTATGATACCAATTGTAATACCATACCTAGTTTAACAACAATTCAAAAGCCCAACCGACATTTGTGATTTAAAGCAAACTAAGCAACAATATTATAGTTGATATCACAACAAAAAATAATGAAGTACACAACGGAAGTAAAAGACTGAAGCTAAAGTTAAAGAAATACTTCAAAATCTAATTCATAGAGTCATCTAGAATTTGTAAATTACAACAAGTCTGAATAACTGAAAAGAAGAAAATTCGTATGGTAGTGGTGGAAAAGTTTGTGGAAGTGGTGGTGCCTTAAAGGAGGGAGGGAGGCCGACTCTTTAATGGTGGATCGAGAAGAGAGAGGTTGACTAAGAAATGTAATGGGGGGAGAGGAATGGCCGACTGCTTGGAGAAGAGGCCAGGTTAATATGGGGTGGCTGACTAGTGAGGGAAAGGACGATAACTCTTAAGCGAAGCTTCGCACTTGAGTCTCTGGCTTCGACATCGGGTGATCGAAAGGCGAATTTTTTCATTCAAACTTTCAATACCTCTATGTGAACCTTTTATCCCTATTTATAGACTAAGGAGCCATCATGGATGGTCATGATTCTTCGATCACGGCGACCCTCAAAATACATGAAAATAAAAATCAGAAGAAAACAGAGAAATAACTAAAAATCATGGATCCTCGATTTGCCCAAAATGTACGTATTTGATTGTTGTGTAGGCCTATATGTGTCGTGATTCCCATTAATTTTCCCGCTCCTCATCCTCAACCATCCAAAAATTCTCTTAGCTTTGGAAACCAGTCCCTGAAATTAAGTACAACACTATTTTATTGTTCTACGACCCTTCAACCCTCCAAAACAGATCCCCTCCAACCCAACCAGCTGCTGTCCATTGCATTCCAGTCCCGTAGCAGCCCGATTCCAAAAAACTGAGCTTCCCCGGAGGCCCTAATCCAGTCCATTGCTACTTATCCAGTCACTTTAAAGTTTGCTGGATACCCATCAAGTTCTCTACTCTCAAGTCACAAAATTTTAGTCTGTGGTCATTTATTTTGTGTTGAATTCGTGCTAGTTCTCTATTTGAGGTATATCTTTTTAATAAATTTGTTATTGAGCTTTTGTAACTTTGTATGTTCCTATTGACTTTAGTTATTTGATTGCTAACTATCTTGCATTAATACAACTTCACTTGTTTCATTTTTTATTATGCTTTAACTACCGTGGTCTATCTACTATTGTGATTTAATAAAAAATTATTATTGCAAGTTAAATCTTCGGATTTGAGTTTACATTTAGAAACCACCTCTTACCCTCCATTGGACCGTCCTGCGTCAGTTTGATATCAGAGCCTGGGTCGGGCTTAGTTTAGTATACGTGGGACCATAGTCTATGTATCACACATGTCATCATAATAACCGTTAATACTCTAATCTTCTGTTTGGCGAATCAAAGTCTGCCCATGTTCAAGCCCATAAAGTTACTAATGGGAGATCATCATACTATTATGATGATTATGCTCGTGCTCGACCCATCACTCATAGAAATCATGTTGACCCTTCAACACAACTTGATTATGATAGGAGAAACTACTACGATGATCATCATTTTGAGGAAAGTCTAGAGTGTAGACTATGTTGGCTTGCCCCACCATTTGATGGTTTGTTGTTCCGAGGCCGTTAACTATTGACTCGTGGTCATGAGATATTATCTAGATCACTTTGAGTTATTTGCCGAGCGCCGCGTCAGATTTGCAAAGCTTAGGTTGCTAGGTTAGGCAAGAAAATTCTGGGATAACGTTGAGATGACCCTTGTGTGAGATCATCTTTGCCCCATGACCCCCATCACTAGTTGGGTGGAGATGAAATGGATATTGTGTCACATATATTTTCTGACGTCGTATAAAGGTCGTCTCCTCAAGCAAATATTTACCCTCCAGCAAGGATCCATGTCTGTTATTGAGTATAAAGATTATTTTGACGAGTTAGTGGTTAGGAGCGACACTCATGGTGAACCAGCCGCAACCACTGCTAGATTACATTTTGAAATTCGGTTTGCTATCTATGTAGATTTGATTGGTTATTGATTAAATTCTGTTGAGTAGATATTTCAGCTCACCCTCCACTATGACCAGTTCTTGAGATTCGCTAAGTTAGTCTAGTATACTTACACATCGACTGGTCTATCATGAGGAGTCCTCCCCAGTTCTAGTCCACAACCATGCCTACTCGTGTCTCCATGGACACAAAACATGGGAGACCTGATATAGATTTCTCCATCGAGGTTCAGTGCCTGATGGGTGGTTTACAACTTGAGTCCGACGCATATTATAAGGCTCCGATCGAGAGTGAGTTACAAGTGACCAAGTGATTTTATAGTGGTATGTATTTCTACCTCCAATATAGACCTAGTTATTGGCTCAATCATAGATTCATTTTCAAGTACATACAACCCGGAGTCTCTCCATGTTATAGTGATGAGCCATGTCCGAAGTAAGAGTCCGATGCCGAGTATTGACCTTGTAGTGGTTGCCTCATTTGTTTCCGAGGACACTTGCTCCATACCAGGAACTAATTTTAGTACTCATCGCATCTACGACAATTTTTATTATACCCCTCTCGGTGAGCCACCTGATGAGTTTTCATCCCTACATACTCTACCATCTCCCCCATCTGCCTCCTCTTACCACCCAACCTCAAACAATATCGCCAACACCACTCCCAATACCTTCGACACCGGTACCCTCATTAACATCATCTTCATCCGTGTCATTTTTAGCATCGGCTCTATCACTGTTCTCGACGTCAACAACAACAACAGTAATATCATCAATGTCGTCTTTAACACTGATTTCCTCTACTCTAACTTTGACATCTTCAACACCGTCTCCTATAACAACATCACCACCGTTAACATCGTCGACAACTTTAGCAGTACCATCCTCGATTCCTTTGTCAACATCGGTTTCAGCGATATTGTATCCAACCTCCGCAATAGTAGTACCCTCGAGCCTGGACCACGAGTATAGGACACCATTAGAGCTAGATAGATTCACCTCGACTTTAGATGAGAGCACACTCTTCTTTATTCATATAGATGAATGCTTTCAAGGCAGGGGAATTGATTGGGATCAACTACACACATTGGCTTACATGACGATCAAAGCCGTCCATTTTGTGTGGATAGTTGATCCATGTTTTCTAGTTTTTTAGTATTTTTTCTAATTTTTTTTCATGCATTTTGAGGGTCGTCTTGATATGAGAATTATGATCGTCCATAATGACCTCCAAGTCTATAAATAAGGATAAAAAGTTTATTTAGAGGGTATTAAAAGTTTGCGTTAAAAAAACTATCCATTCAATCACCCGGTGCCGAAGCCGGAAACTCAATTGTGAAGCTTGAGAGTTATAGTCCTTTCCCCCCTTCCATTAGCCGACCTCCCCACATTCCCCCACCCTCTTCTCCAACCAGCCAGTCATCCCTCTTCCACTAGCCAGCCATCCCTCTCTCTCCCCCACCACATTCCTTGTCCGACCTCCCTCTTCTCCTTCCATCACCAAAAAGCCTCCCTCCCCTCCCCTCAACCCACCACCACTTCCACAAAATTCACCACCACCACCATCACTCAAATTCCCTCTTTTCAGTTTTCCGGCGATTGTTGGAAATCTCCTCCGACCACTTCTCCTACAAGCCACCACCACCCTGTAAAACACCTCCACCACCGTCACCTAAATTTCTTTCATTTTTATTTTGCCAACGATCACCATAAACCACCTCTGGCTATCACCACCATCTCCGACAATCCCCTACGGCTAGCCACCACCTTCACACCACCATCCTAACTCCTAGACCATCTCCCCACTATTCCCAATTCCTAAATTTTCGGCCCACTCCCCCAAAAACACTAATTGCCCTCCATTTCTCCACTTCTCCCATTTCCCGCTTCCCCACTCACGCCAAAGCCCTCCACCAAGCCATAACTGAACTCCACTTTGTTCTCTATAGCCGGACAACTCATTCCACACTCCCATGAAGCCCCAATTACCTCCGAACAACCCACCTCCTCTGGAATTTTTTCCTAGTAGCCTTTCATCCTGGAATTCGCCAGCAGCCACCCAGTTTTCATTCCCTCCAGCCCCCATTCACTAGGAATCTTCCTTGACGACCCCTGGGAACCACTGCAGCAACCCAGGTTTCAATTCCTTGGCTCACCGTTGTCCAAAAATCCTCCCAACCGCAGATCCCTGTTACTGAAATCCATTCCAGCAGTCTGGATTCCCCGCTCCTCTCCCTCAACTATCCAAAAATTCTCTCAGCTCTGGAAATCAGCCCCTGAAATTAAATACATCACTTATTTTATTGAGTTAGGGCATTGCAGAATTTGGAGAATTTTCCCGGATTCCTGCAATCCCTTCACGGTGCCAACTCCGTGGAACCCTAGGTGACGACTCCTAGGTGTTTATCTTCTCTCCCAAGGTTTTCCCTAACCCTAGCCCTCTTCCTCCCCCCAAACCTCCATCCGCATCCCCTACAACCCCAAACCGCCGACCTCTCTACTGTTCCAACCCCTCCATACCCACCGACTTCCTCTCCAGCAAAACCTCCACCCGCCGACCTCTATCTTCCCTCCCAGCAGCCGCCGACCCTCCTCTCTCCATCAGCCACCGCCACCCTTTTCCTACCCTCTACAACAGCCGCCGACCTTGGGGCTCCTCCACAGCAACTGCCCCTCTGGCCCTAGTCCCCCCTCTTTGCCGCCAACCTCCCCCCTTGTAGAGCCACCCTCAAAGCCCTCCCTATTGAATTTGTCCAGATCTGGACAAACCAGGCCCGATCCGCCAATTCCCTTACCTGTTTCTCATTCCCTAGTTCGGATCCGCTCTCAAATCATCGGATCTATCCTCCCTCATTCGGATCCACCCCCACGTCGTCAGATCTACTCATTTACGATCCGATTCCACCTTCCACCACCAAGGACAGCCACCTATGTTGTTTTCCTCCTCCGGTTTCACATTGGATCGCCTTCAAAATGCGTCCGGCTCTGAAGTCTTCATTGCCTTGGCCTACCCTACATCACATTTGTTTCCTTATTAAGCTTTAACTACTGCAGCCTATCAAGTATTGTGATTTATATAAAAAATTATTATTGCAAGTTAAATCGTCGGATTTGAGTCTGCATTTAGAAATCACCTCTTAGCCTCTATATTACTGTCCTGCGTCACCTTGCCCCTTCGTACATCTTGGTCATCGAAGTATCATCATGAGGTTACTCCTTTGCCCAATCTCAAGGGAAATAATGCACTAATCTTCTTCAGGTTACCAAGTTCTTGGGATATCTATCTGTTGATGCACCTATGAAGGCAAATGTTAAAATCTTCTCATGTGCCTCCAACTCTGATCCTTTGTTGCCAAATCCTGAGTATTATCAAAGGCTAGTTGAAAAGTTGATTTTCTTGACGGTCACTCGACCTAATATCTCCTTCACTTTGTCATAGCTCGCCTTAATAGGATTCGATCACCAATCTCAAGAAGGGTGATGTGAGTTAGTTTTTGCTTAATGAGTTTCAAATCTTCAACTAGTTTAGCGCACTCTTTAGTATCTAAAGCATGCTCCTGCCTAGGGTCATATCTATTAACCATCATCTACTCTCAATTATAGTCTATTCATATCCGAATTATGATAGACACATGATAACCTCTGATGCAATAATGGCCTTTGCATGTATTTTGGTGGCAAACTGTTCACATGTAAGAGTAAGAGGCAACCAATAATTTCTATTTTACTGCTGAGACTGAGTATTGCTTGATGGTCCAAGCTATTTTTGAGCTTACATGGCTTAAGAAACTCTTGGCTGACCTTGACGTCTCTTTCCTCTCATGCGATGTTTTATTCTGATAATCATGCCGTCATTTATATCGTCAAATTTTCTGAGCTTACTAAGCATATAAAAATTTATTGTTTATCAGGGTCAATGCCAAATTTAAAGAAGTTTAACTGCAACATGTTTCCGCCACTCTTACATTGTCGACATCCTCACCAAATCCCTTTCTCGTTCTTTATACCCTATTTTTGTTGAAGTTTTGTTCATATGATATTTATGCTTCATCTGTAGGGGAGTGCAGAACATGTTATATTTAAAAACAATATTTTATCTCTTATATGTTCCCTCTGTATATATACCGTGCATGAGTTTTAGGGATTTGATTCCCTTGTACTTAGAAGAAAGACGCCACAATTAATGCAAGAGAATTTTACTCTCATTCATTCATACATATAATTTTTGGGAATTTTTCTCTTACATATGATCTTATATAAATTCTTAGTAATTCCTCATTTTCTCCATCGCCTTTACACTTCTTCCTTTCCTTCTGCAGAAATACTATATATGGTATGTAATTCTTCTACCTGTTGCGAAACAATTCATTATGCGTTTATGATCTTGAATTTTGTTAACTTAGGCTTCGCTTGTTTAGACGGTGGCGGGAGCATCCGGCGCTTGGAAAGGGAGCATTGGGAACGGAGGGGGGAGGTGGTGATCGAAACAGAGCGGCGGGAGAGCTTTTCTTCCTTGCTGCGGGCGCAAACGGAGAAAACGGAGACGCCGACCCATTTGATTAGCCGTTGTCCGGCGCCGTTTGCTCCAAACGGCTGATCAAAACGCCCAAACAAACGAAGCCTTAGTTCGTCCTTGAAACAAGTTAAAATTTTCTTTTTGTTCTCATTTTTGAAAATTTCTGCTTTAGAATTTCTTATATCATGTTTTTAAATTTTTTATGGCTATTGTTGTATTGTTTACACCAACTTTTTACTACCCTTTCTAAGCCTCCAGGCATCATTCTTGGTTTATTATCATGGTAGATATCGCTAACCCAGGAAAGTAAAAAGTTTTAAAACCACTACAAAGGAGAGCTCAAGGAATGTTGAAAACCTCATCCTAGTTGACTTAAAATATGAAATTAAATACTTGCTAGTTGACGAGGCAATGAAGAACTATCAAACAGCATGAGTGAAACTGATTGAGCTTCGTTCTGTACTGTTTCTTTCTGTTATTGCCCGTGTGTTCCTATACCAGACAAAGATTATTGTAAAACAACTGCACATTTCTAAGGTGGCCAAATTTGTACGGAGAGGGATTTCTCAATGCACCTTCAATATCAATGGTGCATATTGTTGTAAACCCATAAATTAATATACAATGTATTTTATATTAGATTAGCTTAGGTTAAAATTTAATATTTCATGGATGATTTCGCAAAGTCGACAGATTGCCATCCATATTGGCTCATGCTTATAATTTCATTGCAGTTCCTTGTACTAAATTTTTTTGTATTATCATGTTAATTATGCAGTTATCTCTTTGGTGTTGATCTTAAAAACATCCACTCTATAAATGCTAATTTACTATTGCAGATGTTGGGTCCCTGCAAACTATTCCCGATCTCGAAGAAGGTTTTTGTCGAGCACTTCTATGCCGCTTACGTTTTCGTAAGGTCTTATCTTGTGTTTCACATTTATTTTGTTAGATGCATGATAGAGATGTTTTGAATTAGTTGTTCACTTTCTATTGTTTTGTTTAATGATCTAAGAAAATTTCTTCTATTGAAGCAGAATGTTAGGGAGTGTGAGTGAGGGTTGAAAGGGAGGGTGGAGGGGTTGTTGTCAAGCACGAGGATGCTGAAATATTTAGCCAGGTGGTTGGTCATATTGATCTAATCAAGAAAAATGTTTGTTGGTCATGAGTAAATTTGAAAATTGATTACTCAAAGCTCTATCTCATCACAACATACACGTCACAATCAGATCACTTTCTCAAATCTAAGCGTTGATCTAATATGACCCGAGATCCGTATTCTCGACCTAATATCACCCGCTTACTCGTGGTTCGTCCAACCCATTATTGTTCGCGGACCAATTATATGAATGACGTACCCCCTCTGTCCCACTCTTCACACATTACCTGATGCGGGACAGACATCACACCTGCTCGCCACCCTGGAATCCCACCAGGGGCCCCACCATAGCGGCTGTATCAGGCCCGCGAGCCGTACACCCCAACTCTCGTGCGAGCTCCCATCACCAACTGACAAGGAGGTTTGGGGATCGAGCCCCGACCTCAACAACCTATCGGCCTTGTTGTGGGACCGAGGATGGGTTGGGGTGTACGACCCGCATGCTTGATAAATCCGCCATGGTGGGCCCCCTGGTGGGACTCCAGGGTGGCGGGTTGGTATGACGCCTGTTCCACATCATAAAAGAGCACCATAATAGAACTCTTGTTCCTGCGTACACCCCAGATCGTATATTCCACAAACCAATTCCACAGGCTCCCCAACCGACCCCGGAGGCCCTAGTGGTAGCCAACGATCGTTATAGGAACCCCCAAGGAGGTCGGGCTCTTCCTCCCCCAGAGGAGCAGCCCCCACCTCAGTACCCACCGCATAGAGGATATCACGGTCAAGATGCTCGATACTATTATGATCGAGATGACTATATGGGTCTTTATGATGCCCTCAGAGGTTATGAGGATGACATTACCCGCCATATATGGATCGATGCCCCATCCTTTGACAGGCAATTGAATCCAAAGGTGTTTAGTGATTTCTTGTTGGAAATGGACAACTACTTTCACTGGTTTGAAATGAGCAATGAGAAACGGGTAAGGTTTGCCAAAATGAAATTAATTGAGCAGGCCAAAGTTTACTGGACGAGTTTGTAGCGCTTTCTGGATAGAGATGAAGCAGAAACTTAATGAAAAATATCTCCCCGCTTCGTACCGCAGTCAACTCTTAGAGCAACTCCTAGATCTACGACAAGACACCCTTTATGTCGCCGAGTACATGACTCGTTTCGATGAGCTTGTTGTGAAGAGTGATGTCAAGGAGGAGCACATCATGACAACCTCCCGCTTTAGGTTCAGACTACGGGCAAACATCCGTAGGGAGCTCATTCCCCATCGTCTTGAGACAGTCGAGCAGATCTACCAGCTCACATTAGAGTATGAGCAGTACTTGCACACTTCGGGTCCAAGACGACCCACTTCACATTCTGATAGCTCTACCTCTAGGAGGTCCCCACATCAGGGATCCACTCCTAACATGCCTCCAAGTACCCCCACATATACAAAGATTACCTTCACTTCCACCGGGCCCCCGAAGCCCGAGATCCAATGTTATCGATGTCAAGGTAGAGGTCATGTAGCGGCGCAGTGTCCCACACAAACTCTACTTATTGAGGAGGATCCTGACCTTGTATCTGATCTTGTAGACCCACCTGAAGAGGAAATCATTGTGGCCGTAGAAGGTTGGGAGGATGAGGCCGATCGAGCACTTGAGATGAGTGTTATCTACCGCTTACTGAACACCCCCCGTGCGGATGAGGATTGGAAGCGGACCACTATCTTTTACACTTATTTTCACAGTGCAGGTGGACCCTGCAAGCTCACCATCAATAGTGGTAGTTGTGTGAATATTATAGCCCAGAAGGGGCTTGAGCGCATGAAGCTTAAGGTAGAACCCCATCCTCATCCGTATCGAGTTGTTTGGGTAGATAATACAAACTATCCAAGTCACCCAAAGGTGCCAGGTTCCTATTGAGCTCGCCTCCTTCGAGGATAGCGTCTGGTGCGATGTCATTCCCATGGACGTTGTGCACATTTTACTAGGCAGATCGTGGCTTTATGACAGAGATGACTTGTTATGGACGTTCCAATACTTGTGTCTTCTTTGATAAGGGTCGCAAGATTACATTATTCCCCGACCCAACTCAGAGATCCCTCGAGGGGGGGGGGGGGGGTCGAGCCTTCAATTACTACGGGTGCCCCTAGACACGTTCATATCTTGCGCCATAGTGAGTTTACTAGGGAGAGCCTAGACACATGCATCATTTATGTCGTTGCTGCTACTCAGGCTACGGAGAGCGTTATGGACTTGGAGTCCATCTATCCTGATATTCGGTATCTTCTAGATGAGTACAATGACATTATGCCAGATGAGCTACCCCCTCTACGAGATATACAACATGCGATCGATCTCATTCCGGGTTCATCTTTGCCAAATTTTCCACATTATCGTATGAACCCCGATGATCCCAAAGAGCTCCCGACTCAGATCGCCGATCTACTGCGGAAGCAGTTTATTTGAGAGAGCATGAGTCCATGTGCCGTACCTGCCCTTCTTACTCCTAAGAAGGATGGTACCTGCCGTATGTGTGTGGATAGCCGTGCTATTAATAAGATCACAATTAAGCATCGATTCCCTATTCCACGATTCGATGACCTCCTTGACACCATGTCAGGTGCCCAGATCTTTTCAAAGCTTGATCCTCGGGGTGGGTACCACCAGATTAGGGTCAGAGAGGGTGATGAATGAAATACTACATTTAAGACGAAGGACGAGTTGTGCGAGTGGTTGGTTATGCTTTTTGGGCTAACCAACTCTCCTAGCACTTTTATGCGCGTGATGACTCAGTTCTTGCGCCCATACATGGGCAAGTTCCTCGTTGTTTACTTCGATGATATCTTTGTTTATAGTCAGGCTCACGGAGAGCACCTCACGCACCTTCGATTGCTCTTCGACACTCTCCGAAAGGAGCACTTCTATATCAACCTGAAGAAGTGTACCTTCTTAAACTGAGTTTGTACACTTTCTATGGTTTATCATTTCCGCCTTAGGCATGTCCGTAGATCCTGACAAAGTTAAGTCCATCAGAGATTGACCAATCCCCACAAATATTCACGAGGCTAGAAGCTTCCACGGGCTGACCACATTTTATAGAAGCTTTGTCTGAAGATTTAACACCATCATGACCCCCTATACGAGCTGCCTTCTTAAGGGAGAATTTCAGCGGACAACTGCCGCCACTCGGGCATTTGAAGACATCAAGGAGAAATTGATCACAACTCCGGTACTCCGGTTACCTGATTTTAGTCGAGCCTTAGAGGTTGCTTGCGACGCCTCCACCGTAGACATGGGAAGAGTACTCAGTCAGGAGGGTCATCCAGTTTCTTACTTCAGTGAGAAGCTGAATGACGCTCGACAAAGACACTCCAACTATGACCGAGAGTTCTATGCAATAGTGTAGTCGTTGAGGCATTGAAGATACTACCTCCTCCCACGAGAGTTCGTGCTATATTCAGATCATTAGGCCTTGCGTTATTTGAACTCCCAAAAAAAATTGAGTCACCGGCACGCCAAGTGGATAAAGTACATGCATGACTTCCACTGTGTTCTCAAACACCGAGCAGGTTCTGAGAACAAACCCGTGGATGCACTTAGCCGCCGAGTGGGCCTACTTCACACCCTAACCACCGAGGTCATATGGTTCGAGCATTTGATCATTGAGTTCACGACATGCCCCGACTTTGCAGAGATATACTCCGCTCTATCTCAGGACCCACCTGAGGACCGTCTTGATTATTCATTTGCGGATCTATATTTATTTCACGACACACTTCTGTGCATTCCCAGGATTTCTCTCCGAGACAATCTGGTTTGGGAGATGCATGCCGGTGGTGCGGCGGACCACTTTGGCAGGGATAAGACCACCACTTTAGTGGAAGATCGTTTTTATTGGCCTTCCCTCAAGAAGGACGTTGCACGAGTTGTCCGACACTGCTACATTTGCCAGACATCTGAAGGAACACGAAAAAATATAGGACTGTATACACCACTGCCAATATTACACCATCCTTGGGTGGATATCAGTATGGACTTTGTGTTAGGATTACCACGCACCCTATGCAAGCACGATTCCATACTCGTCGTAGTTGATCGGTTTTCCAAAATGGCTCTTTTTATCACATGCAGCAAGACGACATATGCGTCTTACGTTGCTTCACTATTCTTTTGTGACATTTTTCGACTTCATGGTCTCCCCAAGACCATCATCTCTGATTGAGATGTACGATTCATGAGCTATTTTGAAGACCCTTTGGAAAAAAACTGGCACGACCATGCTATTTTCATCCGCTTACCACTCGCAGACGGATGGTCAGACTGAAGTCGTAAACATGAACTTAGGAAATCTTTTACAATGCCTCGTTGGTGACCACATCACCTCTTGGGACTCGATGTTACCCATGACAAAATTTGCATTTAATAGATCGGTGAATAGAACCACAAGATTGAGTCCATTTTAGGTAGTCCTAGGTTATGAGCCTAGGAAGCCGATAGATCTTATTCCCCTACCTATAGAGTCTCATCCTAGTGAGTCGGCTGAGTCCTTCATTAGACATATACATAACATGCAAGAGTTGGCCCGGTGAAAGATTTCTTGCAATAATGATATTTATAAATTATATGTTGATAGCAACAGGAGAATGAAAAACTTTAAAGAAGGAGAACAAGTGATGGTTTGTATACGCGCAGCGAGGTTCCCAAAAGGAGCTGCTCAAAAATTGAATGCTAAGCGAATGAATCCTTATATTGTGCTGAAATGAATTGGAGCAAATGCTTATGAGTTGGATATCCCGCCAAGTATGGGAATTTCGTCTGTATTAAATGTTGAAGATTTGACTCCATACTTTGAGCCTCATGATTTCATGCACCCTTCGCCTTCTACCACTACATCCTCTCAGCCTCCGTCTACATCCACTGCTCCTTCATCACCAGTCACCACCATTATCTCCTTCCGCCACACCGCTTCAGCAACAGTCTTCGCCTACCATCTAGCTTCCTTTCCCACCCGTCTCCTCAGCACCGCCAGATCATTCAGCTTCTCCCTTTCTCGCACCTCATTTGTCGACAGTAGCTCCACCACCTTCAGCAGTTCCATTGTCATCAACAGTTCCACCGTCCGCAGCAGTACTGCCGTCATCAGCAGTTTCGTCACCGTCAACAGTTCTACAGTCCGCAGCATTCCCATCATCTTCAGCAGGTCCGTCGTCCTCAATAGTTCCTTCCTCGTCCGCCAGCCTGTTTGACATCATTACGGAGATCATGGCCCATGAGCTTGTTCCCGCACCAGGCAGAGTTGACTATCTGGTCCATTGGCAGGGCCGCCACTTCACCGATGATACCTGGATATCAGCCGCAGAGCTCGAGAGACTCTCCCCCGCCCTAAGACGACTTTATGACCATCTTCATTCCACCGAGATGAATGATTCTGAGATGGGGGAGTTGATGGGGAGCAGCCCGCCCGACCCGTTCAGGTCTACTCTCGGCAACCTCGGGCGCAGTGACGATCGGGACCGCTCATTTCGAGCGGCTCTCCGTTTATAGTATTTTTGTCTCTTGTATTTTATTTGTGTTATATTTTTGTATTTTTTTGAGTCGAAGCGTCGGTCAATCATAGCCGTTCATTGCTCCATAGAAAAGTTATAAATAGAGGGTGAATGCTCTCATTAGGGGTATTGGAGATTGGAGTTTAGAAAGCCCAATCCTTGATCACTTCGGTGCCGAAGCCGACTCCGGGTGCGAAGCCCGGATTTATTCTTTCCTCCCTATCCCTGGCCGACCCCTCCCAAGCCACCCCTTGGCTGGCCCCTCCTCAGCCACCCCTTGGCCGGACCATCCTTAGTCAACCTTTGGCTGGCCAAATAAAACACCACCGCCACTCCAATTATAGCACCGCCATCCCCTTCTCCCCACCAAAACAGCCAGCCACCTCCATGAAAGATTTCGCCCTTAGCCGTCCACCTCCAATCCCCCCTCTCCACTAAATTTTTCCATCCCCTCCTTGCCGTGGAACCACCACCGCCATCACTCCATCCTTCCCAAAATAGCCAGCCACTTTATTCCCCTCCCCTCCTTGCTGTGGAACCACCTCCGCCATCACTCCCTCCCTCCAAAACAGCCCCTATATACCCCATAAAACATCTCCGGTGATCACCGGAATTCATTTCCGGCCACCTCCGGAGGTCCTCCTACACCCCCTCTACATATTCCCATCATTTTCCTAACATTTTCCATTTTCTGGCGATCGCCGGAAAACGTCTCCGGTGACTACCACCGCCTCCGGTGACCTCCTCCTGCCACCACCAGCCACTACCCTCCTCCACTTCCCATAACTACCCACTAACTTACCATTTCCACACTCCTAAATTTTAGGAAATTAGTTCCTAAAATTAAGGCTAACCTCTCCCCCATTTTCTCCTCATCAATTGGCCGGCCCCCTCCTTTTCTCTCTCCAATTTTTAGCCATTTTCAACCCCCCAACTGAATCCCACTTCCCCTATTCCCTAGCCCACTTCCTCCTTATAACCGAACCCCTTTCCCCCTCTTTTAAATCCCAACCATTGGTGAATACCTTCCCACGTCCAAGTCTCTTCACCTTGCCGCCCCCTTCACTCCCTTTTTCACATCTTACGCCCCAATTAAATAGCATAACTTCTCCTTATTAACCCCTCACCCCCTCACGCCACAACTGGAAATCCCTTCTCCCCCATGTGGAACCACCTCTCTTATGCCCTCCCTCCTGGGGTCAATTTCCTGGAGGTTGTTTTCCTGTTTACTACCCCTGAGAGTCTGTTTATGGGCCCAGCAACCCCGGACAGCCACTTGTCATTGGCTGTTTGCTGTAGCTGCCTCCCCATTACCCAGTTTCCTGGCTCCTCAAGTCCCTTCCAACCACTGGCATTGCTGTCCAGCAGTTGGGCATCACCCTTGGAATTTGAAAACAGCCCCGGATCGTGATTTTGCTTCTCCAACAGCCCTTCCCTCTCAGTACTTTACAAGTTTGGGGTGTGTGTTATTTCTTTACCGTTAGGTCGAGTGTTTGTTCCCTATCTGAAGGGATATTCATTTGTAAGTCCCGTTTTCAATTGTTTTCGTCTTTGTAATATCTCATTTTATTAGTATTTATTCTCGCGCACTCTCGCGCCTTTACTCCTCTTTTGCTCCCTTGTTTAAAAATGCTTTAATTTAGTAGTGGAAAAATCAAGTTATATGGTTTATAAATCTAGTTATATGGTTTATAAATCTTATTTTGTAGATTGATTTTTCCGGACATTTGCATTTGCATTCGCATATAGCCTTAGCATTTTCATTTAGCGTCTTACCCCGCGTCATTGCCCCTCGCTTCATGACACGTGTCACCCATCAGAAGGACCTTCGGGACACCCCTGAGATGACATGGTAATTCAGTCAACCTTGGCAATCGAGATGTTCATCTCGATCACCTAGTTGTTCATCTCGTTGCTTTTTTCGGCGAGTGCTGCGTAGTCGACTCCTTTATCCTGCCTTTTCCCCTCACTATTCTTTCCTATCGCTCCCCGACCCTGTCTACATGAAGGGTTTTGCATACATTGAATCGTCTTGCTCATACCACATGTCACTCACCGAGAAGGCCCCTTACACACCACTTCAGCTTCGTTCCCGAGAAGCTATCAATTAAGTGAAATTTGTATTGTTACACCAAGTGTGCTCTTTTCACTGCCTCTCGTTCCATCCTGAGGGTAAGACCACTACCTTTGTCATTTATAGAGGCAAATCTCTATCTGCACCGACAAATATTCCATTCTCCTAGAAATCCCAGTCCTTTGCTCAATCACCTCCTAACCTTCCATCCCACTAACAAGATCTTACTCGATCTTTCTCGATCCACTCATGCGTATCGTAGCCTCGTAGGTAGGGTGTCAAATTTGGTCCTGACTTCGTACGAGTTGCCTTGGTCAACCTCAACGAGGACAATTTCTACGAATAAGACTCCACTATCAAATTACATGATTTGACTTATTCTTGTGTATAAATAATCTAACTTGAAAACAGTAGAGGTATGAGTTTTTCGCCTTCTTTTTTGACTCTCTTTCTTCCAATTTCAATTTGAATCAGGAGACCTTGGCAATTTCTGGAGGGGAAGCTCATTTGGCAAGCTCCCGAGTGTGTGGTGGGACCTTCGGCGATCCCCTACCGTCTCCATTGTTTTCAGCCACCAACAAGTAAGATTAGCCGTCAGCCCCGACCGCGAACATTTCAGAGTCCAACAATCTTGTTGCTATGGCACTAGGCTGAACCTCACTACCCAACAAACCATGTCATGTTGGGCTGTAACGATTTGGTTTGGTTCGGTTTTTGATTAAAACCACTAACCGAACCACTCCCATGTGGTTCCAAAAATCTGGAACCAAACCAAACCGTGCACACCATTGGAACCGAACTAAACCGAACCGTATGATTTGGTTCGGTTCGGTTTGATTTGAGTGGTTTAAAAATATGAAAAAATAATTGGGACGTGGAAATAAATAACGCATGAACATAAAAATAGATAAACAAATTTAGGTAAATTTATTCCTATGAAAAATTTATTTAATTATGTACCCGACTATAATAAATCGTGTTCTATAATAAGTCATATTCTTTAATAAATCATGTTCTAATATAAGTAATTATGAAACCAAAAACAGTGACTTCTAGTTTTAGTAAATTGTAACAACTAACAAGAGGGAAGACCTAACTATATCGATAATATATTAAAATTTTATTAAAGATAATACGGTTTGGTTCGACTCGATTCGGTTTGACATTCCAAACCGTGAACCGAACCGAACCACATGATTTTTTAAAAAACGGAACCATGATTGAACCGCAAGCTACTAAAACCGAACCGAACCGTGCTGTTTGGTTCGATTCGGTTTGGTTATGCGGTTTGGTTGGTATTATTAGTGAATTCATACTTTTTAAATTCACCACATTGGGACTATCAGTTTTGATTTTCCATGTTTCCCCATTTTGTTATCTCACTTCTACCTTGCTCTCTTGTGCATTAAAAATCCCTAAGGGCAAGTTCTCAATTGGTTAGAAGATATTGTCGGAGGATCAGAATTTTAACAAATATGGACTCATTTAGTTTTAGTGTGCATGAAAATTGTTGAAAGAGCTCAAAATCTTGTATGTATTGCTTGTGTATGTAAATACAATGAGAGAATACAAATATATAGGAGGGAGAAAGAGAGAAGAAATCCTATACAAGATGTGGGACTAAGAAGAGAAGAAGGAAATACAATAAAACGGGCCTAATAATGGGCCATTTACATGGACTTTTTTAACACTCCCCCGCAAGCTGGAGCATACAAATCGTATGTGCCAAGCTTGGACAAGCACTGATAGAATAGGGTACTGGAATGAGCCTTTGTGAGGACATCCACAACTTGTTCAGTCCCCGAAACATGCTTCAGGTCGAGCTTCTTCATTTGAACCTTTTTTCGGATGAAATGACAGTCGACTTCAATATGCTTTGTTCTCTCGTGAAAGACCGGGTTCTTGGCTATATGTATAGCAACTTGGCTGTCACAGAGGAGGAGAGCTGGGGAAGGGAGCTTTACACCCAGATCGGTAAGAAGACTTTCAAGCCACGTCAGTTCAGAAACCACCGATGCAATTGCCCAGTATTCTGCCTCAGCTGATGATCGAGCAACGACCGCTTGTTTCTTGCTTTGCCAGGTAATCAATTGTCCTCCAAAATATGTGCAAAAATCACTGGTTGACCGTCGATCATCAAGGGAACCAACATAATCAGCATCAGAATATGCCGCCAATGTTGGAGCTGAAGATGAGGTTTTTTATACCAGTCCTTGACCAGGAGCCGTTTTAAGGTATCTGAGAATACGTTCAACGGCCTGAAGATGAGATTTTCGAGGGGAATGCATATACCGACTGACAATACCAACAACGAAGGAAATATCTGGTGTGGTTACCGTGAGGTAGATCAATTTCCCAACAAGACGACGATAGTATTCCAGATTCTGGAGTAAGAGATCTGAGTCAGATGCCTGAGCGCACAACTTGTGATTTACATCCATTGGGGTGTCAATCGGCTTACACCCTGAATAACATGCATCATGAAGGAGGTCGAGGAAATACTTCCGCTGAGGGAGGACAAGACCATCTGGCCGTCTGGCAATCTCAAGACCCAAAAAGTACCGAAGGGGCCCCAGATCTTTAGTTTGAAATACGGAGCTCAGATGTAGTTTGACCTCCTGTATTCCTTTCGAGTCGTCTCCTGCAATTATGATATCGTCAACGTACACTAACAGAAGAATCGTTCCCGTTGTTCGGTGACGAGTTAACAACGAGAAGTCTGCCGAACTCCGAGTAAAACCAACCTCCCGAAGGGCCTTACTGAACTTGTCAAACCACGCCCGTGGGGATTGTTTGAGATCATACATGACCTTCACAAGACGACATACCTAAGACTCCCCCGTGGTCTCAAACCCTGAAGGTTGCTGCATATAAATTGTTTCTTGGAGATCGTCATTCAGAAAGACATTCTTAATATCCAGTTGGAGTAAGGGCCACCCGCGATGGACAACCACGGAGATGAGGATTCAAACGGTGTTGAGTTTGGCCACCGGTGAAAAAGTTTCTTCATAGTCGATCCCCTGTTGTTGGGTGAAGCCACCAGACGAGCTTTCAGACGGTCAATCGTTCCATCAATAACATGTTTGATGACGAAGACCCACTTACACCCAACCGGTTTCGTACTCAGAGGAAGGGGTACGAGAGTCCATGTCTGGTTGGCCCAGAGAGCAGTCATTTCCTCCTCCATGACGGCCCGCCAACCAGGATGTTGGAGCGCCTCCTGCACAGAGTTAGGAACCGAAATCGAGGAAAGAGAAGTAACAAATGTGTGAAGGTGGGGAGAAAGGCGATGCAAGGAGACACAGTTTGCCAGAGGATGAGCAGTGGAGGCAGATACCTGATCAGCAGAGCGCAGAGTAGCCGAGGTCGAGGCCGACTGCAGAGGGGCAACCGAATCTGAAGGGCGATGAGTGTATACGCGGATAACAGGCGGCCTGGAGGGAGCAGGAGCCGGAGCAGGTTGAACCGGTGGCAGAGGTGTAGTAATGGAAATAACAAGTCGTGGGATGAATGGCGGGAGAGGGGTCGGTGTGAGAGGAGTGGGTAAAGGAGCAGAGAAGAACGACTGATCCTCCCGGAAGGTAACATCAGCAGAAACGGAGACCTTGCGAGTAGCAGGAGAATAACACACATAGCCTTTCTGCGTATGCGAATAGCCGACGAAGATATGTTTAGCCGCCCGGGGATCCAACTTATCCGAGGACGAATCCAGTTGGTGGACGTAGCAGGTGCAACCAAAAATGCGAGGCATGAGAGAGAATGCCAGAGTAGAGGGAAACAGTAGGCTGAACGGAGTAGCATAGTAGAGAACGGAGGAAGGGAGGCGGTTGATAAGGAAGGACGCAGTGGAGACCGCAAAGTTCCAGTAAAGTTTGGGAACATGCATTTGAAGCATGAGGGAGCGGGCAACATCAAGCAAGTGCCAGTTCTTCCGTTCGGCAACGCCGTTTTACTGGGGTGTGTAAGCACATGATTTTTGATGAATAATCCCGACTTCAGAGCACAAAGCCCCAAAGCCGTGGCTAGTGTATTCGCGAGCATTATCGGTGCATAATGTTTTGATGGTGATGTGGAATTGCGTACGGGTTTCAAGGACAAAGGACCGAAAAACACGGGGAAGCTCGATGCGATCTCGAAGTAAGTAAAGTCACGTCGTGCGAGAGTAATCATCAATAAACGTGATAAAGTAGCGATAACCAGAAATACTAGTAATTTTAAAAGGACCCCAAACATCTGAATGTACTAAGTCAAAATGAGCAGTGCTCCGGGTACAATGTGTAGGAAAATAAGAGCGCGGCTGCTTGCCGAAGATGCAAGACTCGCACTGAAAAGGATGAAGAAGGACATCAGGAAGAGCCCGCTGGAGGACCGGGAGAGGGGCATGCCCAAGAAATCGATGCCACTCACTGGAGGAGACAGAGGATAGGACGGTGGGATAGTCATCGAGAAGGTAGAGCCCGTTCCACCGTGTGCCTTTACCAATGACAGTCCGCGTCCGCCGACCCTGAATGAAAAATGAAGAGGATGTGAATATGACAGAGCAATCTAGATCATTAGTAAGACGACCAACAGAAAGTAAATTGAACGGGGAGCTCGGAACATGAAGAGCCGAGCGAAGGGAGATCGATGGGTTGAGAGAAAGGTCAGCCGAGCCGGAGACTGGAACCGTCTCCCCATTTGCCACATTGATACACTTCGGATGAGGAGAATCCGAGTACTGGGGTGGCCGTAGCGAGGTAATGTGATGAGTGGCACCCGAGTCCACGATTCAACGCGGACTGGTGGATAAACAAACAGTACCTGTGTTGGAGACGGAGGCGATGGAGGCAGAGGGCGAGTTGAACAACCCTTGGAGTTGCTGGAGCTGGAGACGAACAACCTCAAGGTCAGGAGGGGCGGCAGAGGATGTGTCAGCAGCAACAGAGGCCGTCGAACGAGGAGGATAACCATTCTTCCTGTAGCAGGCCGCCTCAAGGTTGCCGTCCTTTCCGCAGTAGGAACACTTTGGCCAACCCCGACCACCGCGCCCCCGGCTCCTAGATCCCGAACGTCCACCACGAGCGGAGGTAGGTGGGGGAAGTAAGGGGGGAGGGGTCTGCTGAAGAAGGGTCGAGGGGGAAGGCGCAGAAGTATCCGTAGGAGGTGAAACACGGAGGAGCATGGAGCACACATCAGGTAAGGACTGTACGGTGGAGGAATCCAGGACCTGAGTTCGAATACTCTGAAGGTGAGGCGGAACACGAGCCATCATTATGACAATGCAGACGACCTCCTTCTGAGCTCGCTGAGTAGCATGATCATTGGTAGACGGCTGATGCTGGATCTAGGCCTCAGCAAGAGTCTTGGCGCGAGCGACAAAAGAGGTCATGTCCGAAGCCCCCCCAGTGTCTAGAGCCATAAGATCAGTGAGGATGTCATAGAGATGCTGGAGGCTGTCTTTGCCCGAGTACAAGGAATGCAGCTCATCCCACATAGACTTGGCCGTTTCGTGATACATGGCCTCTGATAAGGTTCGCCATCTAGGGAATTGAGGAGCCATGTCTGAACACGACCATCATTTCTTAGCCATTCGTCGGTAGGAGGAGAAGGAGGAGCCTGAGTGAGGTGAGGCAAAAGGCCCTTGGCCTGAAGAACCCGTCGAACAGAATGTACCCAAGGGATATAATTCTTTTTCCCAGAGAGGGAAATGGTGGTGATCCGCAGCTCATCGCGGATGTCAGCTGGATAAGCCGGGCGGCCTGCAGGCGGAGTAGCCTCCTGGCCGGTGGAGTCAATGGAAGAACCCATAGAAGCAGGAGGCAAGTCGCAACGGCTAGGGAAGAGACCGCTGCGAGGAGCAGGAGGCAAGTCGCAGCGACTAGGGAAGAGGCCACTACGGGTAGCAGGAGGCAAGTCGCAGCGACTAAGGAAGAGACCGCTACAAGTAGCAGGGAGACCACTGCGAGAAGAGACGAGAGACCGCACAGCAGGCAGGCCGGGAACTCTAGCATAATCAGAAGTAGTAGGTTGTTTTCCAACATAAACAAATAACAATTTTTCCAGGCTACATTTTAAAATTGTTATGTAGCTAAATAGGATCTTTGTTTCTGCATACTCAGAAGTAGTAGGTTGTTTTTGAGTAAGAGCCTAACAGGTTCTATTTGTTGGTTAATTGTAGTGTAACTTTAAGAATGATTACGTTTGTTTCGGCATTTTCACTCCATTTTGGTGGGTAGAAACCCTACCGGAAAAATTTATGTGTTTGACAAACCTCTGTTTTGGAGCTCCAGCGCAGTGGGAAAGACCAAAAATTTCTATTTTGGCTTCATTTCTCACTGAAGGATGGGAACTCCATTTTTCCGTCGGCACTACTCGCCCAACAGAGCCTTTACCAAAGGGAAGCTTGCTGTTCACTACCTGTGTTATTGACTATTTTCTGATTATCTTAATTGACATCACAAGTGCATTCAAACCTTTCATCATTGATGAGCGTTGAGTTTTATCAGTTTCTAATTTTCAATGTTATTCCATTTTGTTGTCTCAGCACTTCTACCACGCCCTTATGTGCATGAGAAAACATCAAGGAAGAGGTATTGAGTTGGCCAAAAAGCATGTTGCATCCTGCCTCTCGGAACTTGCCTTTATGTCGAAGTCAGTGGAATTTCTCAGATCTAATGGTCTAGGATCTTGTCACGGAGAAATTGAATATAGAACAACTGCATCAGGAAAACAGCCTTTTGGCTTTGATGCTAGCTTAAATAGCAGATTATCTGCTCCAACTCCTCCACGAGCAATCCAAATCGTCAGCTGGAAACAGGTGAGAAAATTGTTACTGTTGTAGAATTGTTTATTTTATTGTTTTGAAGTCTATGTCTATTCATTTGCAGTTTGATAAATATATCTATCTAATCAACTTTACAGGCTATTCTGTACTTTGAGAAACTTATGAATGATCTGGATGCTGCATTATCATTGCCTCTTGATCCATTACTGGAAAACATCCTGCAGTTTTTGGTCCAATTTCAGAAATCAGAACCTCATCTTGTTGCAAGAGCTCATCTCCAGGTAGTCTCCGTAACCATTATGATTTTTGTGCATTTTTGTATAGGGAATTTAGCATTTCCGTGGCTAGGGTTATGCTGTGTTTTTTTTTATTTTGTTGATGAAATTCTTGAAATTAAAGTTCTTAGCAATTGTTTAAAATTATTAGCAATTGTTTATCATCTCTTCGAGTAATTGACCTTGTTTTGGCAGTTTATCATGAAATTTATAAAACTATAGCGTTAAGGGTGTTCTTAATTCTGTTTGAGATTTCATGTAAATGTTTTAGGACTTCCTGAACTTCTCTTGGATAGAACATGACATTTGTTGGACATTTATAGGCCTACATTTCATCATGATTGTGTTAAATCAGCTTTATTGTTGATTCCTTCTAAGTTTCTCGGTATCTCACTTTTGTTAACATTGAGGTTTGACAAATTCGTAAATTTTGTGCACAGTTCCTTCTATAATCCTTAATATCATTGCCTTGGCAATATAGTAATAATTATTTTTGGATTTGATATTATTAAGAGTTTATTTATCTCAAGGAATATTCCCCAGGGTATAATGATCCTCTCATTGACCTAATTGAGTACTCTTGAAGCTGCACCCTGAAGGAAGGATCGTATTACTCACCAACTTACACCATATATGTGCAATTTCTCTCATGGTATCAATGCTGATTGAGCTCTCTTGATTATCCTCTCGCTACACGGAATGGCGTTTTCGACAATGTAGCCCATCAGAGCTTTTCTTCTTCACAATTCTCGCTCATCGGCCTTGAATTGTGACTATGGCGCGCTCTTCCGATTTTGATGACCTTGTCTCCTCCCGTGTTACTTGCCTTTGCCTCCTTCAGTGTACTGCGTCTTCTTCAATAGATTTTTTTAGTTCCATCAGTCTCATAGATCGACACTTTTCATGTGTCTTCCTTTGCAAAGCTTCCTCCAAAGTAGATCTTCAATCAAAGACAACTATCATATCACCCCTGAAAACCTTAGGGGTGTTAATAATTACATTTGGTGGTCTCTTGTTGTTAAAAGATTTTTCATTGGCAAGTGAATACTTTCCCACATCATATCTAATCATACTCCTATGAATCCCAATTATGAAAATTGGATTTGTAATACATATCATGAGTATGATGATCAACTGTGTGTACCATTATGTTAGTCAGGTCATTGTATTTTTTTTTTCATCCAAGCGATATAGGGCACACTTCTTCAACAATACTTCATCACGCTATGAGGTGATCCACCTATCTTTTCTGATACATCTCCCCCTTTATGCTATATTACTAGTCATTTCCATGGTGGTTCATATTTCTTTATTTGTGGTTTTGATTGTGGCTATTAGTGCATTTTAAAATAGTAGTAAGTGTAGTATTCATGACAATTAATAAAGAAAGTGAGAAGAGTGTCCGACTCTGTTATGGGGCTTGTTATGGGCCTTCCTCAGAGGCTTCGTCGGAGGCGGTAGAACGTGGAAGATACAAGGGGGATAACCCTAGAATAAGGGAGAAGGAGTTGGGAAGAGAAACTAAAGAAAAAAGAGTAAGTTTGAGAACTTTAGATTAATTATTGCATAACATTACAAGACTCCAAAGGGCCCTATATATAGTCTCTGATCACATAACTATAATTACCAACACACATTAAATATTAGAAACACTTAACGTTGTTACGACTCAATAACATAAACAAACCTAATAATATGACTACTAGATAAATGATGTCGTGGGCGTCTATTAGGCCCCTATCATCTTCATCCATACTTGAAATCGAGCTTGTCCACAAGCTCAAACCCCAGTAGGATGATCGACTCCTTTGGCTCCTTGATTTTGTGTCAAAACGTCTGGCAGCGCATTGCGTCAAAGTTGGTGGCGATGAGTAGCGGGGGCTCCGTCAGAAAGACGAGCGGCGGTAGGAAGTAGCCGACTGGTCCGACAGAGCGGCAAAAAGCAGAAGTGGTAGGGCGGCTGAGGGGACAACAGTCAGCGGGTGGAACGGGTACGGCGGGGCCGGGAGGGTGGCGCGAGGCAGTAACGACAAGGCGATTGAAGGGATTTGCAAAGCAGGGACTGACAGAGTCAGGGCTGGCAGAAGATGCGGCGAGGTGGTCGGAGCAGTAGAGCGGAAGCCAACAGAGCGATGGCCGACAAAGGAGGCGGAGAGATGGTCGACAAGGTTATTAGAGCTGGGGCCGACAAAGTAGATGACTGCAGAGCTGGGACTGGTGGAGGTAGAGGCGGCGATGTCGGTGTAGGTGGAAACTGCGTCAGAAGGCGGCTGGCAGGGTCCAACAGTGGTAAATCCGGCGGTGGCGCAAACAGCGGACCCGATGGATCATGGGCCGGTGGAAAAGGCGGTGGGGGCAGCAGGATGACTACCATCATAGAGAGAGGTGGTACATCAGTGCCTGACGATCGCAGCGATTGCACGAGGTGAGTCGGTGGCGGGGTAGACGAGGGCGGTGTGTGTTAGAGGCCGGTCGCATGAGAAGTGGTGACCGAATAATTGGCGTTGATGCCGACATCAGAACCGACGGAGGTGGCGAGTTGTTGGGTGCGGGGATCAGTGGTGATGATGCTGGCCGTGGAGACGGGCTGCAGAAGCCACTGGAGCTGAAGGCGATTAGAATAATCCAATAGTGGTATGGGTGGCAATGGCGAACATGTCAGTCATTTCAGCGTAATTTCCGTCTGTGCCATATTGGGTATGTCGACGATGAGGTGCGTCGAAGCGATCTGGAGGGATTCTATTTGTAACATCCATAGATTTGACACAATTTATTTAAATTGTAGGGTCGAGTCGCGACGGATTTTGATCGAGGCAGCGCGGCGTCAAGGTACAATGCTACTATTCCTAAAGGTCGCGTTCGTTAATTTGGGATTTATGTTAGTCATAATTACAGTGAGACGCATTTTAAATTTTAGTATCGAAGCGCGACAAGAATGGTTTATGTTCATAGGAATTAATGTGAAATAACACATGTCGGGGTGCCAATAGCAGTTTTAACCCCCCTTTCCTAATACAGTTATTAAGAAAACCGCACTCTCACGGTTCTATAACCCGCACACGACATTTCTAAAACCCGCAACTTTCATTTCGGGAGAAAAGGAAACCGCACCCGACGATCTCCTGTTCCGCAATCCCACGCACGAGCCGACGCTCCCGGTGCTTTCCGCCGCCCGATCCCCCTCCAGTTCTTATCGCCGACTTCTCCTCCTTCCTCTACGGGCGCCGGTGGGTATTCCTTTTCCTTCCTTGGCTGTGGAAGAGCCGGATTCAACCCTAACCGGTGGAAGTTGAAGACGTTTGTTTCCGGTGAGTTCGTTTCCTCCCTTGTCTCTATTCTTTCATGGAAATCCTTCGATTTGGAAGTTAATCTAACCTAGGTTTTCATCATATGGCCCTAAATAGGTTTTGGAGTACGGAGTCCACCGCAAAATTTGAGTTGGGCGCATTGAGAGTCTCAATCACTCCCTCGTAAAGGCAATACACTATGTTAGCCTTCGATTTTGGGTTACCCTAGCATTTTTGGAAATTTTCCAACGAAAACCCTAAGGGGAAAATATGTAAAGTAGGGTTCTCTTGGATTACAGGATTTTGGTGGCCTCGGGGCAAGGTTCTGAAAGTCCTTAGCAGTCGGATTTCCTTCGAAAAATCAAATGTCGCCGCGCCGAGTGTACGAGCGCCGCACTACCACAGTAAGGAAACCTAATTCCTGCTAATTAGACATAACAAAAAAATATATTTTTGTATACGCATGTGTAGGTTTTGTACAAATATTATGACCATGTATAGAAAGGTGTGGTGATAGGAAAACGGTCGCGAAAAATGTAGGATGACACCCTTCTCCAAGACCAAAGTAGTCAGATCATGAACAGTAACGTTAGGTACGAAACCTTTACCCGTGTACGTAAGCTTGGAATTTGTCCAATCAAGGGCGTGAATGTCCCTTCTAGTCGACCACGAGAAAGTCAAGGGTCGCTCAGTAGTACACCAAAAGAGATGTCCCAAGCAAAGTAACATCAGACAAAAAAGGTCAGTAAACACACATAAGTCTTTTCGTACTAGGTAGAGGCGCACTACCTTTCTCATAAGCCATATGGTACCCTATGAGCAGTATAGTCTTGGGAGTTGACTCCCCTTTGAGACATTTAGTAGATTCGAGACCGTGTCCGCGCGACACTAGAACAGTTGAGTTCGTAAGATGGTCTCGGGTCGTCAGTTTCAGATGCACGTTAGGAGCTACTATGCCTAGAGCCTTCCAAGTAGACGTGCAGGTTAGAAGCCACCTAGAACTCAAGTATAGACCTGACGTGAGACAGTACACTAGTTAGTGAACGCCGGGACTTGGGTTAGTGAACTGAAAGCCACGAACATAAAACAAGTAGATGTATTGACCAGGAAGTATTGCGAAGGCATGCATAACATATAACATAAATGTTTTAATGCACGAAACTATTTTATAAAAGACATGAATTCATCATATGAGAAAATGTTTTTAGTGTCATTAGAAGGAGTTCTTTTTTTTACTCTGATTTCTCGTGAGCAATGTTTTTACAGGTGACCCAGGTGGGAAGCTACGTCTAGGATGAACGTTATGGTGACGTCAGTTTGTCGTGTTTTTCCCATTCAGTTTTTCTTTACCTTCAGCATACACTTGTAGTTGTGGACGATGTACCTTGTTAATGTTTTATATGCCTTGTATCAGATTATTAATGTTATTTTAGATTTTCAGTCATTTCACTTCTTTTCATGTTTAGTGGCTCTGTGAATCCAGATATGGGGTATGTCGTTGCCCTTAGTTTACTTTCTTAGCTTCCGCTGTAAGTTTTAAATTCTTAGTAGTTGCTTCTTTTTACCTGCTGCATACTAGTTTTAATATTGTTTCCTAGTTCTCTTTACATCGCTGACCCGACCGAATGACTGATTATTGTAAAACTGGGAATGAGTGTTACAAATTGGTATCAAAGCGAGGTTTAGGATCCCTGGACCCAAGAAAGATTCACAGAGTCATAGGAATGTGTAAGAGTAAACTCTTGTCAGTAGAGTATTTTAAGTACGTTTAAGCCCTAGTGTTTGCAAGAGTACAAAATAAAGTGCTAAGCCAGATTTCTCAGATGCTTGATAAATAATCATATTTCTTTTATATGTTCTATCAGGCACCACGAGTCAGTGAACCAGGTGAATCTTCACGTCAGGACCCTGTTCCTAACACCACTATGAGAGACGCTGCCGTGCCACAAGTACCACCAGTTCTAGCAGCTCCAGTGGGCACTGACATAGCGTCTTAGATTGCCAAGGCGGTCATTGTTGCCTTGATGGAGTTTCAGAGAGGACTGGCTGTAGGGTTTCCAACTCCAGTACAAGTACCAGCCCCTGCACCAGCTCCTGCCCCAACACTCGTGGAGATGACCTTGGAACGCTATTTGAGGAACTTTAGAGAGCTTCAACCCTCGAACTACAGTGGGGATGAGACCCCGATGGACACAGACGATTGGATAACAAACACCAGAGACCTGCTGAACGTTTTGAAGTGCCCGGAGAACAAGAAGGTTCCTCTGGCAGTTTTCCTCCTCCGAGGTGAGACAAAGGTCTGGTGGGACAAGTACCGGGCAGATGATCCTGCAGGTAAATTGTTATGAAATTTCCTCTTATTTTTTGAAGTGTTGCGTTCTGTTTATTAGTATGACCATATTTTTGGCCAGGTCGTACGCTAAACATGTTTACGTGGGGCGAATTTTTTAGAGCCCTTGCGAGTTGGTTCGTGTCTCCTTCCGCACGACGAGATCTCCAGGAGAAATATCTTAGGCTTTTCCAGGGGGACAGGACCGTTACTGAGTACGAGCGAGAGCTTACCGATCTGGCTCGATATGCGGGCGTGATGCAGGGAGATCAGGCTGAGAAGTGCAGCCGCTTTGTGGATGGCTTGCGTGACTCGTTGAGGCAGCCGCTGATGATCATGGTCAACGCTGACTACAAGAGCTTAGTGGATACGACTCGCAGGCTGGAAGCTGATCAACAGAAAGTTCAGAAGCGAAGTAGTTTCCGTACGAAGAGATCTCAGGATTCGCATCAGCCGCAACAGAGCAGGAATGACCAAGGGAAGAACTGAAACAAGAAGCAAAAGCCTGATGCGAAGATGAGTGGTCAGTCTGGAGACAGGAGTAAGGACTATCCCACTTGTCCCAAGTGTCAGCGTCGCCATCCAGGAGAGTGTTTGGCCAACGCAAGCGCGTGTTACAAGTGCCGTCAACCTGGACACATAGCTCATTACTGTCAGGAAGTTGGTGCGAATCAGGTAATCAAAGTCTTGTTGTATTCATTACATTTATGTAATAACAGTATATGATGAATGCAATTTGTTCCTGCAGTAGAAGTACGAGGTTGGTGGCTCTAGCAGGGTAGACAAGGGCAAAGCGTTGATGATCACTGATGGGAGACCGCAGCAGGGTCGAGATTTAGTGCAGCCCAGAGTGTATGGGCTTGATCAGCCGGAGGCAAAGGATCAGGAGGATGTAGTGACTGGTAAGTGCTTTATTTGCTTAACAAGTTTATTTAAATCCTTCGTAGTGACACTCTTTTCATCCTTTGTAAATCATTCATGTAGGCATTCTTATGATTCGTAATTTACCTTCTAAGATTCTGTTTGATACGGGCGTCTCACACTCGTTTATCGCGGAATCTCTAGTGCGTAAGCTGAATTTAGAAGTCTTCCTAGAGGCAGTACCGCTGGAATTCATGAAGCCGAATGGATCCCTTCTGCAGACCAGAGATAAGTGTAGGGTACCAGTGCAGTTTGGTGATACCGAGATTATCGTGGAAGCTTTGCAGCTACCTATTGCAGGATTCGACCTGATCTTTGGAATGGATTGGCTTTCGGCAGTCAACGCCAGGATTGACTGTAGGGCGAAGCAGATACAGTTTGAGGGCCCCAATCAGACTGTATTTTCTTTTCAGGGCTTGAAGGGAGTAGTGAAGATGATCATTTTCGCAGTTCAAGCGAGAAGTTGCATCAGTAAGGGTTGTGAAACCTTTGTAATACTGATGAACGCGGAGGCTAAAGCTGACTTGACAAAGGTACCAGTGGTGCAGGAGTTCCCCGATGTTTTCCCGGAAGAGCTCCATGGTGCCCCTCCGGATAGAGAGATTGAGTTCCCGATAGACTTGCAGCCTGAGGCTACACCGGTAGCCAAATCCCCCTATCGGATGACTCCAAGGGAACTAGCGGAGTTGAAGAGCCAGTTGCAGGAGTTGCTTGACTTGGGCTTTATACGCCCCAGTACTTTACCTTGGAGTACCCCAGTACTATTTGTGAAGAAGAAGGATGGTAGTCTGAGACTGTGCATAGATTACCGTGAATTAAACAAACTGACAATAAAGAATAGGTACCCGATTCCCAGAATTGATGATTTGTTCGACTAGTTGGTGAGGTCGTGCACCTTTTCCGAGTTAGATTTGAGGTCAGGCTACCACCTGTTAAATATTCGAGACGTGGATATTCAGAAGACGACTTTCAGTACCAGGTATGGACGCTTCGAGTTCGTGGTCATGCCGTTCGGGCTGACCATTGCCCCTTCAGTATTTATGGGCCTGATGAACAGGGTATTTCAGGAGTACTTGGACCGTTTCGTTATCGTTTTTATAGATGATATCTTGGTGTTCTCTAAGAGTGCAGAAGATCATGCCGCACACCTTAGGATTGTTTTAAGCACCCTCAGGAAGAACCAGCTGTACACCAAGTTTTCAAAGTGTGAGTTTTGACTTTCAGAGATCGTATTCTTAGGCCACGTGATCAGTCAGAAAGAAGTTAGTGTTGATCCGAAGAAGATAGAGGCCATTAAGAATTGGCCAAGGCCGACGACAGTTTCAGAGGTCCGCAGCTTTTTGGGTCTAGCTGGTTACTACAGGAGATTCATCAAGGATTTCTCAAAGATAGCCTTACCACTGACTTCCCTCACCAGGAAGGGTAAAGGCTTTTTTTGGACAGTTGAGTGCGAGTTGGATTTTGAGGACTTGAAGGACAGGTTGATGACCGCACCGATCTTGAGCTTACCTTCAGGGCTTGACTGGTTTCAGATTTATAGCGATGTATTAGGTCAGAGTTTGGGCTGTGTTCTCATGCAACATGGAAAGGTCGTAGCCTATGCCTCGAGACAGTTAAAGGTTCATGAGAGGAACTATCCCGTGCATGACTTGGAGCTTGCAGCAGTCATACATGCTCTGAAGATATGGATGCACTATCTCTATGGAGTGCGTTGCGAGGTCTTCACTGATCATAAGAGCCTCAAGTATATCTTTGATCAGCGAGAGCTCAATTTGAGGCAGTGTAGATGGTTAGAGTTTCTATCGGACTACGACGTAGACATTCAGTACCATCTAGGAAAGACAAACGTTGTAGCTGATTCTCTTAGTCGGAGAGGTTCGTGTTCTTCTCTTCTCACTCAACAGAAGGAGTTGGTGCGGGAACTGGAGAGACTGGACATCATCGTTGTGCCCCGTTGTAGTTTTGGTTCTGCAAGGTTGAGTTGGATGAAGATTACTTGCGACGTTAAGGATAGAATCAGGACAACTCTATTTTTGGATCCAAAGATGACAGAGATTTGGATCTCAGTGCAGACGGGTCAGAAAGAGAGATTCTCTATTCAGGATGATTTATTATTGCATGATGACAGAGTGTGTATCCCCGATGTTAGTCACCTTCGCGAGGACATTCTATTTGAGGCACACAATTCCAGATATTCTATACATCCGGGTAGCACAAAGATGTATGCAGATCTCAAGAAGGTAGTGTGGTGGACAGACTTGAAAAGTGATGTTGATTATGTAGGGAAGTGCTAGATATGCAAGTTAGTTAAGGCCGAGTGCCAAAGGCCTGGAGGCAAGTTGCAGCCACTTCCTATTCCCGAGTGGACTTTTGAGGATATATCCATGGATTTCATCCATGGTTTGCCGAGATCGCAGAGTGGGAATGATTCCTTATGAGTTATAGTTGATCGGCTTTCTAAGGTCGCCCATTTCATTCCTCTTAAGAAGACAGATCAGGGTCCCAGATTGACACAGTTATATATAGACGAGATAGTTCGACTTCACGGTGTTCCCAAGACTATAGTTTCAGACCGAGATGACAGATTTACCTCCAAGGAGTGGAGATACGTACAGGAGCGGTTGGGTACCAGATTATATTTCAGCACCGCATTCCATCCCCAGACAGATGGACAAACTGAGCGCACAAATAGGACTTTGGAGAATCTGCTACGGATGTGCATATTGGACTTTGGAGGGAAGTGAGAGAAATATGGTACTCTTGTGGAGTTCTCCTACAACAACAGCTTTCAGACAAGTATTGGGATGACACCGTTCGAGGCTCTGTATGGTAGGCGTTGTCGGACACCGTTGTGTTGGGCAGAAAGTGAAGAAAGGTCTACCATCAGGGATTCATGGATTGATAAGACCACTGATAGGATCAAGCTCATTCAGGAGCGTATGAAGACAACTCAGGATCGCCAGACCAAGTATCATGATCAGAAGCACAGGTCAGTAGAGTTTAGTGTTGGAGACTACGTTTATCTGAAGGTCAGACCAGTCAGAGGAGTCTCTAGAATAAAGCGGATGAAGAAACTGAGCCCCAGATTCGTTGGTCCTTTTGAGGTGCTGGAAAGAGTTGGTGAGGTTGCATATAGGTAGGCCTTACATGAGGAAATGAGTGGTGTACATGATGTATTCCACGTCTCCTATCTGAGAAGAGCAGTCAGAGATTCTAGTCAGATCATCAGTACCGAGGAAGCACCAATCAAGACAGATCTTAGTATTGGGGTTAGACCAGTCAGAATCGTGGACTCAAGGATACAGAAGCTCAGGAATAGAGAGATTCACATGATCAAAGTCCTTTGGATGAACTGTGGCCGTGCAGAGTATACTTGGGAGCGAGAGGATGAGCTTAAGAGCAATGCAGACTATCCTTTCCTCTTCGTTTCAGGTATGGTTACAATTTTCGAGGACGAAAATTTTTGTTAGGAGGGGAGATTTGTAACATCCATAGATTTGACGCGAAATTTCTTTAAATTGTGGGGTCGAGTCGCGACAGATTTTGATCGAGGCAGCGCGACGTCAAGGTACAATGCTACTATTCCTAAAGGTCGCGTTCGTTAATTTGTGATTTATATTAGTCATAATTATAGTGAGACGCATTTTAAATTTTAGTATCGAAGCGCGACAAGAATGGTTTATGTTCATAGGAATTAATGTGAAATAGCACATGTTGGGGGTGCCAATAACAGTTTTAACCCCCTCTCCTAATACGGTTATTAAGAAAACCGCACTCTCACGGTTTTATAACCCGCACACGACATTTCTAAAACCAACAACTTTCATTTTGGGAGAAAAGGAAACCGCACCCGACGATCTCCTGTTCCGCAAGCCGACGCACGAGCCGACGCTCCCGGTGCTTTCCGCCGCCCGATCCCCCTCCAGTTCTCATCGCCGACTTCTCCTCCTTCCTCTACGGGCGCCGGTGGGTATTCCTTTTCCTTCCTTTGCCGTGGAAGAGCCGGATTCAATCCTAACCGGTGGAAGTTGAAAACGTTTGTTTCCGGTGAGTTCGTTTCCTCCCTTGTCTCTATTCTTTCATGGAAATCCTTCGATTTGGAAGTTAATCTAACCTAGGTTTTCATCATATGACCTTAAATAGGTTTTGGAGTACGGAGTCCACCGCAAAATTTGAGTTGGGCGCATTGAGAGCCTCAATCACTCTCTCGTAAAGGTAATACACTATGTTAGCCTTCGATTTTGGGTTACCCTAGCATTTTTGGAAATTTTACAACGAAAACCCTAAGGGAAAAATATGTAAAGTAGGGTTTTCTTGGATTGCAGGATTTTGGTGGCCTCGGGGCAAGGTTCTGAAAGTCCTTAGCAGTCAGATTTCCTTCGGAAAATCAAATGTCTTCGCGCCGAGTGTACGAACGTCGCACTACCACAGTAAGGAAACCTAATTCCTACTAATTATACATAGCAAAAAAAATATATTTTTGTATACGTATGTGTAGGTTTTGTACAAATATCATGATCATGCATAGAAAGGTGTGGTGGTAGGAAAATGGTCGCGGAAAATGTAGGATGACACCCTTCTCCAAGACCAAAGTAGTCAGGTCATGAACAGTAACGTTAGGTACGAAACCTTTACCCGTGTACGTAAGCTTGGAATTTGTCCAATCAAGGGCGTGAATGCCCCTTCTAGTTGACCACGAGAAAGTCAAGGGTCGCTCAGTAGTACACCAAAAGAGATGTCCCAAGCAGAGTAGCATCAGACCAAAAAGGTCAGTAAACACACATAAGTCTTTTCGTACTAGGTAGAGGCGCACTACCTTTCTCATAAGGCATATGGTACCCTATGAGCTGTACAGTCTTGGGAGTTTACTCCCCTTTTAGATAGTAGATTCGAGACCGTGTCTGCGCGACACTAGAACAGTTGAGTTCGTAAGATGGTCTCGGGTCGTCAGTTTCAAATGCGCGTTAGGAGCTACTATGCCTAGAGCCTTCCAAGTAGATGTGCTGGCTAGAAGCCACCTAGAACTCAAGTATAGACCTGACGTGAGACAGTACACTAGTTAGTGAACGCCGAGACTTGTGTTAGTGAACTGAAAGTAACGAACATAGAACAAGTAGATGTATTGACCAGGAAGTATTGCGAAGAAATGCATAACATATAGCATAAATGTTTTAATGCACGAAACTATTTTATAAAAGACATGCATTCATCATATGAGAAAATGTTTTTAGTGTCACTAGGAGGAGTTATTTTTCTTTACTCTGACCCCTCGTGGGCAATGTTTTTACAGGTGACGTGAAGATTCACCCTGTCTCCAGACTGACCACTCTTATTGGTTGAATCAACGATGTTCTTCTACCTAAGATATCCAAAAAAAGAACTGTGCATGCTCTTCAACATACATGGCAAAGATATTACAATAGCTGATTTTGAACCTCTTGAGCGGGATGATTGGCACACCCTTCTGGTGGTTATTTCACACCTTTACAGATTGGAACATTGATACACTAATAGTTTCCCTTGCTCCACTTGGATGGCAAGGTTGATTTTCAATATATGCATGCATGTTGATTCAACCAATAAAGTCCATTAATGATTGTTCGGTCGTGCGTGTATACTTCAGAATGGCATGTATGATTAAGAAAGATGTTGTCTATGATGATGTATGATGTCAATAGGAAGTGGAGGACATGGTGGGCCATTGTCGAAGATATAATGAAGTTGAAATGTTCAAGGCCAGATGCCTCCATCCACAGAGAAGAGTGGTAATTTCAGATCAGTGAGATGAACTGTGTGCTATGCACTTGTCAGATCCTCATCCAAGTCCAATGCATCTGATGTCCTTATCTTTTTCTCCCAGTAACCTCCTAGTGCCTTGCTGAATAGAGTTACTTTTACGGGAAGAAAAGACCCTTGCAATATAGTTCCAAATATTCTTGATGGGTGATCACATGATGGTGTGGAAGCCCTCTTTAATGGATCACGTGAAGGATAGAGGTTATGCACTTGTAGGCATGCGCAAAGATGTGGTTGTAGACCATTCAGAAAATAATCCAAATAGTTCGTTGTTTTGAGGTCTGAGACATGAGTTAATGAAATTGTTGCCGTTGGCATTAACCAATCCATACACAGCCTTTCAAACATGTTACTTGACTGATAAGTGTCGTAGCGTTGTATAATAGCGCTTGTTTCCAGACAAAACACAAGAGGCATTGAACGAAGGATTAATGTTGATACTTATTTTGTTTTGAGCACGAATGATTTAGTGGTGTCGACGGAAGTTGCGCACGATGCATGCACAAACTCGGGAGTAGAAGCCAGCGGAGTCAGCATTGCTTAATTCTATTTTCTTAGGGAAATTTTATGAGGTGCTCAAAAGTTGCAATGCCCTTCCTTATAAGAGGGTTATTAAGGTAAAAACATAAAATAAAACAAGTCTTGGAACACTAAGAAATTCCTTGGCTTTGAGCCTTGCTTGCTAGCTGATTTTTTTTGGCATGTCTATGCCCTTCTGGAGTATACTCACATGATCAAAGGATGATCTGTAGGCTTCATTGGTCGAGCTCACTTCCACACATCATAAACATTTATGATTCATAAATAAACAAAAATGATATTGTTGTTATCCGTTGGATGATACTAATGTAGTTTACCTTTTGAGGCAAATTTCTCTGTTCTAGTTTGTATTGTCACACTAACACCCCATTCTTATAACTGAGGAGTTTAGGAGTATGAGAAAGTGGTCCAAGGGTAGGGAAGATGCATACATTTTTGGTGGAATAAAATATTAAGAAAATTTAGTGTCAATACCTTTCACGAATAATGAATGGTTTGCTTTAAATTTTTTCCCATTTTCCTGGATTTGCCAGCTGACGAGGGTGATGATTTTTCAGTTAGTTGTGCTGGTGTTTCATGTAAGTCTAAATGCAAAACTGAAACTAGTGATACTGTTATCTGGATACAACATTTCAAGAAATATTATATACTTTATTTACTTTTAATTGAGTGATAAGAGTACATATTAGCTTTTACTGAAAGAGGCATAGTCTTCTATTATTCTAATGGTAAATGACAGTGTTTTTAAATATTGACCATTTAACTTCATTTTGATGTTCTCATTTTGCTGGGTTTGCTAACTGGTCAACAGCTTTTGTTAATTCAAGATGGAAAGCTGTATGGGAAAGATTCTTTTCATGCGGTCATTTCAAGGGCAATAGCATTGCCTGAAATTACAAGAGATCTGGCATTTCAGGAAAATGAATTTGTAGTGCAGCTAGGTCAGGTTGGTTCTCCTTTTTGACTTATGTTATTTTTTTCAGCGTAAAACATCTCTTTTGTCTTACTGAATGAATGATTGACATATAGTTGGTGATGAACTTGATTAAAATCCTCTGTACTAACAATGCATGGCAAAGACGCAAACTGGGCAAGATTTTAGAAGATTGGGGCGTTATATCAATACAGGTTTTTGCTTTGACTTGCTTTACTTATTTGTATGTTTTGTTGCGTACATTTCCAGCTACATGCCATGTATTTTGACCATATTTCCTGCAGTATTTCTCAAATATTTTTATAGTCTTTGCCATCTTTAGCTTTTATGTGTAAGCCTAGTAACAGAAATTTTCTGCTTTAGTTTCAACACTTTGATCATGTCACCTAGTTAAAATTTTCTTGTAACTTTTATGTTGTTTGGCAGAGACATTGTTCAATAGCAAGTGTTGTCATCTATTCTATCCTACTGAGACAATAAATTATATACAGATGACAAATTTGTTGTTGAAGATGAGTTTGCTGCAGATAATATTATTCTGCACTATTATTCCATCACGTGTGATTTTTGTCCTTCGCTGAACTGTCATTAGTGATACCATTATAACTACTAGCATAACACCACACGTTCTTCTTGCAAAGTCAGATTTAAACTAGTGATTCATCGTCCATATCAGCCATTTTGTCTTACGCAAGAGTTGTGTTCCGGTGCAGTTTAAATTACCTTTGTTTTACTACACATTCTTGATCCTTTAATACCCAAAGATGGACAATTCCTTGTTCGCGCTTCTAACAAACACTGTATTTATCAAAACCTTTTGTTTATCTTTTTAGCTACATATTTGTAAATGATAACGGTAACTAGGATCTATGAACTATTTAGATCCGTGAATCTTATTTTAATATATGGAGGAGCACTAACATCAGTTCTAGAGTGGTCGCTTTAATCAATGTTGAATATTCTGTATTTTATATATTGATTGTGCATATTGTTTTACATATATATATATATATCATTACCAATTGCGAAGGTAAGAGAGCATTGTTTCCCCAATTATCTCGTAACATGGCATCAGAGCAATAGATTAATAACTCTTTGTTATTGTTGTTTTTGTCGCGTCTCTTCATGGCTTCGATATTTTTTTGCTTGAACCTTCGACTATCCTTGCTTGAATATTTCTTGTCGAAGCCGGTCCACTAGAGTCCGATCGATGACGACATTTCTCACCTTCGAATGTTCTTTGCGAGTCTGATCAATGTTGTCCGCTACTCCGCTTGCTTGATTCAGCCGACGACTTGATTGATAATTTCCTCTGCATGCATGACGCATTTCAATGATGATTTTGCATGCTCTTGCATAAAGTCCTTTGTATGCTCGTGCAGCATACTCTGGACAATGCTTGTGCTTTTTAGAACTTCCTCTGCATGCTTGTGCACTCTTGCAGCTTGCTGTAGCAGTCGACGATCTCTACTCTAGAATTTGATGATCCTGCTATTGTGATTGCTACTTCTATGTGATCCCTGCTTTAGTAACCTCCTTCGATGCCGGTTTTCTCTTGACATTTGCTACCCGAACTTCCGGTTGTTCAAGAATTTTGAAGCATGTCTAAAGATTCCCCTTCCATCACTTCCGCTACATCTACAATTGCTTTAATTTCTATATTGGTTATTAATACCGTTCCGATCACAGTTGCAGAGGCCAATTATCATCCTGGTTGGGGCATTGCCATACAAACAGAATTGTATGCATTAGATCAGAACCAGACTTGGAAACTTGTCATTCTCCCTGCAGGCTGCCATTAAATACAAATGAATCTATATTGTCAAGGTCATGGTCGATGGCTCTTTTACCTGAAGCTCGATTAGTTGCAAATGGATATGCTCTGACGTATGCCATATATTATGATGAAACATTTGTCCATGTGGCTAGAATATCTTCTATTTGCCTATTTCTTTCTCTTACAACAACTCAACACTGACCTATTTTCCAATTGAACATCAAAAAATGCATTTCTACATGGCGTCCTTGAAGAGGAGGTTATATGGAGCAACCTCCAGGGTTCATTGCTGAGGGGGAGCATTTGAAGGTATGCAGCCTCCAAAAGTTCTTATATGGATCGAAGCGGGCTCCGGGTGCTTGGTTTGGACGCTTCTGTGCGCTAATGACTCAATTTGTTGGTCTACAAATAAAACAAAAGGACTCATTTGTTTTCTATTAGCACACTTTGGTGGGTAGCATCCTATTAGTCGTTTATGTTGACAACATAGTCATCACTGGATGTGACTCACAAAGGATTGCTCGTCTCAAAGCCTTCCTACACTAGATCTTTCAGACAAAGATCCTTTGTCCATTGAAATACTTTCTTGGCATTGAAGTTGCTGATTACAAGCAAGGTACCTTTCTATCCCAAAGGAAGTATGTTCTGAATCTCTTCAAAGATTTGGGTATATTGCAATGTGATACAACTGATTCCCCACTTGAACCAGGCGAGAATAATATTTATGTGCAAAGTCGGTTATTTATATGTCCAGAGAAATACCATAGAGTAGTTGTAAATTGAACTATCTTCCTATGGCACGACTATATATTCCATCTATCATAAGTAAAGTTCGTTAGTTTATGACATTTCCTACTAATGCTCAGAGGGCTGCTGTCCTTTATATTATAAGATATGTGAAGAAAGATCTAGGTCTTGGTCTAGTTTATAGCGATCATGTCCATAGTAATATCGAAGCATCTCGTTACTCTGATTGTGATGAATGCTTCTTCACTCGAAAATCTACCATCGGTTTTATTGTTTTCTTGGGTGGCAACCTAATCTTAAGGCGCAGTAAGAAGCAAACCACTGTCACTAAATCTAGCGATGAAGCTGTGTATCGTGCTATCTCACACTTCTGCAAAGGTTATGTGGACCAGACAAATCCTTCAAGGGATAGGCTATCCTGTTTAAGAATCCACTCAATTATGGTGTGAAATCAAGCTGCCATTCAGTTTACTACTAATCATGTTTACACTCTCGCCCGTCTCATCGACCAAAATGATATCATCTGCAAACAATAAACACCACAGTATTACTTATTGGATATGTCCAGTGAGCTCATCTAAGATAAAGGTAAAGAGATAAGGTCTTAAAGCCGAACCTTGATGTAAGCCAACTGTGATAGAGAATTCTTGTGTTAATCCTCCAGATGTGCTCACCTTTGTCACTGAATTTGTATACTTATCTTTGATAATGTCAATGTATGATACATTTACACCTTTCTTTTCTAAGACTCTCGATAAGATCTCTCTTGGAACTCTATCTTAAGCCTTCTCAAGATCGATAAAGAACCCTCAACCAGCCATATATTGAATACATATTCAACCACTACATTGCTGGCAAGTTGTTGTGAACAACTAAATTATTATCTAAATGAAGAAACAATAACTTTTATAACTAATATAAGTAAATATATTATACCTTATATTTATAATATCTAAATATAAGTTTATATTAAAACTTTTATAATATCCGTTTGGATGCGGGCGAAGCCCGCTAAATGATGTCGTTCACTGAATGATGTCGTCCACCGAATGATGTTGCCCGCCGAATGATGCCGCCTGCCGAATGATGCCTCATGCCTTATGATGCCGCCCGCCGAATGTTGCCGCTCCCCAAATGATGTTGCCCACCGAATTTTCTCCGTATGGGGTCCCCCGTGCACTTCCACTTATATATATCCTCACCCATTGTTTAGGTAAGAGCATTATTTCCCCAATTATCTTGTAACAACCAATTTTTCTTAAAGTTGTTTCTGTCCCGTGCCGGTCGAAACAAAAACATTTACTAGCTAAATATTGGAATTATACTGTTCTCTGGACATTGCCATATATATCCAATAACAATGAAAGTAGGAACGGGGTCCTTGAAAAGTACGATGTAAAGAATAAATTTTGGCTTCTCCATTCCCCCAGGCGTATCTAACTATGGGGCATAGACGGAAAGGATAGAGCATATGAATAAGAAGCTCCTTTAAAGTCTTTTCTGTAGAGGGATGAATACAATGGATTTGACAAACTCACATTTTATGAGACCTTGTAGAGGCAAACTCACTTACTCACACATTTACTTTTAATATTGTTGAGTAAATTTGGAAAGGAGACTTTCTAATTAATAGAGTGGTCTTGTGGACTCTCCTATTTATACAAAAGTGGCCTTACCTCAGAGGACTTTATACAAAAGTGAGACTAAAATCTCCAAAATATAATAACAACAAATAAACAATATAAATTATAGTTTGCACTCCCATACAAGTTGGAACATACATGTCTTATGCAAGCTTGTAGATTGCGGCCGACATGTCCGACATGTCGGCCGACATATCAGTTTTGAGGGAGAAACGACACGTTATCGCCACATATGACATTTCTGGCGTTTTCCAGTATTGTGGCCGACATGTCGGCCCAATATTGCGGCAAATGTCGGCTAATGTCGGGTAATGTCGGCCCAATATTGCGGGTTTTTTTGTTCAAAAAAAATTATAATTTTTTATAGAATGAATTCATCAGAAGTTTCTAACAAGATACCTAATGCTTCTTTCATAGCATGTAGAGATCTATGTTGGGCATTTGGTGAGAAGGTGACTCCAAATGAAACCAATCAAATACGATTTAACACTCGTTAGTAGTTTAATTTTCTCTAATAAATTTTAGTTTACATTTAATCGGATAAAATAATTACCATCTAATTAATATATGAAAATATTATGAAACATATATATATATATATATATATATATATATATATATATATATATATATAACAATACAATCGACATTTTGAAATGTCCCCGATATATCCCCCGCAATCTGACATCCGAAATAAAAAACTCAAACCGACATGAGTCCGACATCTGACATCTGCAACCTTGGTCTTATGAGCCAAGTTTAGAAAGAGACTGAAGATACAATGGGCGAGAAGTGACTTGGTGAGAATGTTTGCAATTTGGGAAGCGATAAAAACAAGCTAAAGCTGGATTTTGTGATTCTTGACCTTATCAATGAAGATATAGATAGTGACAGTAAACTTCAATATGTTTCATATGCTGTTAGGAGATAGGGTTTGAAGAAGAGGAGAGGGAAGAGAAGAGAAGGTGGAGGAAGGAGAGAGGATTAGAATCAACCCCCAGGGCTCTTTCCCAAAATGATCTTACTCCCAAGATGATCCAAATAGGAGACATACATAGCCTTGTATAGTGCCTAGTTCCGTAACGCACAAGTGCAACAATAAATAACTCATGACCCGAAATACATGTGCAATAATAAAATATAAAGCTGACGGGTGCGTTATGCACGCACGCACTTCTGGAGAATGTATGTTGTCGTGTTAAGATCCGTGTCCTCGTAGCCTCGGTCCCGACATCCACATATGCATCGTATCCTCGTCACCCATTCCTCACCCTCTTCTGTATTTGTAACAATACCGCCCCCTCAAAAATTCTCCTTGTCCTCAAGGCAAAAGAAACTTCCTGGATGCATTGCAACTGGGGTGGTGGAGGGGAGGCTGGCAAGGTCGAATCGACGTAGTGCCATAAGTAGGTGGAAAGGTCCACTGCATCTGGTTGCTGAGTTGGATGGAGACCATGCCTGATGGGGAAGGGATGCCTCCTTTGCGTAGAGTAAAATGACTCCCGCTTGAGGAAAGCACATCATCATGCGATCCCAGTTAACATACATGTCACCGAAGGTATGAAGCCACGCGATGCCGATTATGACATCAATGCCACCGAGCTCAAAAGAGAAAATCTGCTCGGAGAGGGTAGAGGACCACAATCATGTGCAGGTCGTACAGAGGCCCCAATGTTATTGCGGCGACCTTCGCCGAAGAAAATAATGAAATGAGGGGAAGGAGACAAACAAATGGTGAGCTGTGTCATTAGGCATTGAGTGTTGTAGTTGTGGCTGACCCCACTATTAATTAGCACCGTCAGGAAAGAACCATATATGGAACCAGAGAGCGTATAATGTGGGGGACAAAGGTGCCCGCCTATCGCAGAGCATAAAAGTTCTAGACGATGAAACCACATGTGGTGTTCCGTGTTGTTTGGTGAGTCATCGCCCTCCAAGGCTTCAAAATCCCCAAGGGTGATCTCAGGGTCCTCACCAATGGTGATGCAGAGTTCCTTCAGAGGATAGTGATGAGTCGGGGAATTGGGTTGTTTACAATTGAAGCACAGACCCTTAGTGCGAAGATCATGGTACTTCTGTTTGGTCATGCAGGGCCGTTCAGAGGCTAGAGCTGTCAAGGAGATAGTCTGAGATGCCGGGGAGTCATGATTTTCACCTAGGGTGGAGGCTGGAAGGGTGTTGGAGGGTAGGCAATCGGTCGGGGCAGAGAACTCCCCGGTGGATGACCAATGAAGGAGGTGACATTGAATTTCACTTTCACCAAGTGGGTGAGATCGATGACATCAGTAATCATCCATGGGTGGTGGGTGCGATGGATGGACCAGATGTGGGGAAGGAGCCCATGCATAAAGATACCCAAGTAATGATTTGGCAGTAGGCCAAGAACGTGCGTTGCCAAGGCAATACACTCATCGATGTAGTCGTCAAAGAGGCCTGATTGGCAGACACCACAAAATTTTCGCTGCCATCCCATAATAACGAACATCGTTGCAGGAGATGATGTCCTGTTGTTGATCAAGAGACGAATGGTTGTTTTCTCGCAGTCAGCAAACCCAATGGAGGGCCGACCCCTCCATGCTGATAAGAGCTGTAACAACCTTTTGCGGTTACCGAGTCAGAAGAATGGTGAAGAATTATTTCGCACGAACAATCCTTCCCACAGGGTCGGTGTCGTTGAAAGTGGGAACATCGAAAGAGTGTTGTTGTAAGAAGTTCGTGGCTTGTGGGATGGGGTCACTGGAAAGTTCCGGAGGCGCATCGAGAAGGGGAACTCCACATTGGAGGTCGAGGATGTACCCGACCGGCTAGCGATGAGGGAATCAAACTTCGTATCCATCCGCTACATGAGGGCTTGGAGGGATGCAATTGAGGCCTCGTGAGCCTAAGGCGGTGGGATATGGTCGAATCCATAGGGGGCTGAGGCACTGAGGTGTCGGGGTGTGCCATGGAACGAAACCATGGGGGCATGCACACAGAAGAAGGGACGACAGAGGGCAGGAGACGCGAATTGGCGTGGTCGGGACCGACACATAGGCATCTGCTGCAGACGCTGTCTGGGAGGGTTTGAGAAGCCGCAAGAGTGAATGATGTGAGGCATTGTCATCGAGAGACAGAGGCGTCGCGGGAGGATTAATACGTGATCAGTCGAAAAAGATCGATCGCCGAGAAAGGGTTAAAGAGGGAGCAAGTGCTTTGTTGAGTGGCCAAAAGCGGTGTCGTTGTCAAGCGACTGAGGAAGACCGGCCAGAAGTGGTGTTGGTGTTGAGCAGCAAGTGGCGGTTACCGATCGATCGTGAAAAAGATAGATCAGAAGAAGTCGTTGCGTCGAGCAGTGATGCATTCACACGAGTCTTTTTGCGATTGCGGGAGTGCAAGTGCGTTCGACGGGCAAGACGTGGAGGCGCTTGATCATTTTGGGTGGCGAAAATTGCAGTCTGAAGATGACAGGCCAGACCAAATGTTAGGAGATAGAGTTTGAAGAAGAGAGGGAAGAGAAGAGGAGGAAGAGATGAGAAGATTAGAATCAGTCCCTAGGGCTCTTTCTAAAATGATCTTACTCCCAAAATGATCCAAATAAGAGACATACATAGGCTTATATAGTGCCTAGTTCCGAAACGCGCAAGGGCAAACAGTAATTAATTCACGACTGAAAATACATGTGCGATAATAAAATATAAAGTTAACTGGTGGCTATGCCCGTACGCACTTCTGGCGAACAATCGTCGTCATGTTTGGATCCGTGTCTTCGTCACTTCAGTCCCGACATCGACATATTTGCCGTGCCCTCGTCCTTTTCCATTTTTGTAACTTATGTTCATGGAAGATTAAGTCCCCAACAATATGACTGATTACTTAGGGTCCGTTTGGCATAGGTGACGGTCGTGAATTCAATGATTAAGAACCGTCGTTTTTGAACGCCCAACCTCACATAAGGAATTTCATCTACTTTTATATTCATTTTTTCTTTGTGGTGGTCATAACTATTGCCATGTTAAACACATGTTTTAAGATGGTGACATTTTTGCCCAACTTCACCGGAGCAAAAACGTTGTGCCAAACGGACCCTTAGTTATCACAAAGGAGAACGACATGAACAACGAGAGACACAAGTAAACTCCGAATCGCAAGGGCCATTGAGTGATATTCAGCCTCGTGTGTAGAACAAGAAACAACTTGTTGCTTCTTAGAAATTGTACTTTAAGTACATACAAAACCACTAGTAGATCCATGATGATCAAAAGAATATAATATTTCTGATAGATAAATCCCTATCTATAAGCACTCTTAAGATACCCGTAAGACCCTTGGGGTGGGAATGAACTTACTGACAATGCTCGCATCAAAAGATATTATAGACGGTCAAATAATTAGCTTCCCAATTGACTTTCAAAAAACCATGTATAAGGTACTAATGAGCCTGGGGCAAAGGTTGTAGTGGATAGTTTCACATTTGCATTCATGAGTGCATCAACTGGTTAACACCTTAAATAACTCGCTTTTGGAGAATGTCTGTGCCATGCTTCATTTGAGATATGAGGGAGGCATCACTGGAAGCTACCTTAATCCATGAGATGAACGAAGGAACCAAGATATTTGGTGTGAAAATGCTTTGCCAGATGAAATTTTGCCATTGAAATTTTTGCAACTCTTTGCCCATGATAATGGCGTTATGAACATGCACTTGCATAATCATTGTGCCCTCTCGGTGAATATGGATAAAAAGAGAGAAGTTAGGCGGGGTGCCTCAAAATCCAATAGTATGGGCAGCCTAACTAAACTTCTCAAGCCAAACTTGTGGAGACTATGTAAGTCCATAGAGAGACTTCCACGGATGATATGCATGTGACTCCTATGTAGTCTCATAGATATGCGGTCACTGCATATAGACAATCCCCGATAGATAGTTAATGAGGAAGATATTCTTAATATCAAGTTGATGCAATTTCCAACAACGGTGAACAACAAGGGATATCAAGGTCGGAACTGTGTTCCATTTCATAACTTGAGATAAAATATCCTCCTCATACCCAATATTCTTTTGTTGAATAAATCCCCGTGCTACGAGTCACTTCTTGAGGTGCTCAAAAGGCTTGTGTTTATTGCAAAAATCCAACTACAACCATTATGAGAATGTCCGAGAGGCAATGGCACTAGATCTCATGTACGATTGGTCCACAAAGCATATGTTTTCTCATCCATTGTAGCATGCTGTTATGGGCTCCCGACTGAGATCTCGTGACGGGGCGGGAGAGAGGGAAATCCTATAAGGGATCGATTTGTCCCTTCTTAGAACCCGACAGTGCTATGGCTGGAGGATGGAGAGGAACCGATGAAAGGGAGGGAGGTCGGGGGAGATGTTGTCAGTGCACAGGAGGGTTCACGCGGCTAGGTTACCGAGAGTACTTGCGAGGGTTAGAGAGAGAGAGGATTTAGAGAGAGAGGATTTAGAGAGAGAGGATTTAGAGAGAGAGATAGAGGATTGGATGAATTAAAACTTGCATACCGTACACCATGGTCCACCCGACCCCATAAACCGGTTCACAGAAATCACTCCCACTTGTGCTTAAACACGTGAGAACACAAATAACTTAATGAATAATAATACATGAGCAACAAAATATATTAAAAACATAAAGCTAGCATTCATGCGTTTGTCGCATGTGGTCGGCGCTGATACGTGCGGCCCTAGCATGAGCCTGACTCGTCACGTGCCGTAACATCGCCACCCCCGTCGAGAGGCAGTTTGTCCTCAAGTTGGACCTTAATGTCTATAAGCGGAGTCAACGACGAAAGCCCACGAACGGCTTGAGCTGACAAATGTTAAAAGCATCATGAATGCTAGCCTCCGGAGGAATGCCAAGATGATATGCCACATCTTCAATGCTGTCCGTGATCGGAAAAGGGCCAAATTTTTTTTGTCCAGATTTGTTGGAGGCGGGCTTTGTAGCTGTCACTTGGCGGAATGGTCGACGCCGAACCCATACCCAATCGTCGATGACAATGGTAAGCTCCTGGTGTCTGCGTGATACGAACCCGAGAGAAATCCGACAGGGGGGCGGGGCGGAGGTGAGGAGGAGAAAGGAGGAGGGAACGTGACGAAATCCTTAAGGAGCAACCCTACTTTTCATTCATCCAAGGAATAATTCAAAATGTACAACTCCACCCTTTATAGCCACATGGTGACATAATAAGAAATAATAACATAATGAGAAATAAATAAATGCGTACACAACATAATAAGAAATAACAGAGTGTAAAATAAATAAACGATCAGGCCGGCTCCGCGTCTTCGGTCTCTCCTCCCGTAGACGGACCCGTTGTTGTCTTCCTCCGGTGTGGACCCACCACGATGTCTCGTCAGCATGTGCGATTCCCGTTGGCATGCGCAACCGTAACAATGCCGTCGTCTGGAAAATATGCCTTGTCCTCAATGCAGTAATCAGAGCAGTGACAACATAAGTGATTCTAGGACAACCTCGTGGCTTCAGACTCTAGACGGTAAGATTCAGCATCCGGGACCTCCTGCAAGCCAAAGTCCCCCTGAAGGTGGTAGCAGCAACCAAATAGCTTGGCTGGGTAGTTCGGCGCCAACTGCCGTCTTTCTTCCCGACCAGAGAAAGCTGAACTAGTGGCAATCCTGCTGGAGACTGGGTGACATCGGCAAGCGCAGTAGAAAGGTCTTGGTCGTCCATCGGAAAAGGAAGAGGCACAACGGTCTGGCCCGAGAGGGACAACCCCGCGGAGAAGCCGACGTCCGTGGGCCGCTGGATTGTCCATAGGGAGATCAAAAAGCGTAGGAGGGTGGAGTCACCATCGAGGCGACATGGCTGACCCTTGTGTAGGAACTGCATGGACATAGTCTCCCAATTGACGCATACATCGCCGAGCGTGCAGAGTCAAACCACTCCCAGAATATCATCGAGGTCGCTTAAGTTGAATGTGTAGAGGTCTGCGGTCATGAAATAAGGCCCCATAGAGAGAGAGAGAGACTGTAGTGTAACTGTGCAACGACCCTGAGTCGGTCGGTGGCTCCCATCGCCCATACGGACCACAAGATCCAAGGAGGGAACCAAGGGAAGACATAGATGCTGCACCAGGTGCTCAGAGATAAGGTTGTGGCTGGCTCCGCTATCCACCATGATGATGATCGGACGATCCTGCAGTGTGCTCGAGAGCTGCATGGTCTGCTGGCCAGAGATCCCACCCATCGAGGCGCAAGATAGCTCCAACCGTTGGAACGTAGTTGCGGTGGTGTCGAGAGGTGTATCCCCCGATGAGAGCTCCAGGACCTCAAAGTCAGCCAGGGTAGCTTCAGGGTCGACGTCGCCGATGATGGCATGGAACTCCTTCGCGACACACTCATGGTTGGGGGAGTACGGTTGGCGACACCGAAAACAGAGACCCTTGCTGCGAAGTTCATTGTAATCACTGTTCGAGAGACGCTGTGGGGCCGGTGGGCGACCTGATCGGTTTCTCAAGGCGACGACTGCAGTGGAGGAGCCGTGGATGGTGGTGGTCGGCTGTAGGAGCATGTGTCCGGAGGGAGAGCTCGGCTTCCACTAGAGACGCCAAGTCCATGGCGTCAGATACTGTGTGAGGGTGATGCGTGAGGAGACGAGAGAGGATATGTGGTAGTAGACCCTGCATGAAGAAGCCCAGACAATGATCAGACGGTAGCTTGAGAACATGGGAGACCAGGGCGACGAACTCATCAACATAATCATCCAGGCCGACTATCTGGTGGACGCCACAAAGACGCTTGATAGGGGAGGAGCCGGAGTAGCGGGTATCATACTGCTGGATCATTTCCTGCTTGAGCTCGGCCCAGGAGAGGCACAAGTTGGTTTGGCGTAGCCACCAATCCCAATGGAGTGCCGAGCCGTCTAGGCCAACCTTCGCCGTAGACGCCTTGTCGTGCTCTAATATGTAGTTAAGATCGAAATATTGCTCCACCTTGGCAATCCAACCCATCGGGTCAACGCCGACGAAGGAGGGAATGCCGCGGGAGAGGGCGGACCAGCCCGAAATGGGCGAAGGAGTGGTCCCTGAAGGAATGGACGACAACCCGATGCCTAGGAGAGAGTTGCAGTTCGCGGGTGGGCCGGTGCCGGACGTGGTGGAGACGACGGCGAAGGACGCCTGCAGGGAATCAATCTTGGAATGGAGGGCGAGGATCGAGGCGTGCATGGAGGAGACGAGTTTCTCTTTAGTCTCCAAGCGACGACTGAGGGATTCAATGGCGGTATTCAGAGCGGGGTCACCATAGGAGCGAGTGTTGGGAGCCATGTGGATGGAGTTGTCGGACGACGATCGGAAATGGCGGAGCTGGCTGAGGTTGGCCCAGGTATATGGTGGGAAGCGGCGGAACCGCATTGAACTTGTCGGATCGAGGGTAGGAGCTGTCAGATCTGGTGAAGGGCTGCAGAAACTGAGGAACGGTGACCTTGCAGCAGATTGGGGCGCTGTTGATGCACAGGAGCAGGAAGTGGCTGACGCGCAGGCGAAGTTGTTGATCAGAAGCGGATCGACGAACGACGAACGGTTCCCGCGTCTGCACGTGCAATTGGCTTGTGGAACGACATGCAAAAGTCTTGCGGAAACGAGAGTTTGGTGTGCGGGAGTCTTGCATGCCGGAGCATGGCGTGCGGGAGTCTAACATATCAGGAGTCTTGCGGATCAGGAGTCGAGGTGATCAGTAGTCTTGCCGAATCGGGACTCTTGCGAAACGACATGCAGAAGTCTGACAGAAACGATGTGGCGCAGTGGAAAATCGGAAGTAGCAGAAATCTGGATTGGAGCGGCTACCAACGACGACGTGTGGGCGGTGAGACAGGTCGGACCAAATTGATACGAATCTGACATGGGGGAGGGATGACAGAGGTGAGGAAGAGGAAATAGGAGGTAACGAGACAAAATCCTTAAGGAACAACCCTAATTTTCATTCATCCAAAGAATAATAAAAAAAGAAGTACAACTCCACCCCTTATAGGCACAGGTGTGACACAATAAGAAATAACAATATAATGAGAAATAAATAAATGCGTACATAACATAATAAGAAATAACATATTGCGAAACAAATAAAAGGTCAGGCCGGCGCCGCGTCTTCGCTCTCTCGTCCTGCAGACGGACCCGCCGTCATCTTCCTCCGTGTATGGACCCTCCACGACGTCTCGCCGGCGTTTGCGAGTCCCGTTGGCATGCGCAACCATAACACCGCGGTTGTAAGGAACTTCCATGCATTGTTGAGCTTGTATAAGACTTTTCCGGGCAACCATCAATAACTCATCCCTGCCCTCCAATTCCCGGTCCACAACGTCCAACCGGGTCCAGCCGTTCATATACGATAATAGGCGTGGCGGTTCTCGGCCATAAATAAGGTGAAAAGGTGTGGTCCTGAGCGTCGTATGGTATGCGATGTTGTAGCAATATTCAATCCAATGAAGCCAGCGAGGCCAATCCCGTGGACGATCGCCCGATACATCGTTCCTACGGTACAATTTACAACCTCTGTCTGACCATCTGACAGAGGGTGGTGGGTTGATGAAAGTGCTAGCTTACTTAGAGCGAAAAGTTCCTTCCAAAAAGTCAAAACCTTGTCACGATCTGAAATAAGGGCCTCCGACAGCTCTTGCAAGCGAAAGATCTCTTGAAAAAGATCAAGTGACATTCTCGGCGAGGATCCGTCGTGACAATGCAATAAAATGGGCCCCTTTCGAAAAACTATCCACCGCCACCATCAAGACTTATTTTCCGCGGGTGGAAGACAACCCTTCGACAAAATCCATGGATAAATCTGACCAAATTTATGTAGGCACCAGAGGAGGTTGGAGTAGACCCACCTGAAGTAGATTATCCGCATTGTTTCGTTGGCACACCGCGCAACCCGCAATGAAGGCGTGTATGTACTTGCACATCCCTTTCCACAAGAATTTTGGGCGGAGATGTTGGAGTGTACGGTGGACGCCTTCACGACTGCAGTGGTGAACATCCTCCAAAATGGTGGAAATGAGGGGGGGGGGGGATGAGGCGTCCACATAAACTCGATCCCGGTATAGAATTAGACCTTCGCGGGTTATCTACTGTGGATCAGTGAGGCCTTCTTCCGAACAATGGAGGAGCTCGGTCAAACTGTGGGAGAGTTGGATCTTCTGGCGGAGCAAGGAGAGAATATCGACCGTTGGGAACGAGATCGCATGGAGAGAGGCCTCGGGGTGAGTATCACGTCAGGATTGGGCATCGGCGGCACGGTTAAGCACTCCAGCTTTATACTCCACGTGAAAGTCGAATCCGAGTTGCTTACTCACCCACCGTTATTGCGGTACCGTGGAAAGTCGCTGTTTGAGCAAGTATTTAAGGCTATAGTTGATGCAGAATGACGCGTAGGTTTTGCGCGCCTGTCGGCTTTTCTTAGGAAACCCCAGTGCATGCAATGTTTTATGAATTTAGCAAAGACTTTTGAGCGGGCGTTGTACAATCTTTATGAAAGTAGATGACTTTTAATTTTTAGTAAAACATAAAATTAATTGTTTGTTTCAAATTGATATTTTTTTTGAAAAAGTAGTTCGAAATGAAACCCAGGGAAAGAAGATTTGCAACTTTCGTTTTGTTCCCCTTGTTGTAGGAAAGTGAAAATCGTGAACTGCAAATACGTTTTCGATTGGAGTTTTCGACGTAACGTTCGCTTACAAAATCCAGGCGAATACCCAACAATGAATCTATTAATCTAAAGAGAAAATGTAGACGCACACAAAGGAGGGGGAAAACAATTACCCACGGAAAGAGTCATCTTTCCGCAACCGAAGTTGACGGCGATCCCACGAGAAATTCCTCGTCACCTTCGATCTCCCTCTACGTGGTCCGCCACTATTGCACACGGGCACCACAAAGAAATTTCGCTCTCACACTAGGAAATAAATTTCCTTTGATTTTCAACAGCAAAACCTAAACAATTTTCAACCAACCAAACTCTTCAATTGAAAACAGCAAACAACATCAAATGCTCATTCTCAATGGAAGCAACGGCAAGCTGAAAGTGTTACTCCAACAACTATCACAAGTTCTCCTGGAGCTTTTTCACAACAGAATCATCAAAATAAAACAGTAATATTTCTTTCTCAACCTTTAACAACTGAAAACTCTAAAGAAAACGGATCCCCTTTTATAGGGTTGAAATTAAACTGAAAATGAAAAAAACACAAAAAATAAAACATGAAATTGAAACACGTTCCTTGTTCTCCAGCGGAATCAACAGCGGCGATGTGGCCAGGTGTGGAGGCCATCGCTGAAACTGAAGTGGAAACAGTGGCGCACTGCAAAGTCTTTGAAGACTATCCGAGAGAGGCTCGTAGGGTGTGGTTGAAGCCCTCGTGGTTGTTGGCGGCGGTTGCGGGCAGCGTTCGTGGGCGGTGTCGTGCGGGAGCTCATCCAGCGTGCAGCGCCAAAGTCGGAAAGGGGCGGCTGCGAACCCTAACTGTGTGTAGCGGATGACCCGGAAAAATTGCTTGTGGCTCTGGTCGATCGGGGAGAAATAATTTGGGAGAGAGGAGTGAACCGACTTCAATATTCATGGGCTGTCTGGAAGAGAATTTCATGGGCCGGCTGGGAGAACAACATACAACAAAAATAAATGTAAAACAAATAACAATAAATGTAAAACAATATTTTGGATATTTCAGGGCCAGTAGAGGTCCGGTCAGGTGCGACATCGGGCACTTTTGCGTCGACCTGATCTAGGCTGGTCTCCACCAACTCTCCCCCTCTCGAAATCACTCATCTTTGATGAGTGCTATGAGCGGTAGTGCTGTAGAAGATTCACATCTATCTGTTGTAACTCCTCGGTCAAAACCCATCCGATCTCGGTTTTTGGTCTGCCATGCCAACAAACTAAGTTCCTCTAAAAACCACCATCAGTGACGGTCACTGTCTCGGTGTCCAGGATCTGCTCTGGAACCAAGATATATCGTGGAAGTCTGTCAATGGCTCTGGAAACCGGTATAATAGTATTACCTGGTGTCACATGCTCTGCCTGTAAACTGTCAGTTGAAAAAGGGAGAACTGGAGGTGACGTGTCAGTAACTATATGAGTATTGGTGTGCTCTGAATGTGTTTCCTTACTATCACTCACCAACCCAGGAGAATCAAATGGAGGGGAATGCAAGAAAAAAATCTAAAGATTCATGAGAATAATCTGAGAATAATCGTGCAATAAAGCCAGATCGGCTATGTTAAAAATCAGATTTGCTCCTAAAATGAAAGACATCTCATGTTCATACGCATTTTGCCCAATCTGCTTTACCACTCTAAAGGGTCCAATTCTACGATCAACTAACTTCTTTACGGTACCCGAAGGTAATCGTTCCAGATTTAGCCGAATGATCATCAAGTGATCCACTTTGAAACTAATAGCTCTTTTATGCTTTTTAGCTTCAGTTGCATATAAATCATAAGTACCAGACAATTTTCACTCAATTTCTTTATGCAAATCATGCAAATGCAATGCATAGTCATGTGCAAATTGACTAGTCCTTAAAGTGGGTGACAGTGGTGCTAAATCTAGCGGCACTCATGCAGTGTGTTCATGAACAACCTCATTGAGAGATAAATCTGTAGATCTATTCTTCGAAATATTATAGATCAATTGATCGTGCAGAAGAATTAGATCTTAATTTTCCTGGTGATCTCCTACCAAACAACGCAGTAAATTTCGTAAACTTCTATTTACAACCTTAGTTTGACCGTCGGTCTGATATTATAAACTAATTGATCGTGCAGAAGAATTAGATCTTAATTTCCCTGGTGATCTCCTACCAAACAACGCAGTAAATTTCGTAAACTTCTATTTACAACCTTAGTTTGATCGTCGGTCTGAGGATGATAAACAATCAAAAATGGAAGTTTATTTCCTAACAGTCTTCTGAGTGACTTCCAAAAATAATCGGTGAACTTGACATCTCGATCGATAACAATAGTCTTAGGTATCCCTCGATGTGTGACAACCTCTTTATAATAAATACGAGTAATATGAGAGGCGCAATCAATTTTGTTGCAAGGGATGAAATACGCCATTTTAGAAAACCGATCAACCACCACAAGATTGCAATCGTGTTTCCTAAAGTGCACGACATTCAAATCACAAAATCCATGCTAAGATCATCCCAAAGAATACTAGGCACCAGTAAAGGTGTATATAATCTAGTGGGATGTTTATTGTCTTTCACTACCTGACAATGCGACAACCATTGACAATCTGTGTGATAACCCGCTTCATCCCGGGCCAATAGAATTGCTCCTCTACTAAGACCATCGTTTTATCTCGTCCAAATTGTCCACCTTAACGTCCACCATGTAATTCACATACAATAAAGTTTTGCAACGAAGTGCAGGGAATACATAGACGGGTTCCATAAAACAACTATCTGACTCTAATTAGATAATCAGTCTCATCGTGAAAGGGATCAGAACGTATCACATCATAAATGCCACTAAAATCGGGACAACTGGAATAGTCACCTTTGATACGCTCTAATCATATCACCTGAGTGCTCATCAGGGTGTATATCCTGGAATTCTTTTAAGAGTCTCCTAGCAGGTATATGAATAAACTCATACCTCTAATAGGTCGGTCGCATGTAAGACTACTAGTGTGTATAAAAATCCACCGTCAAAACTCTCTCGATGGAACTCTGTGCCTCGTATGATCCTAAGAGTCTTCTTCCTTTCAGTGGGAGGAAGAGACTCTTTCGCGATATTGCTCGTGCGGGATGTTGGTTCTTTGCGTTGCACCGACGTCAACACTACTCTCTAACCCTCCAGTAGAAAGGAGCAAGTGTTGGACCTGCCATGCATAATGACATCTCGGTCATACAACCAAGGTCTCCCAGATAATATGTAACACACATCCATAGGCATAACATTTCACCAGATCATGTCGGAGTACGTATCGATTGTGATGGATACTAAACATCTCCTAGTCACTGATAGAGTAGTCTTGGTGATCCAAGCTACCTGAAATGGGGAAGGGTGTGGCTCAGCAATGAGTGCCACGCGGGCTAATGTTGTCTCGGCTATCACGTTCATACAACTCTCACTATCCACCACTAAACGACACACTTTCTCCTTAGACTTAAAATAGGCCTGAAAGATGTTCGTACGCCAATAATCAGATGATTTTTGTAGGTCGTGGCATATATAACACGCATCTCACAACTAGAACACTGGGATCTACCTCCTCATCGCTGGGGGTCACCAGAGCAAGGGCCGGCAGAAGAGACGGCGATGTGGTCGATGGGAGCAGCAAGGCATGAGCTAGCGGAGCAAGAGCCGGGAAAGGAGGCGGTAAGATGCCCGGAGGAGGCGACACGACAGGGGCCAGTAGAGTTAGAGCAGGTAGAAGATGCGGTTGTGAGGACCCAATTCAGACCCCACAAGAATTCTATATCTAAGCTTATTTCAAGTTGTTCACCCGGGATGAAGGAGAGTGAGTACAAAATAAAACACATAATAAAAACTTAACTCATACCTTATTTCGTTCGGTTGCGATTCTTTATCGTTCTTTCTTGATCAACTAAATTTTTTTTCAAGTGTTGGACCTACCATGCATAATGACATCTCGCTCAAATTCGAATCTATCTAAGGGATTTCTAGCTTCTTCCTGAAAAATAGGATTTCTCCTAAGGGTAAATCTTTCAACATAGTGATGTGGGGCTTTGTGATGAGGTCGAACGGAATGCTCATCTCGAATTTGATGTGGCATTGAAGCTTGAGGGAGTACTTCTAGACTATTCACCCTAACACTATGGTTTTTGAACCCTTCTCGCACCTGGTGTATACTCACGGTTAACGCTGCGATTTGGTGGGCGAAAGATGAAAATCAATGGGGTGGTTCATTTCCTTTGTTTACTTAACTCGTTTGACCTCATTCAACTCGACACATCTTTGAATTTGCCTCTTGAGGGAGTTCATGGGGAGGATTGTGATAGGATGAACTCATAATCAGTAATCTACCACTACGTAGATGCATGCAAGACAAATAGTAAATGTAAATGTATGATTATGTTGTTAAAAAAAATATTTTTTTAAGAAATAAAAGAATTGAAAATACTACGTGGGTTCCTATTCTACGCAGGGCGAATTCCGAAATTTAGAAAAATTTCGGAACTTGGCTCTGATATCAAATTGATGCAGGATGACGCGTAGGGTTTACACAACTGTCATCTTTTCTTAGGAAACTCTAGTGCATGCAATATTTTATGAATTTAGCAAAGACTTTTGAGCGGGTGTTGCACAATCTTTATGAAAGTAGACAACTTTTAATTTTTAGTAAAACATAAAATAACCTGTTTGTTTCAAATTGAATTTTCGTAAAAAATAGTTTGAAATCAAAATCCCAGCAAGAGCCGGGAAAGGAGGCGGTAAGATGCCCGAGCAGGCGGCACGACAGGGGCCAACAGAGTTAGAGCAGGTAGAATAGGCGGTTGTGAGGACCCAATTCAGACCCCACAAGAATTCTATATCTAAGCTTATTTCGAGTTGTTCGCCCGGGATGAAGGAGAGTGAGTACAAAATAAAACACTTGGGGTGGTTCTAGACTATTCACCCTAACACTATGGTTTTTGAACCCTTCTCGCACCTGGTGTATACTCACGGTTAACGCCGCAATTTGGTGGGCTAAAGGTGAAAACCAATGGGGTGGTTCATTTCCTTCGTTTACTCAACTCGTTTGACCTCATTCAACTCGACACATCTTTGAATTTACCTCTTGAGGGAGTTCATGGGGAGGATTGTGATAGGATGAACTCATAATCACTATTCTACCACTACGTAGATGCATGCAAGACAAACAGTAAATGTAAATGTATGATTATGCTGTTAAAAAAATATTTTTTTAAGAAATAAAAGAATTGAAAATGCTACGTGGGTTCCTATTCTACGCAGGGCGAATTCCGAAATTTAGAAAAATTTCGGAACTTGGCTCTGATATCAAATTGATGCAGGACGATGCGTAGAGTTTACGCAACTGCCATCTTTTCTTAGGAAACTCTAGTGCATGCAATATTTTATGAATTTAGCAAAGACTGCGTTGCACAATCTTTATGAAAGTAGACAACTTTTAATTTTTAGTAAAACATAAAATAACCTGTTTGTTTCAAATTGAATTTTCTTAAAAAATAGTTTGAAATAAAAATCCAAGGAAAGAAGATTTGCAACTTTCGGTCCGTTCCCCTCGTCGTAGCAAAACAAAAATCGTGAACTTCAAACATGTTTCCGGTTGGAGTTTTTGACGTAGCGTTCACTAACAAAATCCCGACGAATACCGAACAATGAATCTATTAACCTAAAGGGAAAATATTAGACACACAAAAAGAAGGGGAAAAACAATTACCCACGGAAAGAGTATTCTTTCCGCAACCGAAGTCGACGGCGATCCTGCGAGAAATTCCTCGCCACCTTCGATCTCCCACTCCGTAGTCGGCCGCTATCACACGGGCACCACAAAGAAATTTCTCTCTCACACTAGTGGCTCCATGAAATCTCAATTAGGAAATAAATTTCCTTTGATTCTCAGCAGCAAAACCTAAACAATTTTCAATCAACCGAACTCTTCAATTGAAAACAGCAAACAACATCAAATTCTCATTCTCAATGGAAGCAACAGCAAGCTGAAAGTGTTCCTCCAACAACTATCACGAGTTCTCGTGGAGTCTTTTTCACAATGGAATCAACAAAACAAAACAGCAATATTTTTTTTCTCAACCTTTAACAACTGAAAACTCTACATAAACGGATCACCTTTTATAGGGTTGAAAAAAAAAAGAAATAAACACAATAAAACATGAAATTGAAACACGTTCCTTGTTCTCCAGCGGAATCAACGACGACGTGGCCAGGCATGGTGGCCGTCGTTGAAACTGACGTTGAAACAGTGGCACCCTGCAATTGCTTTGAAAACCGTCGGGGAGTGGCTGGTGGGGTGCGGTTGAAGCCCTCGTGGTTGTTGGCGGCGGTTGTAGGCAGCGTTCGTTGGCTGTGTTGTGCGGGAGCTCATCCAACTTGCAGCGCCAAAGTCGGGAAAGGGGCGGCTGCGAGCCCTAACTGTGTGTAGCGGATGAACCGGGAAAATTGCTTGTGGCTTTGGACTATCAGGGAGAAATAATTTGGGAGAGAGGAGTGAACCGACTTCAATATTCATGGGTCGGCTGTGATAGAATTTCATGGGCCGGCTGGGAGAACAACATACAACAAAAATAAATGTAAAACAAATAACAATAAATGTAAAACAATATTTTGGATGTTTCAGGTCCGGTGGAGGTCCCCGGTCGGGTGTGGCGTTTGACACTTTTGCGTTGACCTGATCTGGGCTGGTCTCCACCAATAGTGGTCCGTCCGAATCATATTGCAACCCCGCAAGTAAGGGCGCCAATGCTAAACCGCTTTGGCGAGTTCGATGAGTTTTTGTTCATAGGCTGACAATTTGCGATGGTGTAGGACAGCTGAAATACGCAATGGGATGCCCCTCCTGTTGTAGCACGACTCCGTAGTCTAGCCCCTCATTCCACGAGGAATGTCAAAGAAAAATTCAGAAGTCAAAGAACTGGAGCGGACATCAAGGCATCTTGTAAGGTGTGGAAGGCCTGAGTAAACTCGTCCGTCCACATGAAGGCATTGTTGTGGAGGAGGCTCACCATAGACTCATTAAGTGTGATGTAGTCACAAATGAAGCGTCGGTAGTAGCCCGTGAGACCAAGGAACCTGCGTAGGTCGGTAGATGTTTGCAACATAGGCCACAACGCTACCCCTTGGAGCTTGTCCGGGTCGGCCGAAACCCCCAAACCGTGGACAGCATGCCCCAAATACGTAACAAAGCCCTGCCCGAAGGAGCATTTTGATGGCTTGAGAACCAACTGGTGAGTTTGAATCAGCCGGAGAACAACATGGAGGTTTTGCATGTGCTGCCCAAGACTTGCTGTAGATTTGAATATTTCAAAGAAAACATATATAGATTTGCGGAGGAGAGGGTTGAATACCTCATTCATTAGCGCCTGAAAAGGGGAGGGAGCGTTCGTGACCGAATGGCATGACCTAGAGCTCAAAATGACCTTGGTTGGTGCTAAAGCGGTCTTCTCGATGTCGCCGACCGCCATACGAACTTGGTGATATCCTGAAGACAAATTCAGTTTGGAGTAAAAACACGCACCATGCTTTTCATCTAAGAGTTCTTCCACCACCAGAATATGAAATTTGTCCTTCACCTTATGGGAGTTAAGTGCCAGGTTGTCAACGTAGAGCTGCGAGGAGTTTTGTCTTTCTTGTGCACTAGCAGAACCTGGGAGAAAAAAGGTGAGACGCTGCGCCGGATGAAGCCTTGTTGAAGGAGGTCACATTGTCTTTCTATTTCATCCTTTTGATGCAATGGATGACGGTATAGTTGTACCTCAATCAGGGGAGTCCTCGTGTGCAAACCCGTATTTGTCGAGTGAACCTGCCAAGCCGTGACACAATTGGATAAGCACAAAGCTACCAAGCGAGTAAGGGGGGCGAGTGGGGTAAGCTGGCCCGCACTCGCTCAGGTGCAGGGGCGAGTGGGGAAGTCAACCCGCACTCGCCCAGGGAGAGGGGGCGAGAGGCGAGCACCCGGTCCCTTCGGGCACTCGCCACCCAGGCGAGTGGGGTAAAACCGCTCGCCCACGAAGAGGAAGAGTCATTTTCTAGGAGGCCCCATTTTGGCCTGACATTATCCATTCCAAACAGCGGGATTCCGCCGTTGACAGATCAATTTGGGCTGCGCTTAGTTAAACCAAACAACGAAATTTCCCTATCCGTAGACCAACTTCAAAAAATTACAAATAGACCCCCAAGGGCACCTCTGGAGACAACGATTTCTTGGCTTCTCTCTCCTTTGGCTAGCTTTGGTTGACAAGAGCTCCAAGTCACTGTTCACCGTAGTTTTCGGGTGGTCAGTCGGGAGCTCTCTTGGCCCTCCAGGGTGCCCAGCTTAGCATTGGCTTGGGAGGAGAAACGATCTAAGATCTTCCGGGTGTTTGGCGGGCCCTCCTCGTCGCAGCTCAAGGTCTGTTTGTGGTTTTGGTGAAGGGAATTTCGAACTCTAAATCTCCGACCTGGTGTTCTAGTTTGGTACAAGTAAGGACAAATCACCACTCCGGTCCGAACTATTCGTTGAACTGTGATTTCCTGGTCCAACATTCTAGTGCGGTGAGCGTGGACCACGGTTTGTCCGAAAAATCTTGAGCGAGTCCCATGCCTGGAGGTGAGAGGCAAGGTACTGACCCGGAGAGCTCGCCGTCCGGGGGTGGCTTTGTAACCAAGAAAGGCTTTAATGAGTTTAAGAAGATCATCTTGGACACCGTGCAGTCTGGCCTCATGTTGCGGATGAGCGAGTGCGCGACCCCTACTGCCCCGGTACCCACCCCACAGGATTTAGGAGAGGAGTCATCGGGTAGGAGACCCGAGAATGAGATAGTGGTGGAGGGGGAGAGAGGTCCCTCCAGGGGCAGGAGCTATTCCCCAGCCCACCGGTTGCTTCTTAGTCGGGCGAGTTGGTCAGGCGAGGCCCTCCAGCTCGCCCCAAGGGCTCAGGTAGCCCCTTCTGCGAGTTGATCCTCTCAGCCCCGGTGCCTGAGGGTTTCAGGGACACGGTCATGTCTTTCTACACCGGCAAGGAGGATCCAGTCCAGCTTGTACCTTCGTAGAACCTGGCAGTGCTATGGATGGAGGATGGAGAGGAACCGATTGAGAAGGGAGGTCAGGGGAGACGCTGTCAGTGCGCAAGAGGGTTCGCACTAGTAGGTTAGCGAGAGGGAGCGAAGGGGGACTTGCGAGGTGTACAGAGAGAGAGAGAGAGAGAGAGAGAGAGAGAGGATTGGTGGAATTAAAACCTGCATACCGCACACCATGGTCCAACTGACCCCATAAATCGGTTCACAGAAATCACCCCCACTTGGGCTTAAATACGTGGGAACACAAATACCATAACGAATACAAATACACGAGCAGTGGAACCTATTAAAAACATAAAGATAGCATTCATGCATTTGTCGCATGTGGTTGGTGCTGATACGTGTGGCCCCAGTGTGGCTCCGACTCATCACGCGTCATCACACATTCCTACTTGGATATTTGGTGCCTCGTGATCAAAAGAGAGTCGTGACTATGGAGAGAAAACAAGCAGATCTGTGAAGAGGAGCCAAACGATGAGAAGAAAAAAAATCTGACCAAGGATGATGTAGGTAGTTGATGTACTAATGTTGTTGGGGGAGAAGTGGGACTATGAGAAGTTGAGGATGTTGGAGGAGTTGTACAATTAGGAATTGATGACTTGACCAAATATGAGACTCATGGATATCAAGTAGAAGTGGATGTCGGGTTGTTGTGATGAAGGGTTGATTTTCAAGAAACATTATACTTGTAGAGACAAGTTTTTGAGGGTGAGAAGGAAAACACACATAACTCTTTTGGGTTAGAGAGCATCTGGCAGATTTATTTGGCCACACGAGATGCCAATTTGAACAAAGGTGGTCCCAACTTGTGGATGCAACTGATGCACAGAAAAAGGCGGAGACGAGAGACAAAGTTGTGCGTGTATGAAGATAGCTAGTTTGTGTGGTATCATGAGTTGAATATATGTATTTAGTTTAATTTTTCTGCATTGTGTTACCTGTGATGTCACGTGTGGTTCCTCCTATATATGTATTTCTATCTTTGTATTAGGGCATCTTAATTATAATATTTTTGATTCTCCACTTGGTATCAGAGCCGCGCGCCCCGATCCTGCTTCGTTCGGCCTGTTCCACCGCTCCAGTCGTTTGTCCCGTTCTGTCTCTCCAGTCGCTCATCCCGTTCATCTATCCAACTCGCTCGTCCCGATCCAGTCTCCCGTTCCAGTTGATCGTCTCGTTCATCTATCTACTCCAGTCTTCCGTTTCGCCGCTCCAGTCGGTCATCCCGTTTTGATTTCTTCAGTCTAGGGTGCTCTCTAGCCGGATCCGCCACTTGCGCCTAGGGCGCCCTTTGGAGCTACTGCTCTTCCTAGTCCGCCTGTTCGCAGCAACCAACGGCCTTCTCCGTCCGTTCTGTTGGAGTTCCTTTGTTTCTGACCGTTTTGTCCTCCATGGCTGTTGCCAAAGAGATTGTGGTCCCATCTTATCGTGATTGTTTTTTCAGAAGGACCTCGATGGGTGATTCCTACGACATTTCATTCTCTTCTCGGGTTGTTCCTTCTGGTGATCCTCCTCAGAGTCACGATCAATCTGGCTCATTAAATATCACTACAGTTGCCTTGGATGACACGAATAATCTTGAATGGTCCAGGGAAGCACTGCATACTATACAAAGTCACCAACTATACAGACATAATGATGGAGCCACCGCATGTCGGTCCCTCATGGTGAAAATGGGATACAGACAATTCCTTGGTTGTCTCATGGTTACTTCACTATATATCCACTCAGGTGTACTACATCTATATGCTTATGAATTCTGCTCATATGATTCAGACTCTGGTTTGTGAAACCTACTCTCAGGCTGGGAGTTCAACTCAAATTTATAAACTCACTCGCCATGTCTTGGAGTTGAAGCATGGACCCAAGTTTGCATTTGCTTGCTACTCTCAGGTTGTGCACTACAGACGCTTACTCTTTAGAAGGGCAAAGACCTCTTTCATGTTCACGTCTTTTTTATGGGGATCAACATGGAGTTTGATGTTGTTCATATGCATGTCCTCCAACGAGAGTCTCTTTCCTTTCTTAGGGTGGCCTTTAGTATGATCCTCAGTGATGAGAATCGTTGCTGCTCTCTTTTTACTTCTACGGATCACTCTACTCTTCTTGGGCTGGATTGTGGTCCTCATACTCACTCTTCTCCTGTGTGCGGCCACTGTGGGAAGAAAGGACATACTATAGAAACCTGTTATTGTCTACATCCTCATCTTTCCCCCACCTGGTCCGGGAACTGGTGCATGTAGGAGAGACAGTCACCATGGTGGTGATCGTCTCTTCGACGCTCTCTCACCGTGGTCGTGGTCCTTCTACCTACTTATCTTGCCCAACCTAGTACTTGCACACAGTATTCTTCCCATTCAACTGAAGATTATGAGGACAACCCCCCTCTGTTTTTTTTGTTGAAGAACTGGATTCCTTCCGCCGCCTGCTACGTTCCCATTCCGACTCTACATCCACTAATTCCGTTGTCGCTTTTGCTACTTCAAGTATCTCGAGTGCCCATGCTGTGTTTTCCTCCCACTCTGAGTGGATCATTGACTCGGGTGCCTCTGATCACATGAGTGGATCATTAAATCTAGTTGTGATAAGGTTATTGTTGTCAATGGTTCCCTTTCCTCTATTGTTTGCAGAGAAACCACCTCTTTTTCTCCTGACCTTTCTCTTTCCTCAATCCAGCATGTCCTTTCATTTCCTTACAATCTTCTAAGTCCTATCCATTTGTCATTTGACCAATTCTTTAAATTGCTCAGTGACTTTTTCCTGATGTTTGTGAGTTTCAGGATCTGGCTACGAAGCGGATGCTTGACAGCTGTAGGATGTTGGCAGAATGTACTTGTTGAACCAATAGTTATCTTCCAGTGCTCTCTCCACCATTCGTGCTCCTACTCTCCATGACATCTGACGATGACATCTTCATCTTGGCCACCCATATCTTTATATCTTACAAAACTATTTCTTACTTTCGGTTGTTTAATTAAGTCGTTTATAAGTGACTATTGCGAACTGTTAAAACATGTTCATCATCTAGGGCTGAGCATATTATTCGAAACTCGAAAATCGCTCGAAAATCGTTCGAAAATTGAGTCAAATCGGAATCGGTTAAAATTGATTCGACTCAATTTGAGTCGATTCAATTTGACTCGAATCTGATTTCGAGTCGATTTCGAGCCAGCCCTGAATCGCTCGAAATATGATTTGAATCAACTCGAATTAATTAAAAAAATTATGTATTTATTAATATATTCTTATTTTAAGATTAAAATAACAAAATTTAAAGCTAAATAAAAAGAATGAAAGCTTTAAGTGTTTCATTTCTTAAATTTATAGGTTGCCCAATTTTATTTTGAGCAAACTAGGAATAAAGCAAAAAGTTGTTAAATTTCGAGCCGACTTGATTCGATTTCGAACCGACTCAATTTGATTTTGAGCCGACTCGATTCGATTTCGAGCCGGCTCGGAATCGAGCCATTTCGAGTCGAGCCGACTCGACTCGAAATCAATTTCGATTTCGAGCCGAGTTCGAGTCGAAAATTTCGATTTCGAGCCGAGCCAAAATCGCTCGAACTCGACTCGATATCATCTCTATCTCAGTCATATTTCTTTTCCTAGTTCTTGCCTGTTTGATGCGATTAACTATGATGCTTGGGGTCTCTTCCCTATCTAGCTATAAATGTTTGTGACTTTTTTTGATTGTTATTCCCATACCACATGGCTCTATTTGCTAAAACAGAAAAGTGAAGTGTTTACTTTCTTTCGCTTCCTTCATAAAATGGTTCTGACACAATTTAATGGGACTATCCGTGTGTTACACAGTGATAATGGTGGGGAGTATGATGATCGGGGGGTATTTGGTGCCTATCTTACCTAACATGACTTTCTTCCCCAAACCACCCGTGTCCACACTTACACTCAAAACGACATGGCAGAACGAAAAATAAACACTTACTGAAGGTTGCCAGGTGTTTGTTGCTTCCCATGCTCCTTCCCAAGTCCTATTAGGGTGATGCAGTTCTGACTGCAACTCATCTCATTAATCGTCTTCTTTCTCGCTCTTTTCACCATGACACGTCTCTTTCCCGTTTATCTCGTAAACACCTTGTCCACACTTCACACATCTCTCCTCGCATCTTCTGCTCCGTATGTTTTGTTCATATTCATACCCCTCATCAAGACAAATTGGATGCTCGTTCACTTAAATGTGTTTTTGCGGGGGTACTCTCTTACCACCAAAGGTTATTGGTGTTATCACCCTCCTACACGTCACTTCTATTGCACTGCTAATGCTATTTTTTTGTGATGGAGAGTCGTATTTTGGTCCTCGTCAGAGGGAGATGAGTAGTAATATTGACTAAGCCTCTGATTCTCCTCTTCCAATAGTTGCGTGCCCACACATTCCTCCTACACCTGCTCCTATATCTCCAAGTACTGCTTCTATTTCTCCCAGTACTGCTCCTCCTACTGTTATTCCTCCTATATTATATACATACTCTCACAGGCCTCTTATCGCTGAGCAAGTATTATCCCCAAATGTTCAGCTAGTGTCAATGCTCGCTTCTGCTCCAGATTCAAACAATGACCTCCATGTTCTTCTCGCTCTTCTTAAAGGTAACTCCGGCGGCTCCAAACACCCCATTGCTAATTACATTTCTTATCATACTCTTTTTATCAAGAGGAGAGGAACTCAAATATCGATACTCATTGTATATGTGGATGATATCAGTATAGAAAATGACCTGGAGGAAATCACGCAATTGAAAGAACAATTGAGCAAAGAATTTAAAGTCAAAGATCTGGGAAAGCCGAAATACTTCTTGGTGATTGAAGTAGTAAGGTCTTGGGGATTGTAGTAAGGTCTTGTCGGGTGATCTTCATCTCTTAGAGAAAGTATACTCTTGATCTTCTGGAGAAAACCGATATGCTTGGTTGTGCTCAAGGTTGTCAGGATCGAGATCCTAGATGAGATCGTTTCGAGGTAGGATCGGATCTGATAGTAGGGTTGGATCGAGGATCGCTTTACAAAATCAGGATCGATTTACAAAATTTGGATCGTAGGATCGCGATCCTGACAACCTTGGTTGTGCTCCCGTGGATACACCAATTGAGGCTAATCACAAGATTGATACGAATACTCAAGGGGAGAAAGTTGACATCTCAATGTATTCGAGATTTGTTTGGAGACTCATATACTTATCTCATACTCGCTTTGATATTACATATGTTGTGGGTGTTTTAAGTTGATTCATGCACTCTCTCACAATTCGCCATCAACAGACTGCATTTCAGGTGTTAAAATACCTCAAGAAGTCTCCAGGACGTGAGATTATGTTCTCTGCTAATTAATATTTATTGATCGAAGTGTTTACTGATGTTGATTGGGATGGTAGCCAAGATGATGAGAAATCTACTACCGGATATTGCTCATTTGTGGGCGGAGATCTCATATCTTGGAAGAAGAAGAATTTTAATGCAGTTGCTCGCTTAAGTGCTGAAGCAGAATATAAGGCTATGAAACACAAAGTATGTGGGGGATTGTGGTTGAAAACAATTCTCCAGGATGTGGGCTTTTGATGAACAAACCTGTTACAATCGTTGCCACAACAAAGTTGTCATCAGTATCACTCACAATCCTGTTTAACATGATAGGACGAAACATGTTGAAGTGGACAGACATTTCATCAAAAATTACCTAGACAAGAGCAATATCTGTACTCCTTTTGCGAATTCTCAAGATCAACTTACCAACATTTTCACTAAAGGATTAAGCCATGACATCTTTATGGACAATATTGTCAAGTTGAGAATGATTGACATTTACACCCAACTTCAGAGGGAGAGTTGAATATATGTATTTAGTTTAATTTTTCGCATTGTCCTATATATATTCCTATCCTTGTATTAGGGCATGTGAATTACAATATTTTTGATTCTCCACTTCATGCATTCGTAATGGCAAAACGATAATATTGAATGAGTTGGGAACATTCTTTTCAAACATGAGTTACCTAGCTACCTCAAGAAAATGATGATTTTTATATTCAACACATCATTTTGTTGTGACGTTTTGATGATGTTGATCATAGCATAATTCTATTGGGACTCATGATTTAAGTATTCCCAGACATTATCCACACAATTATTTTGACAGTAATGGAAAACAATGAATTAACTTCAGAGATGAAATAATTGAAAACACGTACAATTTCTAAAAATTCATGCTTAAAATACAATCATGTTATGCTGGAAAGGTCATCAATAGGGTGAGAAAAAATATTTAAAAAAGACTAACTAATGGTTTCGTAAGCATCTGATACATCATAGATTCATAGTGAACTAAATAAAAAGGTGCATCACCTCTTGACGATTGAGAATGAAATGTAAACCTATAGTGTTTGGCTTAAATACATGACAATGAAATAAGAATGAACACTTAAGAGCCCGATAAATGATTTGAAGTGGGGAATAATTAAGATGGTGGTGTGTTGTGGGCCTCCTGGGTTTTGAACCCGATTCCTCCACAACAGGGCTACAACCCACACACCCCAACCTATTCTCCGCGCTCATATTTCATGTGGGTGGTTGTTGAGGCTGGGTATCGAACCCTTTATCTCCTTGATGAGAGCTTCTTCCTTTGAGTCTCATCACCAACTGAACAAATCATGTGATCCTAAGCCTCGGCTGAACAGATCGCATGGGTCGCGACCCGCACACCACCAAACTTCTAGATAAGATAAACTCTCCTGAACTCTTATCACTAACTGATAGGTTGATGAGGCCGGGTCTTGAACCCTTTACCTCCTCGATGAGAGCTCCTTCCTTGAGATGGAATGAGTTATCTTTTTTACTGGATTTAGGCGGAGCGAGCGGAATGAACTCGCTCGAACTGGATGCACCTCGTGAACCATGACACTTCCCTTTAGTGAACCCAAATGCGTCCCTCAATAGCCCTTTTTGAATTAGTCGAATAAGGAATTGTCGTAATGGAGCCCTCTCTGAAAGAAAAGAGAAGGCAGTTGGCTCCTTTGTGGCACGACAGACGACAGCAGAGAAATTGCACATGGCTCGAAATTGTTCCTCTGAGGTGTCAGTGCTACTGTTTGGCACAGATGATGTCGTCGAGGACGTGCGCTAGGCTCGATGGAAAGGGCTGCAAATGTACGTTCGTTGAAGAGGTACGTGCGATGTTCTGATCAAAGTCTCATCCTGTGATGTCAACGACGTAGACGAGAAGAAACGTCGACGGGATGCAACTATGCAGGGGCTCGACGGAAGGTGTCGTTGATACGGTCGTAGAAGAAGGCGCATGGATCGTTGTGGGGGCTCGTCAATGCAGAAGGGCAAGGAAACGGCGGCTGAGATTGTTAATTGCTGCCCTATGGAGTAAATGAGACCTACAGACAAGAATGACGCTAGAGATGACAAAACATTCGGACGTTGTGGCTGTTGTCCGCTTGTGGAACCTGAAAGATTGCTAGAACCGTAAGAAGAAGGGAGGGATCTAGGGTCTGCAAGTTGTTGACAACGGCTTAGGCGGATGAGGAGGATCAAAATAGCTCTGATACCAAGTTGTGTGCTCGTCGGAGTGGTGACCGGAGGCAGAGGGGATACTTCAGAGCCAAAATCGTGACTTCCTTGGCGGGCTTGCTCGGGAGGAGAGAGCTACCAAAATATCACACTAGGTAAAGGAAGAGATTAAAATATTACTTTGATATCAATAAAGGACCCAAGGGCCCTTTAAATAGACATACAAGTGGCCAAATAATAATTAGTCTTAACATCATGACTTAAAATTAAGCGATTAAGCGATAATAAGACGGGATAATAAGACTGAACAATAACACTACAAGATAAAATAAAACCCTAAGATAATAATCAGGAACGAAGCTCATAACCGATTGAACCTTACCACGACTTCCTAAGCGAGGGCATTAGTGGACATAGAGGAGATGAGAGGATTGACCGGGGAGAGGGGGTGGGTGAGGGAGGCGACATTGTTCTGGCACCTTAGTAGCCCTGCCCGTGCAACAACAAACACAGTGGGGTCGATCGACCCCAGTCAGTTTCCGACGAAAGAAGGGCATGCACGAGCCTTCCAGCGAGACTCTACGCCGTCTTGGTAGAGCCTCACACAATGGTGAAGTCGCAGACTGATCACTTCAAGGCCATTGTAGTCGGACACGAGCAGGAAGGGGTAGGTTGGTTTCTCCCTGGCACCTATTGCCGTGCGTTTTTCTCCTTGTAGCCTCACACAATCTTGCCTTTAGTTTCTGTTACTGCACTCTAAGAAGAAAAGAAAAGAAAAGGAGAGAAACAATCAGTGTTATTCAGCATAGCCGAGGCTACAAGAGGCCCGAGAATAAATAACAAAATTCAAAATAATCAGTAACACGAAGTCTGCACCAATCCGAGACTCAAAATAAATGTGACATGGTTAAAACAACAAAAATGTGTTTAAATACAATGAATGCAAAAAAAAAAGATTGTGACGTGTCCATTCTTTGTTGATTGTTGTCGTGCTGCCTCCTGCCATAGTAGTGTCATGCGGCTGCGCCCTCGATAGAAATGAACTTTAATAAAAAATTTCTATGTTTTGGTATTTAAATGTCTAACAGGTTGACCAGAAATTATTGAGCGTGCACGTGGTATCAGTTTTTTTGGTTATGGGATGTTTTTGGTTTTATTTTTAGGTTCTATTAAGATATGAAGGGGATAACTTCATTTAGGGCTTAAGGTTTAGTACAATGTTATTCAATAGCTATAATTTTTTTTTATTCTTAGTAAGTGCTTTTTTGTTTGTAATAGTGTTTCGTTTAAATCATTCCATACTCAAATGGTTTGTGACTGCATGGATTTATGCTCATTATCGTATTCCTAAACAATAGTATTAGCCTAGAAATAGATCTTCTACAAGTATTGACAGATTTTCTCAACAGCTTGAGCTGGCTTTTAGAAGGGAGTACGACGAGATGTTAAAAGTTTCTGCTGAGGAGGTATTGCATTAGGAACAAGATTCCTGGTATATTTTGTTTTATTGTTTTCATGTTTAACTGCATTGTTCCAGTTTTATTATCTAGGAAAGTTTTGTTTATCAGAATCTGTACATGAAGCTGTCAAAACATCTACTTGTTTGGGCGGAGGAGACGACCTACTGGATTGCTTCTCGGTTTCTACTTTTGGGATTTCAGCTGGAACTATATTCTCCTAAGGAATACTGCATGGTGTATTGGTATTTGTACGTTATCTTTGTGAATCTCTTAGAGAAGATGCAACTGAGAATCACCTACTCTGTCGATAATTGTAAGTATTTTTTATTTCATATGTATCAATGCCATGTTTATACTTTCATTCTTTTTTCTTCTGTATGAATGATTATGAGATCATCAAGTAAAATACTTACATAATTATGAAAAACTCTCCTATAATTTATGATTCTCTCATCTCTTTCAAAATCACCAAAATCTCTCCTTTAAGTTTTCATTAATGTATTATTGATAGTTGAGCCAATTAACATGTCATTAATATGTTGTTAGTGTCACATAATGTGTTAGTGGTGATTGAGTCAATTAATGTGTGTCATTAATATGTTAGTTATTAGTTGGATCATTTAATGCACATCAGTGATATGTTAGTTGATGGTTGATTCTTTTAATCTTATTTAAGTAACCCTTAGAGGTTGAATAATATATGCATGAATTGAAGTCTATTATCTAGTCTCAAGTTATGAGATCGTGGTAGCTCTCTCTTTCTCTCTCGTGATAACATCCCCATCCACAGTTCTCCATAGTGTTCCTCATCTACACCATCATCTCTACCTCTCGTCATCTCTCTGACGACGTCGTCAACATTCTACGACGATCCCGTAGAAACTTGGTATCAGATCCCTCCAGCAATCTGATCCTCCACTCGTGCTCCCATCACCGTATTTTCTACTAGTATCATTAACATGAGGGCTCAACAACATGGGAATTTCACGTGCCAAATGAGTAAGCTTATGTAACTAATGCGCACTTGCATGGCGACCTAAGTCGTTGCTAAAGTTTGACAAAAAGAAGCTGAGGCATGATACCAGGTTCCCTTGTTGCACTCTCCAACATAATCAATGGACTCACACCACGACAAGACATTAATGCTACAATGCAAACACATTACTCTCGTGGCCCCCACAATATCACCAACCTTTAAAACACCATGTTTGTTTTCCACTGTTATGTTCCCAGCCCATAACGTCTTCAGAGGTAGCGTGGAGGCGGAGACACAAGCGGAGACGAGTTCAACCCATAGAGAATACGAGAGGAGAGAAAGAAGGGTGCTTTACTCAACCCTAACCTTATAAATGAGAAGAAGATGAGAGAATTAGAGAGAGGGGAACTTAGAGAGATAAAAAAACTTGGTCAATTAATTTCATACTTCATACAATGATTTAATGGGTTTATTTAAAACACTACAAGTGGCATGAGTGTAAATAACCCAAAAATAAAAATAGTAACACAATAATAAAACACTAAAGACTCATACACCGACTCGATTAATAAAAGGCACCTAACATAAACACATGATGACATTAATTAACGACGTAGATAACTGATCACGTGAGACCATAACATCCCACCGACCCTTCAAATCATGTTGCCCACAAGCTCGAACGAGGCTCAAATGATTTGATCGTTTGACTCCTTAATTCACGCCAAAACAACTTCAGATAGCGCATCATTATGGCGGCGGCTTCATTGAGTGGCAGGTCGTCATCATGCACACAAATGTCTGAAAAGTCTACAAGGACCTGACGTGGTAGAGATACTTATTGGGGAGAGACTACCGAACATATCTGGAGCTAGAGCGAATGCCCCCGACGGACGATCGAGGGCGTTGAAAGATCATGATATATGTGATCCTCAACATGCGACCGCGATAGGAGCTGGGGAGAAGGCGTCAGAAGGGTGGAACTAGAGGGGTCGACGGGGCAAGTAATCAGAGTAAAGGAATCAGGATGGAGAGCGTGGGGACTGATGACGGCGACATAAATTGTTGCGGCACCACCACTTGGCTTGAAGCAATAGGAACCGCGGAGAGCGGTGGAGCTTCGTCATGAGACAATAGGATCATTGGCTGCTCCGGTTGGATTGGGCTCCCTAAGTGTTGGTCAATTCTGGCAGTTAACAGGAAGGTGCAACGTCAAAGGACGCCGATAACACCAACAACAGTGGACAAAGTGCATCTACTTCTGCGCCACTTACCCTCATGTCGAATCAATTACTTCGAAAAGAAATAATCAATTTAATAAATAAATAAGGACGTCGTTGAACTAAATAAAAGAAGCATGTGGCGTGCAACTTGAGGACTGGGAGAGGTCGACTGAATAGATGTGATTGACTGTGGTCTAACAGGAGAACAACACAGCAAAATCGTCACGGAGAGAACGCATGTGAGATGATAAGGATGTCAACTTAGACAATTTTGGGGATAAGGATTATCCCCATTACTGTCAATGGATATGGAGCCACTGGTGATTGAGGAGGAGCGGCTAAGCTGCTTGGCTCCCGTGCATAGGAATTATGCACAGTCGCTGTGGAAAAACGAGAGCTAGAGGGGTCAATCAGCTGGGAAGACGACGAATGGGCGATCGTGTGAGGCTTCTTTATAGCTGGACGATGGCACGGCGAAGCCGTGAGTTTGGAGATATGTTGATGAGCAAATGAGTTTTGACAGATCGAAAATGGAGAGTCACGTGAGGTTGTGTGGTTCATTAGGACAATGATAATGCGCCGATGTAACAATCAGGACTTTTGCGACATGGTCATGCTTCTTGTGGTGTCGATGAACCAGAGATCTTGCCCGTTGACGGAAGAGGATCAAAATGTTCTAATACCAAGGATGTTAGGCCTTGCCGGTAACGCCGTCAGTGGTGGTGGTGGAGACTGCGATATAAAGGGAGCCGAGCTCAACCCACGAAGAATGCGAGGAGAGAGGAAGATGGGGAGCCTTGCTCAACCTTAACCCTAGAAATGCGAAGAAGATGAGAGAACTAGAGAGATTGAGGAACTTAGAGATGTAAAGAAACTTGGTGAAATTATTTCATGCCTCATACAATGACTCAAAGGATATATTTAAAAACTACAGGTGACATGAGTGTAAATACCCCAAAAATAAATTGAATAGCACGAAACAATAAAGTTGTATGAACTCATACATCGACTCAAATCACTCAATAATATAAGACACCTAACATGAATGCATGATGACATTAATTAACAACGTAGATAACTGGTCGTGTGAGACCATAACATCCACCTCGAGCCATTACTTTTAATTGCTAACCAGCCTGAATCGTCTCTCTTGACTCACACAGTTCCCATCCCGTGAGCTCATCAATCGCCCTTGATCGTCTGGATCCGCTGGGCGCCCTTTCCCCGACTCCAGTTACCCACCCACAGAGATCACCGCTACTACACACTGGATTCGTTAATTTTGTCTCTACCCAAGCAACAACCCCCGACAACATTACCATTGTTTGTGTCATCATTAATCACGACAGGGGTTCGTTGCTCTAGGAAACCTCAACTCAGGCAACATGCTATGTTACAGTTGCGCATGACGACGGACACGCACACGCCAACGAGACGTCGTGGCGAGTCCGCATGCAGTAGGAGACGATGACGGGTCCGTCTAGAGGCAGAAAGACCGAAGACACGTCAGTATGACTATTTTATTATTTCCTACTCTATTATTTCTTAATATGTTGTACGCATTTATTTATTTCTCATTATGTTATTTCTTATTATGTCACACCCCGCGCCTATAAGGGGTGAAGTTCTTTTTGGATTATGCTTGGATGAATGCAAATTAGGGCAGCTCCTTGAGTATTTCCTCTCAACCCCAATCTATTTCTTTCTCACCTCTGTCGGCCCTTCCCCTCTGTTAGAGCTTGGCGGTTTGGCAGATTGGTCTCGGCGGTTTGTTGATTTGGCGGTCTAGCTTGGAGAACAAAGAGATTGACGGCTTGACGAACTGGTCTTGGGGGTCTGTTGTTTTGGCGGTCTGACGGTCTGGCTTGGCGGATAGAGGTAGCGGTCAATCTGGCTTGGCGGACTGACGGTTTAGCAAGTCCTTGTGGTTTGACAAATCCGCAGTGCAGTCTTTGCGGTTTGGCAAGCCGCTGTTGTCGACCAACATCCCGATGTGCTGTCCTAGTGGTTTGTCTTTTCTAGTTGCGGTCTGGTGGCAACCCGCAGATGCGGTCTAGTGACAACCCAGATTGGTGCTTGACGATTTCCAGCTAGCCGTGTAGCAGATCTCCAGTTGTATAGCCTTGTGGTTTGACCTATTCAAACCGCATAGTCCGTGCGGCTTGTGTTTGGTCTCACATCACCTGTTGTATTTTCCTCTTTCCCCCATTTTTTATTAATAAAGGAGCATACTTTTGTATTATTTATCTTTTGGAGTAATAAAATTTGCCTTTTGGCTCTTTTTACATAGTATCAGAGCTAACCGATCTTTTTCTTCAGATTGATTTTTCAGGCTTCAGGTGGTTCGAGCGGGCTCTTGTTTTCTTATCGCCCGCTCTTCTTTCTTCTCTCTTAAACCACGGTCTTCTTCTCTTTTTGCGGTTTGTTTTCTTTTAACCGCGGTCATTTCTCCTTTGTTTCGGTTTGCTATTCGGTCTCTTGATTCGAGCTCGCAGTCTTTTTTCTAACCGCTTGCGGTCTCCCTCCTGCCCTCCCTTGGCTGGTCGCGCTTCTTGCGACTTGTTTTTTGCTTGCACTCTCTTTTGTGCTCCTACGATCTTGATGTGATCATGTGGCCCTGCTGTGTTCGCGCGTTCTCCTGCTTTGCTCGCTTTCTTACACCAGTTCTTTTCCGGCTTCTCATTCAACCGTGCGGTTTGAGTATTTCTGCCGGCCTTTTTTTACTTTGTCGCGGTCTTCTCTCTCTTTGCTATTCGCTCGTCCTGCGGCTAGCGCCCTTCTGGCTTTCTTTTGCGGTTTCCTCTTAACCGCTTTGTTCACGCGGTCTCCCAGTCTTCTTTTACGTAGCTCTCTTCGCGTCTTTTGTGGTCTTGCTGTTTAACCATGCAGTTAGAATTTCTCTGTCCATTTTTTTCTCTTTCTGTGGAGGTTTCTGCCTTTTCTCTCCCCATGAGGTCGACTTCTCTTGTCTCCTCAGCAGGGAGTGCTCATTTGGCCACATAAGTGGCTTATTGACTCTGGAGCTACTTGTCATATGACCGACAATTCTCTTTTGTTCTCCTACTTGAACAAACATAATCGGGTATCTCCAGTCATTGTTGCAGATGGTACTTCATTTCCTGTGTATAGTAGTGGTACTGTGCAACTCACTCCGTCTTTGCGGCTTGAGGACACTCTCTATATTCCCGATTTTTCGTGCAATTTACTGTCTGTTCATGCTCTCTGCAAACAGTTAAACTGCATGGTTACTTTTACTTCCCGTACTTGTTCTTTTTGTGATTCTGTCTCCAAGGACACGATTGCTACTAGGACTGCAAGTGGTGTCCTCTTGTTTTTTTATAATGTTGTTGCTCTTTCTGCTTCTACTTCTCTTCTGCAGTGGCATCTTCGTCTTGACCATCCTCTGCTCGCCTCATCTACCAACTTCTCTCAGATCTACATCAAGGGGAGTCCTCTGTGAATTGTGAAGATTGCCAGCTTGACAACACCACCGTTCTTCCTTTCCAACAAGACAAGGGCGTAGTTCTTCACGTCCTTTTGAACTAGTTCACTCTTACATCTGGGGTCCCTCTCCTACTAGCACTGTTGGTAGAGGTAGTTTGTATTTTGTTACCTTCATTGATGATTTCTCCAAGTGTATTTGGTTGTACCTCTTAAAAGAGCGCTCTGAACTTTATTATGTATTTACCGCCTTTTATAATGAGATCCGCACAGAGTTTAATGTACCTAGTAAAGTTCTTCGTACTGATAATGCTAAGGAATATCTCAGCCGTCAATTTTTAGATTTTTACGCAAGTTACGGTTTACTTCATCAAACTACCTGCCCTTATACTTCTCAACAGAATGACGTTGAACGCAATAATCGTCATCTCCTGGATGTTGCTCGCAGCCTTCTCCTACAAATAAATGTTCCACATGCATATTGGGGTTATGTTGTGTTTCTCTCCTGTTATCTCATCAACTGTATTCCCTCATCGGTTCTTCAGGGCAAGTTGCCATTCTCCATTTTATATCCAGGAGCCATATCATTTCCTTTACCTCTACGAGTTTTTGGTTGTACGACGTTTGTTCACATATATTCTCCTAGTCGTGACAAACTTTCTCCTCATTTTTGTTAAGTGCATATTTCTTGGTTATTGTCCGACTTAGAAAGGGTATCGCTGCTTTGATACCCTTCTCCGCAAACAGTATGTTTCAGCTGATGTCACCTTTTTTGAAGATACGCAATACTTTTTTCTTGCTTCCTCTCTTTTGCCATCTAATGCCTCCTTTTCTATACCTATTGTCTTGGCACCTCTGCCTGAGCCACTTCTTTCCACACCTATTCCTATTACACCGTCTATTTCTCTCGATACTGCTACTTTGCCTTTGGATCCATCCATGCTAGTTCCTTAGCCAGCCACATCTCCTAACGCTGGGTCTGCTACTGAAGACAAGACAGATCTTGATCTTCCTATTGCCCTACGGAAGGGAGTACAGACATGCACTAAACATTCCATTAACGTTGTTCTTTCATATGCTCAACTTTCTCTGGCTGGAAAGTGTTTTGCTCTTGCTATATCTACTAATGTCACCCTGGCCACATATCGAGAGGCTCTTGGCATCCCTCATTGAAAAGCTGTCATGAATGAAGAAATGAAGACCTTAACCGAGATGAGTACTTTGACTCTTGTTCCCACATCTCTCGACGCAGATGTGGTTGGTTGTCGGTGAGTCATTGTCATCAAGTATCGTCCGGATGGTACTGTTGACCGCTATAAGACTAGGCTTGTTGCCAAAGGCTTTACTCAGACGTATGAACGATATGATGTTGACTTCCTTGATACCTTCTCCCCAGTTGCTCGCATCAACACAATCCGTGTTCTTTTCTCTGTAATGGTTAACAAAGGCCGAGAGATGTCTTAGTTAGATGCGAAGAATTCCTTTCTGTATGGTGATCTGCAAGAAGTGGTTTACATGGAGCAACCTACTACGTATGTTGCTCAGGCGGAGTCTCAGGTGTGCAAGCTACGAAAGGCGATTTACGGTCTCAGCAGAGTTCACGGGCTTGGTTCGACAAGTTCAGTGGTGTTGTCTCTCATATTGGATTCACTCGGAGTTCTACTGATCATTCTCTTTTCATACGCAAGACTACTAAACACCCAGTGATTATTGCTGTTTACGTGGATGACATCCTCCTTACTGTTAATGATAAAGAGGGAATTGATCTGGCAAAAATATACCTTCAACGACATTTTGTTACTAAGGATATGAGAACTCCTAAGTAATTTCTGGGAATTGAGATTTTGGGAAAAAACAACTCTGTGGTGCTTTCACAGCGTAAGTATGTGTTATGTCTCTTAAAAGAAACTTATCTTCTTGGGGCGAGACCTGCTCATTGTCCGATGGCCGTTGGTGATGACAAGGGGTGGACTGAACATTCTCCTCTTCTTCCAGATAGTACTGTGTACAGACGACTAGTAGGAAAACTCATCTATCTTACTGTTATCAGACCAAATATTTATTATGCAGTATGGAAGGTCAGTCAATTTATGCAAGCTTCCAGAGAGTCATATTCGTTCAGCTATGAAAATTCTGGAATATGTGAAAGGGTCTCCAGGAAAGAGGTTATTATTTCAAAAGCATAATCATTTGAAAATTGAAGCATATTACGATACCAGCTATGTCGATTGCAAAGAAGATAGAAAGTCTATATTAGGTTTTTGCACATTTGTAGGAGGAAATATTGTTAATTGGAAAAGCAAAAAATAGCCTGTGATTTTCAGGTCAAATGCTGAAGCTGAGTACAGCAGCATGATTTCAACAACTTCAGAGTTGAAATGGTTACAAGCACTTATGCTTGACTTGAGAGAAGTCTATGATCATCCTCTTCCTATATTTTGTGATAACAAAGCCGCCATTACATATCCAAGAATCCACTTTTTCATGAGAGCATAAAACAAATTAAAGTTGACTGTCATTTCATTAGAGAAGAGATATTGAAGAATCAAATCTGCACTTCATTCGTCACTTTCGACAAATAACTGACACACATCTTCACAAAACCAGTTCCCCCTTCTCTTTTGGATGTTTGTAGCAAGCTGGACATGATTGCCATATATGCTCCAACTTGAGGGGGAGTGTTAGAGCTTGGCGGTTTGACGGACTGGTCTCAGCGATTTGTTGATCTGGCGGTCTGGCTTGGCAAACAAAGAGATTGGCGGCTTGGCGGACTGGTCTCGGCGGTCTGGCTTGGCGGACAGAGATAGCGGTCAATCTAGCGGCTTGTCTTGGCGGACTGGCGGTTTAGCAAGTCCCGACGGTTTGACAAATTCGCAGTGCAGTCTTGGCGGTTTGGCAAACCACTGTTGTCGGCCAGCATCTCACTGTGTTGTCCGGGTGGTCTGTCTTTTTTAGTTACGGCTTGGTGGCAACCCGCAGATGCGGTCTAGTGAAAACCCAGATTGGTGCTTGACGGTTTCCAGCTAACCGTATAGCAGATCTCCAGTTGTATATCCTCGCGGTTTGACTTATTCAAACCGCATAGTCCGCACGGCTTGTGTTTAGTCCTACATTGCATGTTGTATTCTCCTCTCTCCCTCATTTTCTATAAATAAGGGGGCATACCTTTGTATTATTTATCTTTTTGGAGCAATAAAATTTGTCTTTTAGTTAGCTTTTTTACACCATCGCCGGATTCCTCTCCGGGATTGTATCAATTTGGTTCTACCTGCCTCACCTCCCGCCATTCCGCCACCGGTGCTCTAGATCATCTGTGCAATTTCAGGAAAAAAGCCTCCGATTCCATCCCGGTCTAGCCGTTTTTGCCTATTCCGCATGTCTCGCTCGTTCCGCTCGGCGACAGTGTCTCCGACTGCGCCTTCCGCTCGTTTCGCCAGTTCCGCTCGGCTACATGGCCGCTGACCACGCCTTCCATGCCCGATCTGCCGATGAAGTCGCCGATCGTCTCCTTTTTGCCCAATCGATCGCAGGAAGCCGCTAACCGCTTTGACCGACCCGAATCTTCCCCTGGAAGCCTCTTATTTGCCTTTTCCGCCCACGATCTATCGCAGGAAGGCCTTTCTATCCGTTTCCCTCCGCCAGATCTGTCGAGTGAAGGTCGCTACGCCTCTGTTTCTACCAATCTCAGCAAGATCCGCCCCTTACCAGCCGTCGTTGTTCGTCTCATGCCCCATGACTCCTAACACCTGCTCTGTCGACGACCCTCCTTCCGATGCCGACATCGACACCTTGAGCCACCGCGTAGAGGCTCAAGAACAACTTGTCTCTCTCGCACGCTTCTCTTCTCATCCTCCACTCCTAGATTGACTCCCTCCGAACATCCGCCGCCGTCGTTTCCGCCACGTCTGGCTTCGGCTCACCCGCGGACGTCGTCTCTCTCCTCGGCGCCGGTCCTCTGCCCATTTCCCCCCGAACCACTCCCCCGACAATTATGGGCCGGTTCGTCCTTTCCCTCGACATTCTTTCCTTTGTCGGCGTCGACCTAATGAGGTAGATTGGCAAGGCAGAGCAATATTTCGACCTCAACTACACACCGGAGCAGGACAAGGTGTCTACGACTATGGTCGGCCTGGACGGCTCGGCCCTCCACTGCGCTCGGTGGCTCTTCCAATCCAACCTGTGCCTTTCCTTGCCCGAGCTCAAGCAGGAGATGATTCGGCGGTATGACACCTGCAACTCTGGCTCCTCCGTTATCGAGCGTCTTTGCGGCGTCCGTCTGACAACAGGCTTAGACGACTATGTTGATGAGTTTTCCCCTCTGGTCTCTCATGTTCCCGGGCTACCCCCCCGATTATTATCTGGGCTTCTTCATGCAGGGTCTACTGCCAAATATCCACTCTCGTCTCCGCACACACCATCCTCACACAGTCTCTGACGCCATGGACTTGGCGGGTCTGGTGGAGGCCGACCTTTCGCCCCGGCCACCTGCTTCTATGGTCCTCTGCCACCAGCCCTGACCGCCTTGGCGACCTCCAGCCACGACTCTTCCACCGCGAGCGCTGCCTTGGGGAAACCAGCCGAGCCGCCCACCGACCACCAGTGCCTCTCGAACAATGAGTACAATGAATTTCGCAGCAAGGGTCTCTGTTTTCGATGCCGCCAACCGTACTCCCCCAACCATGAATGCTATGTGAAGGAATTCCACGCCATCATTGGTGACGTCGACCCTGAGGTTACCCTGACTGACTTTGAGGCCCCGAAGCTCTCAACGAGGGATCCACCTCTTGACTCCACCACAACTACGTTCCACCGGTTCGAGCTATCTTGCGCCTTGACGGGCGGGATCTCCGGCCAATAGACCATGCAGCTCTCGGGCACACTGCGGGATCGCCCGATCATCATCATGGTGGACAACGACGCAAGCCACAACCTCATCTCTGAACACTTGGTGCAGCAGTTCCGTCTTCCCTTAGTTCCCTTCCTGGATGTTGCGGTCTGTTTGGTCTGCGGGATCGCCGGATCATCATCATGGTGGACCAATTATGACATTTGCACAAGATTTAAATTTTTTTTGTTTATTAATTGCGTGTCTGAAATAATTGCATGATTGAATCATTCACGAGCATTGCACTAGAGTTTATAGTTAGTCATCAAAAGTTCCTCGAATTGCATGCTGATATTCATCCACATCTTCGTTTTAAGATTTATCGTAGGCTCATTGCATTCATCACGTAATCATTTGCATTTCATCCAGGGTTGGCTTCACATTCTCAATCTATAAATTTGTCTTTCATCAAATTGGTATTAGAGCTCCAGGTTCGGGATTTATTTTGATAAACAGTCATTGAGTCTGTAGATTTCTCCTCTATTTGAGGATTTTGAGTGTATGTATACCCTATCCCATAGAGCCTCTTCTGAGAGATACCCATGTTATTATGATGATGATTCTCGTTCGCAACACACCACTTCCATAGATAGTATTGACCCCTCAACGTGATTCCACTATGCTGGATACGATCACTACGATGATTTTTGACGCCCCTATCCCCGTGCACGAGCGGACAGTGTTGAACCTTCTGAACATTTTGATTATCTTAGGGATGATTACGTGTATCATCATTACGAGAGAGATGTCGAACGTAGGTTTCGTGTTGTTGCCCCATCGCTTGACGATTCATCGAGTCTAGAGTCTTTTAGCCATTGACTCATGAATATGAAATATTATTTCGATCATTTTTAATTATTTGGTGAGCACCGCATCAAATTTGCGAATCTTAGACTTATAAATCAGGAAAGAGCATATTGATGTAGCATTGAGAGGAACTGCGAGCGAGAACGTCTTTACCGCATCACTATTAGTTCCAAATTCCATACTCGCTCTCCCAAATTCCATACTCGGGATCTCGCCCATCGTCAACCTCAACAACCTCGGTAAACTGGCGCCTTGGACACTCGGACGATTTATGTCCAGGCTCCATGCACTTATAACACCGAAACACAGGCCTAGAGGTGGCAATCTCCTTCCCCTTCAAGGAAGTCGAAGAAGGACCCGCCGGGGCAGGAGCTGGCAACATAGGTCTAACCGTAGAAGGTAGGCCCGAAGTAGGAGATGTACTCGTCCTAGTGGTCGATGTCGAGGATGAGGAATAGTGTGTCCTGTCCGTAGTTTTCTGACCGGATGTCCTCTGAAGGGCCTCCACTTGTCGTGCCCGGCTAGAGATCTCTCCAAGGTCCCGGAAATCATGTAACTCTAACTGGTCACGTATCGCGTACCGTAGCCCGTTCAGATAACGGGCCACAACCATGTGGTCTTCCTCCTTTAAATCTAAACGTGATTGGAGGACCAGGAATTCGTTAGTGTACTCGTCAATGGTTTGTTTATCTTGTCGTAGGTTATGATACATACGGTACAATGTCTGCAAGAAATCAGCGGGGACGTACCTCCTCTTGAGTTGAGTTTTGAACTCAACCCAGGTGGTGATAGGTGGGTGTCCCATCGTGAAACACATCCGTTCGACTTGCCCCCACCAAGTGAGTGCTGGACCCTTTAGCTTCAAGGTAGCATACTCCACCTGCTGGTGGGCAGGTGTGCGCTTCCAGCTGAGGAATCGCTCGAGTCGCTCACACCAATCAAGACACACCTCAGGCTCAAGTGTACCTTCAAAGCCCCCAACGTCCAATTTAATACCGGTATCCCATCTAGGGGGATTCCTATTATCCTGATATGCTTGTTGAGGTTCCGGTGATGGTGGTGTGGGAGGTCGTGCAGGAGGGGTAGGGGGTTGAGCAGCAAGTCCCCCTAAATGATATTGGGCTTCCAAGTTATTAACCGTGGTACGCAATCCTATCATAACTTGGTTTGTGTCCCTCACAGAGAGGGTGAGTTTAGTGATAGCGGTCATAAGTTCTTCCATTCGTTTTCCTATGTCTCCCACACTACCCTCCAGGTGCTCCACTCGTGATTCCATAGGCAACTTAACACTAGCAAACTTAGGAATTACGTACAAGCAAGCGCTCGGTTATCCCACAATGAGAGTGAGATATCCCAGCAGCCACACCAAATTGATGCAAATAATTCCTAAGGATAGACGCAGTCGACAACGAGACGATTTTAAAGTAAGGCACGACTCAACTAACGGAACTCTATCACACGGGGTAAAACGAACGGTGAGGCATGATTAGGGTGAGCGCATGCCACAATGGGTTAAAATCACTTTGCTGAAATTAAGCATAATAAATTTGCAAGTAAATTTAGGAGTGAGGGAAAGGGTAGATCTCACCAAGGGGGCTTGCCCGTTTCTGATTCTTCCGATACTATAAGCAGTTGCACTTCGAGCTTTCCAATGGAGTTGCGGTGGAGGGGGAATCGGGGAGGTATTAGGTCCGGGGCTTGAGGTGGAGCTGGGGAAACGGAGGGGTTGCCGGGTCGGGGCTTGAGGTGGAGCTAGGCAACGGAGGAGATGCCGGGGTTGCCGGGTCGGGGCTTGAGGTGGAGCTGGGCAACGGAGGGGATGCCGGGTCGGGGCTTGAGGTGGAGCTGGGCGACGGAGGAGATGTCGGGGTTGCCGGGTCGGGGCTTGAGGTGGAGCTGGGCAAACGGTGGAGAAGCTGGAGACCGGGCGGGACGGGAGGCGCGCGGGCGGTAGCTGCTGCAGCGGAAGAAGATAAAGCGGGAGGCGGGTTTTACCGAGAGAGAAAGCCTCAATCTCGATATTTTCCCAGCCACCCCAATTAGGGCAACCCCACTTCATATTTATAGCTGAAATTCCCCTTCCTCCTTAATTAAAAGAAAATAATTTCATCCTCCTTAATTAAAAGACATTAATTTCAGCTAAGGATTTCTAGACAAAATGAAATGCGACGACTCACCCCAGCCATACCCAACCGGACCAATCCATTCAGGGTCACGCGAGGTGGTCAGTCTCACGCGCCGGTACATAATACGAGAAATTGTAAACGTACTCAATGTTGTGGATAGCGGATCGCTCTTCAATATGTTGTGGGGCCAATTATATGTTAGCAAGGAATAAGGAGATCGGACGGCTCAAGGTTTATTTATCCAAATCCGACTGTTAGAATCACTGAAGTATGATTTCAATTATCTTCTTAATGGAACTAGGGCATCTGACGTAACCATCCCTTGACAATGGCCATGGTGGTCGTCGGAAAATTCATAGGGGCAAGAGGCGATGATTATCTAGACATTTTGTCACCATTTCCGGTGACAGGAGTTCATTAAGGGTCGGTGGGGAAGTTACTTACAACCCCTACTATGTCCAAGGACCCGTTAGCAGCTGTGGGAGGCCCCGGGATGGCTTGATGCCAACGATTCGTAAGTGAGAGCCCATAGGCAGAATGAGAGCTTTTATATCAAGAATCCAAAATCTAGAGCGGTTGGGGGTTGAGGGGTTAACTCACATGTGATTTGATGAGGTCACTGATGGTGCTGTAGTGGAGCTCCAGGTCCAAACCAAGCCTGCGTATTTTTGTTTGTGTTGATTTCTTCATCGTCGGAGTATTGTCCCGATAGTGTTCATCTGCAGGAAGTCAAGGCAGTAACCAAGATTGTCAGGATCGCGATCCAGATCATAGGGTCTTACGATACAGATTTTGTAAATCGATCCTGATTTTATAAAGTGATCCTCAATCCGACCCTACTATCAGATCCGATCCTATCTCGAAACGATCTCATCTAGGATCTCGATCTTGACAACCTTGACAGTAACTACATCTCTTTGTGATGGAATAATCTTCAGCCCTAGTGAGGTAGATAGAGAGGTGAATGGAGATCAAGATGAATAGAGCTTTGACGGCCATAGAGGGATGAAGTAGTGTTAGGGATTTCAATAGTTTGCTTTATATAGGGTATACCTAACGTAAGCTTTTGATCGCCGACCTAGGGAATTGGTTCGGCTTTGATCAAGAAATAGATAATTAATTCATTGATTAATGAAATCAATAATGGCCACCCAGTCCAAACAAGCTCAAAGCTAGTCCCGAGTGGGCCCATTGAGTTTGTATAAATAACAAGAGTTCATTGCAACAGACTAGGGTCGATTCCGTGTCCGTTTACTCAAAATCATACTTTCGATATGCCACTTATTTCCAAACCACCCATTTTAGTCAACTTTCACAATTCTCATCAGAATGAGGTGAAACAAACGTCATTTTGTACACATTGATCACATCAATGCAAATGTCGCAAATCGGGATCAATTCCGACTCCATTTTCCCAAAATTTCATTTCAGAGTCATCACGTAGTTCAAGACATCGCATTTTAGTAAACTCAATTGTACATCAAAATATCATGGCAATGAACATTCTTGCATTTTTATTGATCCCAAAAGTGTAATGTCGCAACTATGATCAATCCCAAATCAATTTACCCAAAATACCACTATAGTTCAAGTCGTGTGTACAATGCGTTGTAATCAGAACAGTAAGCTGATAGGGTCACCTTGACCTCGACTATACCCATTAAAGGGGTCCATTGACCCGTCAAAATTGGGATGTTACAATTAAAATAGTCCATCTTCCTCAAGCCAGAAAAGGAGTTTGCACATAGTCCCGATGGAGTTTGGTTCGTCACAATTAAAATAAAGGCTCTTGGTGCGACGTTCTGCTATCTTCTATCATGATGATCTTTTGAAGAACGGCATCTGCCCCATCCCCTTGCCTTTGGCGCAAGAACCACATGAACGGTGGGAGGGGTGGACTATCCCTTGCCTCTGAATGGGCCCTCTCCTTCACGTTGTATGGTTGATCCATCGCTAACCACTTTTCGGAAATATATGCTAGGCCCATTGCAATGCTGAGATGAACTCCAAGTCGAGGCGAAGTTTCTCTCGTAGGCTCGTTGTGACTATGGGCACTTGATGCTTAAGTAAAATAGTGAAAGCCCGTGCTAGCAAAAACTAAAATTTCTCCAAGTAGTCGCCGACGAATACCGTTTGTTCGAGGGAAACAAGCTAGTCACTAGATTGTTGCGAAGGGGGCGTCCAAACCGTAATTTGCAGTTGTGCTTAAAATCACGCCAATTCAGGTTAGAGTTTTCATGTTGTAGTTGCACGTACTAGTGTTGTGCAAATCCTCTGAGGTGAAATGATGCTAAACTTATCCATTCCTTTTAGGGAGGGTGTTGATTGGTGAAGAACTACTCACATCTAGTGATCCATGCTGACGGGTCTTCCCATTTGTTGAAGAGGGGAACGCCTAATTTTAGTATTTTACATAATGTGGAATGCCACGTCTTTGGAGCAGTTTCCTGAAAATTTGAACGGTTTGTGAGTCAGCCTCCATGGGTGGAACTAGCTGTGGGACAGGGCGACAATGCATGTCTAGACATTAGGATAGGAAGGACAAAGAGGCTACCAGCGGGGTCAGGAGCAGGCATGTGACCTGTGAGATTGTTTGAATCTGGTAATGAAGCAGATTGATGGCCTCGTTGCACTGGGACGAGCGGTCCCCTGCTTGGTCATGATCGGTCAAAGATCAGAATGCACGAGTAAACTCCCATGGAATGTCTGTCATGTTAATCGACGAGTGGTACTATAGTACGACATATCAGGCTTCTATAGGCGAGACACTTGGCATGAAGGCGGGCCTAATCAATTGAAGGGGGCACAAACTATAGTTGGTGGTGGTGGCTCTGATGCCAAGTTATGACTTTTTGTTTGAGATCATGTGAGCGTTCACTGGAGGGATAAATATCGGAGATGGTCAGTTCACCTTTTCTTTGATCAAGAGGGGCCTATGATGGAGGGGAAAAGGAAGGACCTATAAGGAGGGGAGTAGCTTCATGGGGTTGGTTGATCGAATGGATGGGTGTTGGGAGGAGAGCCGACCTCGGCCTCTTGATATCGTGCCCTAGCTGTGCACCAATTGAGGGAAGAAGAAAGAGTGAGTTGGAGAGGAATTATCCTCCTTAGCATAAGTAGGGAAAAGGAATTAAAGGTTTCAAATAACAAAAGCGCCCCACACCAAGGCTCAGACAACATAAACTTTCATAAATTAGAGTTTACAACCCCTTTAACGCCTAACAATAGTAAATTGAGAGCAAATTTTTGTAAAGATAATCTAAAATAGTTGTGATAAAGCTAAAGGATGTTTTTTAGGAGAATGATTGCTTCTTTTTATTACTTCGTTGGGTCTGTTGCAACTCAATAGGTTTGTATTGAAGTTTGATAGGAAATCTACATTCTTCAATCACTATTGAGGTTGGGGAAATTTTTGTGAGACCGATATCTGGGAATAAACTTGTTATTGGAAACAATGGGGCTTTGTTTTTCGACCTTTCAACCTTCTAGCACCATCGCTTCTTAAATTGCAGATCTTATTTAATATCAATAACTATTAAAAATAAGGGTTTGTTACTATTTGGTACTTGTTATGTGCCCAAGAGGTGGATTGAGTTACCGGTCGTGGAAGGGAAAAGTATCCGTGGGGTGTCGAACTTCCCTTCCTAGATCCCAAGTGCACAATGGTTGTCAGAGGAGGAGAGCGGAGAGGCGCCAGTTTGGAACCCGTCGGCTAGGGTTGAGGGGGAAAGGAAAAGAATGGGATAAATGGAGAGAGAGAGAGAGAGAGATCTAGAAAAAAGAAGATTACTTTTTGCATGTCCGCCCAAACATCCCTTAAAGGGTCCAAAGCTATTGCCCCCCCCCCCCCACACACACACACTCACTCACACACAAAGCCCACCACCACCACACCCGCTCTAGGTAGATTCGACCCTTGTAATAAATCATCCCCTTGTGCGCGGTCCAAGCGGCGGGAAGAAGGCCGACGTTATATGGCGAAGTAGCTCTGATAAGTCTGCGAAGTGGAGAATGTCCAGACGAATGGTTTTCAATAATCCGGCCGTGGGTAGGAAGATGGAGAAAATGCCTCCTTCAGGGTTGGTGTGGCGACATGAGAGGGAGTTGGCCACACGGTTCAAGGATCCGGCCTTGTACTCCATGCAAAAGTCGAAGCCCAAGAGTTTGCTAACCCATCTTTGCTAGGGCATGGTGTTGTTGCACTGTTCGAGGAGGAACTTCAAGTTGAAGTGGTCCCTCCGGATAAAAAAAGGGTGCCCCCAAAGATAAGGCCTCCAATGTTGCACGGCCTTGACAAGACCACTAAATTCTCGTTCATACGCCGGTAATTTGCGGTGATGATTGTCCATACGACGGTTGAAGTAGGTTATAGGATGACCCACTTGTTGCATGACGGCCCAGTAGCCCTCGCCCGACGAATCACATTCCACTTGGAACTCCGAGGTGAAATTGGATAGTTGAAGCATGGTTGCCGATGTCAAGGAATTATGGAGTGCGTGAAAGGCCTGTATAGCGGTTGCGCTCCAAGTAAATGCATTCTTCTAGAGAAGGGAGACAAGAGGCTTCGCGATTATGTTGTATCCTCGTATAAAGCGACGGTAATATCCGGTGAGGCCAAGAAAGCCCCTATGCCCACTTGGATATTGTTGTATAGACTAGGAGGCCACCGAGTTGAGCTTCTTCGGGTCGGTTGACATGCTCGTGGTTTGCACGATATGTCCACAGTAAGCTACTCGATCCTGGCCAAGGGAGCATTTTGAGGCTTTAAGTACCAGCCGATGTTGGCGAATCAACTGAAAATCACTTGTAGGTGCAGTAGATGCTCGGCCCACGACTTGCTATACACCAGGATATTATCAAAAAACACAAGAACATGTTTGCGAAGGGTTAAAACACTTCCTTCTTTAAAGCTTGGTAGGTAGAGGGGGCGTTGGTGAGCCCGAATGACATTACGAAGAACTCATAATTATTATGATAAGTGAGAAATGCCGTCTTTTCCACATCCACCGGTGTCATACAGACTTGATGGTAGCCCAAATGTAGATCCAACTTAGAAATGAAACACGCTTCGTGCAATTCATCTAAAAGCTCCTCAGCCACCAGAATATGAAACTTGTCTTTGACGGTCTTGGCGTTGAGTTCCCGATAGTCGACACAAAAATGTCATGTACCATTCTTTTTGTTCATTTGGTGCACGGGGGATAAGAACAAAGAAATATTGCGGCAAATGAGCCCTTGTTGTGCCATGACCAAGCATTGACGCTCGATTTCGTCCTTTTGGAGTAAGGGGTAACTGTATGGTCGCACAATCACAGGAGTGGTACCCGGTAAGAGATAGATGCGATGATCGTGACTCCGATGCAGAGGAAGCCTGGTCGGTGGAGAGAAGGCATCGCCAAACTGCTGCAATAACTGCATGTCGTTGGAAATCGGGTTGGTTTCGGTCGGGTTCAACAAGAGTGGTTCGTGAATGAGGAAAGAAGAGTGCCCCCTCCCCGATGGTTGGCCCCACCAGTCCATCAACTAGGTTCCCTTGCGTTGCTGCATAGAGAGGCGGTCGAAGTCCCACGTCAATGGGCTTAGTGCCCGGAGCCAATGAACCCACAAAACTACTTCGAACCCTTGGAGGTCCACAACCAATAGGTCAACATGAAAGTGGTGGGACTCCACTGTGAGTGGGACACGGTGGCACACTCCTGTGCAGTCCATTTGTTGTTTATGGGTACAGATACTTGTATTCTAGGGCGAGGAGTGAGCGCAAGATTATGGTGCGTGGCGGCGGTGTGGCTGATAAAGTTGTGCTGCCAGGCCCATGAGGGTGAGAAGGGTTTGTTTGGTCACATTAATGCGCATCTGAATCATGTGGCCCTCATGAGGACCGAAAATGGCATTGAGAGAGCTCTGACACTCCTGAGTCATGATCGTCCTCTTCGTCCTCCGATGGATCATCGACCTCGATCTAGAATAAGGGCTTGCAGCGGTGCCTGACCCAAAGGGATTATTGTAGATGAAGCACAACCCTTCCGCGCGGTGATCTTTCATCTCAGAAACCGAGAGACAACGAATAAATGGGGGCCGAGAGTTGTCACCCTTTTGGAAAAGATGGCTTGTTGTGTACCCCCTTTAAAGAAACTCATGAGTTCCCGACAGGAAAATTGAGGCCGATCAAGGAGTGGGCGTTTCTCGCAGCCTCGAGTAACGCTCATGGCGGTCGTGAGGAGCTTGAAATTCCACATCCAAGCACAAACGTTTAGGTAACCTGACTGTAAAAATCGGTACTTGTTGCTCTGGTTGCACGTATGGAGCTCATTCAAGTAGAACATGCAAGCGCTCCAAATACTTGTGGAGTGGCCTAGTCTACCGTAGAGCAATGAGGTCGACCGCCCGACGGATTTCCCCCGACGGGCGGCCCAAAATGAAGTGTGCACGCATTCTTGAACCCCTCCCATTAGAGGAGAGGGCATTCGCGGTGGAGCTGTGTAAACCACATTTGAGCAGATTCCATGAGGTGGAAGGTGGCGATACCGAGCTGGTCCTCCCCGGGGGTACACGTTGATTCACAAAGAATAACTCACAATGAGTTAACCAAGTTAGGGGGTCGTCACAGCAGTCAAACACAGGAAAATTCATTTTCACAAACCGAGGAACTCCGCTTCCTTCGGGACGATGTGAGGAGGTTTCCTTATGTCGTGGTTACTCCGGAATCCTTCTGGGAACTCCGCTTCCTTGTTATATGTAGACCACGACAAAGAATAACTTATAAATTGATCTTCTTTACCATCTTGGAGGAATCCGTGGCAAAAATAACAATTTATGAGGTCCTCTGGATTCCTCTTGCAAAAATGCAAGGTAAGGTTTGCCTACATTTCACCCTTGTGGTGGGACCATTCCCCGGACTTGCACGGGGATTCTTTGTGCAAGTCTTCTCTCCCCTGGATTTCTCTCGGTAGATTCCATTTAACTAACCTGTTCGATATGCTGGTTCCATAAATTCTAGTTCACTAACTTGTTCGATCGACAGGTTCTTGTTTACCTCAGATATAGTAAGGAAAAAATATGTTAGTGGTGAATCTTCTCCAAGTCGAATATTCGTGTTTTTATTTTTTGTATTCCACGTGATATGTCGCGTGTTAGTGTTCCTATATATATGAGTGTGTAGGCCGGTTTAGGACATTACAAGGTTAATTCCCAATTTCTACTTGGTATCAGAGGGATTAGGTCTTCCGCCGCTCTCGATCGATCGACGATCCCGCTCGCCCGCTCGTCTCCCGACCGATCGTCGATCCCGCTCGCCCGCTCCAGCCGATCGTCGACCGCTCTCCCGCTCCAGACGATCTTCGCTCGCCTCCGTCGTCGTCGCCAGTCCGCCGCTCTCGCTCGACCGGTCGCCTCTTTCTTAAGACCGTTCCTCTTCCGCGGCGCTCTTCCTTCGGGGGCCTTCTCCGCCCGGACTTCCCCCCCCCCCCCCCCCCCCGCGTCTCCGGCCGTTTGTCCTCCATGTGGCAGCCGGAGACATCTTGCTCACCTCCTCCGGTGTTCCTTCCGGCGTCATGATCTACGGGGGACCCGTTGGAGGCCGTCTTCTCTGATTTGGAGCTCTTCAGTCTCTTCTCCATGGATGATCAATCCACTATCTCCACGGCTCCTCACTTCGGTGTTCCAACCGGTTTGTCTGCCGACCCTCCTCGGAGTCATGGCCAGTCGGGCTCGTTGAATATCACTACTGTTGCCTTGGATGACACGAATTATCTGGAGTGGTCACGGGCGGCTCAACATGCTATTCGCAGCCACCAGTTGTATGGACTTATTGATGGTACCACCGTTGAGCCACCACGTACCGATCCCACATGGAAGAAATGGGATGCGGAAAATTCTTTGGTGGTCTCGTGGTTACTTCACTCGATGTCCCCTCAGGTGTATCGCAGTTATATGCTGTTGGACTCCGCATATGATATTTGGACTCGGGCCCGTGATACCTACTCTCAGGCAGGCAGTTCGATGCAAGTGTATGAGCTCACTCGCCGTCTGGAGTTGAAGCAGGGCATTATGTCCGTTTTTGCCTACTATTCCGAGTTTGAGCGCCTCTATCAGGAACTGGACTTCTTCAATACTTTTGCGACCTCTTGTACTGCTGATGCGCTGGCCCTTCAGAAAGACAAAGATCGTTTTCGTGTCCACGTCTTCCTTATGGGGCTCAACATGGAGTTTGATGTTGTTCGCTTGCATATTCTCCATCGTGAGCCACTTCCCTCTCTTCGGGAGGCCTTCAGCACGCTCCTCAATGATGAGTATCAGCGTCGTGCTCTTGGTGTCACCCCTGCTACTGATCTTTCAGCGCTTGTCGGGACTTCACGCGGACCCCCTCTTTGTAGCCACTGTGGGAAGAAGGGCCATACCAGGGACTCATTTTCGTTTACATCCTCATCTTGCCCCGGCTGGTCGGGGTTCTAGCACTCAGGGTCGTGGTGGGCACCGTGGTGGTGGCCGTCAATCTGGTGATCGTCCTCAGTTTTCTGCACACTCTACTTAGGTTCAGGAGGACACCTCCGGAGGCCTGTCTGCTGTCGAGTTAGATTCTCTCCATCGCATGCTGCGCTCCCACACTGACTCTCCTGTTGTTGGTTCCCATGTTGTTGTTGTTACTTCAAGTCTCTCCAGTGCTCATGTTGTGTCCTCCTCCCCTTCCGAGTGGATTATTGACTCGGGTGCGACCGATCACATGACTGGTTCTGCCTCAGGTTTTACCTTCTATACTCCTCTTTCTGGTCATGATAAGGTTATTGCTGCTAATGACTCTCTCTCCGCCATCGCTGGTAAAGGGACTGCCTCCTGCTCTCCCGACCTATCACTGTCCTCTGTGTTGCATGTCCCGTCTTTTCCTCGCAATTTGCTTTCCATTAGTCACTTAACTGCTTCCTTAAACATTTTTGTGACCTTCTTTCCTGATGTTTGTGTGTTTCAGGATCTGGATACGAGGCGGACGCTTGACAGTGGTAGGAACGTTGGTGGATTGTACTTGATGGACCAGTCTTCTTCCAGTGCTTTTTCCTCCACCAGATCTCTGACTCTACATGATATTCAACGCTGGCACCATCGTCTTTTCCACCATTCGCCTCTTTATCTTACTAAATTATTTCCTGTTTTTCACTCTTTAATTCAGTCTTTTTCTTGTGATGCATGTGAACGCTCTAAACATGTCCGTCAGAGTACTAGTCATGTGTTTGGCCCTTTTCTTTGTCCATTTGATGTTATTCACTCTGATGTTTGAGGCCCGTCTCCCGTGTTATCTTTATCTGGTTATAAATGGTTTGTTACTTTTATTGATTGTCATTCCTGCGTTACGTGGGTTTATCTGTTTAAAAAGAAAAGTGATGTCCTTTCCTGCTTTCAGACGTTTCATAAGATGGTGAACCAATAATTTGGTGGCACAATTCGGGTGTTTCGTAGTGATAATGGTGGAGAATATGCTGACTGGAGTGTTTTTGGGGCATATCTATCTAATTATGGCAGCATATATCAAACCACGTGCGTCCACACTTCCACCCAAAATGGGGTGGCCGGACAAAAGAATAGACACTTGCTGGAGGTCGCTCGGTGCTTACTCCTTGCTATGCACCTTCTCAAATCCTATTGGGGTGATGCAGTTCTCACAACTGCTCACCTCATTAACCGTCTTCCGTCTCGTGCCCTTTCATTTAATACGCCCCTATCGCGTCTTGCCAAACAACACATCGTCCACACCTCTCATATTGCTCCTCGTATCTTTGGCTCTGTCTGCTTTGTCCATGTTCATACCCCGCATCATGATAACTTGATGCGCGTTCCCTGCGGTGTATTTTCGTTGGGTACGCCCCTACCACCAAAGGGTATCGTTATTATCACCCTCCGACTCGACGCTACTATTGCACTATGTATGTTACATTTCGTGAGGGGGAGTCGTACTTTCGTCCTCGTCAGGGGGAGACGAGAAGTCACAGTGACGAGAACATCGAATCTCTTCTTCCAATTGTTGCCACTCCTCTTCCTTCCACTTCCGCTCCACCTATATTATACACGTACTCACCTCGTCCCAGGACTGTTGAGCAAGTGCAGACTGTGAATGTTCCGTCAGTGCCAGTGACTGTCTCAGCTCCAGATTCAGATGATGACCTCCATGTTCCTCTTGCACGTCTTATAGGTAAATGGGGTGGCACCAAACACCCCATTGCTAATTACATTTGTTATACTCATTTATCTCAGGCTCATAAAGCCTTTATCTTCTCTCTGTCATCTATTGTGATTCCTAAGACATGGCAGGAGGCTGTTTAGATACCTGAATGAAAATAGGCTATGAAGGAGGAATTGAGTGCCTTGGATAAAAATAAAACATGGCGGCTCACTAGTCTTCCCCCTGGGAAGCGAACATTCGGATCCCGTTGGGTCTTCACCGTCAAACAGAACCAAGATGGGGTGGTGGAGCGATACAAATCACGTTTAGTGGCCCGAGGATATACCCAAGCTCAAGACATTGACTACCAGAAGACCTTTGCTCCTGTTGTCAAGATGAACTCAATCTGTGTGTTTCTTTCTTGTGCTGTGATTCGTGGATGGGAGCTACTGCAACTCGATGTCAAGAATGCATTCCTGCATGGTGATTTGGAAGAGGAGGTCTATATGGATATTCCTCCGGGCCTTGATGTCAAAAAGTCCAACCAGAGGGTCTGTCGGCTGCTAAAATCCCTGTATGACCTAAAACAGTCTTCGAGAGCGTGGTTTGGGCGTTTTAACAAGACCATGCTACGTCTTGGATATACTCAAAGTCAAGCTGATTACACCCTCTTCAGCAAGAGGAAGGGTACTATGATTTCTATCCTTATTGTGTACGTGGACGACATCATCATTATCGGAGATGACTTGGATGAGATCAAGTACTTGAAAAAACAACTGGATGAAGAATTTGAAGTCAAAGATCTGGGAAAGCTGAAATATTTTTTGGGAATTGAAGTTGCAAGGTCCCGGCAGGGGATTTTCATCTCCCAAAGGAAGTATACTCTTGATCTTCTGGAGGAGACTGGGATGCTTGAGTGTGCTCCTGTTGACACTCCAATTGAGGCTAATCATAAGATTGATGCAGATATTAGTGGGGAGAAAGCGGATGCCTCAAAATACCAACGACTGGTTGGGAGGCTCATTTATCTATCCCATACTCGCCCGGATGTCACGTATGCGGTGGATGTCCTAAGCCGGTATATGCACTCCCCTACGTTACGTCATCAGCAGACAACCTTTAGGGTGTTGCGATATCTCAAAAATACACCCGGGCGAGGGATTCTGTTCAAGGCAAATCAGTCGTTGGTGGTTGAGGTATTTACTGATGCTGATTGGGCTTATAGTCAAGATGACAGAAAGTCAACCACGGGGTACTGCACATTTGTGGGAGACAACCTGGTTTCATGGAAGAGCAAGAAGCAGAACGTGGTTGCTCGCTCAAGTGCCGAAGCAGAATACAGAGCTATGACTCAAGTCGTTTGCGAAGGACTGTGGTTGAGAACCATTCTCCATTATTTGGGCCTTCAGGTGAACAAACCTATTACTATCTATTGTGATAACAAGGCTGTCATCAGTATTGCACACAATCCAGTTCAACATGACATGACCAAACATGTGGAAGTTGATAGACACTTCATCAAAGACCACCTCGATAAGGGGAATATCTGCACTCCGTTTGTGAGCTCATTTGATCAGCTTGTCGATGTCTTCATCAAGGGGCTAAGCTGCGACAACTTCAAGAACAATACTGACAAGTTGGGAATGATCAATATATATTTCCAACTTGAGGGGGAGAGTTGAATATTTGTGTTTGTATTTTATGTATTCCACGTGATATGTCACGTGCTAGTGTTCCTATATATATGAGTGTGTAGCCCGGTTTAGGTCATTACAAGGTTAATTCCCGATTTCTACTCCATTTATGTGATCTCTCTGCAAATGTGTCACGGATTCCTGTTTGCCTGCTCTGTTTAGTATGTGTTAGGTCCGTGGATAAAAAAATTGTAGTGCTTGCAGATAGTAAAAATCATTATATAGCGGATTATAATTTGCCTATAATACTTTCCTAAAAATATTATGATCTCATTTTAGTCATCTGAATTATTTTTCTCTGTCGAATAAAATTATTTATATTGTTATGGTCACCATTGATGCAAATCTTATATGTTCTTGCTTGAATTTTTTTCTCTTCTCAGCCTTATCCTTATCCTCAACTATTTAGGTTGGTTTTGTGGATCTCTCTAAGTTCCACGTATGGTGTTAAGTCTATTTTCCGTGATTTTATTTAACTTCTTGGAGTTTTTAACCATTATAGGAAAATAAATTTACTTTTCCAACTTTCTTTTCACTAGCGCGGAGAAAAGGGAAAAAGAAACAAGATCTTGCGAAGGATGCAGGTTTTCATCCCCCAACAGGGGTTTCATCGACCTGCTTGTTACTCCAATGCTATGTCTACATTTCAGAAGGATTGACCATGGTAAACTATTAGAATCTAAGTATTCAACCTAAAACCAATTTGGGATAGTTCTCTACACACATACTCACGTGTAGGGTCTTCGACCCATGATTTTTTTTTAACTGGGTGATGTGAAGGTTAGCCGTTATGGTTTAGCCTACTCCGATTTCATGTTATCCAACCTAAAATTGATTGGTTGTAGGTGTAGGGCCCATGATCTATATTAAGTGCATATGATTATGTCAGCTTCTCAATGTTAGATTATTCTTAACATAAACATTTCTCCATACTCATTAAAACACTTAAATCTATACCAAATAAGTCGTTAACCGGGACCGCCCCTATAATTTTGCAAAACTACAAATTGGACGCCTTTATCTTTTGAAATTACATAAACCTCGCTGTAAGGTTTACATTTCATAGCATGATATTTATGTGCATGCATGTTATGAAAAGTAAAATCAGTGGGGAAATTTTGGTTATTACAAAAGATAGAGGGATGCAATTTTTAATTATGTTAACTTACAGGAGATATTTGTGTAATTAATACTATACATAAATGACACACTGAACTCTATATGTGCAGATGCTGGCAGCTTTGCATAATGAAAGACACAGTTTCCAAATTTCAAGCCCTTTTAATAGTGAGCATGAGGTATATATTTATATATATATATATATATATATATATATATATATATATATATATATATATATACTATCTGTACTGCCTTAATTCTGCATTTCATTTTTATTAATGTGCACTCTAAGTGAAGTGCCCTTGTAGAGATTTATTCAGCACTTCGAGCTTCTCCAAAGGGCTAATGTTCCTCAGCATATTTCCTACCATCTATTCAAAGAATCAACCGCTAATGTTCAAATTTCCGTGAGTATAAGAATGAACTATTCGCATTTTATGTTAATTCTCAGTTGCTCATCAACCTACCTATACACTGAAATCCCGTGAATCAGAATGTTCTGAAGCACAATTACTTCAAAGAAGTTCAAAGGATCATAACCTCTCTGCGAGGTAGTTTTGCACGGGACCCAGAAAGATTGTTAGAACTCCACCGACTCGAGCAAGTTGTGGATCATAACCGCGTAGCCTTGGGCGTGATCGAGCGAGTCGGCGCAAATGATGTGTCTCTTGAAATCTCTTTCGAGTTCCCATACCACCCTTATTTTGCAGTCGCAGTGGTCAAGAGATCATAAAATATTCTGATGGAGGTAACCAATTTTGCATAATAAGGCAATAGATTTCAGAGATAGTCCTATTCTTATTCTGTCAAAAGGCCCAATTTCTTGTCATAAGATGGGTAGATCTTGTGCATTATAGGGGTTGTATTAATTACAAAATTTGTGGAAATTTTTATCTGTATTTACTGTAAGTTTTTATTGAAATGATAACAGAAGGATTCCTTCTGGCAATAATGAAGGAACAGATTCTTCATTATTTGGAAAAATGTTTGTGATTCTGTTGTCGAAATTTAGACCTAGTTGCATGCATTTCTTCACTTGAAAATTTTCTATGAGTTCTTAGAATTATATAGATTATTCTATAATTTTCTACTCATGTGGTTGAAAATGTGTCCGGAATTAGGCATAAATTCATAGTTTGTGTCACTAGGCTCCCTTTGGCGGAGCGTTTTTGCTCCGTTGAGTTTGCATAAAAATACTACTGTAATTGAATGCATGTTTAGCATGACAATCGTTATGATCGCCACCAAGAAAAGAAAACTTTTTTCGAACATAAAAGTGGATGAAATTTTTTAGGAGAGTTCGGGCATTCACGAACGACGATTCATAACCACCGTGTTTACGGTCGCCACTGCCGTGCCAAAAGGAGCCCTGGGTTGTCAATATTAGTTTTTATAGCTAGCAAACATTGCTTTCATATTTGGGTAGTAAATATTTGATATTTTGTCTTTTTATATTAAAAAAAAATTGATCTTGTTGAATATAATGGAATGTATTTTCATGAAGAATTTGTTTGTATTTTTTTTTAGAAATAATTACCCAAACCTCCCCTGTAAACTAGCATAATTAGTGAGAGCACCCCTCTTATTTTCGAAATTACAAAAAACTCCTCTTAAGTTTTCATTTCATTACCAAAACCTCCCCTGGTCTTTTCATTTCATTGCATCCATGAAGAAAAATACCCCCCTGGATACTGTTCACCCAGGGGGGTGTTTTTGTGCATGGATGTTATGAAATTAAAACTTCAGGGGAGGTTTTTGTAATGAAATGAAAACTTTAGGGGAAGTTTTTGTAATTTCAAAAATAAGAGGGGTGCTGTCAGTAATTTAGCAAAGTTAGAGGGGAGGTCCCGGTAAATGGCCCTTTTTTTTTATTCGGAATATCATTTCAATCGTTCTTTTAGTTTTTCTGTTTTGGTGTATAATTAAGAGTGGTTGTATGATAATTCAAATTTAATATAGTTGTATGCGATGTATGTATTCCTGCACTTCCAATATAAATTCTATATTTAAATTGAATAATACAATTTTCACTCCATGGGTTTATTTGTAATATCGAATGTTTTTATATACTTATATTAGTCATGGGCATAAAGCCCAATCGGGCCGGCCTGGTATCGGGCCCGGGCTTTAGTCAACTAGGTTGAGCCCGGGCTTTCCTTAAATCGGGTTCGGGTCGAGCTCGGGTAGATGCCCCTAGAAGGGGTCTGATCCAGCCCTCAGGGCCGGGCTAGGGCAGGTCGGGCTAGGCCGGGCCGGGTTTTTATTTATTTATTTTTAAAAAAATATTAGCCTAGGGCCTAGGTTGTCCAGCCTAGACCCTAGGCTCTGCTGTTGTACAACAGTTGTTGTACTGCAGTACAACAGTTGTTGTACTGCAGTACAGCAGCAGTCGGCCAGTGGCCAGTGGCCAACGACTCTTATAAGAGTTGTTAATTGGCTCTTATAAGAGTCGGTGATTAACGACTCTTATAAGCCGTTGGACCAACGGTTTGGGCCGGGCTGTCACCTGTGCCTGGACCAGGCTATGCCCGGGCTCGGGCCAGCCCATTGGGCCCGGTCTTTTTGTGCACGACTACTTATATATATGTGTGTATATATTTACAATATTTTTTTTAATATTAGGATGAAATTAAGTATTATCAACCTTGTCAATCATGTCATTCTCGCCTCATTGCCCCCACTCTTTTATCTCTAATCTATTGGCATCAATACTATTCGGGCAGTGTTTCGTGCGCCAAAGCTGCGTAACGCCCCAGGATTCGGAGCTGGAGCTTGTTGTTTGAGCGGCACTGTCCCGCGCACCACTGACCCTACTCCATTTGTGTATGCTATTGTAAAGCCAACGATTTCATGTTGATTTGTTATAACAAATGTCCTTTTACTTTACTCTTGTTTTCTTGTAGGAGCTTGTTTATGTTTTCCATTGGCATGTATGCTGGAGAAATTTTTGTGCCTAGCAGCGCACATGTCGATTGGCTGTCCGCGACAAATAGCATGTTTCTAAGTTGAGAATAAAGGCTCTATTTGGCATGGTGGTGACTGTCATGAACATGAGGATTAAATTGTCATTTGTTAACGCTCACCTAAGAAACTTCATTCATTTTTATGTTCAAATGGATGATATTTGTTAGGTTATCCTTAACAAACGACGATTTAACCCATGCATTTACGTCCGCCACCACCATGTCAAACGGAGCCTAAGCCTCCCATAGCAGGAGAAAACTTTTGGTGCCTCAGCCTAATCAACCGACTTTAGGGTAATTTTTTTAATGGAAAATATAATTAGTTATAGGGAAAAATATATACACTGCTTAAAGTTAGATTTTACTTTTGGGTTAAGATATGATCATTTAAATAATATTTTACTGCTAAAATAAATTTAATTTTAAACTTTCTATTTTAATCAGGGCATAGAATTTTTTTCTACGTATCTTGATAGAGTAGGATAACTTATTCTCTGTTATTAATTGCATGTGACGCCTCTATTCTTCATGGAGCTCGTGGGGGCATTGGGTTAAGTAGGGATGCCATGCATAGATATGAGGGATAGTGCAGAGGATCCTCCATGCGGCTGCAACAGTACCTCGTGAGGGGCGGATCCCCAAAAAAGTTGCAAAATGATTAGTGGATTTGGATTACTCTCGTCGAGGCAATGAATTTTGACTATTTATACGTCAAAAACGGTGACCGGATGAGAGAGAAAAGGCTTCAGAAAGTTGGAGACGCTAAAAAAAATTTGTGTTGGAGGAAGATGATGTCCAGCCCCCACTGTTAACATTCTTAGATCCGCCACTGACCTCGTCCACAATACGCCACTCTTGCCGCTCACACCTCCTGTGTCCAAACGTGGCCGTGCAATTGTCATTCATTATCCCTCTAAAGTTATACATACAAACACAGGAGTGATTGTGCGCGGGAGACCTCCCGTGCGGCGACACGACATTCTGCGGACATCATTGGAGGAGTAACCTCATTGGGTGAGCTCTAAGATCCTTATGGATTACCTTGCTAATAGATGCTTTACTCAATGGCGGATTTGGAGCTACGGTGAGGAGATTCTAAAGTTCACCTGCTCCCACATTTATAGGGAAGGTAATATGGTTGCGGATGTGATTACCAAGCAAGCATGCTTTGGCGGGGAACATTCGTTGTGGTTTGGGCGGGGATTTTCTTCTGGATGTTGTTCAGTGTTATTCAATTGGATTAATTCTCACAGACCGGTTCAAGTTAGAGTTCCGGCTCTCATTAATTCGCAGTACCGTTTGTTTGGACTTCGACTCATTGTAATGTATGGTAGTCACACACACACACTCGCACTCACACATGCACACGTACTTGCACACGCGCACGCGCACACAGTTCGCCGCAGACATTCGTCGGGGCGGTGACATTCGTCGTGTTCGGCAACATTGGTCCTGGGCAGCGGCGACATTCATCGTGGACGGCGACATTCATCGTGGACGACGACATTCATCGTGGACAGCAACATTCATTGTGGACGACGACATTCATCGTGGACGGCGATATTCATTGGGACAACGACATTCATCGGGGCGGCGACATGCACACACACGCACACACGCGCGTGCACACATCGCCTGCGGTGACATTCGTTGGTGCAGGGACATTCGCACACACACACACACACACTCATCGTGTGCGGCGGCATTCATTGGGGAGGGGACATTTGCACACACTCATCACGTCGGCGGCAGAGGCATTTGTCGGCGGCGGCGGCATTCATCGACGGAGACATTCATCGGCGGTGGCGACTTTCATTGGGGAGGCGACATTGGTTTCATCATGGATGACAACAATCGTTGGGACAACGACATTCATCGGGGCGACGACATTAGTCAGGGGGATATTCATTGGGGCAGTCTCTGATAAAGATGAGTTAGGTATAACAGGTTGAGGAATGGAGACATTTTCTCAGGACAATGACACTGCCTAGGCAAATTTAGAATTCCTTTGGTTTTGATTTTTTCTATTGGCCAAATGAAAAAGAAAAAAAATTGAAGCAATAAATATCATGCTAGTTAATTTCAGAATCAAATCAATAATTTTCTGAATCAATAAACATGCGCAGAATAAACAAATACAGTTACAATTCTTAAAAAATAAAAAAATCGAACAATATAATTGGTGTTTCACATGAGGCACATTTTCATTATTCAATTATAACATACAACCTATAAAATGTTGAAGCACATATAAACTATAAAGATATAGATAAGAAAGATAGGTCATAGGAGTGATCGACAGTCCACAGATGCCCCCTCATGCGACTGCGAGAGAGTGCACGAGGTGCAACTATGATAGTGCACGGGTGCGATAGTGCCAAAACACAATGATACTCCCGCCGCTCGCTGCTCCTGAGGGTGATCGTGCTGGGGGGGTACCCATAGTGTACCGGATCGATCATTGCACCTTGTGTTTGTTATATTTGGTTGGTCTTAACTTGAGAGTCAATTGAATGCTCACAAAGTTAAATTAAAGTCAACAACACAATTTTTACGTGGAAAATTGGAAAATGCAAAACTGTGAACTCTCACGTAGGGCTGGGCATATTATTCGAAACTCGAAAATCGCTCAAAAATCGTTCGAAAATTGAGCCGAATCGTAATCAGTTAAAATTGATTCGACTCAATTTCATTCGAGTCAATTTCGAGACAACCCTGAATCGCTTGAAATATAATTCGAATCAACTCGAATTATTTTAAAAAATTATGTATTTATTAATATATTCTTATTTTTAGATTAAAAATAACAAAATTTAAACATAAATAAATAAAATGATGACTTTAAGTATTTCATTTACTAAATTTATAGGTTGTCCAATTTAATTTTGAGCAAACTAGAAATAAAACGAAAAATTACTCAATTTCGAGCCGACTTGATTCGATTTTGAGCCGATCTGATTCGATTTCGAGCCGACTCGATTCGATTTCAAGCCGACTCGGAATCGAGTCATTTCGAGTCGAGTCGACTCGACTAGAATCAATTTAGATTTCGATTTCAATTTCGAGCCGAGTTCGAGTCAAAAATTTCGATTTCGAGCCAAGCCAAAATTGCACGAACTCGACTCGATATCAGCCCTACTCTCACGGATGGAATGACCAGAAAAAGTTTATAAAATTTTCTTTTTTTCTTTTTGCCGCAGTCCTTTTAATTCACCGCCCCTGCATGCATTGGTGGTCCTATATACACCACTAAACTCGGATTCGGGGGAGGTAAAGTGCACTCGCTGCACTTTACCGTAAAGTGCGGGCATCCAACGGTCCGCGTTGCATGTCCGCACACATCTCAAAGCAAACTGAGATGTACTCGCTTTGAGATATGTGCGGGCCGTTGGATGCCCGCATTTTACCGTAAAAAGCAAGGGTGCACTATACTCGGCCTATTTAAGCATGAACTCGATCGGCTGCCAAGCTTCTTCACAATTCATCATTCTTCCCTACTTGGCATGCTCTCTTCCTCAAACTTATCGCTGAAGTATTGGAATCTAATGCTATATCTAGCGTTATATATGCTTACAATTTGTTTTTAAATTTAACCTCTTCAATTTTGTAATCACTACATTTTTGCTGGCATTTATTCTCGTGAAAGAAATAGTGGCAACTTGGTGTAGTTGTCCCTAAGAATCTAGAGCCCCCTCACGGCTCACCTATACGTGCCCTTAGCCAGTGCATTTGGCATGCAAAAATAGCCCATTCAAGAAACTAGAGTCCCTAGAAGGAGGGCGCATATATTCCTATTCAGAAATATGATATGCCATAAACAAAAATGTCTCGGTAATAAATAGCGTGTCCAAAAGGTCCGATCGGGCCGGCCCGGACCGGGCCTGATCGGGCCGGGACTTTTGCAAATCGGGTCAAGCCCGGGCCCTTCCATTATCGGGCTCGGGCCGGGGACGGGCTTTGACCCTGGGCAGGGGCCCGAGCCGGCCCCCGAGCCGGGCCTACCCGGGCCCTTATTAATTAAAAAATTTAATTAAAAAAATTAATTAAAAATATTAATTTTAAATGAAAACTTGAATAAATTTTTTTTATTAATATTGAAATTTAAAAAATCAAAATTACACTTACAAAATAAAATTAGAAAAAAATAGAATTTATTATTTTTAATAATAATAATAATAATAAATTACATTTTTATAAATTCAGATTTTTCATCTCCTCTTCAATTTCTTCTGAGCTCTCCTCCAACGCTGAAATTTGTTGTTTCCTCTTCGTAGCATCCAAATAATCTTTGTAGCAGATGCATAGTTCCAGTGATTTTTCATTTAGTAGGCTCCTCCGTTTGTTCAAAATCCTGTCACTAAGAGAAAAAAACGGACTCTGAAGCTACTGTACTAGCTTGAATTGTTAGTAAATCACGGGCCATATATGCCAAAATAGGATAGGTATTAGTTTTACTTTTCCACCATTTTAAGATATCAAAATTTTTGATCTCTTCCGCAGTCATAAAATCACGAAATTGTGTTTTCGTATACAATCCTAATTCGTTTAAACTACTCGATGTGCGTGCTTTTTTTCCTGGAAGCTAATTCTAAAATTTTATTTGTAAAAGAATCTTTTGTCCTAGGTTGAATTATTTCTTCTCTAGGTCGTGAGCCATATAAGTTGTCGTAATAATTAAAACATTCGGTAAAAATAGAATTAAATTTAGTAGTACTAACGTCGTCAACGTTATCGAAACTTAAATTTATGTCTAAGTTAACGTTAATTTCACCTATCAGATTTTCTACGCCGTGTACAGCGAATAATGGGTTTAAGGCGGCGGCGCATGAAAATGCAGGAGACATTTCTCTATAATATTTTAAAAAAAATTCTATTACTTCAATTAAAGGAAGCCATCCAGAGTGTTGTTTAAAATAGTTAAGTTTTTGCGCGATATTTACAAAATTTTCAACTACTAACAAGCTAGTTGGATAATACACACTAGATAAAAAAACAATCGCCCTATAAAAACATTTTAATAAATTCATATAATGGAATAATACGTCCCAATCATTATCAGTTAAATCATGATTATTTGCCACATTGTAATATTCCATAAGAAGTGTTTTTTGTTGAAACACACTTTTTGACATTTTATATGTTGAGTTTCATCTTACAGACATATCAAATTGAGGTTTCAAATATTTTTGACCTTTGGCGATCACAAATTTTTGAAAATCTTGACTTTGTTGTTTGGTACAATAAATAAATATAAGCATAGTCCTAATTTTTTCAACATAGGGTTCCATAGCTTCTAAACTATCTTGTACCACTAAATTAAAAACGTGACAGACACATCGAGTGTGAAAAAACGCATCGTTGAACATTGGTTTTAATTCACGTTTTAACCATTCTACTGCGGTGTTGTTATTACCAGCGTTATCAAAAGAAATACTCATTATTTTATCTTTTATTTTAAATTCACGCAAACATTTAATAATTACCGAATATATAGCTTTACCGGTGTGCGGAAATTCAAAACCTTCAAAGCAGATTACGCGCTTATTTAACTCCCATGAAACAGGATCGATCAAATGAGCTGTGATACAAATATAAGATAAGCCTACCTTTACGCTACTACTCTAAACGTCGCTCGTTAAACTCACACGTCCCTCGAAAGTTTCAAATTTTTTTATTAAATCTAGTTTTGCATCAAAATATAATTTAAGTTTGTCGCGTCTAATAGTGGATCTACTTATCTGTTGATATTTGCGCTGAAGTCCTTCGTGTATGTACTTCGTCGTCTCATCGTTGTCGTAGTACGTGGCTGAATGACAACCCACGTCTGATGACGTTTTTTACTGGTAGATCTCGCTGTCTTGCTTGATCGTACGTCCAAATATGTCATGATGCAGATATTTGTCCCTAACTGGACTCGGGAGCTTGCTTCGCAAAACACGACTTAATGTGTCTCGTTAGTGTTGAGTTGTCGGTAAAAGTTATCAACTTTGAGCATAACTTGCATCGCGCCTTGAATTCGTCGCCGACTTTAACCTTGTCAAAATGCTCCCAGACGGGCGCCCTCCGATTATGCTTCACCACTTCGACCGTGCTTTGAGTCGACGACGCCGACGTTGAGGAGGACGAAGCCATGCAGCGAGAGAGAGAGTAAGTGAGAGAGTGAAAGTGATTGGAAGAGAGAGAGAGTAAGAGAGAGAGAGAGAGGGAGAGAGAGAATGAAGGAGAGAGAGAGAGGGGGTGGGGTTTTATAGTTTTTTTAATTAAAAAACTTTTTTTATAATAAATATTAAAAAATTAAAAAAACAATTGAGCCTAGGCCCTAGGCCATGTGAAGCAGCCAGCGGGGCTGCCGACAGGGCTGTCAACAGCAGCCCTGCTGGCTGCTTCCAACGGCTCTTAGAGTCGTTGGAAGCAGGGCCCGACCTGTGGGCCTGGGTCGGGCTTTGCCTGGGCCCGGGCCTAGGCCGACCCGAATTTCGGACTTTGCCGGGGTCGGGTATCGGGTCGGGCAAGCCCCCAAATTCAGGGCCCTAAGCCCGGCCTCGGCCCGGACCAGGCTTTTTCCGAGCCAGGCAGAATCAGGCTTTTGCCGGGCCGGGCTCGGGCCGGCCCGCTGGGCCCGGGCCTTTTGGACAGCGCTAATAACAAATAATAATAACAATTCTAGTACTATGCAAATCCTATATACATAATTAAATTTATTATACATACAAAAAGTACTGAATAATTAATTATTAGAGTTTGAGAAAGCTTATGTTGATGAAAATGTTGTTGATCGAATAGAGCTGTTATAAAAAACAGTGATAAATAAGCTGCGGTTTGTTTGGACAATTTTTGCAAGTGTTGATTGAAATGAGTTTTTTTTATTTAGAGAGGAGGAGAAGATGACGGGAGAATGCAGGCCGCGCGCGCAGGCAGGCCGCGCGCGCAGGCAGGCCGCGCGCACGCAGGCCGCGCGCACGCAGGCCGCGCGCGTCTGTGCTGGTCGTTTGAGGAAGAGTTGCGTGCAGCTTGTGCGTGATATGCGCAAGATGTGCGGCGTGTGCACGAGGTACGATGCGCACTGTATGTAATGTATATGATGGATAGTGAGTGACGCGTGCGTGATGCATGCTGCATACGCGATGTGCGCAAGGTGTAACATGCATGACGAACTAAGTGCCCAAGGGAAGAGATTAATGAGGTGGAGTTTCATTTGCCCCCCGAGTGTATCACCGAATACTTCTTATACAAGGTCGGACGGGGAAACTTGCTCCGGCGAGGTTCCCGGATGTGAAGACGGTGTTTTCAGAATGGTACCTCAGTTGGCAAAGTTCATGTTGTTTTGCGTGAGTTTGACGCGTAACGTTGTTTTGCGCGAGACTGATTCGCGACTATTGCTTGCACGAGCTTGGCTCGTGACTTTTGCTTGCACAAGACTTGCTTTTGAATTTGCCTTGCTCAGTTTGGGACCGCGTCTTAGTTTGCACGATGCTGGCTCGCGGCTTCGCTTGCACGAGGCTGGCTTCCGAATTTATTTGCACGGTTTGCGACCGCGGTTTAGTTTGCGTAAGAATTGCACGCGACTTAGATTGTGCGAGGGCTGCTCGCGGTTTAGATTGCGCGAGGGTTACTCGCGGTTTAGATTGCGCGAGGGTTACTCGCGGCTTAGGTTGCGTGAGGGATGCTCTCGGCTTCTTCGTGAGGGGGGCAGGCTCCCACGGTGTTATGCGAGGGTTGCTTGCGGCTTGAGTTGCGCGTTGTATGGAGGCAGTTGCTGTGAGGAGCGCGCTGCACGGAGGCAGTTGCTGTGAGGAGCGCGCTGCACGGAGGCAGTTGCTGTGAGGAGCGCGCTGCACGGAGGCAGTTGCTGTGAGGAGCGCGCTGCACGGAGGCAGTTGCTGTGAGAAGCGCGCTGCACGGAGGCAGTTGCTGTGAGGAGCGCGCTGCACGGAGGCAGTTGTTGTGAGGAGCGCGCTGCTCGGAGGCAGTTGCTGTGAGGAGCGCGCTGCACCGAGGCAGTTGCTGTGAGGAGCGCGCTGCACGGAGGCAGTTGCTGTGAGGAGCGCGCTGCACGGAGGCAGTTGCTGTGAGGAGCGCGCTGCACGGAGGCAGTTGCTGTGAGGAGCGCGCTGCACGGAGGCAGTTGCTGTGAGGAGCGCGCTGCACGGAGGCAGTTGTTCTATGGAGCGCGCTGCACGGAGGCAGTTGCTGTAAGGAGCGCGCTGCACGGAGGCAGTTGCTGTAAGGAGCGCGCTGGATGGAGGCAGTTGCTGTAAGGAGCGCACTGCACGGAGGCAGTTGCTGTAAGGAGCGCGCTGCACGGATGCAGTTGCTGTGAAGAGCATGCTGCACGGAGGCAGTTGTTGTAAGGAGCGCACTGCACGGAGGCAGTTGCTATAAGGAGCGCGCTGCACGGAGGCAGTTGCTGTAAGGAGCGCGTTGCACGAAGGCAGTTGCTGTGAAGAGCGTGTTGCACAGAGGCAGTTGCTGTATGGGGCGTGCTGCACGGAGGCAGTTGCTGTGAAGAGCGCGCTGCACGGAGGCAGTTGCTGTAAGGAGCGCGCTGCACGGAGGCAGTTGCTGTGAAGAGCGCGCTGCACGGAGGCAGTTGCTGTGAGGAGCGCACTGCACGGGGGCAGTTGATGTATGGAGCGCGCTGCACGGAGGCAGTTGCTGTGAAGAGCGCGCTGCATGGAGGCAGTTGCTGTATGGAGCGCGCTTCACGGAGGCAGTTGCTGTAAGGAGCGCGCTGCACGGAGGCAGTTGCTGTGAAGAGCGCGCTGTACGGAGGCAGTTGCTGTGAGGAGCGCACTGCACGGAGGCAGTTGTTGTATGGAGCGCGCTGCACGGAGGCAGTTGCAGTGAAGAGCGCGTTGCACGGAGGTAGTTGCTGTAAGGAGCGCGCTGCACGGAGGCAGTTGCTGTGAAGAGCGCGCTGCACGGAGGCAGTTGTTGTAAGGAGCGCGCTGCATGGAGGCAGTTGCTGTGAAGATCGCGCTGCACGGAGGCAGTTGCTGTGAAGAGCGCGCTGCACGGAGGCAGTTGCTGTAAGGAACGCGCTGCACGGAGGCAGTTGCTGTGAAGAGCGCGCTGCACGGAGGCAGTTGCTGTGAGGAGCGCACTGCACGGAGGCAGTTGCTGTATGGAGCGCGCTGCACGGAGGCAGTTGCTGTGAAGAGCGCGCTGCACGGAGGCAGTTGCTGTGGGGGTAGAGGGACGTCTTCGTACTTGGGCAAAGTGAGTATGCATTTCAGACTGCACGGGTGACGCTTGACGTCAACAGGCTTAAAATGAGAAAATGTTAACTTTTTAGAGTTACAGTCGTGAAACTGTTCTTGTGAGAACACATAATTTATAGGAAAGTAAAATTGATAAACGCTATAATAGATAGAGCCCTTCTGAAGTGCGAAACCCTCTCTTGGGTTGGTCATCTTTGGGGTTGCCCCCCAGTCCGGTCTAGCAAACGGTGGGCCGAGTTCCTTTCTGTGGACTTGGTTCCTATCCCTGTAAGAATCTCCCCAGGAGGCCTTGTTTGATGAGATACTCGATCTCCTCCTTGAGCTTTGAGCATTCTTCCGTGTCATGTCCTTGTCCATGGTGAAATTCACAGTACTTTGTCTGGTCCCCAGTATTTTTAGCAAGAGGTCTGGGATTGTGGAGCGCCTCTTTGCCTTGGATTGCATAAAATACATTTGTCCTGGAGGTGTTGATTGGTGTGTACTCCCGGGGCGGCTGATCTTTTTGATGGTTACGTCGCAATCTTCCTTCTTGGTATTGAGGGGCCGACTCATTTTCCATTTTTCGCTTCTGGTTGTCGTTAAACTGTTGACGATGAGCTTCAATAGCCTCGTCGGCAGCGATCTGAGCCTCTACGAGGTGCACGAGGTCGGGGTAGCTAGCGACGGTTTCCCTCATTAATGCTGAATAGAAGCTGCTCGGGCGAAAACCTCCGAGGAACATTCCTCTTAAAAGTTCAGGGTCGACCCCTGGGATTTGGCGGGCTTCTACGGAGAACCTGCGGAAGAAATCCTTCAAAGACTCAACTTCGTTCTGGCGGATACCTGATAAGTGGGAAGGGTCGCAGACGATCCTCTGATTTGTTATAAACTGATCTGTGAATTGTATCGTTAGTTCTGTGAAGTTGGCGATAGTGCCCGCTTTCAAGGAGTGAAATCATGTGCGGGCTTGCCCCTTGAGAGTGGTAGGAAACACTTGGCAGAGTAACTGATCAGGTGCGCTGTAGATCCTCATAATGGTAGTGAAGTGGTTGACATGTTCGAACGGATCGTCAGTTCCATCAAAAGTTTCGATATCGGGCAGTTTGAAACCGTGAGGAATTGGATGGTCCAGAATCTGGGGTGTCAGCGGGGAACCCTGGCAGAGTGGTCGGCGGGTACAAATATCTCTTGCACCTGCTTGATGATATTCTTCGGCGATGACCTCTCGAATTTCCTCCTGAGTAAATCTTTCTAACGGATGTAGGCGGACTTCGTTAGCGGGCTCATGATGATGATGATCTGCTCTCGCTCTCCTCTGGGCCGAGTGAGCGAAACTTGCAACTTCAGAATATTCTTCAGATATTTCCTGTCTTGGAGGAACCTCTTAGGCTCTGCCCTGATTTTGTTGCGGCGGTGGATCCACACGAGCTGGTTGCAGCGGGGGAGCCGGAGGCGCTCCCAAGTTTCGCAGCAGGGTGAGCATTTCAGTTTGATGTTCTTCCATTTGGCGAACGTTTCCCTCTATAGGAGCAAATACAGCTTCAGCTGTCAGTGGTGCGTCCACCAAAGAGTGGGAACGTGCAGGCTCGGCCTGCCTGCCAAGGGCGGAGCCTTCAGCGGTACGGGTGCTTCTCTTTGTCATTAAGATAGTACTTGGAGGGGGCGATGCTGGTGATCTTACGCTTCAAAGGATGTTGGGAAATCGTTTCCCACAGACGGCGTCAAACTGTTGCGGCCAAACTCGGCGCTCCGGTCGATCCGGACTAACTTGGACCGCCTTAGCTCGCGGAGCGGTCGAGCGCGCACACAGTCAGTTGAAGAGGGGAAATGTACACAAGGAGTTTTAACGTGGAAAACCCTTCAACCGGGTAAAAAACCACGTGACCGGTTCGCTGCCAGTAAAAATCCACTAGATCATGGTGATTACAGTATGTTGAGTGAATCGGGGCGACAGGCCGCTCCTGTTACAACTTGCGGGGTGAGAGGATGACTATAACTGCCGGCGGGCAACAGACTGCTCCGCCAAAGTGATTTAAACGGTGGAATGCGCGGGATGCTTCTGGCGCATGCGCCCGGTGGCGGCGCGCTTGCGGGCTTCGACTGTCTTCTTCGCTCGACTTCCTCTGACTTTGGGCGCCTCCTTCCCAACTGCGCGTTAGTGGGGTGCCAATAGACGATGGCGGGTGCTGGTGGCCGCTGGTGGCCGCTGGAGGTCGCCGGTGGCCGCTGGTGGCCGCTAGAGGTCGTTGGTGGCCGCTGGTGGCTGGCGGCGAGAGGTGGCCGACACGGTGGAGGAGGGGGGAGAGCTCTCACCTGAGGAATAGGGAGAAGAATCGTAGGAGGAAAAGATGAGAAATGAGGAGCCCCTGTGGTCCTTTTATAACTTCCAAAGGAGGATCATGGCGGGCCCCACCACTAAAGTGGTGGGATAGTGAGTGGTTACCCCCTTAATCGGACGGCGACAAGGCGGTTAGGCCGGCTAGGCGGTGGCGGCTAGGCGGCAGCTAGGCGGTGGCGGCTAGGCGACAGCTAGGCGGCGACGGTTAGGCCGGCGAGGCGGTGGCCTGGCGAGGCGGCCAGACGGCGATCTGGCCGTGCGGCCAGGCGGCCAGGCGGTTAGGCCGGCTAGGCGGTGGCAGCTAGGCGGCGGCTAGGCCGGCCAGGCGGCGGCCTGGCGAGGCGGCTAGACGGCGGTCTGGTCAGGCGGCCAGGCGGCCAGACGGTTAGGCCGGCTAGGTGGTGGCGGCTAGGCGGTTGCCTTCCATGGGGAGAGGGAGTGGGTCCCTCTCCCCCATGATTCTCTCATCATGAGAGTTCATGGGGATGACACACTCATGATCCACTTTTGGAGGAGATCATGGGAGTTCTTTTTCTCCTATAAATGAAAGGGAGAACCCATCAGGGCTGTTCACGAACCGAATCGAATATCTCTTCAATCGAATCCAAATTTTACATAAAATGCAGAGATTCGGATTCAGATTCGAATTTGACATGAAATGTTGGATTCGAATTCGGGTTCGAATTAAGATTCGAACACGGATTCGAATTTTTCTAATAAGAATAATTAAATATATAATTTTATTAAATATATATAATTTTATTTAAATAATTTTACTGTTCGCGAACTATTCGAACATGGATATTTTTTTGGATTCGGATTCAAAAATTATTCGAATTCGAAAATTATAATCACAGTGGCCAGCTACGGGTTTCAATGATTGCCGAGGAATCTTTGAAGAGATACGCACCTATCAGGATCCTCTCCATTTCAAGTGAAATGGAGGGGATCCATTTCACGGTCGAGATTGAAATGCTTTCGATCCGACGGGTTCATCATTTCCCATGTTTTTAAAGATTTTTTTAATCAAAAAAATCTCCACCACAAGATTTCTTTTCAACTTGTCTTGTCCGTTAGATATTGAAATGGATCCCCTCCATTTCAAGTGAAATGAAGAGGATCCCGCGGGAAAAAAAAGCAGTTTATCAACAATTTTCACAAACAAACCCAACGTTTGTGTTTTGAACAGAGCCCAATATTTTTCGGGTCTTATTCCCGCTGAAGCAGAGTTTTCTTGCCCACAAAACAGAGGAAGCAGAGCAGAGGTGGAGAGGCCCGCGGCAGTCATGAAATCGACCCCCGGCATCAATTGGCAGGCAAACTAAACGCTCGTCAGCATCCCCAGCCTTCTTCCCCGCCGCAAAAGATGAGCGGCTCGATGAAGCACCTCCTGATTTTGATCAACGCTCTCCTCCTCTGCTTTGGAAACTCCGGCGGCCCCATAGCCATGCGCGTCTACTTCCTCCACGGTGGCCAACGGCAGTGGCTCTCGGCTTGGCTGGAGACAGCCGGCTGGTGTTAATGTAAAATGCCACCTCACAGTCAAAGTCAGTTTTTTCAACAAGTTTGACCGGTCCTCACCATTATTGCCAACCGCCACCTACAACCTCCATGTGACCACCTACAACCTCCATGTGGCCACCTACAACCTCCATGTGACCACCTACAACCTCCATGTGGTTATGACAACCACCATCTCTTCTAGCCTATAAAAGGAGAGACCCCCATGGGTTTAAAACACACCAGATCCGAGAAGAGGAGAAGAGGAGAGGAAGAGAGAGTTCAGAGGCGGCGGTTGTCCAAGGCAGCGGCGGCGGCATTCGAAGGGAGAAGCGGCGGCGGCCGGCCATCATTCCGACGGGCGGCTCGGGAGCAGGTGGCTCCGGCGAAGTCGACGACCTTGGAGGTCGACCCATCGGCGGTGGAAATCTCAGGCGGAGGATTCCAGGAATCGACGACGGCAGGCGGCGGCATAGCCTCCAGACAGTGATCGGACAGAATTTTGGCGCGTCTCCGATCTTTATGATCTCAGTGTAACTCTGTATCAAACTCCCTATCATTTTAGTGGATCTTCCCCAGTGCTCTCCCCGTGGAGTAGGAGCTTCTCTCCGAACCACATAAAAATATTTGTGTCGTCTGTGTGCTTGGTTTCTCGCTCTTTTATTATTGCGCTATTACTATTGTTCGCTCATTTCCGTTGCGTTGTCAGTGACAACACGTGTTACGAACAAGGACCAATTTCATAACAATTGGTATCAGAGGGAGGTTCCAACCTTGGACCTCCGTGAGCAATAGCAATGACAGCAAAATTCGAGATTCCAAAGTACGACGGAAAAATCGATTTTGGTTTGTGGCAGAAAAGGATCAAAGCAGTTCTCGTTCAGCAAAGTCTCCATAAGGCGCTTCTCGGCAAGGAGAAATCCGGGAAGAAGGATGACGAATGTGAGGAGTTGGATCTGAAGGCCATCAGCACAATCCAGTTATGCCTAGCGGATGAAGTCATGTACAATGTAGTCGATGCTGAGACTGCAGCAGATCTGTGGAAGAAACTGGAGGAGCTTTACATGTCCAAGTCGCTCACGAACAAACTCTACGTCAAGAAGCAGTTGTACAGCTTGAGGATGTCAGAGAGTACTCAGTTGTTGGAGCATATGAACGTGTTCAACAAGCTCACTTCACAGTTGCGAAGTATGGAGATAAAAGTCGAAAAAGAAGACCAGGCTCTTCTGTTGCTGTCTTCTCTACCGAAGTCATTTGATCATCTGGTCACCACAATTCTTTACGGCAAAGATACTCTGAAGATGGAGGAGGTGATGACAACTTTGCTCTCAAATGAAACTAGGAGCAAATCTGGCCCCAGCACCAGCGAAGGACTGTTTGTGAAAAGCAGCGAGCCGGCTAGAGGCAGATCAAGGGACAGAGGGAAGAAAGTAAATCGATTCAGATCCAAGTCCAAGACCCAGAACAACAAATGTCACTACTGCAAAGAAGAAGGGCACTGGAAAAATAATTGTCCAAAGAAAAAGCTTAAGGAGAAGCGTCAAGAGCCACAGCAGGCGGCCGTGGCATCAGACCCAGAGAGTGAAGCAGATGTACTTCATGTACGTTCCACTATTGACTCTTGCAACTTCTGGATCATGGACACTGGATGCACCTATCACATGTGCCCGAACAAAGAATGGTTCCATAGCTTCAGACAACATGATGAAGGACGTGTTCTGATGGGGAACAACTCAGAGTGCAGAACAATGGGGATTGGCAGCATCAGAATCAAGATGTTCGATGGAACAGTCAGAACGCTCACCGATGTCAGGTACGTACCAGATTTAAGAAAAAGTCTGATTTCTTTAGGTACTCTAGAGGCGGCCGGCTACTCCTACACCGGTGATGGCGGCTATTTGAAAGTCAAGAAGGGAGCTCTGGTGTTCATGAAAGGAGAGCGCTGTGGTACCATCTATAGGCTCATCGGCTCCACCATTACTGGCGACGCAGCAGTCTCTACGACGTCAGACGAAGACTCCTCTCTATTGTGGCATGCCAGGCTTGGCCACATGAGCGAGAGAGGATTGTTGGAGCTGCACAAGAAAGGTCTACTGAAAGGGATCAAGACGTGCAAGCTAGATTTCTGCAAGACGTGCGTTCTCGGGAAGCAGTGCAAAGTAAAGTTCGTGACGTCAAGCAAGCGCAGCAAGCAAGTACTGGAGTACATACACTCAGACGTTTGGGGGCCAGCCCCAGAGCCATCACTTGGAGAAACCAGATACTTCGTGACCTTCATCGATGATTTCTCAAGGAAGGTATGGATCTATTTTCTCAAGCACAAGTCTGAGGTGTTCGAGAAATTCAAAATCTGGAAGACCAAAGTGGAGAAGCAGACTGGGAAGGAGGTGAAATACCTCAGATCTGATAATGGCGGCGAGTACACCTCAACGGAGTTTCAGAACTACTGCAATCAAGAGGGAATCACTCGTCATCTCACCATTCCTGGTACACCGCAGCAGAACGGCGTCGCAGAAAGGATGAACAGAACCTTGTTGGAGAGAGCTCGGTGCATGCGACTATTTGCAGATCTTCCGAAGTCTTTCTGGGCCGAAGCGATCAATACGGCTTGCTATCTAGTGAATCGATCTCCATCAATGTCACTAGATCTAAAGTCTCCACAGGAGGTTTGGTCAGGTACTTCCGTTGGTTACTCCGATATTCACATTTTTGGTTTTCCTGTGTACACACTGATGCAGGATTCGGAGAGGACAAAGCTGGATGCTAAGTCCAGAAGGTGCATCTATCTCGGCCAGAAGGCCGGCACAAAAGGGTTCAAGCTGTGGAATCCTGAAACCATGAAGGTGGAGGTGAAGCGCGACGTCATCTTCGATGAGGCTTCTATGCTGAAGAAGTCTCAGTCTCATACCAGAGAAGCAGAAAGGACTCCAGTCTCACCAATGCAGGTGGAGCTGGAAGAAAGTGACAAAGTTGACGACCATGATGATTCCTCCGACTCGGAGGATACAGATGTTGCACAACCTACTGAGGCGGAACCATACACGATTGCTAGAGGAAAGGCGAGGAGAGAGGTTAGACTACCTCTCAGGCTACTAGACACTGTGGCATATGCTTTTCAGGTTATCTCCTCAGATCCCAGTTCCTACCGAGAAGCTGTAGAGAGCAGAGACTGTTCTCAGTGGAAAGCTGCTATGGTGGAAGAGATGGACTCACTTCAGAAGAACCAGACTTGGGACTTGGTCAATCTACCCAAAGGAGCTAAGGCAATAAGCTCCAAGTAGGTGTTCAAGAAGAAGGAGTCTACATCAGGCGAGGACCAGTGGAGGTACAAGGCCAGATTCGTTGCAAAGGGGTTCGCGCAGAAGAGAGGTGTTGATTTTGATGAAATCTTCTCACCCGTGGTGAAGCATTGTTCTATACGGATGCTGCTTGCTATAGCAGCGATGTGGGACATGGAGCTGGAGCAGATGGATGTGAAGACGGCTTTTCTTCACGGCAGCCTAGACGAAGAGATCTATATACTGCAACCTGACGGGTTCGTTCGACCCGGTGACGAGAAAAAGGTGTGCAAGCTGAAAAGATCTCTCTACGGCTTGAAGCAGGCTCCAAGGATGTGGAACAAGAGGTTTGACACCTTCATGACCTCACATGGTTACAGCAGGAGCCAGTACGACAGCTGCGTCTACTACAGATTTCTGGCAAATGGAGATATACTGATCTTGATGCTCTACGTCGACGACATGCTGATTGCTTGCAAGTCAGCTCGGGAGATTCAAGTTCTGAAGCAGACGCTACATGCTGAGTTCGAGATGAAAGATCTTGGTCACGCATAGAAGATCCTTGGGATGGAGATCAAGCGCGACAGAAAACGAGGTATGCTTTGGCTTTCTCAAACAGGTTATATCAAGAAAGTGCTGGAGAAGTTCAGTATGACGGAGTCGAAAGCAGTTTCAACTCCTCTGGGACAGCAGTTCAGATTATCTTCACAGCAGTGCCCAAACTCAGAAGAGGAATGTCAAAAGATGCTCAGGGTGTCGTACGCTAGTGCGGTAGGATGCTTGATGTACGCCATGATCTGTACCAGACCAGATATCGCTCAGGCTGTGAGCGTGGTCAGCAGATACATGGGGAATCCAGGGCGACAACACTGGGAAGCGGTCAAGTGGATTCTGCGATACTTGAAGGGAACTCCAGACGTCGGACTACTATTCAGAAGGAGCAAGGATGTTGGTGCTCTAGAGGGCTTCGTTGATTCCGACTACGCCGGTGACCTCGATAGGAGATGATCTACCTCCGGGTACATCTTTCTTCTAGGTGGAGGTCTCATCAGTTGGAAAGCCACTCTTCAGGACATCGTTGCTCTATCGACGACAGAAGCGGAGTACATTGCTGCAGTGGAAGCCGCAAAGGAAGCCATCTGGCTTAAAGGTCTCACTAAAGAACTCAGGATCACTCAGGAAGCGGTGAAGGTGCACTGTGACAGTCAGAGTGCGGTTTGTCTTGCCAAAGACCCGGTCTACCATGCAAGGACAAAGCATATTGATGTGCGCTACCACAAGTTGAGGGAGTTCGTTGGAAGTGGAGAGATTTTGTTGCTGAAGGTGCCCACGGAGGACAATGTTGCAGACATATTGACCAAGCCAGTGACAGGAGTCAAGTTCAAGCACTGCCTTGACTTGGCTCATATTTGTGCATGTTGATTAGGGTGACCCCAGGGAGAGGGGGTAGTTATTTCGGAGGGAGAAGATCCAAACTCAAGGTGGAGTACTTCATGCGTGAGGCGTCAAGGTGGAGATTGTTAATGTAAAATGCCACCTCACGGTCAAAGTCAGTTTTTTCAACAAGTTTGACCGGTCCTCACCATTATTGCCAACCGCCACCTACAACCTCCATGTGACCACCTACAACCTCCATGTGGCCACCTACAACCTCCATGTGACCACCTACAACCTCCATGTGGTTATGACAACCACCATCTCTTCTAGCCTATAAAAGGAGAGACCCCCATGGGTTTAAAACACACCAGATCCGAGAAGAGGAGAAGAGGAGAGGAAGAGAGAGTTCAGAGGCGGCGGTTGTCCAAGGCAGCGGCGGCGGCGTTCGAAGGGAGAAGCGGCGGCGGCCGGCCATCATTCCGACGGGCGGCTCGGGAGCAGGTGGCTCCGGCGAAGTCGACGACCTTGGAGGTCGACCCATCGGCGGTGGAAATCTCAGGCGGAGGATTCCAGGAATCGACGACGGCAGGCGGCGGCATAGCCTCCAGACAGTGATCGGACAGAATTTTGGCGCGTCTCCGATCTTTATGATCTCAGTGTAACTCTGTATCAAACTCCCTATCATTTTAGTGGATCTTCCCCAGTGCTCTCCCCGTGGAGTAGGAGCTTCTCTCCGAACCACGTAAAAATATCTGTGTCGTCTGTGTGCTTGGTTTCTCGCTCTTTTATTATTGCGCTATTACTATTGTTCGCTCATTTCCGTTGCGTTGTCCGTGACAACACGTGTTACGGACAAGGACCAATTTCATAACAGGCTGGCCCCTCCTCTTTCTCCCCCTCTCCTTCTCCTTCCTCTTCCGCCGCCGCTCCGACCCCTCCGACCCCTCCGACCCCGCCGTTCTCCTCACGAAGAGAGTCATCATCTCCTCTGTCGCCATCAGCCTCCTCGCCGGCCTCGACGACTACCTCTACGCCTACGGACTCAATTTCCTGCCGGTGTCCACGTCGTCCGTACTCGTCGCGACGCAGCTGGCCTTCACAGCCCTGTTTGCACGCTTGATCGGGCGGCAGAGGTTCACGCCGTACTCGATAAATGCGGTGGCGCTTCTGACGGTGGGCGCGGTCGTGCTTGCAATGCACGCGAGCGGGGACAGGCCGGCGGGAGTGAGCTCAGGCGGGTATTGGAAGGGTTTCGTGCTGACGGTAGGGGCGGCGGCGCTGTACGGGCTGGCGCTGCCGCTGGTGGAGCTGACATACGCCAAGGCAGCAGGGAAGACGGTGACGTACACGCTGGTTATGGAGATGCAGCTTGTCTTCAGCTTCTTCGCCACCGCATTGTGCACCGTCGGCATGCTCACCAACAACGACTTCCAGGTTTAAATCATATATGTTTTGAGGATTTTTTTTAAAAAAAATACTGAATGTTTTTTCTTTTTAATAAAGATGAAAAAAAAAATGCAAAAATCACTTTTTTTTGCTTTTAAAATATATGATTACCCCTCTATGCGTTTTGACAAAACTATCCGGAGTCAAAACGGCTTACCAAACAAAGCCTAAGGATCTGTTTGGCGCAGCTCTGACGGCTGGAGAATCTCTATTCCAGCCGTCAGAGCTGTTTTTTAACTGTTTGGGACAGTTCCTTATGAAGAGCTTTTCAGAAATCTGAAGCTGTTTTGCAGCTCTTCAGAAATCCCCCTCCCCAACTTCAACTTCCGCAAAATAGCTGGTTATGGAGATGCAGCTTGTCTTCAGCTTCTTCCCCACCGCATTGTGCACCGTCGGCATGATCATCAACAACGACTTCCAAGTTTAAATCATATATATTTTGAGGATTTTTTTTTAAAAATACTTTATAAAAAATACTGAATATTTTTTCTTTTTAATAAAGATGAAAAAAAAGAATAGGCAAATGATAGTTTATTTTTAATGAAAACTGATTTTTATCTAAAATTTTTTTTTACTGTTTACAAAAAATACCGATAGGATTCATAGAAATTCAATTCACAGAACACTAACAGAGATGATGAAGTCTAATTCGTAGTTAAACCACGGAGCAATAGAGGCATCGTACAATTAAGATGGTTCTCGATGAACTGTTTGGAGAATTTATATTTTCATAATTGGAAGTGAAAATGCATCAAACATAAAAAAAAAAAAAAAAAATTTACGAACTACAAAAATTTGAACGTTAAATCTCCACCGCAATAAAAAGAATATAAGAGAATTGCGAGAACACTCATTAGTCTCCAACTCAATAATTTGGGAAGGAGGTAGAAATTGTATTAAAAAGATATTACGAGATTGTACCGTCCCGTATTCGCTGGAAGCCTGCACTCGCCCAAAGGAAGTATAGGGTTCCCATCAGAACAGACGGAAAGGCTCTCGCCAGAGCAGACGGGTGGTATGTGAATCCCCCACTTGCCCTTTGGGGAGCTATGGAGGCGAATGCTCGCATCATCCCGACATTCGCCTCTTCCGGCGAATGGTGCCTTCATGGACCATTCGCCTAGTGATGGGGTCCAGAGGCAAAATCATCTATTTCTTTTGGCTTCTTCCTCCTTGGGGTTTTTTTGGTCTGGATGTGTAAGCCCTCCAAGGTGCCCAGCTCAGCTTTTGGCTAGGGAGGGGAAGTGCCCTAGAGATCTTCTGGGTGTGTGGTGAGACCTCCGTGCTGCAGCTCAGGGTCAGGTTTCTAATTCCGAGTGGCTGGTCAGGAGCTCAATTTTGGGAGAAGTAAGTGTTAGCTACACCCTTGGGTCCGAACTCTCTTTCAGATCCGACCTTTGAACAAATCAGGTCTTCTAGTTTGTCGGGGACATTCATGGCAGGGAAAAACGCAGTTTTGGACAGATTTTCAGTGGAGAAGTTCGATGGTAGTGGGAATTTTAGCCTATGGCAGATTCGAGTCAAGGATATGTTGGTTCAACAAGCTTTGATTCAAGTCTTGCGGGGGCGCGACAAATTATCCACGGCGGTGAAAGATGAGGAATGAAAGGATCTTGATGAAAAGGCCACGAGCACAATCAGGATGTGTATTGCTGACCAGGTGATCTTCAACATCGGGACTGAAGAGACGGCAGTCGGGCTTTGGGAGAAGCTGGAGCGACTGTACTTGGCAAAATCCGTGACGACAAGATTATTGTTGAAGCAGCGGCTCTATGCGCTGAAGATGCAGGAAGGTGGCAATCTGCAGGAACACTTAAATGTGTTCAACGGTCTCCTGAGCCAATTGCATGTGGTTGGCTCGAAGATAGAGGAAGAAGACAAAGCTCTCTTGCTTTTTACCTCGCTCCCAGCATCATACAAGCACATGGTGACTACGGTCCTGTATGGGAAGGATACGGTGGGCTGGAAGAAGTCACGTCGACGCTGTTATCAAGTCAGATGTTAAAGGATCCAACTCCTAGGGGTGACCAGATCTTGGTAGCGCATGAACGTGGGAGGAGTTTTAACAGAGGATCGAGCAGTGCACGAGCTCAGTCGGCGTCAAAGAAGGCAGTGACGTGTTACCACTGCAGACAGGTTGGTCACATTAGGAGAAATTGTCCGCAGCGTGCAGGAAGTTCTGGAACTTCGAAGGATGTCCAAGATGCGGGCATGGTGACACTCGACCTGGAAGGAGATAACGGATTTTACTGGAGTGACTCTGATAGTTGGATTTTGGATTCTGGTGCCTTGCATCACATTTGCTCAGATGCGGCGATGTTCAGTTCACTAGAGGTGACGTCTGGGTCGGTCTTTCTGGGTGACGGCTCAGCATGTGAGGTCACAGGGACTGGGACGGTGAACTTGCAGATGCATGGTGGAGCTGTGCGTAGACTTGAGCAGGTACACCTGGTACCGAAGTTACGCAGGAATCTGATTTCGTTGGGCAGATTGGACACCGATGGGTGCAGGTTTGCATCGAGAGGTGGAGTTCTGACGGTGAGGCGAGGGCGCACCGTGCTCATGCGAGCTATGCAGCGCGGTAGTCTATACCGGCTGATGGGGACCACGATGCGAGATGGTGCGCCCATGATTTCTGCAGCCGACGGTGTGGATGGTCGAGGTGGTGCAGGGGATCGCCCTTCTGGTAGTCTGACTAGGCGAGTCAGATTCAGCGATCCAGTTGCGTTGACATTCATGGGTTGAGCCCGAGCAGGGATGAGTCGACTGGAGCAGGTCGGCTGACGCCTCAAGTTCTTGAGGTGGTGCTTCGTGCAGACTGATGCTTCGTGCAGAACGGTTGCTTCGCGCAGTTGGTGTCAAGTGCAGATGATGCTTCGTGCAGGTGGTTGCGGAACCAGGGTATGAGCCAAGGTGGTGTTTGTTGGGTTGGCTCATACCCGGTTCAAATAGACCGGGCGCATTAGGAGAAGAAAATAGGTTGCAACGCAGTATTTGAGGTTGCAACCTTTTATGTGCTGTCTTGAAAGCTGTTCAAATTAAAAAAACTGTTTTTCAAATCTGTCCAAATTAAACAGGTTTTAATTTGAAATATGGTCCGGTGGTTTTAATTGGGAGGTGGTAATGAGAATATAATATAACTATTATTATATTCCTTTCTCTCTCTCCCATGAATGGTAACCGCAACCCCCCTCCCTGCATTAAAAATCGCAGCCCGCCACCCGCTCTTCAACCGCAACCGCTTTCTCTCCCTCTCTCCCGGCTTGGTGCAGGAGGCTGCTGCCTTGGGATCTCTTGTCGGAGTCGTCGCTGGAGGAAGGCAGCCGCCGGTGTTTGTCGTCGCTGACGTGAAGAGGAGGGCAGCCCGCCGTCGCCGTCGTCGTCACCGTCCGAGTCCAGTCTGCCGTTGTCGTGGAAGGAAGACGGAGACGGGGCTGTTTTTAACCCGGCTGTTTGTGGAGGCTGTGAAGATGAAAAGTTTGCGTTGAGGACGGGCTACACGTTCGTGGCAAGGTCCGGGTCCGAACTTGGAGTTTCTCTCCGGTGGTGGCGGTGGTTGCGGTTGAACGTCGGAAGTTTACGTTGAAGGTTCGGTGAACCTTGTGCGTCCGTTAGTCGGATTGCAGTCCCAGATCTTCCATTTCCTACGGATCGTGCGTGTCCGACGCATCCGCGTGCGTTTTTCCGGACGGTTATTTCTTCACTTGTTTCTTCATTGTAATTGATTTATAAATTATATTATAAATTGACATTGTCTGTGTTCGTGATTTCTCCTGCAATCATTGGTTATCCCATCAAAATTTTGGTTTCAATATTTTTGCTGCGATGAGCATGAACCGTAGATCATACAAAAAAATCTTGAGTTGAACTTCATGGCTACAGGCGGTTACGTGTTGGGTTTGGCTCATACTCGGTTCAAATGGGTCGAGCGCATTAGGAGCAGAAAACTGGTTGCAACGCAGTATTTGAGGTTGCAACTCCTTTTTTGCTGTCTTGGAATCAGGTTGACACGCAGCATTTGAGGTTGCAACCTTTTCTGTGCTGTTTTTTGAAATCTGCTCAAATTAAAGCTGTTTTTGAAATCTGTCCAAATTAAATAGTTTTTAATTTGGAATGTGGCCCGATGATTTTAATTGAGAGGTGGTAATAAGAATATAATATACTCATTATTATATTCATTTTCTTCTCTCCCATGAATGGTAACCGCTGCCCCCCCCCCCCTCTCTCTCATGCATTTATAAAACCACAACCCCCTTCCTGCATGAAAAAAAAACACACCCGGTCTGGGAGTGGCGGCAGCCGCTTGGAGTAAAGAAGGAGCCGCCTCCCTTCACAAAGGAGGAACCGTGAGGAGTTAGTGACGCCCGGTGTTCACGTTGAAGGAAGGCCGCCGCCGCCGGTGGTTGCCGTTGGTGCAACACCGTGCGATGGCGGCGGAGCATTTCTCTCGTGTGAAACTCTCGATGTATCCATCGGCTTTGGAGGAAATAGCCACCGGTCTTGGAGGAGATGATCTCTACCGGTCTTGGAGTAGATGAGGCGGTGCGGGCGTGGCGGCGAAGGCTTGCGGTGGTGCAGTGGCCTTGACGGAGTTTCTCTCCGGTGGTGCGGACATGGCGGCGAAGGCATGCGGGAGTGCAGTGGTCTTGATGATGTTTTTCTCCGGTGGTGCGACTTGGCGTCGATGGCATGCGGGAGTGCAGTTGACCTCGACGGTGCTTCTCCGGTGGTGGCGGGTGGTTTGGTTGTCATCGGACGACGAAGGTTCTCTGTGAACCTTGTGCGTCCGCTGTGCTAGCGGATTGCAGTCCAGATAATTCTCTCTCCCGCGGATCGAGCGAGTCCGGCTCTCCGCGGTGTTTTCTGTAACGGACGTCGGTACACTTCTCCATGTATTTTATTACAGTAGTTTCATAATTTATGTATGCATAGTTTGTTCAGATTTGTACGTTCTTGCAAACCCTGTATTTATTTGGTTGTGCCTGAGGATAGTTTTCGGTGTTATATCTCAACATTACGGTGTGCGGATAACGGCATAACCACCGTAATCACCTCATGCCGGCTATAAAAAGGCCCCCGGGCCTTCTCATTTCTCATCTTTCTCTCCTCTGCTTTCTCCCTTCTCAGGTAAGAGCTCTGCCAAATTCCTCCTTCAAGCCACCTTCAAGTCATCGTCAAGCCTCCTCCGAGCCACCGCTTCTCTACCGAAAATCCGCCTAAGTCTCCAAGTGAGCGGCGAGAAGGAAATTTCAGCTACATCGAGTGCTCATTTAATCCACAACGTCACAGCAAGAAGTCTCACGTGGAGCAGTATGTTGCCTACCGTAAGCCTAAGAAACTCTCTTTCTCATCTCCAAAGTGTAACGAGGAGAAGCCTGTCGGCCTCAATTCTCCAATCAAACTGTACGCGAAAGCAGATAGTGGAGTTCGACCGACGCGGATCCGGTTGCGTTGTTTTTTAGCCGGTTGAGAGATTTTTTCACGTCAAAATATCATGTGCATAATCTCTCTCTTATTGATTGTGTGCGCGCTCAACCGCTTTATAAGCTAAGACGGATCAAGTTACTCCGATCCGACCGAAGCGTAAAGTTTGGCCGCAACAAGTATTTCTGCAAAAAGAATATGATCGGGAATAAAAGATAGAACATAATATTGTTCATTTTCAAACAAGTATATATCATCAAGTATCATTAATATTTTCTTGCATCAAAAAAATATTTTTTGAGTAACATTAAGATTCTGTTTGGCACGATGATGGCGATCATGAACATGATGGTTAAATTCTCCTTCACTTTTATGTCCAAATGAATGATAATTATTAGGTGCTCCTTAACGAATGGCGATTTAACTCGTACATTTACGACCGCAATCACTGTGCCAAACGGAGCTTAAGCAACACAGAAATTGTTGCAATCACACACTGCACAAACATACTCATACATGTTTCATTATGCACAACATTATGTGTCATACTCAATGTTATAAATTGTATAAGTGGAATGCTATTTCGAACTTGAGTTTAAGGAATCAATTTTTTATGATTAGCGAATAATTAAGAGATGTTTAAATATAATCACTTATTAAATGAAATTTTAAACCGCTGAGATCAATTTGATACATACTAACTATTATACCGTTATGCCATGAAATATTTCTTATATAATATTTTAAAAAGCATATAATTAAATTAATATTGGTACTTCATTTCTTTTTGAGGTTTTTTTTGTGTAAGACTCCCCCCCCCCCCCTCTTTTTTTCTATCAAATCCCGGGGTCTTATGTCCAGAACCGCCGCTTTGCGGTGACACCTTCGCGCCCGAGAAGGTCGTCACTACAAAACGCCGATTCTGCCGGCCTTATTGATCACAAAAGTAGTTGTAGAATAGTAAAAAAATGCAGTCCACATCCAGTTCACATATAATAAATTCTCCACGAAGGGAATGTCCACAGAATAGTAAAGAGTACAGAAATGAAGGGCTTAAGCCCGGTACATCAATATCCTCACTACATATCTCTCATGCGGAAGCAAAATAAAACATCACTAGAAGTCGGTACTTACGATCCCAGCTGGTTGTGCTCCTGAGCTAGACTGCCCTGTCTCCAATCGCACCGGTCTCCTGTGCTGCTCCTCCCTGCTGGGCTCCGCGATCCCCTAATATGATGTGGTTCGAAAACCGTTAGTCTATAAGACTAAGCCCTATCGTCCCTCACCCCTTCCCCCATGCTCCTAGGCACCGAGCGGGGAGGAAGAAAGGGAAGGACGTGAAAGTGGAGAGTAAAAACAAATGGGTGGCAGGGGGACCTAGCTAGCAATTTCATAAACAAGTTGTAATAGGTAAAGTAAGAAAAGAAATTAACCTTCACTTATGCGAGTTACATAAGCCAAGAGATCTTCTACAAGACTCACATCGTATAAAATGTCTCATACCACTTTATACGTTGGGGTGTCGGTTATCACAAGCAGTATATATATATAGAAATAACCCTAATTTATAAACTTGCCCACACAAGCTTTTAGACCAAGGGGTCGTTTAGCAAGTCTTAATGTATAAGCGTCTCATACTACTTATACATTAGGTGTCACAGATTATTATGAATGATTATGATATGCAGCTATATGGTGGGTATGTTATGATCAAGCAGTGCAACTCACACACCCGACTTTGTGTACACAAACCTTTAGTTTTCCCTTTCGGAGCCGTTACCTCCCAGGATACCTCCGTAGTGGCAGACGGAAGCGGTGGGTTGGGCCTCGCCCACCTCAAAACCAGTATAGCACTACCAGTCTGACCTATCGTACGCCTCAACGCTTGGTGCACAAAGCGGACTCCTGCGTACTCTTGCCGACTGGACCGCCGGACTTAGCTTTGGCGAAGTGTAAAACCACACTTGCCGAGTCATCGTACTGGCGTCGGTGCTACGACAACCCAGTACCGAAGACCCACCACCTTAGGTATTTCTTATGCACATGCAACCTTGATGTATCAACCTCCGAGCCAACGCTCCCCGGACAAACCCGTCTGTAATAGCCAACAACCAAGCCAAAGCTCCCCGGACTAACCCGTCTGGCTCAAATTCCAAACATCATCTCTTGAATACCGCGGGATGACGCCCCTTTGAACACCTCGGGACGACTTAATCATTTCCCTCCAACTCGTCACGAGTGAGAACAGGTACAGTTTACCTAGCCTATTAGACTACTCTTGCCTACCGGTTATTACACTTAGTATTTTAGGGTTAATCCCAGGACTGCCCAAGGTATGCCCATTAAAGGGGTCTCGAAGGCACTAGGAACCAAGATGGGATGACAAGCCCAAAGTTCCCTTTTGCAAGGATAATTACTTTTAGTTGATGTCTACCCATGATCCACACTCAACTCTCCTCATTACTCTTGGACGATCCTAATGACTTAAGTTATTATCGGGGAGGGCGACGGTCTTCCGCCGACCTCCACTCCAATTGTTACCCAATGACTTGCACTTTACTCTCGTCACTAAGACAACACTACCCACCAGGGTTATACTTCCAATCATAATCTCTAACTCAATTGTCGATCCATCCCCCGGTGGGTCTTATGGTATAACCTATTTTTACTATGCGCAGTCCATGACCTAACACCACCCCGAAATCAAACTTCCAAATTCCTTGGGCCACCAACCCCTAATTAATTATCCTAGGGTGGTATGGACTAATAAAATGAGCGTGTTGATTTTTACAATTTTCCTAGGTCAATAAGGCCTCTAATTAAATCATCTAAATTATTTCCCTAGGTCACTTTACACATGAAGTAGTATAATTTAAAATCCACAGACCTAAGAAATTTTCCCTTGAGTTGTATATTGGTAAAATATTGTTGTCTACAAGGTTTCATCATTTTCCTTTGATTATTTATACATATTCCTTAATTAATTCAAAATCCACATTATTACCATTTTCCAAGGAAGTAAAAGGAATACATAAGCCAAAATTTTAGGAAAATTACAGAGCATATATGGTGTTAATTTAAGACTAATGGCAGAGTTTCATTAACCTCTATAGTGTAATGGCCTATCAAGTTCCATTCTTAAGTATTTACCAAAATGCCATTATGTTAATTTAAAAAATTATCAATACATCCAAAAATTCTGAGATAAATACACAAGTCTAATCATACAAATATACAATACTAGAAATAATTTCAAGATTTTCTGATATGTATTTCCATCAATTTATGAATAATTGTAATAAGGTCAAAATGGTAATTTCAATGCATTCTACTCCAAATGTCCTCAAACAGAAAGCTAAATTTTTACCTAAGTCAAATATGACCTCCTTTTTGACTTGACAGACTTTGGAGATTTCTATTTGATTAAAACCTATTTCTCCAATTTATTTTCGAAAAGGGCTATATTTTTAAAAATTTCAATTAATGGGATTTTTGATTCCAAAAATCCCATAATTAATCTGAGCGATGAAATTTACCCTAATTCACCACTGTAATAAAATCCATGATTTTTGGATATCTCAATTAGGCTGAATGTACAATATTTAAATTTTTCCTATTGGCACACCAAGGCTATACCTAAGCCAACGCATGCAAGTGGATTACCCCAACATGCAGTGATCCAAATGTGCTGAAATTTTTATCATTCACCAATGATATCCTCAAGGACCTACCACCAAAATTTGGGGCAATTTCGAGGCATATAACTCCAAATATTCTATTTATTTAGTTTTTGATATTATGACCAAAACTATAGAAAAAGTTGTCCCAAAAATTCCCAATTTTTGTCAGGGGTTAGATATGCCAAAATAAGCCCCATAACCAAAATTTCAGTCCATTTGGACTTAGAGTTTGGTCAGGGCACTCATTCTATTTTCTGACCTACCCTAGGACCAGTCCTAGTAAAATGGCTCTATAGGGCAGCCTACTTAACCAACATAAATGTGTAACATGTCAAATTAAAGGTAACTTCAGGACCTACAGTTTTTATGTTAAACACTTTTTTATGAAAATGGCCACAGGTGTCCTAAATTTGACATGCAAAAGTCTGTTTTATAAGGCAGAATTTTAACACTATTCATATAATTAAATAAAACATGATTATATTATATTTGCATGGCACTAATCCTAAAGCAATCGGGCGGCTGTTGTATTTCTTCCCCAACCCGAGCAGGATTCCATCCCGATAACCAGGGGCTTCACGGGGGGTTTTCCGGCGGCTACAGGCGGCGCCTCCACCAGCCATCTTCTCCTCTACCCTCACGGTGGTGGGGGCAAGCATTGTCGGCGGCTAGGGCGGCGGGAGACGGCGGAGCCACCCAACCCGAAAGCTCCAGAACTCCATTAATGGATAAAAAGCAAGCTGGGTTCGGGTCCATTCGATCCCAAACCCTATCCCTAACAATCCTAAGATCTACAGCATGAAGAGAGGTGAGGGAGGACCTTCCCGGTGGCCATGCGACGTGAGGAGCGGCGGGGAGCCATTTCCGGCGGTGGTGGCGTCTTTTCTCTTGGGTTCACTTCCCAGCACGACTTCTCTCTCTCTCTCTCTCTCTCCCTCTCTCTCTCTCTCTCTCTTTCTCTGCTGCTCTCCTTGTTCTGAGGGTGAATAAACCGAGGGGAGTGAGGGGAGGGAAGAGGAGATGAAGTATATGGGGTGATATTTCCTAAGTGAGGGGGTGGTGGGTTTGCCTTGGTTGCATCACCATGCATGAATGGTGGGACCCACCTCATCCACCTTCTCCTAACTGAATTAAAAGGGTCGGCCAGCCCATATGTGGGCTAATGTCATGAGCCCAAGTGGCTCAATCCACTAACACCCTTAAATATACCCCTTTCTCTCTCCTAATCTATCCAAATTCTCTCTCCTAGGTTAATTCTCAAAATATCCATGCATGAAACCCATTTTCTCCTCCCTATGGGGTATGAGTTGCCTTTGACCCATTGGGTGGCATTGGGTTAGTATGGGTGGACCCAACCCAAGGAATAGGGCTTAGGGTCATTTTTTACTAATTAGGTCAAAGTGTTGACTGGGGTCAACATGGATCCTATGGTTGACCCTATGACCTACCCTAGGGTCCACTTAGGTTGGACTTACTTGGCCCTCCAATTCTAGGGTTCTGGTTTTTACTATTTGCAGACCAAGTGACACTCAACTGAAACCCTAGGCTCACTTGGCCCTTCTTGGTTCTCTAAAGGTTTGTCTTGTCCTGGTCAGGACAAAGTCACTCCTAGGGGTCTAGTCGGAAATGGGATGTTACAAATCCCAATAAACAAAATAAAAATTTCGTCCCCGAAATTAAAGTTAAGCCTACGGGGTTTTTCTACCGGTAAAATTAAAGTGTAACATCCCATAGATGAGTTGACATGCCTACTTGCTTAATAAAAACAAGGGCTAACCCCAATAAACAAAAAGGATTAGTCTCTATCCTTTTAGATGACTCTACTAGTAAAAGTAATTAGGAAGAACGCTTAAACCACTTGAGGAGTTGCGAGGTATACCTGACTAAATAGCTCTGGATATCTTTCCTGCATTAGGTCCTGTGGCTCCCAAGTATGCTCCTCTCGTCTGTGGTTCCTCCACAAGACCTTGACTAGCGGGATCTTCTTGCGGGGCAAGACTCATATCCCCTGGTTGTCGATCCATATCGGCTCCAAATGTACAGATCGATCCGAAGCTACCGGCCCATCAGTGGCCGTAATCTGTAACTCCGGGCGTAGTAGAGCCCTCCTGAGTGAAGACACATGGAAGACGTCGTGCAAGCCGGCCAGCACCGGTGGAAGCTCCGGCCGGTAAGCTAGGGGATAATTCCACTCTAGGATCCTGAACGGCCCCATGTACCTCGGGCTAAGCTTCTTCCGCCGACCACGTACTCGTGAAACCCTATGCATCGGTCGAATCTTCAAGAACACCCGATCCTCTATCTGAAACTCCACCAGACGATGCCGAGCGTCATAATATTTCGCCTGCCTGCTCTGCGCCTCCAGCATTCTATCCCGTATCAGACGTACTTGTGCCTCGGTATCCTCAATAAAGTCCGTGCCCACAATCTTCAGATCCTCGTCTTGTATCCAAGACAGCGGAGTCCTACACTTCCTCCCATACAACGCCTCATACGGAGCCATCCGTATACTTTACTGATGACTGTTATTGTACGAAAACTCCACCAGGGGAAACATCCTCTCCCAAGGCTCTCCACGGTCCACAATACACAGTCTCGGCAGGTCCTCTAGTGTCCGGTTGGTGCGTTCGGTCTGCCCATCTGACTGGGGGTGTAATGATGTACTGAAATCCAATCGAGTACCCAAGTATATCTGTACCGACCTCCATTCCCTGGACGTGAATCATCCATCTCGATCTGATACGATCGTCTTGGGCACCCCATGATATCGCACAAACTGCTCTATGAACTTCCGTGCCAGTACTCCGATAGTATCCTCCTTACTGATCGGGATGAACCTAGCCACCTTCGTCAGTCGGTCAACGATTACCCATATAGAATCGTTTCCCTCCCGTGATCGAGGGAGGCAATGGATGAAGTCCATCGCGATATCCTCAAATTTCCACTCCAGCACCGGGAGTGGCTGCAATAAACAAGCGGGATGTCTGCACTCTGCCTTCACTAACTGGCACGCCTCACAGTGGGTCATGAAGTAGATGATATCCTTCTTCATGCCCGGCCAGTATAGAGTCTTCTTCAAATCTGCCGTCATCTTCGTGATCCCGGGATGCATAGAATATCTGCTATGATGAGCCTCGGCCATGATATCCTCCCGAATCTGGCCTCCATCTGGTATGTAAGTCCGACCTTTGAAACATATCAGACCATCTCGTATCGTGTAGTCCCCAGCTAAGGCTGCCTCCAAGGCCCAGAAAATCGGCTTTAGCTTGGCATCCCGCCTCTGCCAGTCTCTGACTTGGTCATGTATATCATAGGCATTGCTTGTAGCGGCCAGATACTCCTCGTACAGCTCAGGGTCGTCAGATGATACCAGAGTGATATGCATCTCTTCAAAACTCCGTAGTAGCTCCATGGACATAAGCTGGGGCCCTGCTCCAGAAGTCACAGCTCTCCGACTCAGTGCATCGGCCACCACATTTGCCTTACCCGGATGGTTGTGCAGCTCATACTGATAGTCCGCTAGAAATTCCACCCATCTACATTGCCGGATATTCAGTTCCTTCTGTGTATCCACGTATTTCAGATTTTTATGATCTGAAAATATGTCGCAATGGACACCATAGAGGTAGTGTCGCCAGACCTTCAATGCAAATATAACCGCTCCCATCTCCAGATCGTGAACTGGGTAGTTCTGCTCATGTTTCTTTAGCTGGCGGGAGGCATAAGCTATCATATGTCCCTTCTGCATCAAAACTGCTCCCATGCCCTGGTAGGAGGCATCCGCATAAACCTGAAATACTTCTCTCCCCGAGGGGAGGGAAAGTATTGGGGCCGAAGTGAGTCGTCTTTTCAGCTCTTGGAACGCCGTCTCGCACAGTGGCGTCCAGACAAACGGTGTCTCCTTCCTCGTCAGAGCGGTAAGTGGAAGGGCAAGTCTATAAAAACCCTCTACGAACTTCCAGTAGTAGCCGGCAAGTCCTAGTAAGCCCCGTACGTCCGTAGTTGTCTTCAACTGTGGCCAATCCCGGACTGCCTGAATCTTGGTCGGATCTACTGCCAACCCTGCTACACTAATAACATGTCCGAGGAAGGCCACCTCCTTCAGCCAGAACTGGCATTTGCTGAATTTGGCATATAATTGATGTTCCCGTAGCTTCTCCAAGGTCAGTGTCAGATGCCTCTTGTGCTCCTCCTCGGTCCTCGAGTAAATGAGGATGTCATCGATGAAAATGATGACAAACACTTCTAGATATGTATCGAAGACCCGGTTCATTAGAGTCATGAATGCTGACGATGCGTTCGTGAGCCCGAAGGGCATCACGGTAAACTCGTAGAGTCCGTACCTGCTACTAAAAGCAGTCTTCGGTATATCCTCCTCTCGGATTCGCAACTGATAATAGCCCGGTCTCAAGTCCAACTTCGAGAAAAAGTTGGCTCCTTCTAGCTGGTCGAACAGCTCATCTATCCTTGGCAGAGGATAGGTATTCCTGACTGTTAGCCGGTTCAACGCCCGGTAATCGATACACAACCTGAGTGTTCCGTCTTTCTTCTTGACGAACAACACGGGGGCTCCCCATGGCGAAGAGCTAGGCCGGACAAACCCGTCTTCCACCAACTCCTGCAGCTGACTCCGGAACTCTGTCAGCTCCCTTGGGGCCATACGGTAGGGAGCTCTGGATGCCGGCTTAGCCCCTGGCATAAGCAATATCTAGAAGTCCTGCTCTCTGTGCGGAGGTAGCCCTGGTAGTTTCTCCGGGAAGACGTCCGCAAAATCCCGAACCACGGGAATGTCAGATATAGATTCCTTGACCTCCGCCATCTCGAAGAGTATCTGATAGATCTCATTGCCCTGCAGATGGGCCTTGACAGCCTGAATAGATGATAAGAATATATGGGAAGTAGATCTAATACCTTCCATCACGATGAATGAATCCCCATATCTCAGGGTAATCTTTTTGGCCAAACAGTCAATCCCTACTGCTATTATTTCAACACCTCCTAACTCAAACAATGATATGCAGGTCTCGGAGACCGCCACTACATACAGGGACGACAACGCTCACTCACCTTCCCATGTCATCCCAGTGGATTATTTACCAACAACTGATACTAATCATTTTCTGCAGGATACAAAGAACACCAACGATGTTCAGGAGCACCAACTACAAACACAAGGCAACAGACCCAGTGGCACGCAGAAGCAAGTAGCCTCGCCAGAAATGATAGATCTACTACAAAATCCACAGAATACTCTAATCAGGGACGAAATCACTAACCCCTATGTCATCCATAGAAATAAAAACGAGTCACCTTCTAACAATATTGACGTTATGGCGCAGGAAGCTCTACAAGGACTACTGGAACTACCACAAACTCAAACAACTCTCGCGAAAGGAACAACAAAAACGAAGAGGGCGATAACGCAAGAGGACAAGCAACAAATAACAGGGGATACGGAGATACCTTCCAGGATGGGAACCTCCGGTGGCAACCCCCGACGTTCGCTGCGTATAGCATCGTCATTACTCCGGCGGATTCCGTCTCTTCCTCTAGGAGCGCGCCGCCCTCGATCCCAGCAGAGGAAGAAATTGGGAAAGGGGTTTAGGGTTTCACCATTAAACACCTTTTTATAGGCGGGAATTGTTGAGGGATGTCGGGAAGATCGTACACCCCGGACAGCGTAAATGGGCAGGGTAGGGATGTAGCCATTATTATGGCTAACGGGTATTGAGGGGTAATGGTCAAATGTGGGTGGGGAATTAATATAAATAGGTGTAAATGCTGTAATAACTGTTAAGCAATAATGAAATATGTTCTCTCTCTCCTGTTACTTTCTGTCTCTCTCCTTTAATATTTCTTCTCTCTCCCCGATACCTTCATCTCTCTCCTCCGCCAGCCATAGCTGATTCTGCCGACCACCGCCGCTCCGCTACACATAACCACCGCGTTCATGACCCTTCATCCCTTCATTGTCGTGCCAAACTGACCCTTAATTGACTCTGCCCCTTTATCTGAAATTGCTTCAAAAAAAAAAGAATGATTGTCTTAATTTTCTATGTTTAGCCCGATATCAACAGCTATTTCTGAGTTCCAAAATAATTAAACGTTGCAGGCACTCTCAAGAGAAGCAACGAATTTGGGATTGGGAGAGACAAAGTACTACCTAGTAATCGTGTTTTCCACCGTGTTATGGCAGTACTCCTTCCTTGGGGCGATCGGCGTGATATCGTGCGCGAACATGCTGCTCGCCGGGATCCTCATCGCCGTCTTCATCCCGCTGGTGGAGATCTTGTCGGTCATCTTCCTGCACGAGAAATTCAACATCGAGAAGGGCCTGGCCTTGGTCCTTTCTCTGTGGGGGCTAGCATCTTATTCTTATGGTGAGTATCGTGAAGGGAAGGAGAGAACGAAACTGGCCGGTTCTGATCCTCATACCACACCGGTTTGATTTTATATGTATAATATCAGATCCACACACGGATCAATTTGAGTGCAGTGTTGCTACATTCGATCTACATATATGATTTTTGTCTTTCTGATGATTTAATATTTATTTTCATTGCTGTAATCTTTTCCAGCCTAACTCATGGCACAAAACTAAATCCCAAGTTGTATGATAGAGGAGGTATGCGAGTGTCTAAGTTTCTCAGCTGGGTCCGTGTTGTACAAATTGGAATTAAAATAGGCCTCGAATTCGTATATGTAGAGGAAAAAAATCAGTTCATTCATTTCATTCTGTTGGCTCAGTCCCTCTTATATGGAGGTTGACTTGGCATGGAATTTGTTGGGATAATGTTCCAACAGAGAAGACAGAACATGGCTCAGGATAGCAGTATGGTGGTGCAAGGCCGTGTTGCTACCACCGGCGGCGGCGGTTCTCCTTTGTGTTCACGACGATATCGACGCGCTACTTTTGATATCATTTTGTGACCTTCAATGTCGGTTTGTTGACATGTAATATCGTTTTGTGACCTGCAAAACTGTTGTGTGGACATGGATTGTCGTTGGGTCGACTGACACGATGATGTTTAGCCGTCGGATTGCTTTAGGGAAGATCTAAGGGTCAAGATAGCCTCGCCCTTATGTCCTAAATAAGCAGAGACATCTTCCATACAAATTTAGTTATTGAGCCGTCACTTCAGGAAGTTCATGAGATCGAGAGTTCTTGCCCTATTCTGCTCCTGTTACAAGAAGAAGAAGATTTGACCTAGGCTCTTGGAGAAGGTGATCCATCGAGCCCATTGGTGAAGACCGTTCTTGGTGAAATCTTCAAGTTTGTGAAGATTTGGTGTATGTCTAGGAGAGGTTTGTCTCTTGAAGACTTGTGTTTCAAGAGTGGTTGTTTTCTTGAAGAAGGTGTTCCTCTGGTTATATCCAAAGAAAAAAAACCATAACTCAACTAAAGTTTATAGTGGAAGATTTGAGTGGTATTCAAACCTACAGTTTTTCTCCTTTCAAATTGGAGGGGTTTTCCACATAAAAAGTCAGTGTATTCTTGTGGTTGCTTACTATTTTATTATTTTGTTCTTATTGTTTTATGTTGCTTGCACAAGTGGGGGAATTTTTTTTTGTGATTCCGCTGCGGACTGGGTTTCTCAGTCCAGATCCATTCTTCCCCAATAGTGGTATCAGAGGGAGGTTCGTAGGTTTTTGATGACGTTCCGATCAAGATTTGGGTCAACGGTAGGTGACGACATTGGTCCGCTCTCTATCTTTCTAAATCTGATTTGAGAATTAATCAGGTTACCTACAAGGTGTTCGACCGTTTATTTTTGTGCGAAGCAATGGAGACATCAATGAGCGAAACCCGCATGATTAGTCTGAATGGGAACAACTGGGTGATTTGGAAAGCAAGGATGGAAGAACTGTTACACTATAAGGATCTTTATAGACCCGTTGAGGGTGTATCTGCTAAGCCGGAGAAGATGCCCGACGATAATTGAAAGAAACTGGATCAGAAGGCTATTGGGTTCATCCGACAATGGCTCAATTATAGTATGTTTCATCATGTCTCAAATGAGACCTTGGCACACTTTCTATGTAAAAAAAGTTGGAAGGCCTCTACGAGAGGAAGACGACCAAAAATAAAGCATTTTTGATTCAAAAGTCGGTAAATCTGAAGTACGAGGAGGGTGGATCTATTGTTGAGCATCTGAATGAAATTCAGAGCATTATAATCAACTTTCCTCCATGAAGATGTCACTTGAGGTTGAATTACAAGCACTGTTGCGCCTCGGCTCGTTGCTTGATAGATGGGAGACACTTGTGGTGTCACTCAACAATTCTGCGCCCGACGGAATTGTGACCATAAGTCAAGTGACTAGCAGTCTGTGGAATGAAAAGACAAAAAAAGCATCAAGCTCATCCTCATGGTTAAAGACATTTGTTACAAAAAACCATGGTGGAAGCAAGAGCCGGAAGCCCGGCAAACATGACGTGTCTAGAGGGAGATTAAAATCTGATTACAAGAGGCAGAAGAAAGATTTTGAATGCTATTATTGTCATAAACTGGGGTATATCAAGAAATGCTGCTAACAACGAATTAGAGATCAAAAGAAGGGAAAAGAAAGTGAAAAAAATGACACGGCCAATGTTGTTACCGTTACTGATGGGGTTGTTGTCATTGTGTGTGATGAAAGCTTTGTTGGTCTTACAAGTGACAACTCTAGTTGACTTATCGATTTTGGAGCTTCCTTTCATGTTACTCCAAAGAAAGATTCTTCTCATCCTAATGGAGATTTTTGTCATGTTAGGATGGGGAATGATGACATCACCAATATTATTAGTAGAGGTGATGTGTGCTAGGAAACGAATTCTGGGTGCAAGCTTGTGCTCATGGATATGAGGCATGTCCCTGACATTTTCCTTAACTTGATTTCTACCGGGAAGCTTGATGATGAGGGTTTCAACAATAATTTTGGACAAGAGCAGTGGAAGCTTTCAAAGAGTTCCTTGGTGATTGTCAAAGGAAAGAAGGAGAGCACTCTTTATACTATGCATGCATGGTTGGGCAAAGGACATGTAGCAGTTGTGAAGGAAGTCTCTACCAAGCTATGACACAAACGGTTCGATCACATGAGTGAGAAGGGAATGTAGATTTTCATCAAGAAAGTGCTTACCTGGGATGCAATGAACGTCTCTCAAGACGTGTGATGTTTGTTTGGCAGGTAAGCAACACTGTGCTTCCTTTACGAAAATTTCCTCTTCTAGAAAGTCTAAGGTTTTAGACTTGGTGTATTCTGATTTGTGGTCCAATGAAGAAAAATACACTTGGTGGTGCTCTTTACTTTCTCACTTTCATTAATTACTATTCTAGAAATGTGGTTGTCTTTTGCATTGAAGTCAAAAGACCAAGTGCTTGGTGTATTTCAGTAATTTCAGGCCATGGTAGAGCAGGAGACAAGGAGAAAGTTGAAGTGTATTCACATGGACATCGACAACAAGTACCTGGGGTCGTTTGTATGTCATGGTGTATACATGACAAGATTTATCATATGCAGTTGGCGTGGCGAGTCGATTTCTTTCTAATCCCGGAAAAGTGCATTGGGCAGACGTAAAATGGATTCTTAGTATCTCCACGGTTCATCTAGGATGTGTTTATGTTTTGGGTGCGATCATCCTGTATTGGAGACCTTTACAAATGCAGACATGGCTGGAGATGTTGACTCCAGAAAATCTACTTAGGGATATCTGGTTACCTATGTAGGGGGAGCTGTCTCATGACATTCTTGACTTCGGAAGTCTGTGGCTCTGTCGACAACAAAATCCAAGTACATAGTGACAATGAAAGCATGTGGGGAGACTCTATGGATGAAGAAGTTCCTGCAAGAACTTGGGCATGTGCAGGACATGTATGTTCTTCACTGTGAATCTCAGAGTGTCATTCATTTGAGCAAAAACTCCAGCTTCCATGCAATGTCAAAGCACATAGATGTACATTATCACTGGATATGTTATGTACTAGAGACGAAGACGGTGCAAATTGAAAAAGTGCACAAAGATGATGACGATTCTGATATGATGACCAAGACCATACCCAAGGATAAGCTAGAGGTTGGTCTGAGTAGAGCAGGTATGGTGGATCCCTCCACATAATTGGGAGTGGGAGTTTGTTGGGTAAGTCCCTCTTATGTGGTGGTGGACTTGACCTAAAGTTCGTTGTGATAATGTTCCAACAGAGAAGGCAGAATAGGGACCAGGACAACAGCATGGTGGTACAAGGTCGCGTTGCTACCGCCAGTGATAGTAGTTCTCTTTTGTGTTCATGATGATATCATCAAGTGGATTTTGATATCATTTTGTGACCTTCGATGTCGGTTTGTTGACATGTAATATCATTTTGTGACCTGCAAAATTATTGTGTGGGCATGGATTGTCATTGGGTCGACTGGCATGATGGTGTTTAGCCATCGGATTGCTTTAGGGCTGATCTAAGGGTCAAGACAACCTCACCCTTATGCCCTAATAGGTAGATACATCTTCTAAGGATACGAATTCAGTTATTGAACCGTCGCTTCAGGAAGATCCTGAGATCGAGAGTTCTGGCCATATTCTACTCATGTCACAAGAAAAAGATTTGCCTCCAGGCTTTTGGAGACGGTGATCCATCGAGCCCATCAGTGAAGACCATTCATGGTCAAATCTTCAGGTTCGTGAAGATTTGGTTTTTGTCCAGGGGAGATTTGTCTCTTGAAGACTTATGTTCCAAGAGAGGTTGTTCTCTTGAAGGTGTTCCTCTAGCTATATCTAGGAATGAAAAACTGTAACTCAACCAGAATTTATAGTGAAGATTTGAGTGGTCTCCGGACCCTGTGGTTTTTCCCCTTTCACATTGGAGGGGTTTTCCACGTAAAAAGTATGTGTGTTCTTGTGGCTGCTTACTTTTTATTGTTTTTATTATTCTGTTCTTATTGTTTTCCGCTGCTTGCACAATTAGGAGAAGGTTTTTTTTGTGATTCCGCCGCGAACTAGGTTTCTCAATCCAAATCCCTTCTTCCCCCACACATTCATCAATACCTGAATAAATACATGCAGTAGAAACATCTAGAATACATCAGAATATGAAGAGGGCTATATTAATTAGTTGGTAGAGATCGTTGCTCGATCACGAGCCTATTGCTTGACGTAAGCAACAGAGGTTTTTGCTCGATTATGAGCTAGCTGATCGGCGTTAGCTTTGGAGATTGTTGTTAGATTTTGAGATTGTCTCTTGGCGTAAGCACTGGAGATCGTTGCGCTCGATCATAAGCTTGTCACTTGGCATAAACACCAGAGGTTTTTGTTCGATTATGATCTCGCCGCTCGGCATTATCAATGGAGATCGTTGCTCGATTATAAGCTTGTTGCTTGGCGTAAGCATCGGAGGTCGTCTCTCGATTATGTGCTCGTTGCTCGGCGTTAGCATCATAGATAGTTTCTCGATTATGGTGTAGGGGGGAGGGGCCTTTGCCCCTCACCGGTTTTTTAGCTAATTGCTCGGTGTCGGCAAATGAAGCTCGCTACTCGGCGCAGGGGGCTCCAGAGGTCATCACTAAGTTATGGCGTAGGACAGGGACAATTTCCCCTCCTTACCGGTTGCGAGCTATCAACTATGTGTCGGCATTGGTAGGTTACTGTCTGACTGGATCTCACTGATCGACGCGGGGGAGGGGGTGGAGGCGCCTGAAGCCGTCACTAAGTTATGGCGCATTGTATTGGGGGGGCATTTGCCTCTCCTTATCCATTGTGACCATCTACTCGAGCCCGGCTTGTGCTTCAGCCGGTTTCAACGTTGTGTTGCCTTGTAAAGTGATATATGTAGTCCACTGATGTGATCCCTGAAAATGATAACACCAGCAACAAATTGATTTCTTCTTTTTGTAAGAGCGAGTATAAGCAATCCTAATAAAGTTATTCGCGGTCCATTAATATATGCAGTCCAAAATTTTATTGGCAATTTACCTTTTTTTTCGAAGTCCAGAACATCAGGGCGCCCAAGGAGCTCTTTTCCTTGATGGCCACCGAAATGGAAGATATTTGTCCTCAAATATTATGTCCGTAGTTATTTATCCTGTGGCTGTGCCGCTGTGGATTGTCCCACGGCAATGAATGTTCATTTTGGCAAGATGCGTGTATGTCGGTTTTACGGATTGCAGTGAAATTCAAATTATTATCTGAATTTTATAGTTCTAGTTTTTTGTTGTAATGTATTATTCTAACTTGTATCATTAAATTTGAATAATAATTTTTTTATTGCGCTAATAAATTATGAAAAATGCGAGTTCTTTTAGAACCTTGCTTTTAAATAAGCCTGTGATTTGCATTTTCGAGACCGAAAATCCCAACATTAATTAGAGTGGATCACAACCATCAAAATGCTGTAATTGATGTTAACACGTTAAAATTGTGCAATCGGCGTGTACTCAAATTGTAATGTTAGGGTGTACATAAATAAGCTCACATTTTTTTCTCTTTAATGGTGCACGAGAAATGCACATGCAGGCCCAATCACAAAAAAAAAACAAATTTTTTGTTCGTGAAGCGCATATAAAATATGGTGATTGTTAACCACAACTCATTATTGACTAATTGCATCCCAAAATCTCCGAATTTTTTGTGTCTTTTCGAAATACGCCGTGTACATGCAATTTCAGGAAAAATGTTCAACGCGAAAATTGTAGATCTCGACGAGCCATGAGAAATGACATTGTGTTTAAATCCAATTCTTTTGTTCGGCCGCATGATGACTTTTTGTCATATGAATTGACATTGAGTTTAAATCGCGTCCGTGCAAAAAAATCGCTCCCGAGTGAAAAAATTGCGCTCGGGCAAAAAAAACGCGTCCGTTCGAAGAAAACGCCCACGAGCGAAAAAATCGCGTCTGGTCGAAAAAATCACGTCCGGACAAAAAAATCGCGTCCGGGCGAAAAAATAGCATCCTGGCGAAAAAATAGCGTCCTGGCCAAAAAATCGCGTTCGGGCGAAAAAATCGTGCCTGCTCCAAATAAATCGCATTCATGCAGAAAAAGTTACTGTTTCTTTTGAAAAGCCGATGCTGGCAATCTCAATATCCGCATCTGGAGATAGACATTGAACTAATGAGTTTTTAGTTTTGCGTGAATATCTTCAGCTTTCCACCAGAAAGCCAATTCCACTTTACAATTGTTGATACGAACAGCGGAAATGACTTTCATTTTCTTAAAGTCAACACTTTAATATCAATGTCGTTGAAACGAACGGATCCTAAGTGATGTTGAGCATTCACGAACGATGATTCGCAATCACCTTATTCCCGATCTCTACCACTTTGCCAAATGGACCCTTAGAATTTGGAGACATCAATATATTTTTCATGAAAAATACACACAAAAACAAAAAGGAGGGGCTTGATCAAGTTGAGGCATGAATGACCAAGTCTGATGCCAAGGTGGAAGTTCATATTTAAAGTTATACCATGCACAAGTTCATAGATGCAGATCATAATTGGCCAAGTCATATTTGAACTTTGTGTTGACTAAGTCTAGATGGATGAGCTTTGGTATGTTCGCAAACGAGTTTCACAAAACATGATCTGTCGAATCCCGACGATAAAATATGGGAGTGATCATACCTTGCTAGCTATAGATGTTCTTTGTCAGGCTGTTGAGCCCGCACGCTGGACGAATGTTGGACACACCACGGTGACAAGTCGAATATTAATTGTTTCAAACACTTTAAGTATATGAGAGAATTTTAGGTAAGCTCAGCGTATATATGGATCGTATGATACTGTATTTTAAGTTTAAATTACAATTGTAACTGTAATTATGATCATAATTGAATTACATTTTAGTTTAGATTACAGACGTTTATGAGTTTAAAAAAATCAATTTTTAATAAGTGTATTTTCACCAAAAAAACATATACATGTGAGTGCTTAAATGAACATAAAAAATAAAAGGATCAATATTCCGGAATTTATTTTTCTAAGAAATAAAAATTCTACCTTAAATTCCACATCTCCTAAAATTTACAATAAATATATATGGGTGGAAGAATAGATGAGATGGGCCGCAGTCGTGTCCAAAAAATCCAACCGGGCTGGTCGGGCCCAGGCTTTTTGTCAACCGGGCTCGGCCCGGACCCAACTTGAGCTGGACCGGGCCGGGCTCGGGCTTCCTCTCAAAGAGAGGGACCGGGCGGGATTTTAATCCTGGCTAATTCAGGCGGGATAAAAATTGGCGGGATTAAAATCCCACCTAATTGGGGGAAATCCCGCCAATTAGGCGTGATTTAATCCCGCCTAAATATAGGCAGGATTTTCCGCCAGCCCAGGTGTCGGGCCCAAGCTAACCTGGCGCCCGGGCTTTGCCCGGGCCAGGCCGGGCCGGGCAACCTGTTACAATGGGGCCCGGTAAGGCCCCCAAGCCCGGCCTTAGCCCGGGACGGGTCTAGCTGGACTTTTGCCGGGCCGGGGCCGGGCGGGCTTTCCGGACCCGGGCTTTGTGTGTACGCTGTTTTTTTTTTATGTGATACCCGAGTTAATTATCAGGACCTTCCTTGGGAGTTTGCATAATTACAGATATCACCCTCAATCTTTCAAAATTACATTTACCTTCCTTCTAAATTTTTCCTATTTACAAAAATTGCCCTTTCAAGTAGAAATATGAATGGAAAATGACTAAGTCAATGAAATTATTTTAAGATACTTCAAATCATGAATGCCTGCCGGTTTCATTTTTTATTTATTTATTTTATCTTTTATTATTTTACTTTGCTTTTATTGAATTATATGGCAAACAACAGAGGAGATGTCTGATGTTGATACATAAGTTTTTTTATGTGTATGTACAAATAAAGACACTAGCAGTCATGCATGAGCTAGGTTCCCACTGATTGTGCTTCGCCTTCACTAGGGTCTCCTTTGGCACTGCGGCGGGGTGGAGCGGATTTTATTTGCACCGCGGGACTACGACTGTGGTGTTAAGATAATTTCCTCCTAAGTGTGAAAGAGGCTAGCCAACTTTGATCATACTTTTCAAGTATGTGTTTCATGACAAGCATGTGTTTCATGACAAGTATGAAAAAGATTAGCCGTCTTTGACTTGAAATTCAACATGTGCTCTTAAAGGAAGCTTCTAGGAAATTGTCCAAAGGAAGTTTCATGACATGTGTTTTTGACCAAGGAAGCTTTATGGAAACTTCATCCACATGCCATCTACCACACTTACCTCCTTGATTTTGGCTCTATAAATAGGGATGAAGGAGGAGGGGTAAGACATCCACTTCTCTCCAAACTCAAGCATTGAAAGATTTCTAGAGAGGCATTTGCGGCAATCGTCTTAGTTTGGGAGAGCTTTCAGACGTTGTTGTACGACGTTGACAAGGAGTACTTCGCCTACACGGATTGGATCTGGAGCAGATATTGGCAAGAATTCGAAGAGGCATCTTGGAGAGGATTTGTGTAATCTGTCTCATCCGCCGGTCGGTAACTTGCAATTTTTCTGTTACTATTTATTGTATTGTATAGTGTGAAACTGGTGAAGATCCTTTGTGGATCGGTGGAGGGAAAGCCTGTAATCCGTGCGTGTGTTTTTCACACACTTTTAGTGGAGGCTTTTCGGGTTGGACTCCGATCGTCCCGTGGTTTTTCACCCAATTGGGTTTTCCACGTTAAAATCTCTGTGTGCTTTTATTCTTTTTGCATTGTGTTATTTTGTTGTGATGGCATACCGCTCAATGCAGTCGCGCAGGTTGCTCGCTTAAAATTTAAAATAGGTGCTCTGGTCGGGATTGATTGCTCGCATTCCCAATAAGTGGTATCAGAGGGAGGTTCGTGATCGAGCAGGTTCAGTGACAGAGTAGTTACCGGGCTGACCTTTGGGGTTTCAGGATGAGTCGATTGGGATCTCGGGTGTGCAATTGGGAGTGGTAGTTTACGACCATTGGCCCGCTGACTATCCTCTCCAGTTGCATACTTTGAGATAGTCAACTCAAAGATCAGTGGTCGGTCCGGCAAGTTGGCAGAGCGAGATGGAGTCCACATCAAGTTCTGGTTCAGATCAGATGGTAAAGTTGAATGGTGCCAATTATCACCAGTGGCATCTACTGATGGAGGATTTGATATATGTGAAGGGTTGACATGCTCCTATCTTTGAGGAGATGTCAAAGGACACGGATCCAGCAAAATAGAAGGTGGAACATCGGAAGCTGTGTGGGTTTATCAGACGGTTCGTAGAGCCGAACGTCTACAACCATGTGGCTAGCATCAATGATGCAAAAGATCTGTGGAAGACTCTCGAGACCTTGTATGCCAAGAGCACAGGCATCAACAAGTTGTATTTGCTAAAGAAGCTTGGAGAGTTCAGATACCGGGAGGGCTCACCCATTTTGGATCATGTCAACGAGTTCCAGGGGATCATTAATCGTTTGACTGCCATGAAGGTGACATTTGAAGATGAGGTGAATGCATTGTGGCTACTCAAGTCACTTCCAGACTCGTGGGAGATGGTCAGAGTTTCTCTGATCAATTCTTCCCCCCAGGGGATCGTGTCCATGGAGATCGCTAAGAGTGGGATCTTGAATGAGGAGGTGAGACGAAAGTCTCAAGGGACTTCAGGCTCTTCTTCACGAGCCGACGTTCTCTTTACTGAGTCCAGGGGGAGAGGAAGGAGTAAAAGTCGAGGAAGGAAGGAGGACAGGAGTCAGAGTAGGGTCAAGTCAAAGACACGTTATCAGAACGTGGAATGCCACTACTGTCACAAGAAGGGTCACATTAAGAAGTTTTGTTATACCTTGAAGAACGATCAGAAGAAGAAAGGGATTGCCACTGAGGGCAAGGATGAGGGTCACATGGCAGCCACTGTTTCGACTGAGGAGGACGACGTCATTATTGTTGGCGACGACGTAACAGCTGCACTTTCGTATGACGACCGATGCTGGATCGTTGATTCTGGAGCTTCTGCGCGTGTCTCCCACAACAGGGAGTTATTTGCCACTTACACCACTCATGACTGTGGGGTGTTGAGGATGGGCTATGGAGATACGTCCAAGGTACTTGGGCGTGGAGACATGCATTTGAAGACGAGTACTGGAGCCTTACTAGTTCTGAGGGATGTACGACATGTGCCAGACATTCGCTTCAATTTGATATCCGTTGGCAGGCTTGGAGATGAAGGACACCTGAGTGTCTTTGGAGGAGACTTCTAGAAGCTGATCAGGGGATCACTTGTGATGGCCAGAGGTCACAGAGATTCTGGTTTGTACTACATTGAGGGGAGGCCTGAAGCTGCTCAGGCCAACTCCGTCAGGGATGAGGCATCCACCTCCTTATGGCATAGGAGGCTGGCACACATTAGCCAAAAGGGGTTGGGATGCCTAGCGAAGAAAAAGCTGATTTGTAATATGTCTGATGTTCACTTGGAGAGGTGCGACCACTGTATGGCTGGGAAACAAAACAGGGTTTCATTCCACAACCACACATCCACTAGGAGATCGGAGCCTTTGGAGCTTGTTCACACTGATGTGTGCGGACTACTGAAGGTCTAGACTAGAGGAGGAGCATCATACTTCGTCACTTTCATTGACGACCATTTGAGGAATCTTTGGGTCTATGCCATCAAGACCAAAGATCAGGTACTTGATACTTTCAGTAGATTCCACGTTGAGGTGGAGATATAGTCTGGGAAGAGACTGAAGTGCATTAGGTCCGACAATGGGGGAGAGTACATTGGTCCCTTTGATGAGTACTGCAGGGAGCATGGCATCCGTCATGAGAAGACCCCGCCCAAGACGCCGCAGCTGAATGGCGTAGCTGAGAGGATGAATCGGACACTGATGGAGAGGATTCGATGCATGCTATTTGAGTCGAAGCTGCCAGGGATGTTCTGGGGCGAGGCTCTTCTTACTGCAGCGCATGTCATCAATCTCTCTCCGAGTTCAGCTTTGCAGGAGGATGTTCCTGATAGGGTCTGGTATGGGAAAGACCCCTCTTACAGTCACTTGCGGGTATTTGGATGCAAAGCCTTTGTGCACGTCCCTAGGGACGAAAGATCGAAGTTGGATTCGAAAACCCGGCGTTGCATTTTCTTGGGGTATGGCTACAGTGGAGAGTTTGGGTATAGGTTCTTTGATCCAGTTGAGAAGAAACTTGTACGTAGTCGTGATGCTGTTTTCAGTGAGGATCAGACTGTTGGTGATTCTGAAGAGACCGGTGAGTTTAAGGTTGACTCTCGCACTGCTACAGAGTCGCCTATACTTGGAGATCATGACATTGAGGTGGCCGATGAGCCTGAGCCAGCACAAGGTACTGATACCCTTCCAGATCATGATATCACCTCTGATGGTGAACCAGGAGTAGCTGAGGACATTGCTGATGATGTGCCTGCACCGGCCCCTGAGCCTGCCTTACGGAGGTCAGAACGGACCAGGCATCTGCCCGCTATATATTCTGCATCAGAGTTCATACTGCTGACTGATGCGGGGGAGCCTGAGAGTTATGACGAGGCTGTGGAGAGAACCGAGAAACGTCAGTGGATGGTTGCTATGCAGGAGGAGATGCAGTCGCTGCAGAAGAACCACACGTATGACTTGGTGAGATTGCCTAAGGGCAAGAAGGCCTTGAAGAATCGGTGGATTTTCAGGGTGAAGCAGAGTGATTCCTCCATACCTCCCAGGTACAAGGCCAGGCTGGTGGTGAAGGGTTTTGGACAGCGACAGGGTGTAGACTTCGATGAGATCTTCTCACCTGTGGTGAAGATGTCATCTATTTGTGTCGTCCTTGGCCTCGCTGCGAGGCTAGATTTGGAGGTTGAGCAGATGGATGTCAAGACCGCCTTTCTGCATGGCGATCTTGAGGAGGAGCTTTACATGGAGAAGCCTGTGGGCTTTAGTGTCAGAGGGAAGGAAGGTCTGGTGTGTCGCTTGCAGAAGAGTTTATATGGCCTGAAGCAGGCCCCGCGGCAATGGTATAGGAAGTTTGATTCCTTTATGGGGGAGATCGACTTCAGGAGGACCACCCTTGACCACTGCGTGTTCATTAAGCAGTATGCTTCAGAGAACTTCATCATTCTGTTGTTGTACGTGGACGATATGTTGATCATCGGGAGGAACACTGCTCGCATTGCTGAGTTGAAGCGGCAGTTGAGTTCCACTTTTGAGATGAAGGATCTGGGTGCTGCGAAGACCATTTTAGGGATGCACATTCGCAGAGACAGGGGATCCAGACTACTTTGGTTATCCCAGGAGCGGTACATCCGCAAAGTACTGTAGAGGTTTGATATGGATCAGGCAAAGAAGGTGAGCGTGCCGCTTGCAGCTCACTTCAGGCTTACCGCTGATCAGTGCCCCAGCACACCCGAGGAGATCGAGGCGATGCAGAAGGTTCTGTATGCATCTGCAGTTGGGAGCCTCATGTATGCGATGGTGTGTACTCGTCCGGATATTGCGCATGTTGTTGGGACCGTCAGTAGATTTCTCTCCAATCCTGGGAGAGAGCATTGGAGCGCAGTGAAGTGGATACTGAGATACTTGCAGGGGACGTCAGACTTGACATTGAGATTTGGAGACAGTGAGCCAGAGCTGCTGGGCTACACTGATGCTGACATGGTTAGAGATGTGGATTCCAGGAGGTCGACGTCCGGATACATGATTTTGTTTGCAGGGGGAGCTGTCTCGTGGGCATCGAGACTGCAGAAGTGCGTTGCACTATCCACCACGGAGGCTGAGTTTATTGCGGTTACTGAGGCTAGGAAGGAGTTGCTTTGGATGAAGAGGTTCATCAAAGAACTTGGATTCACTCAGGACCGATACACACTCCTATGTGACAGTCAGAGCGCTATTTACTTGGGGAAGAACCCCATGTTTCACTCGAGGTCGAAGCACATCGACACTCGGTATCATCAAATACGAGATGTCCTGGAGCAGAAAGAGATTGATCTTCAGAAGGTACACACTGATGACAATGGGGCAGACATGCTGACCAAGACCGTGCCAAGGGGGAAGTTCGAGCATTGCGTTAGGATCGTCGGCATGGCGGTTCTCTTCACATAATGCAAAGGCGAGAATAAGTTTTTGGGTACAGTTCCCGTCCTTTGTGGAAAAAGCTGTTGAGTTCGAGTCTCATTAACTCGAATTTGGTTTTGCTGATCGAAAGTGGACACATATTGATGGAGGACATGGAGGGAGGCAAATTAAAGACTCTGGGGAAGATTGTCAGAATGACAGGATTTCTTCACTTAGTCGAAAAGGGGAAGATTTGTTAAGATAATTTCCTCCTAAGTGTGAAAGAGGCTAGCCAACTTTGATCATACTTTTCAAGCATGTGTTTCATGACAAGTATGAAAAGGATTAGCCGTCTTTGACTTGAAATTCAACATGTGCTTTTAAAGGAAGCTTCTAGGAAATTGTTCAAAGGAAGTTTCATGACATGTGTTTTTGACCAAGGAATCTTTATGGAAACTTCATCCACATGCCATCTACCACACCTACCTCCTTGATTTTGGCCCTATAAATAGGGATGAAAGAGGAGGAGTAAGGCATCCACTTCTCTCCAAACTCAAGCATTGAAAGATTTCTAGAGAGGCCTTTGCGGCAATCGTCTTAGTTTGGGAGAGCTTTCAGACGTTGTTGTACGACGTTGACAAGGAGTACTTCGCCTACACGGATTGGATCTGGAGCAGATATTGGCAAGAATTCGAAAAGGCATCTTGGAGAGGATTTGTGTAATCTGTCTCATCCGTCGGTCGGTAACTTGCAATTTTTCTGTTACTATTTATTGTATTGTGTAGTGTGAAGCTGATGAAGATCCTTTGTGGATCGGTGGAGGGAAAGCCTGTAATCCGTGCGTGTGTTTTTCACACACTTTTAGTGGAGGCTTTTCGGGTTGGACTCCGATCGTCCCGTGGTTTTTCACCCAATTGGGTTTTCCACGTTAAAATCTCTATGTGCTTTTATTCTTTTTGCATTGTGTTATTTTGTTGCGATGGCATACCGCTCAATGCAATCGCGCAGGTTGCTCGCCTAAAATTTAAAATAGGTGCTCTGGTCGGAATTGATTGCTCGCATTCCCAACATGTGGTTCTCGCATAGTAGATGAAATCCGCGCTTTCTTTAAAATTTACGGCAAGGAAGATCCCCACCGTCCGACCGTGACCCCGCCAAACGCGCGGCCGGGCAGGGTTGTCAGAGCGACCGGCGCGAATCCGCACTGCCAAGCAAGAGCTAGATCTTTGCAACACATGTCGCCTCCACAAGTTATGCTCGGGAGCGACTGTGAATCAAAGAACGTAGGTGGGGGAATTCCTTGAACGAAACCAGCGACTGTGGGTCCGTTTGGGGGGACTTATTTTCACCTGTCAAGCGGTTACGACCGCATGAATCGAACCTTAATTGATGTCGTAACCGCTTGACCGGTGAAAATAAGTCCCCCAAACAGAGCCTGTATCTGCCCAATCACCTAATTGATGTCTCATTCAATCACCTAATTAATTCTTGCGCGCTTCAGCCGCTCCCTCAAAATCTATTCCCTCTAATTGATTGGCCAACCAAATCTATTCCCTCTAATTGATTGGCCAACCAAGACACACCTAGGCCCCGTTTGGCACTGCTGCAAAGCTCACGAACACGGTCGTTATAAACCGTCGTTTTTGAATGCCCAACCTCACTTAAGGTCGAACTTCATCCACTTTTATGTTTAAAACTAATTTTATTTTCTTGGTTGTGGGTAGCAATAATTGTCATGCCAAACATATACATTCTATGACTATGACTATTTTGTCCAAACTCATCGGAGCAAAAACATCGTGTCAAACGGACCTACCAACTTTTTTTCGAAAAATAATTAGGTCTGTATATCAGATCCAAAAGAAGGTCCCACCAATGAAATGCAGGAAAAGCCAGAAATTTGTGGGGTCTGTAGTGCACAGCAAATCCGTGCACCGTGGGTCCCACTATTTTCTGGGTTTAAATTTCATTGGTTCTGCGGATCGTCCTTTAGGCCCGATAGGCGGACCAAATTTTTTTTCCATTTTTTCTCCGGTGATGCAAGTTTGGACAAAAATGTCACCATCATAGACTAGACCACATGTTTGGTAGGACAAGTGTTACGACCACCGCAAAAAAAAACTCAAACAATGAAATTCCTCATGCACTGAAGTCGAGCATTCACGAATCACGTACATGACCGCATGCAGCCGCTCCCCCAAACAGAGTCCAAGGCTTCGTTTGGGGGGACTTATTTTCTCCGGTGAGACGGTCACGACCGCACGAATCCCACCATAACGAAGGTTTGATTCATGCGGTCTAAACCGCTTGACCACCGGTAAAAATAAATTCCCCCAAACGGAGCCTAAGCTGCATTTGCCTAGAGTTCTAAAAGACCGGAAACATTGCAATGAATCCGGGTTAACTAACAATTAATTAATTTATCTCCTCGTGCTGCCATCCATGCGTGCCAAATAACACAAAATGGCCAACTCTTCAATCCCATCTCTCAAACCATCCCACTATATAACTAAGCCACCACTCACAGAACTAATACAATCAATACCTCCCTCTTCGTTAATAACAATCATGGCCGTCGCCGCCAATCGTTCCGCCGCCGCCGCCGCATTGTCAGTTCTCCTCATCAGCATCTCGGTCATGCTCCTCCTCGCTCCCGCCAGCTCTATCCCCACCGGCGATTCTATGAGCCCCGGCGACACTCTCCTCTCCGGAAAATCCCTCACATCCGGCGAGTACAGCCTAAGCATGCAGGAAGACTGCAACCTGGTGCTGCGCCGCGGCAATAAAGTCACCTGGGAGTCCGACACGGCCGGAAGGGGCACCGCGTGCTTTCTCTATCTGCAGACAAACGGTTTGCTCATCATATACCCTAATAAGGGAGGAGGCGGCTGGATATGGAAATCGCAAACCGTGCCAAGCTCTGCAGGAGGGGGGAGGTTCGTGTTTGTGCTTCAGCCTGATGGCACCGCTGTGGTGTTTGGCACGCCGGTGTGGTCCACTGCGTCCACGGTGGGAAAAAATTAATAAATATGGACGCTGCTATCCGCACCGCAGTTTTGGCTATTCGCACCGCACTTTCTCCTAATTTTTTGTACTTTTTAAAAATACGTTTTGTATATGCATGTTTAGGAGAAGTGTTCAACACAAAAGTTGTAGATGTCATCGAGATATACAACTTTCGTGTTGAGCAGTTTTCCTGAAAATGCATGTACAAGGCGTATTTCCAAAAGACGCGAAACCTGAGCGTATTTCCAAAGTACATCTTGTACATGCATTTTTAGGAAAGTGTTCAACACGAAAGTTTTAGATCTCGACGAGATCTACAACTTTCGTATTGATCACTTTTCCTAAAAATGCATGTACAAGACGTATTTTCAGAAGACACGAAAAATTAGGAGAAAGTGTGGTGCGAATAGCCAAAACTGCGGTGCGGATAGCAGGGCCCATAAATATTAACCCCGGGAACGAATCGCGTTCTTAGGTGTTTGGTGCGACGGTGTGTTGTTGAATTTTGGTGGCATGCGTGTACGTTTTGTGTTGTTGGATGTTTGCTCTTTAAATTTGGGTTTTGGTTCGCCGTAATTTGTCTGAACGCTTGTCCTGCTCTGTAGCAAGATTTGATAAATGTTGCCTAAAATAATAAATCGTTGTCGATCAATAAATAAATAATTGTTGTTATAAGGTAGTGTCTATATATGCCCGCATTATTTATTCTCAGAAACAACAAGTTTTCGTATTTTTAGATAACACTGTTCTAAAATGTTGCATATACCCTATTTTTAGTAAAGCAACAGGCGGGCCTATTGCAACATTTCTGAAATACAATATTACGAAACTGTTCTCGACAAGAGATAAGATAACATTTATTGAACCTTGCGTCATAAGGACTGGGATCCTCTCCAGTTGGAGCGAACTGGAGGGGATCCGGTTCGCGGCGGGGATCATTTCCCCCGCATCTGACGGTGGAAAAGAGGGAGTAGCAGGCGAGTGAACCCCGCAAAGTGGACACACGAGTGAAGTTCTGCAGTCCGATTAGGGGGAAATGATCCCCGCCGCGAACTGGATCCCCTCGAGTTCGTTCCAACTGGAAAGGATCTGGGTCCGTGTCATAAATATTGTCCAAAACTGTTATTTGATAACCATATTTACAAACAGTTCTTTATTTTATGTTTAGACAATATTTTATAAATGTTGTTGATGGAATTCCCTTGAACCGGTCCGACCAAGCCTATAGAACCGCACGCAACCACCAGTGACGCGGGCGAGTCAGCATGTGCTGACTTGGCCCTGTCCCACCACGCACGTCCACACGCGCCCCGGGTCGCATGAGGCCTTAGCCGCGCACACCTCGGCACGTTTCCCAGGCCACGTGCCCCAGCGCGCGGCTTCAACGCGCTCCAGCCGCCCGAAAGGGGGCGGGTGTTTCCCGGAAGGAGCGGGAGGCCACATGGTCGCCCTCCCCTCTGGACGCCCAGATATGGGCGGCCGAGTCCCGCTTGGGGCGGGCGGCCATACAGCCTCCCCGCCCCCCTGACCGCCCAGACCCGGGCAGCCTATTGGCCGCCCGGATCTAGGAGGTCGGGTCTGTTAGGGGCGAGCAACCACAAGGCCGCCCCGCCCCTCAAGCCGCCCAGACTTGGACGCCCCCTCGGGCTCCCAGGTCTGGGAGTCCGTTTCCCATTACGAGCGGGCGGCCACATGGCTGCCCGCCCCACTGGCCGCAAAGATTTGGGCGGCCTCTTGGCTGCCAAGGTCTAGGAGGCCGTTTCCCGTCAGAAGTGGGCGGCCACACGATTTTCAAGTTCAGTCAGGAGGGGAGGTAAGACCAGCATGCATGGCCGCCTGCCCCTCTGGCCGCCCAGATCTGGGCTCTGTCCCCGCCTAAGGCAGGCAACCGCATGGCTGTCCTGCCCTCTAGTAGGGTCCACATTCCTGCCGGTCAGTGGCCTTGCCCGGCCGCCCGTTTTGCCGCCCTTGACGGTCCGCTGGTCCCGCCGGCCTCCGTCGGCCACCGGACTTGCTGGGCCGTCTCTCCTCTTGCGGGAGAGGCAGTTATTTTCCGGTTGGTGCTGTTATTTTTCGCCAAGGGCGGTCTCGCCATTTTCATAAAAATCGTGATCAGTGTACCCTATTTCGGGCAATTCGCCCGTCCGGTAGTTACTCGACATCAATTAAGGTCTGGTTCATGCGGTCGTAACCGCTTGACCGGTGAAAATAAGTCCCCCCAAACGGAGCTACAGTCGCTGGTTTCGTTCTTGGAATTCCCCCACCTACGTTCTTTGATTCACAGTCGCTCGTGAGCACAACTTGTGGAGGCGACACGTGTTGCAAAGATCTAGCTCCTGCTTGGCAGTGCGGATTCGCGCCGGTCGCTCGGACAGCCCTGCCCGGCCGCGCGTTTGGCGGGGTCACAGTCGGACGGTGGGAATCTGCCTTGCCGCAAAATTAAAAAAAGGCGTGGATTTCATCCGCTATGCGAGAACCGCAGTCGTAGTCCCGCGGTGCAAATAAAATCCGCTCCACCCCGCCTCCATGCCAAACGAGACCCTAGTGAAGGCGAAGCACAATCAGTGGGAACCTAGCTCATGCATGACTGCTAGTGTCTTTATATGCATGCTGAGGGTATTTCCGTAAACTCCATTGCGTGACCGACGACCTCCATTGCGGGAGCCGGCAGCAGTGTTCACGCCGGAAGAAGCAGAGACGTGGGTGCAGGCTTCGATCCAGGAGAGTGGTGGGCCGTCGGAGAGCGACGACGGCGGGCGGTGTGGATTTCGGAGGCGACGGACGCGGGTGAGAAGAAGATCCTGTGTGCAACACTGCGGGAGCGATGGAGAGGTATCGGGAAAATGAGCCAGGTGAACAGTGCCGATCGGTATTAATTAAGTCCTAAGCCAGTCGAAAGACCAAAATACTCCAAACTTAACTCAAAAAAACTGTTTTTATGAGGGTATTTTTGGATTTAAATGTTACACCATGCTCTCATTAGGAGTTTCCTTATATAATAAAGATATACACATAAAAAAACTTATGTATCAACATCAGACATATCCTCTGTTGCTTGCGATATAATTCAATAAAAGCAAAGTAAAATAATAAAAGATAAAATAAATAAATAAAAAATGAAACCGGCAGGCATTGAAGATTTGAAGTACCTTAAAATAATTTGATTGACTTTGTCATTTTCCATTCATATTTCTACTTGAAAGGGAAGTTTGTAAATAGGGAAAATTTAGAAGGAAGATAAATGTAATTTTGAAAGATTGAGGGGTGCAATCTGTAATTATGCAAACTCCCAAGAAAGGTCCTGATAATTAACTCTGGTATCACATAAAAAAAATCAGTGTGCACACAGTTTAAAAAGAAATGTACTAATATTTTCACCATGAAAAATTTAAAAATTGAAAGAAAAAATGGTTAGACCAATTGCTGAAAGATACTATGGGTATATCACAGCTTTTAATACGAGACCTAAGTTCCATTACATTTGTACACAATTCATATTCGTTGATGGTGGATCTCTTCAGAGCCAGGTTAGCAATGGTCAAAGTCAGCAAATCAAGGCAGAAGTCAAAGTCAACGCGCAAATAGGCAGAAGGCCTGAGCGAGTATGGCGAGCTTCACTCGCATACTCGCCAAATAGGTGACTAAGTGACTATTACTCGCATAGCAATGCAAGCTCTCTCCAAGAAGTCGCCGAGTCGCCGGGGAGGGGGGTGGGCTATAAATAAGACACATCCCCTCCCTTTGGATTGGCCTATAAATAGGATCCCAGGGGTACAAGGAGACGGACTTCGAAATCTCGCAAAAGATCCCGACCACCTCATTTTCTAGGCATCAAGCTGAGCCTTTGAATCCTTTATTCAGAGAGACAGACCGCGAGCTAGCGAGTATCCCTGTTAGTCGTCGCCTTGACTTGGTCGACAACTAAAATCTACCTCATACCCCGGCTCAACCCGAAATTCCTATAAATTGAGGGTGACCTCATAAACTATATATTCTCATACTATTCACATCTTTTTGGTGGCAATATAAGAAAAATTATGGCCAACCAATTCATGACCATATACCCTCTAAACCCATCACCATTCAATTTACATGAGTTTGAGGTTCAAAGAAATGCATCAGGAAAAAGGTCATGGTCATTTTTGGAGAATGGTCGAGACCATGTGTTGTAAGAGGTGGTGTGGCAGCAGGCTACATGCGATGAGGTGGTGTATTGTGTGAATATGGCACGACCGAGTCTTTGTGGGATTCTTTGTTTAACGGTGGTCGGTCGTTGGACGACCATGAAGATTTGTTTTGATATAAAACATGCACGTCTATTTTATAAATTGCAGTAGAGTTCATAATCCCTTTCTATGAGTTTTTTGTTGGATTTGTTGGATTTGTTGGATTTGTTGGTCCGGATCCGAATCCGTTTTTAGAATGATTTCCCAAATCATTGCTGCCAAAATCAAGAGATTTTTTTTGAGAATTGATATTAGCAGTCCATAAATGGCTATTCGCAGTCCACTTCTATTCGCAGTCCATAAATTATAATCGTAGTCCAAAATAAAACTCGCAGTCCAAATAAAATTCTTAGGTAGAATAAAAAAATATAAAAGTCCAATTATACATAAATAAAATTCCAAACAACAAAATTTTTAAAATGAGCAAAAGTGTTGATTTAGAGCCCTCGTTGCGATCATCTGCAAGAGGAAACAAACACAAAATAGATGAATACTCGCATGTATTGAACCTTAGAAAATCTTAAAATTTTGGACAGGAAGAATGGAATTAGCGTGGGCCCCGTTTTAAAAAAAATAATTTTTTTTTAAAATAAATAGGCGCCTTTTTGAACTGCGTCTTTTAGGGGTATTTTCAGGAGAAGTGTTCAACATGAAAGTTGTATATCTCGACGATATCTACAACTTTCATCTTGAACATTTTTTGATTTGAAGCCGTTTACGCCCCCGATTTGGCCCCCGAAAAAAAATCACGCGAAACTTCTTTTGAACTGCGTCTTTTAGGGGTATTTTCAGGAGAAGTGTTCAACATGAAAGTTGTATATCTCGACAATATCTACAACTTTCATGTTGAACCCTTTTTGATTTGAAGCCGTTTAGGCCCCCGATTTGGCCCCCGAAAAAAATCACGCGGAACATTTGAAAGTTCCGCGTGATTTTTTTCGGGGGCCAAATCGGGAGTCTAAACGGTTTCAAATCAAAAAGTGTTCAACATGAAAGTTGTAGATATCGTCGAGATCTACAACTTTCATGTTGAACACTTTTCCTGAAAATGCCCCTAAAAGACGCAGTTTTAAAAGGCGCATAGGAGCAGTGTAGGAGCAGTGATATATCAAGGAATTTATGGACTGCGAATAGCCATTTATGGACTGCGAAGAAAGGAGGATTTTTCCTTACATTTTGGACTGCGAATAGCCATTTATGGACTGCTAATATCAATTCTCTTTTTTTTCCCTATTTTTTCTTTTTGGGGATTACAGATGAGTTGGCAATAGGAGAAAGGAAATATTTATTTCTTATTTTCTTTTGGTTGGCCTGTACACATGATAATAAATGGATCATCTTGGACATTGGGAGTAATTGAGCCGCCTGTGAAATTTAGTTGATAGTCGCCTGGGTGAGTTCTACGGATCAAGAGAAAGACTGTTGCCTCTGTTGGGGGTCCAACAATGCTTTCGGTGTTGGGAGGTACGGCGCGAGGTGCTATGACTCACACTTGTCGAACAGAAGGGCGTGCCCCCTGGGCCTAACTGGCCGCCCCGTGGATCCTCCCTAGGGTAGCCAGCTACATAAAGGAGTGGCAGCACCGTCCTCAAATAGTCCGGGCTTTTGGGAGAGTTGGTAGCGTCATGTCCCTACAAGTGATATCAGAGGAGGTCACGGGTCTGAAACCCCGAAGTCGTTTTGGGGGGGGGGGGGATTATTGGGGTCCAGCAACGCCCCCGCTATTGGGAGGTACAGCGCAAGGCGCTATGACCCACACTAGTCGAACAGAAGGGCGTGTCCCCTAGGTCCAACTGGCCGCCTCGTGGATCCTGCCTAGGGTAGCAAGCTCCATAAAGGAGTGGTAGCGCCGTCCTCAAACAGTCAGGGCTTTTGGAAGAGTTAATAGCGCCATGTCCCTACAAGGGTATTGTATCCACAATAGCCTCTCTCTCACTTCCGCTCTCTCGCTCGAGCACTCGGAGGGGCCGCCAGTCTTAGGTGTTGTCGCCGGTCTTAGAGGAGATATCCGCTTACGTTGGGAGAGAGTGTTGCTGTCGGACTTTGTAGAGATTGTCGTCGGCGTTGCGGTGGACGTTCTTTGGAGTAGAGAGGCATGGTGCTGAAGGCGTGCGCGAGTGCTGAAGGCGTTGACTTCTCTCCGGTGGTGGCGTTGTTCTCCTGTGTGATGTTGTTCTCCGGTGGTGGTGTGGTTGAACGTTGGACTTCGACGTTGAAAGTTCCGATGAGCCTTGTGCGTCTGCGAGGCGGATTGCATTCCAGATCTACTACTCTCCGGTTGATCGTGCGCGTTCGGCGCATTCGCGTGTATTTCATCGGACGGTCAAATATTTTTCTCCTGTATTTGCATTCATATTTTCATTATATAAATTTTGTGGCTGTGTTCTTGTTTACCTGCAATTTATTATAGATATGTCTGTGTTTTTGTATCAGATTTTACAATAAGTGTATCAGAGCCAGGTTGTGAATAGGTGACTGGTTGGACGTTCCGATTTTAGGTTTGCGTCATAGATAAGTAACAACATCGGTATGCTCTCTATCTTCTCAGATCTAATTCGCGAATTAATTAGATTGCCTAGAGGTACTGAGGGCAATTATGGCAGCAAAGAATATTGTATTGGTCTTCGGTGGAAAAAATTGACGATAGCGAGAACTCCCGCATATGGCAGATTTGGGTCAAGGACATACTGGTTGAGCAGAGGTTGATCCAAGTATTTTAATGGCGTGATTCTTTGCCCGCTCCGGTGAAGGATTCTGAATGGACAAAGATGGTTGAGTGCGCCACCAACGCTATCAGGATATGTGTCGACGACGAGGTGCTATTCAACATCGGTGTTGATGATTCTGCAGTCAAGCTATGAGACACTATATATGAGCAAGTCGTTGACCACAAGTCTGTTGCTGAAGTAGAGACTGTACGACCTGAAGATGCAGGAAGGTGGTAACCTGCATGAACACTTCAACGTGTTCAATTAATTTCTCAGCCAATTGTATGTGGTTGGTGTGAAAGTGGTGGAAGAAGACAAAGCCTTATTGCTGAAGTAGAGATATGACCTTATTGCCAACTGTATGGGAAGGATACAGTAGACGTGGAGCAGATAAAATTTGTGTTACTTTCCAGTCAGATGTTGTTGGACCCACTCATGAGGGTGAATATGCTTTGGCAATAAGAGGACGACAGGAGAGCAGTTCGAGAAGGGATGTGGGAGTGCACAGTTCAGATCTATATCGAGGAAGACAATGATGTGCTATCATTGTAGGCAGAATGGTCATATCAGGAGACATTGTTCGCAACGTGCGCAGAGTTCTGGGGACGTCCAGGGTGCGGGCAAGAAGACAGTAGCTAATTGCTATGACAGATGATAGTGATGTTTCTCTCCTCATAACTGAGATTACATGTGGCTTGGATAGCTGTATATTAGATTCGGATGCTCCTTAGCACATTTGCTCAGATGCACGAATGTTAAGTTCACTGGAGGTAACGACTGGGTCGATATTTCTGGGTGACGGCTCGTCATGTGAGGTCACGGGAACAAGGATGGTGGATATCAGGACGCATAATGGAGCAGTGCGTAGGCTTGAGCAAGTATACCTGGTATCCAAGCTGCGCAGGAATTTGATATCGTTGGGAAGACTAGACACTAGAGGATGTAGTTTTTTAGCGAGAGGTAAAGTTCTGATAGTGACGCGAGAACGCACCGTGCTCATACGAGCTATGCAGTGCGGTAGTCTGTACCGGCTGATAGAGATCACGATATGAGGTGGCATGCTCATGATTTTTGCGGCCGACAGAGTTGATGGTCGAGGTGGTGCAGGGGATCGCCCTTTTGGTTGTCTGACAAGGTAAGTCAGATTTAGCGATCCAGTTGCGTCGACATTCAGAAGTTGAGTCCAAGCAGAGATAAGTTGACTGGAGCTAGTCGGCGAACACCTCAGACTTAAAGTGGTGCTTCGTGTAGACGGGTGTTTTGTGCAAACCGTACTACATGCAGTATTTCCTAGTGTAGATGGTGTTTTGTGCAAAGAGTGTTTTGTATAAGAGGTGACTTCAAATCCTTAATCAAGGTGGTTATTGTTGAATTTGTTGGTCTTGATCCAAATCTGTTTTTGAAATGATTCCCCAAATCCTTGTTGCCAAAATCAAGAGATCAAAAAAAAGAAAGTTTTTTTTCCCTTTTGGGATTACCTGTATATAATTTCCCCAATTACAGTTCCTATTTATTTCCGGACCAACACATCATACGCTCCACCTATATAATTTAAGAGAGATTGGGATAGAGTGCACTATTAGAGATTCTATGAATCAATTTTTAAAAAAAAAAAAAATACTCACGCCTAATTAAGGCTTCGTTTGGCGTGTTTTTTTGGTACCCGTTAGTTTGAGCAAAAAAAAAAAGATAAGACAATGATTATGATGGCCGCTAACAAAAAAACACTAGTCTCGAAACATAAAAGTGGATGAAATCTATAAAATCCCTCACTTACACGACAATTCCTAACCACCACTTTCATGACCGCCACAACTGTGCCTAACTGAGCCTAAAATCAATAAAACCCCTCAGTTTCAGGTCTTTTATAGCACAAAATCTCAACTTTGGCAAAAATCCAAGTATTGTATGGTGGGATGTAGATAGGCGTCCAAAAGAAATCCTAAGAGCATCTTCAATGTGGATCTCTTTAATTAGAGATCCTCATTGTATCATGTTCTTTAAATATGGAGAACATGATTAGAGCAATTCTAATCATATTCTTCATATTTAAAGAACATGAAATTTTTGTGTGTGTATATATATATTATATAAAAATATATAATAATTACATATCTAATACAAATATCAAAAATATGTAAAAATATATATTCAATAAAATAATATTTTAATAATGTAATGATAAATAATAATTAAAAAGCATTCAATATTAACCTCATTTTATAGGTCTTCGCAACATAATTTATTAATATATTACATATTAAAACTGTAAACTATATTAAAAATTAAGTTATAAATTATTATAGAGTTTAGATAAAAACAAGTAAATAAATCAAAAAAAGAAAAAAAAATTAAAAAAAAATAAATGTAGGCGTTGCATTTTCTCTCTTCCTTCTTTAGAGTGGATCTTCATAAATAGAGGAGCTTTTAGAAATAGGTTGGAGATGCTCTTACAGACCCGTGCACACGGGCTTCTTGTAGAAATGGGCCCATCGTTATTGGGCCTGTCACCGCATAATCTCCAGGCTAGCCCAGGCCTTGCGATGATGCTAATATATATAAGAACAACAAGCAATGCTACAATGCCGTTTTAAAACTCAAGTGCCCAAAAATTACAAACTCAAGTTGAATACACACGCTCTGTTTTAAACACACATTGGCATGGCTGCGTTTGACACGGCTTATCGTGACGTATTTGCTCCGGTGAGGCTGGACAAAAATGTCATTGTCATACCAAAATTTTATACCCCAAACTTTTTTTTTGCAACGGTAGTAACAGCTGTCATATAAAACATATATTTTATGACAAAGACGTTTTTGTCTAATCTTATCGGAGCAAATAAGTCACGATAAGCTGCGTCAAACGCAGAACAACACATTCGGACTTCTTCCACCAAAAAATCCACTTATTACCCCCTTTTCCTACAAACTTTTTAAAAGAGGCTTTTTTTTTGTTCAAATGGTTGTTGGATCACGGATCAGGCAGACCAGATGTCGTGCACACATAGGTTCTGTTTGGGACAGCTCTGGCGGATTGAAAAGCTGCTGTCCGAGTAGAGCTGTTTTAAAATAGATTTATGGGGAGCAATTTTGAAAAGCTGCAGAGTGTTTGGGTGTTCTGTGCAGAAGTGCGCTCGGAATCGCCGGAGGAAGGACGTCGAGGGCTCGGAATCGCCGGAGGAAGGCCGTCCGGCCTCTGAGCATGTTCCAACTGAAGAAATCATTAAATTTACAAAACCTGTGAGAGAGAAAGCTATTTTGCGGAGCAGAAGTTGGGGGGAGAGAGATTTCTGAAAAGCTGCAAAACAGCTCCAAATTCCTGAAAAGCTCTTCATAAGGAGTTGTCCCAAACACATAAAACAGCTCTGGCGGCTGGAATAGAGATTTTCCGGCCGCCAGAGTTGCGCCAAACAGACCCATAGACGTATGTACGCACACGCACCTAAGTATCTCTTCTCCTCCTATCATCCAATGGACGCGATTGGGTCACTATTTTTTTGACACCGTAAACGCAGTGGACCAGGCCGGTTTACCAAACACCACTGCGTTGCCATCGGGCTGAAGGACAAACACCAACCTGTCTCCTGCCGAGCTTGGCACTGTTTCGGATTCCCATATCGAGTCGTTTTCTCCTTTAGAGTATATGAGTAGCAAACCGTTTGTGTGCAGATACAGAAAGCAGTCTGAGCCCCTTCCGGCGGTTTCGGACTCCCAGGTTGCGTTGGCACCGCGGCGCAGCACGAGGTTGCAGTCTTCCTGCATGGTTAGGTTGTGCTCGCCGGCTGAGAGGGATTTTCCGACGAGGAGACTGTCTCCGGGACCCATCATATCTACGGTAGGAATAGAGTTTGCCGGAGCGAGGAGGAGGAGTTGGACGGGGATGCCGAGAAGAACTGAAGAAGCGAGTGCCGAATGAATGGTGGCGATGGCCATGATTATTATAATGAAGGGGGAGGATTTGTAATTTGTTTGAGATTGGTATTAATTCTTTGAATGGTGGTGCAGAGGATGAGTTTAGCAATACATTTTGCACTTGAGGCTGATTATGTTGTAAAATTCGGTATACCTATAGGCACAACTATAAAATATTACAGGTATACAAGAACACAAAATAATCACAAAATTTATATAATTAGAACATAAATTCAAATACAAGAAAAAACAGGAGAAAAATGACTGTCCGGTGAATACGCCGAAGGTGCATCGGACACGTACGATCCGCGGCGAGAATCTGAGATCTGGACTGCAATCCGACTTGCAGGCGCACAAGGTTCACCGAACCTTCAACGTAGAATCCTAACGTTCAACAGCACCAACACCGGAGAACAATGCCACCACCGGAGAGAAATCTCCGTCGAGGCCAACTGCATACGCGCACGCCGTCTACACCACGCCTCTCCCTCCAAAGAACGTCCACTGCAATGCCGGCGACAAACCCTAACAAGCCCGGAGGCAACTCCCTCTCCCAACGCCGGCGGCTACCTCCTTCAAGACCGGCGACAACACTCAAGGCCAACGACCTCTCCGAATGCACTAGCGATAGAGAGAAAGAAAGGAGAGAGGACAAAACGTTCCTCTCGGAGGCGGCTCCTCCTTCTCCACAAAAAGCTACAGGCCGGAGGTATTCTCCCTCACAGGAGGGCTGCTCATTCTTCTCTCACCGATGGTGCATAATACATATATATTTTCCCAATGTCAATGATGGTATGCATAGGAAAAGATTTTCCTATTCCTGATTTAGAAGGCATGAAATTTAGGAAAAATATAATTCCAAAATACCCAATCAAATTCGAACCAAATTTAAAACAATCACTACCTTAATTCGGGACCCGGAGCTACCATCTGCACGAAGCACAAGTTTGCACGAAGCACCACCTCAAGAACCTAAGGCATCAGCCGACTCGCTCCAGTCGACTCATCCCTGCTCGGGCTCAACCTCTGAATGTCGACGCAACTGGATCTCTGAATCTGACTTGCCTAGTCAGATTACTAGAAGGGCGATCCCCTGCACCACCTCGACCATCAACTCTGTCAGCCGCAGAAGTCATGGGCACACCACCTCGCATCGTGGTCCCCAACTGCCGGTACAGACTACCGCACTGCATAGCTCGCATGAGCACGACACGCGCTCACGTCACCGTCAGAATTCCACCTCTCGCCGCAAAACTGCATCCTCTGGAGTCTAGCCTGCTCAGCGATATCAAATTCCTACGTAGCTTGGATACCAGATGTACCCGCTCAAGCCTACGCACTGCTCCGTCATGCGTCCTGATGTTCATCGTCCCTATCCCCGTGACCTCACATGCAGAGCCGTCACCCAAAAAGACCGACTTAGTCGTCACCTCCAGTGAACTAAACATCCATGTATCTGAGCAAATGTGCTGTGAAGCACCAGAATCCAATATCCAGGTATTCGAGTCACATGGACTCTTAGTGATGAGAGATGCATCACTATCATCTGCAATAGCTACCGCCGCCTTGTCCGCGCCCTGGATGTCCCTAGAAAACTGCGCACGCTGTGGACAATTTCTCCTGTTATGGCCACTCTGTCTGCAATGGTAACACGTCACTGCCTTTCTCGATGTGGATATTGATCGTGCACTTCCGGATCCCTTCTCGAACTGCCTCCCTCGTCGTTCTCCTACTGTCAAAGCATGCTCACCCTCAGGAGCGGGGTCCGACAGCATCTGACTGGACAATAACGCAGACGTGATCTGCTCCACGTCTACTGTATCCTTCCCATACAGCTTGGTGGTTTGCATGTGCTTATACGACATTGAGAGCATGGTAAGAAGCAATAAGTCCTTGTCTTCTTCCTCCACCTTCACACCAATCACATGCAGGTTGCTCAGAAGTCTATTGAACATGTAGTGTTCCTGCAGGTTACCACCTGTTAGGAATGACGCCTACCAACTCTCCCAAAACCCCGGAGTGTTAGGAAGGGCTATACCAATTCCTTTATATTATTTTAGCAGGACCAGTCAAACTGTTCGCATGGCTCCCTTGCACTTAAACCGTGCCCGGAACTCCCATGTACTCATGCCCGGAGCCAACCCGACTCCCTTGCACTAAACCGTACCATAGAGTTCCCCTGCACCCATGCTAGGAGCCAACCCGGGTGCGCCCGGGAGGCACCCCATCCAACATCTAGATGACGGGCCACACCCAACAAACTCCCCCTGGAACGTCATCCAAGGGGATCGAACCCATGACCTCCCCCTCGACTCTGATACCACTATTAGGAATGACGTCTACCAACTCTCCCAAAACCCCGGAGTGTTAGGAAGGGCGCTACCAATTCCTTTATATTATTTTAGCATGACCGGTCAAACTGTTCGTATGGCTCCCTCGTGCTTAAACCGTGCCCGAAATTCCCTTGTACTCATGTCCGGAGCCAACCCGACTCCCTTGCACTAAACCGTACCATAGAATTCCCCTGCACCCATGCTAGGAGCCAACCCGGGTGCGCCCGGGAGGCACCCCATCCAACACCTGGATGGCGGGCCACACCCAACAAACTCCCCCTGAAATGCCATCTAGGGGGATCGAACTCATAACCTCCCTCTGATACCACTATTAGGAATGGTGCCTACCAACTCTCCCAAAACCCCGGAGTGTTAGGAAGGGTGCTATCAATTTCTTTATATTATTTTAGCAGGACCGGTCAAACTGTTCGCATGGCTCCCTCGCACTTAAACCGTGCCCGAAACTCCCCTGTACTCATGCCCGGAGCCTACCCGACTCCCTTGCACTAAACTGTACCATAGAGTTCCCCTGCACCCATGCTAGGAGGCAACCCGGGTGCGCCCAGGAGGCACCCCATCCAACACCTAGATGACGGGCCACACCCAACAACCACCTTCCTGCATCTTCAAGATATACAATCTCTGCTTCAATAACAGCCTCGTGGTCAACGACTTGCTCATGTAGAGTCTCTGCAGCTTCTCCCACAACGTGACAGCTGACTATTCAATACCGATGTTGAATAGCATCTTGTTGTCGACGCACATCATTTTTCAAAAATTGGTGATCCGTGTGGTCAAAATCACGCATTTCTATTTTCTCGTTAAACATCCGGAAGGGCAAAGCTCTTAGATTTCCTATAAAGAAAATTTAAAAAAAAAACTATAAAGACCGCCAAGGCCTTCATTTTAAGAGACAAAAATAAGGAGAAGACGAAGCTCTTAGATTATCCTGGGAAGACTTGACTCTGTTCAGCTGCTCAGCATTCACTCCACTTGTGATGACTCTGCTCCAAAGACTGCTCCAGAGAGCATTACCGAAGACTTAGATTTTTCTCCAAAAACTTGTAAGGGATAAAAATCTAGTTGTCTTTTGTTGCCGGTTATTGTTTTTACTGTTTGCGTGTTTGACTCACTCCCGAATGATTCTTTCGGGCTGTGAAAAGGCCGAGTGACCCACAACAAAAGTAAAATTTTCAACATTAATCTTCACACATCAAGTTAATCTACAAATATAATTTAAAGAATTCCATTTATCAAATGACTGCAAATAATAATAAATAGTCTACTAATAACAATCATCTTATTTATATTTTTTTAATTCTCATCGTAATTAAATTAAATTAAATATACGGATCATGTAGATTGTTCTAGAAGGATAGTCTTATTAGAAGAAGAAAATTTTACTTTTTTTAGGGAAAGGAGTTTGAGGACATGAGAATCAAAACAAATTTCTCTAATTTATAATAACTCAAGCAATTTCACACACATCACTATACTCGCTAATATAATATTAATAATGCACCAATCGCCGTCTTCGTGTAGATTAATCCAGCTTAATTAAGCTATCCAGCATTCATTATCCGCCTGTAGGTTTATTTGCGCCTGATAGCTGACAGCCTGACAGGGAGGCAGTTTGATTTATCAATTAATATTATATATTTTAATTGAGTGAAAAAAATAAATAGCGTACGCTCTCTTTTGTCGCATTAATAACAAATCATCGCGTCTTAACAAACTAATTTTGCTTCTATCTAGTTGAATAAATAGTTGATGCCCTGCTAATATAACTAATCTTTATAAAGCGGCCGTGTGACAAATTAATTGTACCCCTTGCCACGTTTTAAAATATAATTAATAAAATATTTTATATAAAAGAAGACGGTCACGTATATTTGCAGTATAATCCATCTAGTTGATGTCATGACACGAAATTCGAATATATCGCATTCATCCAATGGATAAGGGCGTGGTAAAGTAGGATCAAATGGAGATTCATTTCATAACATGAATGTATTCTCATTTCATCTAATGATATAATAGAATTTTTTTTATTAAAAGGAATGATTGAAGTCTCCCTCAATTTATAGAAATTTCGGGCCACAAATAATCGGAATTTTTTGTATTCCAAACAACTTAAGTGGTGGGTTATGGAAGAAACCGCTGCGCGCGAGATCCGTGCGCCCGATTCACGCTCAAACGATGCACCAACCGTCATCGCTCCAACCACCGCCGCACCATCCAACGGGCGGCCGCCCGCAAACGGGCCCTCAACTGTGTGCCCCCCGTGGGCCACTGCAAAGGCGTGTGGCCGGCCCCCGGCCAGCCACCCTTGCCCCGCGCGATCTCCACCGTCTGATGTGCGGGAAACCACCAGCGTAACCACCGACGTAATCACCTGTTATGGGTGTGTGCAAATAGCTGAAACTATATCGGTCTACGCATAGTAAAATTATTAAAATATACGCACATTAAACTATATTAAATTGATTTGCAAATAGTTAATATAATGGTTATGGTCTGCAGATAACCGCTTAACTACTATGACCATTTCTGGGGATATAAATATGACCCAGTCTTTCTTCATTCTCACATTTCTCTTCCTCTGCTTCTCCTCTTAAGTGTTTGAGAGCTCCACCAAGAATCTCCATCGCCTTCAAAGACGTTCTTGAAGATCTTCAAGCACTTCAAAGATTGCTCGAAGACCTCCCCCGTCTCCAAGCTTCCTTCAGCGCGTAGCGCTCTCAACACTCGGTGTCCTCCCATCAACCGCAAGCATTCTCGGCTCCAGCCTCCGAGCGCAAGAAGAAGTCCACCAAGTATCCAGAAAACATGCTCTCCACTGCAAACAAAGACAAACGCTTAGTTTTTCGAGTGGTGGCCTGTCACCTTTCGAAAGCGCCTTTCTCTCTCTCCTCAAGTTGTGACAAGGAGCGGTCTGTCGTCCTCGCATTCTAAATGAGCTTTGTACATAAACAACAAATAGTGAAGTTCGGTTGGTACAACCCCGACTGTGTGGTTTTTCACCCATTTTGTGGGATTTTCACATAAAAAAACTTCTTGTCAACTGTCACTTTTCCCTGTGATTGTTTGTGTGCTCGACCATGTTGAATTTGTTGAAGTGAAAGTGGCGGCCTGATCGGGCAGACCACGCGGTTAGCAGTCGGCGAACTAGCCAGTTCGGCTAAGTATTCTGCGGTCTGTCTATGCCAGCTCAAGTTGTAACCGGACAGTTAAGAAAGTCTAACCACGAGTGTGGCAGACTCATTTGGAGTTCGCCGAGTCCGGCATGTTTCTGTGTTGCGAACTCATCTGGAGCTCGCCGAGACCGGCATGGTTATGTGCATTTGGTCTTGTTATTTGGTGGCTCGGTTTGTAGACCGACGTGTTCTGTTTTGGAGTCCACAGTGTCCGTTGTTATGGAGGGTTGTCTGCCAGGTGTTAAGCTCGCGGATTGCGGAGTCTGCATGTTGAGTCCGCCTGTGTTATCACAGATTGCGAAGTACACTTGGTGTTAAGCTCGCGGATTGTGGAGTTTGCCTGTGTTGAGTTTGCGCCATATTTAGCCAGAGAGCACTGAAGGTTTGAACTTGGTCACGGTTGTGCCAAGTCCGGTTGTGCCTTGTTCGTCGAGTCCGCGTGTTTTGCGCGAACTAGATGTGGAGTTAGCGACGACTTCAGATTGTCTTAAACGGTCTGTCTTTGTGTCTGCACTCATGTGCGACCTGCTGCGGCTAGCCACACGCTGATGAGCAATTATCCTATCGCATGAGCGGTGACTTCACTCCCTTCGCCTGCCTATAAATAGGGGCCCCAGACTCGTCATTTATAACATGAACAATAAGCGTTGAAGCTTGAGTTAAAACTTGCGGTCTGGTTTTCTTAACCGCGTGTCTTAGAAAAAGTAACCGATTTTGTTGTAATGCAGATTGTGCGGCTACAACTGGGTGATCAGAGACTTGGTTCTGACAGCAGTTAGAATTCAGTGCGGCTTGCGGATAACAGTCAGCGGATTGCAGCAGGTCGTGACTTGCGGTCAGACGGTTTTCTCTTTGTCAAAGTTTTTTCAATTCAATAAGTCAGTCTGCCTCTGACGGTTTCACTGTTCAGTTAGGCAGCAGTTTTGTTCGCGATTCTGGCAGCTAGGCGACCTTGCGGTCAGACGGTTTGCAGATGCGGACAGGTTTCTTCAGCATTCAATAACGAGAAGTCTGTGTGGTTAAGTTGCGGTTTGGCGACTTGGCGGCTTCAGCGGACATCTTTTGTGGATATGCGGTTTTGGCGGTTACTATTATCAATACGCTCAGTTTACTCTTGCTTGTATGATTTTTTTTTCCTTCGGTTATATTGGCGAATCATGTTTCGCAATGTATATCTCGTATTGTAAAGAAGATTAATACTACAAGTTTCTCTTTCCTTCTATTGTGCTGATTTATTTGAGTTTGGTTTGGTTGAGTGTTCCTGCGACCTTTCCCTCTCCTTAATAAATTTTTTCAGACCACTCATGAGCTAAGACGGTCCAATTTTAGTCAGTCTATCAGGAGTCTCGAATGAACCGCAACAAGAAAAATATAAAGAATGAGATTAGTGAACATGTCGAATAAGCCAGAAATAGATCTGGACCATGAAATGGACCATACTCCAATAAAGTGTGGGTGATACACTTTATGGTAAAGTGCAGGCATCCAACGATTTGCATGGATGTCTGCACACATCACAAAGTGCTTTACCGAAAAGCGAACCCCGCGCATTACTCCCCTCTTACCCTCTTCCATGATAATCTTCATGTAAATGACCTCTTTGACAGTCGCACATTTCAGAGGTTGCAGTGCATTCGGGTCTGTTTGTCTCGGTGGTGTGAGTAGGAGCGGTGGGAATAAGAACGTTGACAATATTGGAGCGATGAAAAATGACGGGGAGGGGGTGGTGGTGGGCGTTGTTGATGATTGATTCTCACTTTATCTAAATGTTCAATTAATCCAAATTATGAAATGAATGCTATCTATTTAGGCTTAAATGAAAAGAATTCTGACATTATGATCCTGATATGGTGACTTCAGTCTTAAAAATAACAAAAAAAAATAGTGTTTCAGAGCAATAGCGGCATAAATTGGAGGATTATCAAACAGTTTTTTTTTAACGTTAGGTGTTTTCTCTCCAATACAAACGAAGTAAAAAAAAGGCCTAAACAAACGAAGCCGAAGAAGACAGATTAATTTTAATTAGCAAAAATTGTACATAAACCAATTCTCTCTTCGTTCCCTTATTGTGGGCTCTCAGTACCATCGGCCTCCCTCTTTGTCTCAGGGTACGTTTGGGTTATGAATTGTCCTCTGTGAACGTCTGACCTCATATAAGAAACTTCATTCACTTTTATATTCAAAACTTAGTTTTTTTTTGTGTGTCGGTAATAGATTTTGTCACGTGGAATATGGAATTTATGATGGCGGTGTTTTTGCTCAAGCTCATCTTAGGATCTGGGATGAAGATAAAGTATGTGTGTTTGAATGGAGCTATGTCCCAACGGCAAAAATTGTTTGCAAATCAAATAATTCGTGAATAATTTGGGAATCGATTCGTGAAAATTGGATTAAAATTCGTTTGTTTTTTGAATTTGAAACCAAATTCAAATTCTTGCGAAATTCCAATATGAATCTGAATAACATTATCTCTATTTTTAAGATTCGTGGATAAAAACAATATATATTTAAATACATTTTATAAAATTAAATAAGCTTTATGTAATTAAAGAAGGTTTATATAATTAAATAAACTTCATGTAATTAAATAAGCTTTATATAATAAAATTCAAACTCAAATCCAACTCAGAAGTAAAAATTGTGATTTCTTGACGAATCTGCATCCGAATTCAAATTCAAAATTCTGTGACGAATTCAAATCTGAATTCAAATATTCAAACGGATTTGTATCTAAATATCTGCATTTTATGACAAATTAGAATTTGATTGAAGAGTCATTCAATTCTGTTCTTCCACATCCCTACCTACAGACTAGAATCAAACATAAACTATTTTTTGAATGATTAGTGATTCCAAATGAAGGCTATTCAAAAGTTCAAAAAATAATGTTTATCATTTCTAAAAAAACGCGACCGAAGAAAATCATGTGAGCTAATAAAGCTTTAGATTACCGGGCTGCCGGGGTCCTTGCGGTTCCTTGTCCGGTGACACCAATGACCGTACCTCCGGGTTCCACCTAGTGCGAACTTCAGCTACATGTGCGGGCTGGTCGTCCGGCTCGCGTTAAATTGGTCATCTTACAAGCCCAAACTGAGCCCAATTCCCGCATTCACTGTGTGGAACCACTTTATTTCATTCTATAATTTTCAAATGATTAATCTGCAGTTCTGCACACCCAAAAAATCAAGAGCGCTGCTATCCGCACCGCAGTTTTGGCTATTCGCACCGCACTCTCCTAATGTTTCGTATTTTTTGGAAATACGTCTTGTACGCGCATTTTTAGGAAAAGTGTTCAACACGAAAGTTGTAGATCTCGTCGAGATATACAACTTTCGCGTTGAACACTTTTCCTAAAAATGCACGTACAAGACGTATTTCCTAAAGGCGCAAAATCTGGGCGTATTTCCAAAGTATGCTGTGTACATGCATTTTTAGGAAAAGTGTTCAACACAAAAGTTGTAGATCTTCTCGTCGAGATCTACAACTTTTGTGTTGAACACTTTTCCTAAAAATGCACGTACAATGCGTATTTCCAAAAAATACGAAAAATTAGGAGAAAGTACGGTGCGAATATCCAAAACTGTGGTGCGGATAGCGGCGCCCAAAATCAAATGGTAGACGAAACTTTCCTGTCAACGGCCGCAGAATAATTATACGGGACCCAAAACTTTCTAGTTTCTACACGGGGAAATAATAATTGAATTTGATGCGTGGCGGCGGTCCTCCCATCTAGAATCTCAATTGTTGACTTTTTTATTTTCAGGAAAAAATAATATCAAATTATTTTGAATATAATTAGCTTGGTATATGTATTTGCCACCTGTCATATTCAAATAGTCATGCTCGTAAAATGACTAGAAATTCAAACTGCCACTGGATTACTCTCTCGTCACATACAATAATCTGGAGTGCCTGAATTTTTTGTAGGAGAAAGCCAGAGCTCTTATATTAAGCATTGCTCTCGAACGGATGTGTGAGGTGGTTCAGATCTTTCAAAAACAGTCGTATTACAAGAACCCGATTCAGCTCAAGTTCGAGGTCAAGTCTCGGAATCTGTCTCTCTATTGGGAACGTCGCAAGGAGAGAGACCACTTGAGCAAATTGTTGATAACACTGAGAGACCACTTGAGCAAATTGTTGATAACACTATACTTTTTTATCGTGTCAATAACTCTCCATATTTCTACTTGTTGAAGCTTGTGAAGGGTTACACACATATTTCTAAATATTGAGAGGGGGTGTCAACAATATGATTTAAAATCGTGTAAGCACCGTGTAACTACATGAAAGAAGAATTTTTGGGATGAAATAAACTATTGCACTCACTCACCTAAGCTTTAGTGAATTACATGTTTACGATTTATTGCTTGTTTGGCAAAGTTGCTCAATGTTGACATAACTTGACTGTATAAAATGATATAATGCACATTTTTAATGTTAGTATATCCATGATGATATTTAGCATAAGATTAATAGATTTGATAGGTGCAATTTGTATTTTGTAGAGTAATGATAAGATAAATTATTGGTTTCAAGAAAGAAGCAAACAAGAGTTTCAAGGTGCTTTTTACCCTGAAATCAAACCCTTTTATCATTCTTCTAAGGCCGGGATAGAAACAACAGGCTATTATTATTATCTAAGGTCAGGCGTTCTCGTAACAAGACTTAAACCTTTGCACACACCAAGCACCTACACCCGTACTCCTTCACCCACTTATGGACTTGTTGACAATAAGATAACTACCAAAAGACCACATCAAGTAGTTGATACTAAGGTTGGCACCTATATTACAGTCCCTCACACCACCAAGGAGACTAATCAAACCCTAAGTTATACTTAGTGTTTCTCCGAATCAATACCACACAAATGTTCTCTTCAGTCTCAATCATAATCATATGATGTATACTTATGGAAACCAACACACCCTTCAACACCAGGGTGACAATGTTTGTATAACTGTTGAAATTTCTCAAGTTAATCAACTGAAAGTTCTGGTATCAAGCAAACACTTCCAGAGCTATCAAGTTGATCACTTGATCAAGCGAAAAGCGAGAACTAGGCGCAGGAACACTCCAACCATAAAAGAGCTTGGTAATCAGAGACAAAGGAGAGCAAACACAGATCTTGTATTATCAACTATCTTCTTTACAAAACTTGGTATACATGGCGAGACATGATTTCGCCAAGTATAAAAGAGAAGCATACAAACAAGAAGAACAAGCCGGGTGGACTGCTCCTCCCAGATCGCCGAGTCCGCCAAGTTCGTCGAGTCCGCCAAAGCTAACGCTGCACCACTGCACTACGGAGTCCGCCAAACCGCGCGGACTACCCGTTATTCTGCCGAACAACCGTTCTACAAGATGCTACCAAACTGATGAAAAAACTGCCTAGTCCGCCGAGACCGGCAAACAGGTTATTGAACTGCTGAAGAGAAGACTGGCCGGTCATAAGATGCGACCTGCTGTAAACTGCCGATTGTTAACCGCAAGCTCCACTGATCCCTGACCGCAGTCAGAACCAAACCTCTGGCTTCTCAGTGCTAGCCGCACAACCTGCAAACAGCAAACTAGTTAAGTCCTTCTCAACCCGCGTGACCTACAAAACTGACTCCGCAGCAATTAATAAGCACTCAACTTACTGTTCATTCAGTTACTGTTGATGTGAAGGGGGTCCTATTTATAGTCACGGAGAGGAGTGTGATCACCGCCCTAGAGGATAGAATCACCACCCGAGCCCGCAGCTAGCACTGTACAGTCCGCTCAGTCCGCAAGGACTTAGCAGGAACAAGCCTTCATGCACCAAGGCATGACGCCAGTCCACAACCCAGCGGATACCGCATCCGTCCACATGCACAACATGCAAACACAACAAGACCACCCTACACCAGTCCGTACGCAAAACGCGGACACAGCAGCAGTCCGCCCATACTGCGAACAAAGCACCAGTCTGCCACATGTCCATGACCAACAGGCACAATAACCCGGTCACCAGCGGACAGCAAACTCTGCGAAAAACCTTGAACTCGCCACAGACGCAAGTCCAAACATCCTGGCGCGAGCTCAGCGGAAAAGACACCAGTCCACCAGCTCTTAAATTAAACCGCCAGCAAGCTGCTCCACCAGAGGTCAAGAGCAAACTCCGCGGACTCAGAGAGAGAGTCCGCCACATCCCGCGGATAAAACTCCTATCTGCCCGGTTACGTCAGGGAACAACCAACACCAAGACCGCAATCTCAAACTGTCACTGTCCACCCAGACCGCGACACCAGTCTGCCAGACAGTCCGCTCAGGCTGCGCGATCTGCTTGATCAACCTCCACTTTCACTTCACAATTTTCAACACTCCCCTTGAAGTGAGAAGTGGTGATCAAGCCCAACAGTCCCCGTAACCGAGTAAACGGCACCTTTGGCAACGACTTCGTGAAGATATCTGCGATGTTGTCCGCACTCTGCACATGCTCCACCATTAGAGATCCCTCCAACACCTTCTCTCGAATGAAGTGATGCTCAATCTCGATGTGTTTGGTCCGCGCGTGACAAACTAGATTATTTACCATTTTTAGGGCACTCTCATTGTCACCGCGTAGCAGAGTTGGACCGCGCACTTCTTCATAGACGTCCTCTACTAATCTCCTAAGTCAGATGCCTTCCCGAGCTGCCAAGGTCGAAGCCTTGTATTCCGCTTCCGTAGTAGAGTCGGACACTGAGTCTTGCTTCTTGCTGCACCAAGAAATACTCCCAGATCCACAAGAGAAGACGTAACCGGATTTTGACTTCTGATCATCTGAATCTCCCCCGTAATCAGCATCCAAGTACCCTTGAAGAGAAAACTCGGTGCCTGTCCTATATAGGAGACCCATGTCAGAAGTAGCCCTCACGTACTTCAGAATCTTCCTTGCCGCCATCAGATGAGGCTTCCTGGATTCCGCCATATACCGACTTACTCGGTTAACTGCATAAGCAATGTCTGGCCTTGTAATCGTCAAGTAGATAAGACTCCCAACCAGATCGCGACACACCAAAGGATCTGGTAAAATCCTTCCCTCATCTCGCCGAAGTTTTATGCCCAAATCAAATGGAGTAGAGCTACTCTTACCCTCCTGCATGCCGAATTACTGAACGATCCGTTACGCATAGCCCTTCTGGGACACGAGTATGCCGCTCTACCTCCTCTCCACCTCAAGTCCAAGGAAATGGTGGAGTTCGCCCAAATCCTTCATCTCGAATCTGATGGCTAGCTCTGTCTTGAGCCTAGCTACTTCCTCCTTGGAATTTCTCGTGATGATCATATCATCCACGTACAACAGCACCAGAACTAGAAGCTCCCCCTTCTTCTTGACGAACATGCTCGAGTCTGAATTTGAAGCCAAATATCCGCAAAACTGGAGGTATTCTGCAATCTTCCCATACCAGGCTCGAGGAGCCTGCTTCAAGCCATAAAAAGCCTTTCGAAGCTTGTAGATGTAGTCCATATGTTCTTCAGATATGTAACCAAGTGACTGATCCATGAAGATGTCCTTGTCAATCTCCCCGTAAAGAAAAGCGTTCTTTACGTCCAGCTACCACATCTTCCATCCTAGGCAAGCAGCCAAGGCGATCACCACCCGAACTGAAGTCATCTTCTCCATAGGACTAAACGTCTCCTCATAGTCATCACCGTACTGTTGAGAGAACCCTCGAGCAACAAGGCGAGCCTTATAATGCTCGATGCTACCATCCGCCTTCTTCTTCAGCTTGTAGACTCACTTGCAAGTAACAGGAGTAACGTCATCCACCTTAGGCACCAAGTCCCAAGTTTCATTCTTCCTGAGGGCAACCATCTCCTCATCCATGTCATTATCCCACTCCTTCACTCTAGTAGCATCTTCAAACTTTGAAGGCTCCCGCTCATCTAGAGGGCCTGTAAAGAAATAGGAGACAAAACTCACTGTATTCCCTTCGCAGTAACGAGCTGGAGACTTGATGATCATCTTTGATCTCCGAAGAGGCTGCTCCTTGCTCACTACCTCCGTTGCTTCTTCAGGGCTAGCTCCGTCTCCGGGAAAGCATTGAACATTGCTCCCCTTGCTTCCTGAATCAGAAGCATCTACCCCAGAGCTTGAAGCAATAAGAGCTGCTAGTGAAACAGCAAGCTCCTCTTGAACAACTTCAACAGCCACCTCCTGCTCTTCATCAACCTTGCTCTTTGATAGCTCAACCGAGCTTCCTCCATACGACGTCAGCTCATCAAAGACAATGTATCTTGATACAACAAACTTCTTCGTCGCAGGATCCATGCACTTTCATCCCTTCTTCCGTTCATCATAGCCTACAGAGACAAGCTTCCTTACATTTGCATCAAACTTCGTCCTTGAGGAATATGGGATATGCACATAGCAAGTTGAACCAAACACCCGAAGGTGTTCAACACTGGGCTTCTCCTTAAACACCATCTCATGAGGAGACTTCATGTTGATCGGACTCAGAGGCATCCGATTGATGACGTAAGTTACGCAGGTCATTCCTTCCACCCAAAAGGACCTGAGAATGCCCTTTGCATGAAGCCAACACTTGTAGGTTTCCGTCAAATGACGGATCTTCCGCTCCGCTACTCCGTTTTATTGTGGAGTATGAGCACATAAGCTCTCTCTATATTCCGTGCTTCCTGCAAAAGTTAGAGAATTCGGAAGAGACAAACTCACCACTGTTGTCTGTTCTAAACTTCTTGACTCGCAGGCCAAGCCGACCCTCCACCAGCTCCTTGAACTCCACAAACAAATGGAAAGCTTTTGACTTCTCCTTCAAGAAATACACCCAAGTGTATCTAAAATAATCATCAATCAGCACCAGCATGTATCTGCTGCCTCCAAGGCTAGCAGTGATGGTTTTCCCCATCAGATCACCATGGATGCATTCCAATGGTGCTTTGCTCCTTGTCTGTGACTTCTCAAACGGAAGGCGATGAGCCTTACCGTACTGATATCCAACACAAACATGGCCATCTCCGTAAAAGGACAACGTTGGCAAGCCTTTCACAAGATTCTTCAATGCCATAGCTTTGAGCTTGTCCATCCCAACATGCCACAGCCTCTCATGCCAAATAATAGCGCTATAGTTGGCCCTCATCCGATCAACATAATAGTTTATTGATAACACAAACAAGTCTCTAACTCTTCTCCCTACATGAGTAACATCAGCCTTCACCGCTAATACGTTGCGGAGAAACTTCACTTCTGTTGGCCCAAACAGAACGTGAAAGCCTGCGTCGACTGCGTTGGTCACCGAGAAGAGGTTCTTCTTCATGTCAGGTATGTGATACACACTCCTTAACGTGAGCGGACTCTGAGCACTCTTCAAAGAAACTACACCCTCCTTCTCTACAGTATGAACAGAATCATCAGCTGTAATGATAGCTTCGTTACCTGAGAACGTCTGCAGCAAAGAGAACTTTGTCTCGTCTCTAGTGAGGTGATGACCACACCCCGAGTCGACTATCCAATCATCTTGGTAGTCCACGGTGGAAAGAGCACGAACACACGTGCTTGTAAGAAAATTTCCTCCCCACCCGGTCTCCTCAGCACTAGAAACAGCTTCTTCCTTGTCTGCAACATACCCAGGTTGCAGCTTGACCTTGCAATCACGCTTGAAGTGGCATGCCTGATTGCACCTGTAGCACTTCAACTCTTTCTTCCAGTTCTTCTTAGGAGCAGTGCTCCTCTCTTGCTGATAGGAAGTTGAAGGCCCATCTTCAACAGTAGACTTCTTCTTCTCCCATCTCTTCTTCTTCTTCTCAGTGAAGAGAGCTTCATTACCTTCTTCAGAGATAGTCACCCTGACCATCTGCCTAGCCAAGCTCTCCTGTGACGCTAGCAGATTTTCCAGCTCCAGCAGATATGGTTGAGTCGCCTATCCTTGTACAGAAGTCACAAAGGCCACATACTCCTTTCGCAAACTGCGTACTATGTGCCTCTTCAACTTAGCTTCAAAAATGGGCTCATCAGGATCCAATGCTGAAATTTCAGCGCATAGGTTTTTCATCTTGAGGAAGAACTTCGAGACGGATAGATCTCCTTGAGTGGTCTTAGTCAACTCATTCTATAAGAACTGTAACCTTGCTACATTCTTCCTATTGAACAAACCATCAATGGTTGTCCATATCTCAGCAGTAGACTCACATCCTAAGATGTGATCAAAGAGCTCAGGTGAGACAGCCCGCTTGAGAGCAAACTCTGCCTTTGCATTAGTCATCCTCCAAGCTCTCCCCTGTTCAGCAGAACCAGTAGCAACAGTAACTTCTTGCATATCGTCACCACCGACGACCTCCCATAGATCCTCACCAATAAGATAGCTCTTCATACACGATTTCCACTTCTTGATGTTAATCGTTGTAAGAAGCTCAATACCAAGACCCCTTGTGAGAGCTCCTTCCATTGCAACACCGCTGATCTACTATCTTCCAGAAGCGCCGAGCACAACTAAGGTTGATCACTGCTCAAGCCACTGTTCCCTCTGATACCATGTTGAAATTTCTCAAGCTGATCAACTGAAAGTTCTGGTATCAAGCAAACATTCCCAGAGCTATCAGGCTGATCACTTGATCAAACGAAAAGCGAGAACTAGGCGCAGGATTACTCCAACCATAAAAGAGCTAGGTAATCAAAGACAAAGGAGAGTAAACACAGATCTTGTATTATCAACTATCTTCTTTACAAAACTTGGTATACATGGCGAGACATGATTTCACCAAGTACAAAAGAGAAGCATACAAACAAGAAGAACAAGCCGGGCGGACTGCTTCTCCCAGACCGTCGAGTCCGCCAAGTCCGTCGAATCCGCCAAAGCTAACGCTGCACCACTGCACTACGGAGTCCGCCAAACCGCGTGGACTACCCGTTATTTTGCCAAACAACCGTTCTACAAGATGCTGCCAAACTGACAAAAAAACTGCCTAGTCCGCCGAGACCGGCAAACAGGTTATTGAATTGCTGAAGAGAAGACTGGTCGGTCATAAGATGCAACCTGCTCTAAACCGCCGATTGTTAACCACAATCTCCACTGATCCCTGACCGCAGTCAGAACCAAACCTCTGGCTTCTCAGTGCTAGCCGCACAACCTGCAAACAACAAATCAGTTAAGTCCTTCTCAACCCGCGCGACTTGCAAAACTGAGCCCGCAGCAATTAATCAGCACTCAACTTACTGTTCATTCAGTTACTGTTGATGTGACGGGGGGTCCTATTTATAGGCGCGGAGAGGAGTGTGGTCACCGCCCTAGATGATAGAATCACTGCCCGAACCCGTAGTTATCACTGCACAGTCCACTCAGTCCGCAAGGACTTAGCAGGAAACAAGCCTTCATACACCAAGGCATGACGCCAGTCCGCAACCCAGCGGATACCGCATCCGTCCACATGCACAACATGCGGACACAACAAGACCACCTTACACCAGTCCGTACGTAAAATGCGAACACAACAACAGTCCGCCCATACTGCGAACCAAGCACCAGTCCATCACATGTCCACGACCAACAGGCACACCAGCCCGGTCACCAGCGGACAGCGGACTCTGCGAAAAACCTTGAACTCGCCACAGACGCAAGTCCAAACATCCTGGGGCGAGCTCAGTGGAAAAGACACCGGTCCGCCAGCTCTCAAATCAAACCGCCAGCAAGCTGCTCCACTAGAGGTAAAGAGCAAACTCCGTGGACTCAGAGAGAGTCCGCCACATCCTGCGGATAAAACTCCTATCCTCCCAGTTACATCAGGGAACAACCAACACTAAGACCGCAACCTCAGACTGTCACTGTCCGCCCAGACCGCGACACCAGTCCGCCAGAGAGTCCGCTCAGGCCGTGCGTTCTGCTTGATCAACCTCCACTTTCACTTTACAATTTTCAACAATAACTAGCGTATACAAATGATCGATGTAATGTCACAGGGTCTCATGCACCCCTTGCATCAGATGAAAGAGAGTATTTTCCTCCTTCATATTCTTCGAGGTGGCGAGTCGCGACATAAACCATTGGCGCAGATCCTCGAAACATTAAATGGAGATCCATTACAACTGATGGAATCAGTCCCCAGCCTTCCCCTGAAAGGTGATGGCAACAATCTGCACTTGAACGCTTTCATCATGTTCCAGATGGACACCACATCCTTTAACCATTGAAGAAGCTGAATCGGATCATCTCTTCCTGAATAGTAGTTCAGAACGGGTTCCCTGAAACCCCTCGATGATTGGGGATGATAGGACCTCATCACATAATGGGCTCCTCGATCCCACCTTGTCGGTGATTTACGAGTTGGCGAGATGCGCCAAGCTTGCCCGAGCGAGTTCCTTAATACCTCGCAGGATTCTCCATCTTGTGGAACCATATTCCTAAGAACTTGCCGGGTAAAATAACGAATGCACAAGTCACTTCAGCTCTTTCTGAATTGTCTCCTTTCCTGCTCGACTAGACGGTCCACCGTCCTCTGATGGAGTCAAGCGACGAGGCGAGGTCTCCGTGACCTTCACGCGAGTAAGCAACGTTGCTCGCAAGGTATCCTCGATGCACCACGCGAAGTCATTGAAATCCTCCTTGGTCATATACTCGCCTACCCCTAACGACTTGTCAGCTACTCCTTGCTTGCCTCCTTCCACCATCTCACCTTCTCGCTAGACTTTCCTCCTTTGGTTACGGTCCATGCTCACCTCTCCAACGTGTTGACGCCAAGAAAATTCTCAACCCCAAATGTTTAGACACAAAGGCAGCCTAAGACTACAGATCTCGCGATCCGGCTACTAAGATCTGAAGGCTAGAGCGAAGAAAAAAGAAAGAGCTACAAACATATCTCAAGTGCTTCAACATGGAGGTCTCACCACGTACTCGAAAGTTTAGGAGAAATTTCTCCTCTGCAACCAAAAATGGTTGATCGAGGTACGAGGAAGGCATCACTTGACGAGTATCTGACTAGCAGGGGGGTTGAAGATTTCAAGATAGCACCGACTATCTCCCAAAAAAGAGGTGACATTCCTGATACGGTTGAGGCCATATTTATAGCCAATCATGGGGGAAATATGTAGGGAAGAATACTCGACCTCTGCGAGGTTCCCTCTGTCAACCAAAAAATTATGAAGACTATGGAAAGATCGATCTCGATCATGCTGATGTGATGTCACCGATTGTCGCATACCTGACGAATAACTACAATACTCACACTTGACCTCAACTGTTCATGTGTGATTGACTTTGTCTTGACCTTTGACTTTAACTTTTGTCTACGTTGCATGAATAGAACCACTCTTGACAAATACGACTTGTACAATAACCGGTTCATCAAAAACATTATACAATGTTGAGCCATAATTTCAATTTAATACATAAAGATAGTGTGTCCCGCGCATTGAAAAATCAAGAGAAAAATATTTCATTGGAACGTCATCCTGATGGTCACAACATGAACTATTTGTGAGGGGAAAATCGTATAAGCACGAAAAAAAACATAAGACAAAAATGAAGATAATACATGCATAAATATTGCAAGAAGAATGAAAATTAAAAGAATATTTGGCGTCCTAGAGCTCTCAAAGGGGATGAGAAAAAGGAAACTTAGGCTCCTTTTGACACCGCGATAGCAATCATAAATGCGGTAGTTATGAATCATCGTTCAAAAACACCCAACCTCACCTGAAAAACTTCATTCGTTTTTATGTTCAAAACTAATTTTCTTTTCTTCACAGATCATTACTGTTGTTGTGCCAAATATATATTGGATGAGGATGACATTTTATTTAAACTCATGCTAAAACACTCGGTCAAATGTGGCTAATTTTTTTAATACGGTAAACACATGCAATAATCATGAGTAGAATGGAATTTCGTTCATATTGGTTTTTTGGGTCACCAAAAAAATCATGGAATATTGATCCTTGTATTTTTTTATGATCATTTTAAATAGTCATATGTATATATTTTGATTTAAAAATACACATGCAAACAATAATTTTACAACTGTATTTTACTACTTTTATAACTGCATTTTACAATGAAAATGCAGTTAATTTACAACTGTATTTTGCGTTGCAAATATATTTTACAATAAAAAATACAGTTTCGCAAAATCCTTTATATGTGGTACTGAATTATTGTTCGCCAAATGGAGCCTATATTCTTTTAAAACAATGTCACAAATACAATAATATTTGAATCCTCTGAATGATAACTATTCACAAACACCAATTATTGAGATACAAACAATCTCAATCATAATGCATGTTGAGGGCGATAGGACTTTGGTAGATGCCAAATACCATCGTGAATTCACGGGATCCAAATAAAAAATCACTATTAGCTATCATAAGTCTAATATCCAGAAAATTTGTACAATTAACGTTTGATGGGTTCCCCTCGCAATTTTTGAGCCAAATGAGAAGGACTCGGTCCAAGAACACACGGAGAAAGCCCACCTGATTGGGCAAGTCGCACACGCCCTACCCACCTGATTTTAGTCTGACCCGAGCACCATATAAATAATATTTATTTATGATAATTTTTTTATTCAAGATCCAAATAAAATAGGTAAATATTGCAACTTATAGTAACAAATTGAAAAATCAAAAAATGCTTTAGTTAACATTGTTAAAAAAAATGGAGCATTACGTAAACAAGCTAGAAACTTGAAATTGATCAAAATAGATAATATAATAGAGCTAAATAGTATATAATAATTTTTTTTACAGTAAAATATTATAAAAAAGAACTTACAAATAAAAAAATCACTTTTCTCGAACATATTCTGAAAATGTTGAATAATTTCTTCATTTGTAATGTTGTCTGTAATATGTTCTTTGTTCTATCACTGATTCAATGTGGAAAATAATAATCTTCTGAAAATAAAATTATACATATTTTCGCAAGTAACTTAGCAAAAGAGGAGTTCCAATTTCAAAGAGAATGAGACAATGATCTCCCCTCTGAATTTATTTTGTTAACACTGACAAGGAACTGAGGAAGCTCGAATACTCCATTTTCAATTTCTCAGACAACTATAGGCAAGGCAGATATTAAATGATTAGATGGTTTCCTTTGTGCAGGATTTCTTTGAGGAAATCCTACATTCTCATGACAGGCAAGCTTGAATAAAAAAAAGGCGGAAACGCGAGCGGAGGGAAAAACTTGCGCACACGCACATGCAGCGGCCCTGTGTGCGCACGGCCGCCAGCCCGCGCAGGCACGTGTGGCCCGCCCACGCGGCCGGCCGCACGCACCCCGCGCACGCCCGCATCCCGAGCATGCCTGGCCGCGCCCCGCCTGCGCGCGCGCTGCCTGCCCGGATTGTCGGGGCACTTTCATCATTTCGCAAAATTCGGTGATTCAGGTGAGCAAAACGGAGCGACATTATTCTTCAACACAAATCACGCCCCGACACAATTACCGATGTTACTCTCTAGAAAACTATAAATAAGTCTTCATGCCTTCATTTGAAGACAAACAACTCCAAAGACTGAGTTCTGGGGTTTTCCAGCGAGGTCGTGAACTTAGGCGGATCTTCCGCCTAGGAATTCGATTTGCTCCTCTTTTAGCGCAAATGTTTCATTAGGCTTCCATGACACGAGTTTCGTCTCCGCAAGCGCTCTCCCACCAAGGCTCTGCTTTAGTAGGAACGCTACCATCAGGACTCCGTGGACTTAAGAAATTTCTCCCAACCAGAACGCTTCCATCGAGGTTCCGTGAATTTATCCATTTCCCAATTGCTGAAGCGCTTCCAACAAAACTCTGGGGACTTGGTCGCTTTTTTCTCTTTTCTGTACCTTGTACTTGTAACAGAGAGGTGGTTTGTCATCCTCCGAGAAATCATCCCAAACTCTTGCAAACTCCAATGAAATGGTGAATTTTGGCTCGAAACAGATCCTGACACGTGATTTTTCACTCTTTTCGGGGTTTTCACCCTTTTTGGGTTTTTAACGTCAAAAAAAGTCTTTTGTCTTTTGCTGTTGTTTTTCTTTGACTGTTTGCGTGCTCGATCCGACTCCGAGCTAAGACGGTGCAATTCTCCGGACCGGGGAAACACCGGGTGACCCGCAACAACGTGAAAATTGTAATTATCAAAATTTATATAAAATTAAAATTTGAATTAGGGTTTGCACAAAAATAACTGAAGAATCAAGAATCTGATCGAAATCAATACAAGAACGGACAATTCGGCTCGGTTCCAAATTTCACACATCGGGTACCCAAAACCAGCCCGAAAACCAAAAAATCAATGTAAAAGAATATATATTGAGATAGCAGTTATAATCATACAACTTAATACCCAAAAAGATTGAGAATAATAGTATAACTAAAGAAACAAAATTTTGAACTCAAGTAATTGTATGTCTTCAATGTTATAGAAAATCAAGATTTAATTATTTTGAGAGACTAATAGTTGTATAACAAATGATCATAAGTTGGAGTAGTCATTTTCATTATTATTTTAAGATATGCGTATAACCAAAACCCAAACCGAAGCAAACGGTTCGGAGCCGGCTCTATATTTGAGAACCGTGAGTCAGTTTCGGCTTCAAAAACTTGAAGCCGAACCTATATGAACCGATTCTTAATTTTGAGTGAAATCGAACATATCCTCAGTTGCATCCCTAAACCTTTTGTATAGAACTGTCCCTATCTCCTACCATTCTCTTATCTCTATGTAAATGTAAATGAGTGTATTTTTGACCCGTAATTCATTAACGGGTCAAGTAGAACCGTAGATCTTCAAAGGTCCAGCAGGCGCCGTGTGAAGAAAATCAGCCGAAGGCTCCAATAATTCTTTCCCCCTTCTTGCATGAATCAACAACCGAATACCCTGCACCCTCAGACGCCGTCTCTTTATCCTGTTCCCTTTAACGGAGCCGCCTGCTGCCGCGCTCCGGCATCATGATTCCGCCATTAAATGACACATCTTCCTGCACCGACAGGCGACAGGGCAGGTTCCGTGTGCTCCTCTCGTTGAACCCGCGGCACAACTTACCAACCGTCAATCGCTCAAGAACCTTAGAAAAGCCCAAGGCCGCCACGACCAACCCCGTCTTCTTTCCCTCTCTCTTTCTCTCTCTCTCTCTCTCCTCGGAGCCGTTCTCTCTCTCCTTCTCTCCTCCGAACTCTGCTAACCGATCTCTATCTACCTCTTCAAATCTGGTAAGATTTCTCATTCTTCAGCTCCAATCTCTCATTTCTGAATTGCTTTGCCACGAGAAGAAGGAACTCAGTGTCGATTGCTTCATCCGAATCACTAACGATGGGTTTCTTATACATTTCTACACTTCAATTCGAATATATTGTATATTTCGAAGAGGGGTTTTGTTCTTCTGCGGTGAAATCACGGGATATTTGCTGAGATTTTCTAGGGCTGATTTATGCTATGATTGTTAATGGATTCTGCTGTTTGATTCTATTCTTTATGAGTGGAATCATTTTTGGGGGTGATTGGTCTAGAATGAGCCAGCTGCTGTAGCGGTATCTCAGGTTTTTCCAGAAAGATCAATCGGGTTTGTTTCTTTTTTTTTCTGGAAATCTCTTGGCATATTACAAATTTCCAATCCTAAGAATGAAATCGACTATTTAGCTCCATAATTAATATTTAATAAATAACCATATGATAAATTAGCTGTATTAATTGATTAATAATGCCCAATTGTAGATCAATTGAGTGGAGATTAATCAACAATTTGTCTATATTTATTAAGCTGTGAGATAATTAAATTGATTAAGATAAAATTTAATGAGTAATGCTATAATAATAACTTATTCTAATTTGTATTCATGTTCTAATTTAATATAATTTGTATAACTGATGCTTATGTGATTAAATTATTTTTATATGAGTTTTATAACAAATGAATTCAACCTACCAATTGCATTGGCCACGACAATTATTGGTAAACAACTTCAAATCTTGCAGATATTAAACAAGTAGTTGAACATCATTTTCACTGAATAAAAAACAACAGCACATCACCATATAGATCAACAGAGCATGGAGTCTTAATTGGACTTCTTTTTTTCATTAATGAGTTTGTGAATCGCATCAAGAGCTCCGCTCTAACACCAGTTCTTGATGTTTTTTCCCTTCCAAAATAGTTGTCGATTTGTTATGGCCACTCGTCTGAGTACTAGAGCATGGACCGAGGGGTAGAAATCCTGGAGATAGTTCTCTCCATCGTTCTTTGTTGTACATGTTTGAGGATTCCCAAAGGTGGTGAAAGAGGGTAAGACCTGGTGGTGGATGTTGGACGGTCCAGGATGAACAAAAAAAAAGCATGTCAAGATTAGTCCCACACTGTCTGCCCAGACAGTCCACTCGTGCATATAATAGACCCCGCCTCTCCTATCTTTGACCCGGGTTTTGGAATTGTAAATGGATGTGGTGGCGTGGCGGATGGTGAGGAGTGGAGTAGTAAGGGAAGGTTTCAGAATTTTACAAAATTTTCTCTTCCATAGGCAACCTGATACAATTTGAGTTTATAAGTTAAGAGTGTATGAAAAAGTAAAAAAAACAAAATAAAGTTCAGATTAAAAGTTACAAAATAGTCAGTCTGTTTAGGGTTTGCTCGACTCCCCTATGAGAGCATGTAACACTTTTATGCATGAATCTATCTTGCTGATGTTTTTTTTTTACCACAGAGCAGGGATAAGAAGGCTCAACACTACAAGCCCTTGTTCTTCTGATTTTTCTTTTTCGTTTCTCTTATTTTTGTTGGGATCTTACCTTAATTTATCTGCACTTGGTTGATTTGTGTAGATTTTCTGAATCTGTGAGAAAGATGTCGAATGGAGGCACGCAACAGAGCTTGAGGAAGTACTTGGGGGCCATTAAGGACAGCACCACTGTTGGGCTGGCAAAAGTGAATAGTGATTATAAGGTTGTTAATTTTTTACAAGAACATAGTCCCACGTCAAAAAAGTCATGTAGCACCACCCTACAATTAAGTAATTTTACATGGGTTTTCTGATGTAGGGCTATATTTGCAACAATGTGATTCCAAATTTCCAATAGAGTTTGATTTGCTTATAACATACTGAAGAAACTTTATGTTCTTGTGTGTGCGTGTGTGCAGGAATTGGATATTGCAATAGTGAGGGCAACAAATCATGTTGAGCTTCCTGCAAAGGAGAAGCACATAAAAGGTAATGCCATCTCTCTATCTCTCTTCCTATGACATGCCAAAAACACATTATTTAGGGATGCAAATTTGGCCCGAGCCCGGTTGCCCGGCCCGGGTCTGTCCTGGCCCGAATCCGATTAGGCATGGGTTTGGTTAGGCCCAGGCTAAGCCCTGGTTAGGCCCGGGCTAGGCCCGGGCTAGGCCCTGGCCAGGCCTAAGGGGGCTCACCAAGCCCCTTATTTGGCCAGGGCCTGGTTCGGGTCGGGCCTAGACTCAGGCCCGTCTGAAGCCCAGGTTTAATGCTGGGCGGACAACCCAACATATAATTGTTGTGCCGTCCCTCAACAATCATGCTGCCAAACGGCATCAGGCCTTGCTTTTAGGGGCCTGCTTGGGCCCAATCTTGTGGGCTTAGGCAGACCCCCTTATATCACTAAGGCCCGGGCCCAACCTGAGCCCGATAGTAAAAGAGCCAGGGCCCAGTGGGCCTGGGCTCGACAGGTCTTTTTTGCACCCCCTACATATTATTTTCTTGAGTTCTGACTTTGTGTAAAGGGGCTTCATTTGGCTTTGTTTCTTTTCATGTTGTTTTGTTGTAATGTATCCTTTTGTAACATGTTATATGATATCTCGTTGCGCTGTAGAGTGAGATTTTTGTCAATAGTGTGTAAGTTGTGGTTGTTGGCCTTTTTTTTGAAACTTGTATTAATCTTTTGAATGACCAAAATAAATCATGATTTTCAATTTATATAATTACAGCATAATCTTTATCTGTACATAATTAATTTAAATAAATAATCAGTCAATTTATTAAATTAAATGTTAAAATTTATAAAACATTTTCTTGGGGAGCTGCTTAAATCATCACTCTAAGATAAATGCTTTGTAGTCTTCATATAATTGGAATTTTCTCATATCTGTCGGATTAAATGGCCTAAAATTATTTATGGATCCTAGTATCACAACTTTTATGTTTATATATATATATTATAAAATTCTTTCAAGAAGATTTATATTTATGCACAGTAAATTTATTTTACCAGCTGACTGAAGTAGTTTCCTGTTTCTGATATACTGGTCGTTTTTCACTGCAGCAATATTTTTTGCAATTTCTGCTTCAAGACCTCGGGCAGATGTGGCATATTGTATTCATGCTCTTGCAAAGCGTCTTTCGAAAACTCACAATTGGGCTGTATGTACAATTACCTTTTTTTAGAAACAATGAAAAATTGTTTAGGCATATTGTTTACTATAATTCTGAAGCAATATGAAGTAGATAAAAGTTATTGAACCTTAATGTTGATCTCCAATGGATATATGCAATTATTTTTCTAATATTTTTTGTTATCTTTCCCCTGTATAATATAAAAGAGTTTTTTGATATCATTGACTCATTAGACTATCAGACGTTTGGTTTGTTTGGTCGTGAAATTTTGCAACTTATTGGGCCACTCTACCTATGTTCTCTTAAGAGAGAACTCTTAGAGGGATCCTATCAAGAGTGGATATCAAACATACCTGGATATATTTCATCATGATTGGTTTCAATCTACTAGGTCGATAGCGAGCATCTATCAACTTGTCTGACCTACCTTAACAATTAGGATTTGATTCTGTTGAGAGAGCTCAAAAACTTGTATGTATTGCTTGTGTATCTAAATACAATGAGAGAATACAAATATATAGGAGGAAGAAGAGAGAAGATAATCCTATACAAGGTGTGGGACTAAAGGAGGAGAGAAGATAAAATAATAAAAGAGGGCCCAATAACGAGCCCTTTACATGGGCTATTTTAACACTCCCCCGCAAGCTGGAGCGTACAAATCGTATGCGCCAAGCTTGGACAAGCATTGATAGAAGAGTGCCTTGGAGAGAGCCTTCGTGAGGACATCCGCAACTTGTTCCGATCCTGGGACATGCTTTAGGTCAAGCTTCTTCATCTGAACCTTTTCCCGAATGAAGTGACAATCGACCTCAATATGCTTCGTTCTTTCGTGAAAGATCGGGTTCTTGGCGATGTGTATGGCGGCTTGACTGTCACAAAGGAGAAGAGCCGGTGATGGTAATTTTACACCCAGATCAGTAAGAAGACTCTCAAGCCATGTCAATTCTGATACAACCGATGTCATTGCCCGGTACTCTGCCTCGGCTGAAGATCGAGGAACGACCACTTGTTTCTTGCTTCGCAAAGTGACAAGATGTCCTCCAAGGTAATTGCAAAAACTACTCGTAGATCGCCGGTTATCGAGAGAGCCAACATAATCGGCATCTGAATTTGCCACCAATGTTTGAGCAGAAGAGGAGGTCCTGTAGACAAGTCCCTGACCAGGAGCGGTTTTAAGGTACCTGAGAATTCGTTCCACCGCTTGAAGATGAGATTTTTGAGGAGAGTGCATGTATCTGCTGACAAGTCCAACGGCAAAAGAAATATCCGGTCTGGTAACCGTGAGATATATCAGTTTTCCAACAAGACGACGATAATATTCAGGATTCTGGAGAAGAAGATCCGAGTCAGATGCCTGGGCACACAGTTTGTGGTTCACATCCATAGGAGTATCACCTGGCTTGCAGCCGGACTGACCCACATCATGAAGAAGGTCGAGACAATATTTCCGTTGAGAGAGAGTGGGCCCATCCGGCCTTCTGGCAATCTCAAGACCCAAAAAATAGCGAAGAGGTCCCAAATCCTTTGTCTGAAAGACTGAGTTTAGATGGACTTTGACTGTCTGTATCCCTTGAGAGTCATCTCCAGTAATGATAATATCGTCGACGTATACTAACAGAATAACCGTTCATGTTGGTTGGTGACGAGTAAAGAGCGAGAAGTCGGACGAGCTCCGAGTAAAACCAATCTCACGGAGGACCTTGCTGAATTTTTCAAACCATGTCCGTGGAGATTGTTTGAGACCATATAGAGCCTTTTTAAGATGGCAGACCTGAGACTCCCCCGTGGTCTCAAACCCGGGTGGTTGTTGCATGTAGACAGTTTCGTGGAGATCCCCATTCAAGAAAGCATTCTTGATATCCAGCTAAAAAAGAGGCCACCGGCGATGGACAGCAACAGAGATGAGGACGCGAACACTATTTAGCTTCACTACCGGAGAGAACGTTTCCTCATAATCTAGCCCCTCCTGTTGAGTGAAACCTCTAGCCACAAGACGGGCCTTTAGACGATCAATTGTCACATCGACAGCATGTTTGATGACAAAGACCCACTTGCACCCAACTGGTTTCTGACCCGGTTGAAGGGGAACAACAGACCATGTTTGGTTAGACTAGAGAGCAGACATTTCTTCCTCCATGGCTGCTCGTCATCCTGGATGTTGAAGTGCCTCCTGCACAGAATTAGGAATAGCAACCGAAGAGAGAGAGGTAGCCAAAGTGTGTAAATGGGGAGAGAGGCGATGACGAGAGATGTAGTTTGCCAGAGGATGAGCAGTGGAATGCGATACCTGATCATTTGGACGCGGAGTATCCATGGTAGAGACCGACGGCAGAGGGGCAACGGAAGTGGTAGAGTGATGAGTGTAGACTCGGATAACGGGTGGTTTGGAGGGAACGACAGTTGGTTCAGAGGTAACCGGCAGAGGTGGAGTAGTTGCGGGAATGATTGGGCGTGGGATGGATGGAGGAGGAGGTTTGGGTGGTAGATGGTCGGGTAAGGGAGCAGGAAAGAATGGTTGATTCTCGCGGAAAGTGACATCAGCAGAAACAGAGATCTTGCGTGTAGCAGGAGAATAACAGACATACCCCTTTTGGGTGCGTGAATAACCAACAAAGATATGCTTAGCCGCTCGGGGATCCAACTTATCCGAGGAAGACCCCAAACGGTGGACGTAGCAGAGTCTGCCAAATATACGAGGTGAGAGAGGAAAGACCGGAGTGGAGGGAAAGAGTATGCTAAACGGAGTAGCATAGTTGAGAATGGAGGAAAAGAGACAGTTAATGAGAAAACAGACGGTCGAGACCGCAAAGTTCCAATATGGTTTAGGGACATGCATTTGAAGCATGAGGGAACGGGCAACATCGAGTAAGTGTTGATTCTTGCGTTCGGCAACACCGTTTTGTTGCGGCGTGTAAGCGCAGGAAGTTTGATGTAGAATCCCGAACTCAGAACATAAAGCAGTAAATTCGTGACTAGTGTACTCACGAGCATTGTCAGTTCGTAGTATTTTGATGGTCATGTGGAATTGCGTACGGGTTTTGAGGACAAATGCCCGTAAGACACGGGGAAGCTCGGAGCGATCACGAAGTAAGTATAGCCAGGTAGTGCGAGAGTGATCGTCAATAAACGTTATAAAATACTGGAAACCGGAAATTGAGAGAGTCTTCATCGGATTTGAGATGTCACGAAGGCTGGACCCTAAAATTTATAATGCCCAATAATTCTTTCTTTCTAAAACTAGCATGATCATATTAAAACCTTCATAAATGTGATAGAATCATATTAAAACCTTCATAAAAGCTACAATTTTTTTTTAAATATTACAATTTTCAACTTCAAATTCTTTTTCCTTAATGCCTCTGGACATGAGAAATATCTTTCTTCTGAATATTATGCTGATTTTGCAATGCTCTTCTCAAGACAAGATGGTCTTTCCTGTCATATTCCCTATATATCATAGATGCTGCGAACTTCTCCTTTAGCAATTTGGTTTTACCAGCATATTTTGTTGGCATAACCTCAATGTGACTCCTAACTACCAACCATTTTTCAACATCTTTAACTGATCAATTGTTTGTCTCTGTTCAGGTTGCATTAAAGACTTTAATGGTTATACATCGTGCTCTGAGAGAGCTCGACCTCTCCTTTCGCCAGGAACTTATTAATTATGGAAGAATTAGAAATCACATGCTAAATATGTCGCATTTTAAGGATGATTCCAGTGCATATGGTACTTACTCTTGCAATTCAGTTTGATTATGTTATAGTTAATAGATAATTCACTGTCTGTTACTTACATGACACATTTACTTCTCAGCATGGGACTATTCCGCATGGGTCCGAACATATGCTTTATATTTAGAGGAAAGGCTAGAATGTTTCTTAGTGTTGAAGTATGATGTAGAGACAGATCCTCTGGTATGCATCTCATGCCATGCCCCTTTGCTTCATGCTTTAGATGCTGGCTCTTTGGACTCTCTTATCACGATATCATTAGTTTAACTATTAATTACTCCAACTTCTTTTGTGAGTTTACATAATTACATATTGCACCCCTATATCTTTTGAAATTACATAAACCTCCCATGTGAGTTTACATTTCATAATATTTATGGGTAAAAATATCCCTAGAGGGAGCTTCAGGGGGTATTTTTGTTCATATATGTTATGAAATGTAAACTCACGGGAGATTTTAAAATTTCAAAAGATAGACGGTGCAACTTGTATTTTGCAAACTTACAGGGAAGGTTTTAGTAAATGGCTCCTAATCTAATGTATAAGATTGATTTGCTGTGATTTTCAATGGTTTGAATAATGGAACGGGAGAAGTTTATCAGTGCTTAGTTACTTGTTGAATATGGATTTTTTCAAAAAAATATTCTCGCATCACCAACGCGGGAACGGATGGAGAATCATCAATACCCTTATCCCATGTATTTGGATTTTAGCAAGTAGTTGGGAAAATTCTATTGATGATGATGATGATGCTATTGTTTTGAAAGTTGATTCCCATTAAGCTAAAAAAAAATTTGTTAGATAATATGCATCTAAACTATAGCCAATTAGTTGTAGGTAGGGGGTCATGATCTATATTAAGGCTATATATATTTGATTTGGTGTTTTTGCTCTGTCGGGCAAGACAAAACATTATTGCTAAATGTGGTAGTATTTGGCTCATTATGGTCGCGGGCGCCCCGTCCCAAAATAGTTTTGTAGCCAAAACACTATTAGGAGCAGCCAGGTGAGTTCACTGGTCATGGTCATGAAAGCCTCAGCCCCTAAATAGTATTTTTGGGCTGAAATGTTGCCTAGGGCATGCCAAACGGTAGAGCGTTCCGCCGCTCATTTTCCTACCACAATTCAGACCGCTTCAGTCTGACCGTTATTGCTTTCCCAATCATATCCTTATCACAGAAGACTACAAAAGTTTCCGATGTAGGAATGTATTGTCAGCATATACCCTCACTTGGAGGCTCTTTAGCTTTTAATAAGTTGTCTTTTTTTAATTGGGTGACATGGGAGCTGGACATTGGTCCTAGCTTACTATGATACCATATCATATCCTATGTGATGCGGACCCGCAGTGGAGGACGAATTTTGGGCCCTCCGGATCGATGACCCCACTCCACGGATGCGTTCGGATTTTTCTTTACATGTTTTTTTCGATATAACTTTTGTATTTTCAGTTATTATGTAGTGTAATCGGGCACCTAACACTCTCGGCCAATCAGTCATTGATATCAGATTGCCCTAATGTACTTTTATTATAAATAGGAGTATGGGGATTGGCATGTTGTTCATTGCTGGTTTTGGAGAAAACGACTTCCCAGAATCCGGTGATCTTTCATGGTGCGATGTCGCGAATCCCCAAGGTGGACTTTTATCTTTCCCCTTGCATCTGATTCCACATCACCTGATCTCCCCACCCCTCTGTGCTCATGTTTCCTTGAATTCCTGTTCTTTTCATCGTGAAATCCACTACTCTATCCCCCTATTTTCACCCCGTGAATAATCAAAAATTTTGTTTGTATTTTCCAGCACGCCTAGTCACGCTTGTGACTTCCCCCCTATGTTTTTTTACCGTGGATCCCCGACATTTTTACCAGCAAAGCCCAAAACTAATTCCTTCCCCCAAAATATTCATGAACACTTCCCTTGTTATTTCCTCCAAATAGCCACCCACTAAATCACCTAATTCCCCTACAGGAAACGCAATCAAGCTGCCCTGAAACCTATTCCCAAGCTCAACCCCCCCCCCCCCCCCCAACAACCCTCCTCCTTGGCCTCACCGCCTCATTCCCTTAAACGTCCACCCTTCCCACAAGCCGTAAGCCCGTTATGTCGGCGCCGCCACTCAGGGAAAGCATACACACGCTTCCTACCATCATATCTACCACGTCCGCGACTTCCCCCTTCTTTGTGAGTATTTATTGTTGTATGGGTCATTGTTTTCAATATTAAAATAGGGTGATGTGATTTCATACTTGTTTGAATCTCTTGACTAGTAGTTGTTTGTTTTGGATTACTCTCGTGATTTGCAGGATCAATTTGTCGCTCGCTCTTGCTTTGGCCCTCCACATGGAGGAAAACCATTGCTCTTTTGCCTAAAGAAAGTATTTGTCTTTTGCTAAAACTATCTATGTGTGATTTGACTATTTATTGTTTAATTTGAATTCGCCGTCGGATCTCGCATCTTACATATAATCATTTAGAGTTGTCGAGTTGTTTCCCTGACACGTCACTTAGGATTGCATTCTAGTAGTCACACATCAAGCCTCTAACCTTTCATTAGCCGGTGCTTAGGTTCATTACATTTATCACAAGCTCATTTGCATTGCATGTAGGGTTAGAGCATCGTTAATCGCCGCCTATAGATTCTTCTTGCGTCACTATGCATCTAGCCTAAAATCAATTGATTGTAGGTGGTGGGGCCATGATCAATATTAAGTGCACAGACTGACTACATGAGTTTCCAATGCGATAGTACTTTGTTCTCAATAAATTTCCATTTAGCTGAAAACTTTAAATGCTAACTTTATTCATTTCATTGTTTGTAATTCTTATGGTTCCTTACTTTCTATATCTTACTACATTTATCAAAAGCATGGGACTCGCTTTTTCTTTCTTTGCACAGTTTGAAAATCTTACTACATTTATTGTGTGCTTTTGTGTAAAAAGTCAGTACTAATGCATGATTTGTGGTACAGAAACCAAGGGATCTTGACACTGCTGAAATGCTTGTTCAACTACCAGCATTGCAGCAACTTTTGATCCGTCTTCTTAATTGCCAGGTCAGTTTTTACCTGAATACAATGAATAAATTTAGACATATTTACTTGTTACGGCAGAAAAAATGGTACTCTTATTGTGCTGATTTTTGCTGTAAAACTTGTGCAGCCACAAGGGGCAGCTTTATATAATCTTGTTATTCGTTTGGCACTTACCATGGTAAGAAATGTTATTAGTACATACTCTTCATGTAAGTCAATTCTATATGTTTTTTCAAGTTTTGATTTGTTCTTTATAGGTTGCTGTTGAGAGTGCAAAAATTTATGGTGCCATTAGTCTTGCTACAATCAACTTAGTTGACAAGGTATTGCTACATTTTGTGCTCATCATGGCATGGTTTATAATATTGTTGAAGTCTACTAATTGTCTGTTGTTAACCAGTTCTTTGAGATGTCACGGCATGATGCTATTAAGGCACTTGAGATATATAGAAGAGCCATCCAGCAGGTAATTCTTCGGTATATGCCCTATGGTTCACTCAAAGTGGCCTTTAAAGAAAATCCAGTTGTACATTTCTGAATTATATCTGTAATTGTGTCATTTTAGTATTTTACTGATTTCCTTTATTTTTTTAATTCTGCATTATGTTAGTAAAGTTTTTTTACAAGCATTATCATCATGGGTTGTGTACTCTTCACAAAGAATCAGCCAATCTTTCTTGCTAAGGAAATTAATCTTTGTTCAAAAAATGTTTGGACTGACAAAGTATTCATCATTTGAAATATACACTTAAATTTATTTTAGACATTTGGTGTTAATATATTGGTAGAGAATAAAAGGTGGTGGAAGGAGCATGCCATAAAAATCATATGAGGAGAAAGAAAAGAATTTTGCCAAGTATCCAGGTTACCAAGAAAGAAAACAAGATTTGCACATGCAGTTTATTGATCTTGAGAAGGCTTATGATAGAGTTCCAAGAGAGATCTTATGGAGAGTCTTAGAAAATAAATGTGTAAATGTATCATATATTGACATAATCAAATATATGTATACAAATTCAGTGACAAGGGTGAGGACATCTAGAGGATTAACACGGGAATTCCCTATCACTGTTGGTTTACATCAAGTTTCAGCTTTAAGCCCTTATCTCTTTACCCTTATCTTAGATGAGCTCACTGGACATATCCAACAAGCAATACCTTGGTGTTTATTGTTTGCGGATGATATTGTTTTGGTTGATGAGACACGCAAGGGTGTAAACGCAAAACATGAATCTTGGCAAGGCACTTTATAAAAGAAGGTTTTAGGTTGAGCAGGGCAAATATGGAGTATATGGAGCTTTAATTTAGCAGTACAAGAAGGACGGATGACTTCGTTATTAAGTTGGGTGATCAAGATATTTCTCGTAGTGAGTGTTTTAAATATCTTGGATCGATAGTTCAAAAAGAATGGAGGTATTGATAAAGATGTGACACAGAATCAAAGCGGGTTAGTTGAAGTGGAGAGGTGCGTCAGGGATCTTATGTGATCGTAAAGTACCATTAAAACTTAAGGGACAGTTTTACCGTACTGTAATTAGACCCGTGATACTCTATGATTCTGAGTGTTGGACAGTGAATTGTGTACGTGAGCAAAAAATGGGAGTTACAGAGATGAGAATGCTTAGGTGGATATGTGGACACACGAGATTGGATAAAATTAGGAATGAATATATCAGGGATAAGACGGGAGTAGCACCAATTGCAGAGAAGATGCGAGAAGCTTGACTAAGATGGTTTGGGCACGTACAAAGGAGACCATTAGAGGCACCTGTTAGGCGTTGTGAGAGTCTAGTAACTAGGCATGTTAAACGAGGGAGGGATAGACCAATAAAGACTTGGAATGAAACTCTAAGAAAAGACATGATGTACTTAGGCATTAGTGGGATTATGACAAAAGATAGGGCACAATGGCGACAAAGGATCCATATAGCCAACCCCACTATAGTGGGATAAAGGCTTGAATGTTGTTGTTGTTGTATCCGGGTTTGCGACTAGAACGAGTGTTTTTGGCAGACAAGTATGAGGAGCTTCAGTGAGTGGAAGTTGTATTGCCGCTAGGAAAAAAAATCTTTGATACCATGTTAGAATGAGTGAAGGAATATAACAGAATGGAATGTTGTATTCTTCCCAACATGGGGTATATCCAGTAGGCAAATATACATGGGTTCCAAATGAGTCAGTACAGGTTATATGAGGAGGCATTTAAAAGGTACTTGGAAGAACTTTTTAGTTGTACTGGGGATTATACAAATAATCTTCAACCTTTTTCCTTTTCATTTTTTTTGTCTGCGCAGTTAATCTTCTAGTAGGATATTCCTTCAATAAGTCTATGATTTCTATCTTTTGTTTAATGCTTTTGAAGTCATCCTCATTCGTTGATTTTCTTTTTGCTTGCAGTCAGAAATGTTATCAGAATTTTATGAAGTGTGTAGAAACATTGGGATTAGACGTGATGACGGATTTATTAAAATAGAACAGGTTTATTTCCATGGATAATAAGCTGACGTTATAATTGTTTCCCCTCTTTTTGACTACATCATAAGAAACCAATTGTCCTGAATTACATACTAATAATGCAGCCTCCATCATCATTCCTCACAGCCATGGAGGACTATGTCAGAGAAGCTCCACGAGCTTCAATTTTCCGGAAGGATCAAGTAAGTTATCTTTATCATATTTTATTAGATTTTTACAACCATCAGAATCACATTCCATGCATTGAAATCATTGGAATTTCTCCTTGTAGCAAGATGCTATATTGTCGAAGTACCGTTTAAAGTTTTCAATTTAGTAATCAACCAAATCAGCATCTCTCTTATATTACAAAAAAAGAATCTGAATAGTTGGGTGATTACCCTTGAGAGAGTTCCATAGAGGTGTTGGAGTTTTCATGGCAGGACCATGTATCATGCAGGACAATGTGTTATTTTGATTATCCCCAATGTGGCATGTATGTTTGTTCGCTACACAGTTTAGTGTTGCTTTAGTTCCACACCATGCATCCTGGGTTGCTTCTTGTCCTTTATATGTCATGGGGGACCTCTCCACACTAACCAGCATGTTCTGAGCTGGATGTTCCCTAATTTTCTACAGTAGGAACTGCATTACTTCTGCAGCTCTGAAGTAGACTAAGTTTGGGACTATTGAATGATTTCAAATGTGATTGACCTTTCATTTCATGCTCATTCTCCTTGTAGTGAAAAATAATGTAGTATTATACATTATTAAAATGGCATTTCCAGTGCATAAATCTTTCGTAAATGCATGATCTAGAGATACGTTGTTTATAGAAAACAGATTTTTCGTTTGTGACCTCCAGTTCATATCATGCAACTATTATTATATCTTTGTCATATATGCATTTATCGGTTATTATTATGACATGAGATCGTGAAATGGTGGGGCGTGTACGTGCATTTTTATCTTGCATTTATTTGTATTCATCATATTTTTGTTATTTTGTTAAGTCGTAATTATTCATGGATTCGGGTTACCACGGACCGCACGCTATTTCCTTCATTTTTTTATGGCTGCTCTGCACTCTGTCTACAACAGCCAAACAAAGCCACCAAGGGGTGCAACTGCACCCCTTGTTTCGTGTTATGCAGTTCGGCCAACTCGTAGCTTGTTAGCCTGCAGCAGACCAACAAAGACCGAGAGTCCGGCTCCCCTTTGCTCTAACATCCACGCCTCCACTTCTCCCCCGACGCCCTCACCCCGGACGCCGCAAAATTGACTGAAGTCATTTATATTTGTTGGAATTTGATGTGCTAATATTACAATTGGTGTGCAGTTAGCGGCTTCCCTCTTTTTGGGATTAGTCTCACATCTTAGATTCGGGTTTAGAGTCTCTCTTGTGTGTGTATAAATAGGGAAGAGTTGTATTGATTTGTACAAGCGAATAATAAAAGGTTTTATTCCATATTTTCTACTTGGTATCAGAGCTAGGTTCGGAAAGAAATAATAAAAGATTGCGGGATTACAGGATCTTCCCCCAAATCAATTTTATTTCCTTTTCGGATAGCGAACAGAAGGAATCACGATAACCGTCGTCCCTCTTGGCGATAGGAGGAGGAGAAATCCCGATCTGGGTAGGTTGTGTCGCTGGAAGGTGAAGACCTGCACGTGAGTTTTGTTTTATTCCTACCAAAGGCAGCGCGACAGCAGAAGGGCGTAACGCGGCAGTGCGTCTTTCCTATTGATCAGAAGACCAAAGCTCGGTGCGTAGGCGGGAGAGCTTGTTGATAGAGAAAGATACCAGAGTTTGGTAGGCCGGCTAAATTACTTGGGTCACACTCTCGACATCTCTTTTGTTGTAAGCGTAGTAGTCCAATATATGCACGATCCCAGGGAGGGGCACTTGGATGCAGTGTATCAGATTCTTAGATACTTAAAGAGTGCACCAGGAAAGTGACTGGTCTTCCAAAAGAATGGACATCTGAGTATCAGGGATATTGCGACTCTGACTGGGATAACTGTGCAGATGACAATAGATCCACATCAGGATATTGCAAGTTTGTAGGGGGCAACCTTGTCTCCTGAAAATGCAAGAAGCAGACTGTAGTTGCGAGATCTACAACCGAGGCAAAATACAAGGTCATAGCCTCAGGTGTAGGGGAGCTTCTATGGTTAAAAGCCCAAGCCCTACTGAGTGAACTCAAGATTGATCAAGGCGGACAGATGACATTGTAGTGTGATAGCAAGCCAGTCATCAACATTTCAAACAATCACGTCCAATATGATAGAACCAAACATATAGAGATCGATAGGTTCTTCATCAAAGAAAAGCTGGATGGTGGGATATTGAAGTTTGGACATGTTGCTACAAAAGAACAAGTGGCCGATTGTCTAACCATGGGACTTAGCTCATTGGATTTATGTAGACTGTATGATAAGATGAGCTTAGTGGATATCTTTCGCCCACCTTGAGGAGGAGTGTTGGAATTTGATGTGCAATAGTACAATTGGTGTGCAGTTAGCGGCCTCCCTCTTTTTGGGATTAGTCCCACATCTTAGATTCGAGTTTAGAGTCTCTCTTGAGTGTGTATAAATAGGGAAGAGTTGTATTGATTTGTACAAGCGAATAATAAAAGGTTTTGTTCCGTATTTTCTACTATATCAACCCCGAAGATCAGGGGGAGACGCCAACTACGACAATCCTCACCTTTGTCTTCCATCGCATCCGTGTCTGGTGACACGATCCGTGACAATCGTTACCTTAATGACGTCAGTTAGATAAAAAAGAATTTTAATAACCTAGAACTGTATGAATGCATGATTGTGAATTTTTCCGCCATTATTGCAAACCGCAATGGAGGAATTTGAATTAATTAAGATTTGATGGTGATAATCTGCAACTGCACCAATCAAATCAATTTTGGGTGCAGGAGTTGCATATATTTTAAGTTTTAGACTGTTTGATTTTGAACTACCTATGAACGCAATGAAGGGAAAAAAATTCTTATGGTCCGCTAATGATATTTTTATATTGTAGACCATCCAGTTGCAGGGTTTACTGACGTGGGGTAGATTCTAACGGAAACTATAGACTAATGGATGGTATGCTATATACATTAACACTACACCGGCAACTAATCCTACAATAATAATCAAGTTGAGCTCCAGAATAGAGAAACACGTAATGTAATATATATGCAAGAGTGTAGGAAAACAACCACACAAACGACTAAGACCCAACAAGTTACAAGAGACTTGTAGGCTACAATTACAAATTAGTATACACTGGAAGTCTGGAACAACAAATAAACACACAATTCAACACTAAGAAATCACAACCAATCAATAAACTTACAATACCTACAGGGTACTGGGTACTGGAGATCGGAGAGGCAATGTGTGTTTGAATCAGGACTACCAGAGGCCAGAGGGAAATCGGAATGCTGGACAGGATGATTCCAGATTCTGAATGCAATTCACCGGGCATCCCAGGCTGGGAACAGGGAAATGGGGAGAGCGTGGGGCCTTGGGTATTTGCTAGAGGGAAGGGAGTAGAGGGGGAGGTGGATAGGGAATGGCCTTGTTGACTGGAATGGGAGTATTAGCCGGCTTCCCCTCCCCAAAATACAAATTTATGCTGGAGTGACTGTGTTCATGTGGCCCAATTCTGGGGTTGAAGCAGAAGAAGCTTCAGAATATGCTTTGGTAGAATAAAAAAACTCCTGGCTTAATCCAGGGTAGTTACGATGGCTCAAGCGATGGGGTGAGGGACATAAATCTACAATAGGGATAGTGGCTCAAGGGATAGGGTAGCTGGGAGTGAAGTTGGGCCTTTCATGGACCGACAGTGAAGAATAACGGGGGGAGAGCTCTTCTTGGGTATGTGGAGAGAGGAAAGTGAGCAGGAAGTGGGGAATGGACTCCAATCGTTGGGTGGCCTGAGGTGATTGGGGTGATGCCCGGTGAATTAAGGATTTTCTATCTATTCACAATTAGCAATGGTAATACATATACATGACAAGGGAGGGTGATCCTAACACCCGAGGTGACTCTAAGCTAGCACGATCACTCATAATATACAACATATCTAACACCCCCCCCCCCCATACTCACGGGGGATCATACACCGAGAGTTTGGACAATAGATAAGCATGTTGGGTCCTCGTCTGTGGCTTTGTCATCAAATCTGCAATCTGCTGCTCTGAAGGAATAAAGGAAGGGCCAAGAGTGTCACGACCATAGTGCTCACGCAGGAAGAAAGCATCCACCCCGATATACTTGGAGAGAGAATTATTCACCGGGTTTAGAGTAATCTGAATGACACTTGTGCTATCACAGTAGAGGGGAGTGGGATCTGGAGAAGAGACACCAAGATCCTCATGAAGCCAACAAAGCCAAATAATATTCTTAGTGGTGGTAGTCATGGCTCGAAGCTCAGCCTCAGTGCTGGAGCGAGAAACATCGGTCTGTTTCTTGGACTTCCATGCAGTCAGTGAAGAACCCACGAACAGACAGAAACTGGTGACGGAACAACGGTCAATAGGATCACTAGCTTAGGTGGTGTTGAAATAAGCACGTAGTTGTAGAGAACTACTGTTGGAGAAGAATAGACCACGAGAGGTCGTTGCCCGGAGATAGCGTAGGAGCCGCAGCAGATGACCATAATGTATAGAGGTGGGCGCACTAACAAACTGGCTCAACACACAAACAACATGGGCAATATCGGACCGAGTAATGGTGAGATAGACGAGACCCCACGAGGTGGCGGTATCGAGTAGGATCAGAGAGTGGAACTCCATCATCCGGACATAGCTCAAGGTAGAGCTCCATAGGGGTTTCCACTATGCGAGAGTCAGAGAGAGCAGCCCGAGCAAGGAGATCTTATGTGTAGCGCTGCTGAGAGAGCTGAATCCCATGATCTGTTGAGCTGAAACCCGCGATCTGTAGAGCTGACCTTAAGACCCAAGAAGTAGTTCAGCTGTCCAAGATCAGTCATCTGAAACTGTTGTTGAAGGTGATGCTTGACGAAGGCCACATGAGAAGGATCATCACCAGTAATAATCATATCATCCACGTACAGTAACAAAAGGGCCCGACCACGGGAGGAGGAGTGCACGAATAGAGCTGGATCATGTGGACATGGCTGAAATCCGACGGCTGTAATGACTGAATTGAAATGTGCAAACCACGCGTGGGGCGCCTTCTTGTGCCCATAAAGAGCTCACCTCAAGCGACAGACATAGCCTGGAGGAGAGGATAGACCCGGAGGAGGAAACATGTATACCTCCTGCTGAAGATTGCCGTGAAGAAATTCATTCTTCTCATCGAGCTGTGATAAGGACTAGTGGCGAACATCGACAACAACAATAAGAGTCCGGACTGTAGTCATATGAGCAACTGGGGTAAAAGTCTCGTCATAGTCTCTCTCCCCTGCTCCTGCTGAAAACCACGAGCAACTAGCCGAGCCTTGTGTACCTCTCCACAGAGCCATCAGAGCGTGTCTTGACCTGAAAGACCCACTTGCAAGTAATAAGAACAACACCGGGTGGAAGAGGAACAAGCTCCCATGTACAAGTGTGCTCAAGCGCCTCCAACTCAGCAGACATAACAACCTGCCACTCATGTATCTGGGGAGCCTCACGGTAGGAAATCGACTCTGGAGTACTACATGCAGTAGCAGGAAGGGTAGGTAGGTCCAGCGGTAGAGTAGTAAGGCTAAGGAGGTCGGGAGGACGCCTCTCACGAGGTGGGTTGCGGTGCACAGGAGGATCATCCACACGGCACTCGCTGGAGGAGGTAGGCACTGGTTCTGGGGGTACTAGAGGCGAGGAGATGGAGGAGGATGACGAGTATAATGATAAGGAAGAGGAAAGACACGGTCCCAAGTGGACAGCTCATCAGAGGGAGGGGTGTGAGACGGAGAAGAGGAGTGAGGAGGTGATAGAGTAGACTGTAGCAAGGAAAGAGGAGGAGATGAAGTCGGCTGCAACAAGGGAGAAGGAGGTGACGGAGTAGACTAGAGCAAGGGAAGAGGAGGTGGACCGTGGACATACCGGAGGGGAGGATACACAAGGCGGAGAGATGGGAAGAGTGAGAAACTACACGTCAGAGGGAGTAACGGATGAGTGTGAGGTGGAGGAGACATGAGACACGAAGAAAGGATGAGACTCATCAAAAGTGACATCACGTGAGATGCGAAGTCGACGTGCAACAGGGTCATAGTATCGATAGCCTCTGTGCTCAGCACTGTACCCCAGAAAGACACAAGCGACAGACTGAGCTGAGAGCTTAGTACGCTCACGTGGAGAGAAAAGAACATAACATTGATAACCAAAAACACGAAGATGAGTCTAACGTGGGGTTGAGAGTACAGACACTCACCGGGACACTGGCCCTAGAGAAAATTGGAGGGTTGCAGATTAATAAGATAGACAGCAGTGAAAACAGCTTCAACCTAGAAGTGAGGAGGAACGTGAGAGGAGATAAGAAGGGTGCGAGCTGTCTCAATAATGTAACGATACTTTCTTTCAGTGGTGTCATTCTGAGCATGGGCACCAGGACAGGCAAGCTGGGGGAGAGTGTCGTGAGTAGCTAGCAGATCTCGAAAAACATAAGAGAGATACTCTCCCCTCCCCCTGAGTCAGAACGAAAAATGCGTATGCAAGCAGAAAACTGTGTGCGTATCATGACAAAAAAAAAACATAGATCTGAAAAAATTCAGATTGAGAATGCATAAAATAGACCCAAGAATAACGAAAGTAGTGCTCAACGAAAAGAACATAGTACCGGTGTCCACCCTTGGATACAAAATGTGTGGGTCCCCAGATATCAGAATGATCTAAATCAATGGGACGCTGAGACATGGACTTACTAGACGGATAGGGGAGTTGTAGCTATTTACCGAGCTTACAACCTAAACATGAGTGAGACCGATCAATAGAAACATGACCAAGGAAACCATGACTAATGAGAGAAGCTAGACGTGGACCATTGGGATGACCAAGACGGTGGTGTCACTGGGAGAAACCCATCGAAGGAAGATAAAGGGAGGAAGCTGCAGGTGACCATGAAGTGGATGGAAGGTGGAGACGATCAAGGACGTACACCCCGCAACGATGATGACCATCCCTAAGGAGTGCCCCAGTCAGACGATCCTGCACACGACATGTGAACTCATTAAAGGTAACCAGATAACCATGAGAGTTGAGTTGGCTGGTAGATATAAGGTTCATAGATAACTCAGATATGTAGGCAACATCGGAAATATGAAAATGGGTGGTGTGAAGGAGGCCACGACTGGTGATGGGGTGAATGGTACCATCTGTTACCATGATACTCAGGGAGGGAGTGATGGGCTGGCAGGACAGAAGGTGTGTAGTATCATAGGTCATGTGAAAAGAGGCTCCAGATTCAAGCAACAAGTCGGAGGTGGAGATACCTGCAGGGGCGGAGGCAGCCGACTGAGAGACAGAGGCAGAAGAGCGGGCCGGTGAAAACTGCTGGACAATCAGTTGTGCAAGATCAGAGACAGAGAGAGACTGCGCTGGAGCCGAAAAATGAGCGGAAGGAACACTAGGAGCACGCTGCTAGCCAGACTGTTGAACCCTCTGAAACTTGCAACACTCAGATTGGATGTGTCCAAGAAACTGGCAATAGTGACAGCGGACCGGCTGGCGACGAGGAGCACCGAACTGAGCAATCACTGAGGCCTTCTGGAGGAAGGCAGAAAATGTGAGGCCCCCATTTTTGAACCCCACATAATTCTGTATCTAAGCTACTTTCAAGACAGTTGTCCAGGACGAAGTAAGGTTAGTGAGTAACAAAAAAAATACACATAATAAGACGTACCTCAAATATTGCCGGTGTCCATGTGTCTTTTCTTTTTATCCACAATCAATTTCACTCTTTAATACGAATCCAAAACTATGTCAAGTACCTGTACCAAAGGGCGACGGGCTTAATCATAAAATATGACTGAGGTGCATACCTCTTTAATTGATGTACACATAAACACACGTAAAAGCTATAACAATGTCATAAACATATATCTTTAGTAACCATTTTACATACCTGTCCTGAAACTGTGTATCAATGTTATCTCTGTCATGTTAGTATTTATGAAAACCATATAAACAGTTATAGAACAATTTAATCAGTAGCTTTATACTCGTATCAGTGTAATCATGAAACAATGTAAGCCATGAAACTGTAATCCTGCAAATTATGTAAGCAATGTAACTGTAAAACTATGTAACTGTGAATCTATCTCAATTCCACCCATTTAATTATCATTCTTATGGTATCTTATATTTTAGGTCATGATAAGGGTAACTATCACAGTATCAATATCCGTATCCGTATTTCAGTATTTCAGTATATCATTCTTTGGGCCCGACCCTTCCGGGTCATCAGTATACCAAAACCAGTACGTACAACACGCGTTTATGCCCTCGGGCTCGACTGGTTTGGCAATTCATCAGTATTGTATATGCACATTCCTGTTCAGTATACCCTTATCATTCCCATGCATCGATGCATTCTTATTTCTGTTTACCGTACATTTCATTTCTATACTTGGGGTTCATTTATTTCTTAATCCCCTCAGAAGCTAATCGCCTGATTGCCTTTATAAAAGGCCATACATATGCGAATAATCATTATCAGTGATGTACAAGTATTCCATGCTAACGTATGCGAGTAGTCCTGAGATTGCAATACTCATAATAATAGTGCACATAAATGAAAAGGAGGGCAATAAAGCATAAACTGAAGCAGGTAGCTCTCACCATCAGTTATTCCTTCCCTTTTTCAGTATTCCATGCCATCGTCGTGTCTATTTTGAGAAGCCATCCTTCACGGTATCTGTATCAAAATTATCTCACTTACGATCTTTTATACCGGGGTTGCGCCTCATTATAGCTATGACATTGTTTATTGTTTTAACATCATTTGGCAGCTACATATCCCATCACTTAGTTTACATTTTCATAACAACATAAAGTCAAAGTAATCACGAAACGCAATCAGCTCTCCGTTGAAGAGCATACAAAGAAGGGCATAAGCACTGAACCAATTGGTTCAAATCAAAGCTTAGTTTTTAACCCTCCATTCGTACAATCAATGACAACCTTAATGAATATTCCATCACAATAAAGCAAGCCCCAAAGAGGAATATACAGAGCTAAGAATGGCTGACCCAAGTTCATAACCATGGGATGGGCTCCCAAAACAACATTTAACTACAGCAGTGAAATTCCTATATATGATCCATGCCATATATTAGCTAGCTATACACAGCAATGATCCCCTAATCAATTTAACAACACCCAAAACAATAACAACAACTACCAACTTAACCGACCACCAATAACCACAAGGCAGCAACAGTTACTCAACTACCGGCCGTGCACAGCAAGAACCCCAAAGTTATGAGATTTGGTTCAAATCACTTAACAGTACCGATAATTAGAAAAGGAGTAGAAGCAGTCGATCAATTTTGTAAGAAATAAAGAACAGGAGGAGAGCTCATAGCTAGGCTGATCAGCCAATCAAAATCCTGAAGGTCTTATTGAGGGTCATAGCCCACCTTCAAAGTTTCCTTCGGAAACATAATACTATGCCATAAATCGAATCCATCAATGATAAAGAAGAACTCACAGTGGAAGGTTTGAGGTCAAGATCTGCTGATCGAGGGTACAAATCTCTACAAAAACAATAGCAGCGCCACAAAGAGCCAACCATCAGCCCTTGCTGAGCTTCCCCATCCCAGTCGACCCGAGGAAGAAAGGCTGCCTAGCAGCAAGGTGAGAGACCCCGTAAACCCTAGCGCCAACTCCGCACATTCTAGCTCCAGGCGGTGAGAAATGAGATAAATATTGGGAAAGATAATAGGGATTAGAATGAATAATGCCAAGCATCACCGCTTATGTCAATAACATTCGTGTCCATATATATAAACATTCCATCAAGACGAACTGAGCGTCGTAAAACTTCAAAAGAACTCGAACTCAAACCTCCAAAGCGATGTCGAATCAATACTGATTAATTTATTATCATCATAGGGGATATTATTATCGCATTTTTTTTTATGAGTCACTTCACGTGTTGGGCCGTTACAGAAAAGGAGTGAGGTGACGCCATCGAATCAAAACGGAGGACGGAGGGGTCCATCGGGATGTAGTAGTAGAATCGTGATCGATCAGAGCAGCGGGCGGCGGGCTGCAGGTGCAGCAGACGATGCAGGCAGCAACGACACAGTACAGAAAGCAACGGCACGGTACAAGGAGTAGCAGCACGGAGCAGACGGGATCGATCGGCACGGTACAGGTAGCAGCGGCAACCTAGATCGATTGGCACGAAGCAGGTAGTAGATCGGAGCAACCGAGATCGATTGGCACGGTACAAGGAGCAGCGGCACAAAGAAGACGGGATCGATCGGCACGGAGCAGGTAGCAGCGCAGTCGGGATCGATCGACACCAGGAACTGCAGGCGGGATCGGTGCGGAAGGAGGAACGCCGATCGGAGTAGATCGGAATGTCGGTCGATGGGAGTAGATCGAAGCAGGCGGGATCCGAACGTCGATCGGTGCGGAAGGAGGAAGACGGCCGCTGGAATCGGGATCGGAACACTGTAGCGCGCTGGAACCGGCTAGGGTTGGGATCTTCGCTCCGATACCATGATAGGAATTAAGGATTTTCTGTCTATTCACAATTAGCAATGGTAATACATATACATGACAAGGGAGGGTGATCTTAACATCTGAGGTGACTCTAAGCTAATACGACCACTCATAATATACAACATATCTAACAATATCCAGAGGTGGTGGTGATGGCCGGAGGATAATGTGGTGGGCCGGTTAAGGTGAGAATGAAGGGGAGTGAAGGTGGTGGTTGGATAGGGATTTGGGAGTCAAGGTGGTGGTCAGATAGAAATTTGGGAGGCAAGGTGGTGGCCGGAATTTGTGCAGGTGGAAGGGTGGCTGGCCAAGGGAGTTGAGGAGTGGGAGGTTTCCCACGCGTGGCACTCGGATTCCGGCTTCAACACTAGTGATCAAAAGGGAGAATTTTATCTCAATCTTTTGATACCCATCAAATGAGTCTTCTACATCTATTTATAGATAAGGAGGGACCATGGACGGTCATGATTCTCGGATCATAAACACCTTCAAAACATAATAAAAATTAGAAAATTTATAAATAAAAAACTAAAAATTCTTAGATCGAAGATCCGCTCAAAATGAATGGTCTCGCTTATCACTGTCCGTTCCTTGGTTGGCGCGTGTAGACCCATACCGGTCGTGTGACGTGATTCCCGTCACTTACATATGTGTATCTTATAATATGTTTAAGATTTTTATCAAAATTTCGATGCACAGATAATAAATTAACTGGTTTTCTATTTTCACTTTCAAACTTGGATGACAAGTATATTGTGCAAATAATCAGGTGAAGGAGGAGAAGATAGAAGCAAAGGTTGTTTTGGAAATTGAAGACAAGAAAGCTAACGAAGAGAAGGACCCACTTCCACCACCACCTGAACCAGCAGAGGTTGAAGCGGCCCCAATTGCGCCGAAGGAAATCGATTTACTGGTATTTTCAGTTCAACACCATTAGGATTTATTTTCATTGAGTCATGTATTAATTTCTAATTATTTCCTCAGGGAATTCATGATGAAAGCCCAGATGCATCTGAATTAGACAAGAAAAATGCTTTTGCCCTTGCCATCGTTCCAGTTGGTAAATTGCTCTTTATTTTCTAAGTCTGATCTCATATCCTCTGAGAGCTAGTTGATAAAATCAAAGAGATATATATTGGGGCCTAATCAGGTGAAATAGGCTCCCGTGCGAAGGTGCGAACAGTAGATCAGTGGCGTTGAATCCAAATCCAGCGGCCGGGGGCGACTTCCAGCAGCGGCGACCTGTGGCAACTAAGGGCCGGCGGAGGTCATCCTCTCGGTCGCGAGGGCCAGCGCAAAAAGCAGATCTCTTCCCTGCTTCTTCCCGCGCGGTGGCCGGTGGCTTCGGGCTCCCCGGCCGCCTACGCGTCTTTGCACCTTCGCACGGAACTTATTCACACCCGAACAAGTGTCTATATATAGATAGGTAGGTGGATAGATATTGGTAGATATTAACTTCTGCATTTTTTCGGCCAACAATGGCAGACAATCCATCAGCAGCTGCTCTTGCATCAGATAATGGAATGACAGGATGGGAGCTGGCTCTAGTCACTGTTCCAAGCTCCAATGAGGCCACTGCAGCTGCAACAAAACTGGTACGTGCCCCTTTAATGAATTATCAGTTTGATAGAAAACTTTATCATGTCATTACATTCAACCACAGGCACCCAAATGTATGGAAAACCTTTAATCAACTACATCAAACCAATTGATGAAGTAAAGAAAACTTTATCATGTGTTTCATGATGGGTGTTCTGTATTTTCATGTGACCAAAGGCGCACTAAAGAGAAAACACTGCAAAACTTGCCGTGCATTTTTGCAAGAGGTTGTTTCCAAGACTCGGACCTGTGACCTCAAAGTCACACGACATGCACAAATTGCTCAAACTAAGAATTTATTTCTGCACAATTCATGAAATAAACAACAAGATATGTTGAAATTACTGTAAACTAATAGTGAATTTGAAATTCATAATTTTATGTCTGACCAAACAATGTTGAATCTGATGAGGGGCACAAAAAACAATTGGTCCTAGGTTGAGAGGCTCATTACTCCTGATTCCCGAATGAGTTTCGCAACATGGGGCTATATTCTCAACATGTTTTCTGCCCTCTAAGTTGTAACAACCAAGTCTACAATATACAAGGTATTGTCTCGGTTCAACCCATTCTATACTAAGTTGGACATTGTGATTTTACTTCTTTTCTGTAGTGGCCTATGATCATATTCCAGGAGATCAACCATCCCTAAACTAATCCTACCCAAATCTTACTTAAATATGAAGTTCCTAATAAAATTACACATTTACTTTTGATATTTTTGGTTGGGTCGTTTGTTGCGTAAACGAGAGTAAACGATTAAATAAACAGAAAATCAAAACATAGAAGACACAGATTTACGTGTTTCACTCTAAGATGGGCTACGTCTGCGGGAAACAACTGTCCATTTTTCACTATATCAAGAACAGAGACAGTCGTAGGAAAAGGGTGGATTTCTGAATGGCCTAGGATCTATTTCAACTACGAAAGCCTCTATAAGTTTCCCAATATGGGATCGGGCACCCGCCACAAATGCATGTATATATGAGATTATATATATTCTTGTCAATCATACTTTGAATCCATATAAATTGAGCCCTAAAAGTGATTTTGCTCAGGCCGGAGGAATGGATATGCTGACATTGGACAGCCTATACGAGGATGCGCGTACTCGTGCAAGCCAGCCAACGAGTTATAATCCGTGGGAGCCAGCGCCGATGGGCGGTGTCATGATGCAACAATCACTCTACGCTCACGACCCATTCTTCGCATCAAATGCAGTTCCCGCACCGCACGCCGTCCAGTTGGCATCAATGGCTCAGCAACAACAGGCATTCATGCAGCAGCAGCAGATGATGATGATGATGATGGGCCATCAGCAGCTCCATCAGCCTAGCTTGAACCCATTTGGTAGCGCGTATGGTGCTGCCAGCCCTCACCCCTATGGCATGCCTGTGCATGTTCAGTCATCAAATGCATATGGTAGCTTTTTATAAGTTCTTTCATGTATTTTTGTAAGTTCCTGATTCAATATGCATGCATCATGTATGCTGTGTATGTCGATGTTATGTAATATTATCATTGGTTTGTTGGTTGAGGGAGAGTTTACGAAACATTGATGTATAAGCATGTATTCTTCTTTAGAATGTTTATAGCTGTTGTGCCATTTAATGCAAGTGCTTTGAATGTAGAACATGAGAAAAAGAAACCGGGGATCGATAGTTCGTGTCGTCTTATAATTGTTAGTTCGTGTAGTTCTCTCGGTATTGTACACGTGCTGGAATGTACGAAGCACTTTGAATTATGAACATAAACCACATTGGAAGAACTCATCAGAATTATCATAGGATTTCCTGCTAGGGTTTAGGGTCGCTTTACGTTTGCAAAGAGAGGGGGATTAAAAATTATATACATTGATCTATTTATCACAAATAAGTAGTATTTGATATCCCTAGAAAATTTAAAATGTTTGAATAAAATCTTAAGTGTAACGAGTATGTTTGGCTGGCTGGCTAAGGCTTTTCCACCAAAAATGTGTGACCCGCTTGGCTAGGGTACCCGAGTGTAGGGAATGCTTGGGCTTTGGGGGCAGTGGCTAATCACCTCCACCGGCTACTGGGTCATCAAAAGATGAGTGACCCAATCCCATAAAGCCTTTCATGGCCTCCCATAGCTACTAGGGGCCCTCCTTCCTCTTTTTCAGCCTCGCTAGGAAGCTTGAAATTGGGTGCGGCAGACTTCTCCTCTCAAAGAGTAAAACAAGATGGACATATCAATCCAAAGATTTTGTATGTGGAGTTTTGACGGAGGTCCAACTTCAGACATCTGCTCAACTTCATTGGGTGATAATAGAGATGTAGAACTTCAATTCGCGGTCTATCTCCGTCATGATTGCATCAATAGGACCAAGATTTTTCTTAAAAAATTTAGCGCGGTCCTAGGACTTTAATTTTTTTTCCTGCAAGGTGATTGCCACCACTAGCCTCCCATACCATATTCACTGTGATCTTACCTTAGGAAAAAGCATTCATTTGCATAAAGTGATGATATGAGGGGCCTAATTCAAGGTATTCTATTGGTGTGTACTTCAATTATTTCGAGAAAATCTGAGACCCCCTTGAAAATCTATAAAATTGGGCCTCTAATCATATGAAAGGATGAAATTTGGACTTTCAAGGTTGAATCTCTAACTTTGATGGTCATATTTCCTCCGAAAAATCTAAATATAGAAGCATATAGAAGCATGCTCACTTAAGTTAGAGCTACATGGAAGTGTTGAGTTTGTTTTGAATAGTCAAACTCAAATGTTTTACTATCCACACTTACCAGCCATCAATACAGATTTTTCTCCAAGCCGCACATGTGCTTTGAATTGGCACTTGCGAGGAAGCTTCTTGGAAAGAGGCTAAGGCATATGAAATGGATCTATAAAAGGAGAGGAGACAAGCTATGAAGAACACACCAATAGGCAAACCAAAGAGAGGTAAAGCCTTGAGCAGGAGAGTGGTAGTGCACGACTGAAGGCGAAGGTGGACGTCGACATCCGATTGCGGGATGCATCGGCAACGTAGAGAAAATGCGTGCGCGGAGCGGCAAGGCGTCAGATTCGCGAGTTGCGCAGTGCTCTATGGTTGCATGCTAGTAGTGTTGGACTAGAGAGCACGCAAACCCGACCAGAGCACCTGCAAATTAGTTCAAGCAAGTACTTGCACGATCTCTTAACGCTATGACGATACACAATCAAAACACAACTCAAAATAACAATAATAAAAGTGACACAGAGATTTAACGTGGAAACCCAATAGGGTGAAAAATCACGAGACAATCGGAGTCAAACCCGGAAAGTCATCACTAAAAATGTATGAAAATAATAGGCAATTACAAAATTTTCTCTCCTCGATCCACACAGGATCTTCACTAACTTTGCACCACACAGTATTACACAATACACAGTAGAAAACAAAATTGCAAGTTACCTATAGTAGTGGACGAGACGGATTACACAAATCCTCTCCAAGATGCCTATTCGAATCTGCTCCAGATCTAATCCGTGTAGGCGAAGTATTCCTCGTCAACGTCGTAGAACGTCGTCCGAAAGCTCTCCCAAACTAAGACGATTGCCACAAAGACCTCTCTAGAAAACTTCAAATGCTTGAGCTTGGAGAGAAGTAGATGTCTTACTCCTTCTCCTTCATCCCTATTTATAGGGTCAAAACCAAGGAGGTAGATGTGGTAGGTGTCATGCGGATGAAGCTTCCTTCAGTCAAAAGATACATGTTAAATATCATGAAGCTTCCTTTGGCCAATTTCTTAGAAGCTTCTTTTAAGAGCATATGTTGGTTTCATAATCAACGATGGTTGGCTTCTCCTCTTTCTAAGAAGTTTCCTTCAAGAACACATATCCGTTTCATGGTCAAAAGCAGCTAGCCCTTTTCATACTTATGAGAAAATATCTCATCAAATTTCTCCCCTTTTGACAAAGTGATGAAACTTATCCTTATGTTAATCTTCATTCAAATCTCCAACATGTCTCTATCTTTGGTCGATCAGCAGGCCCAACACCACTAAATTCGAGTTAGTAAGACTCGAAACCAATAGTTTTCTCCACAAAAGATGAGTATTGTACCCAATAACTTATTCTCCCCCTTTACCTTTATGTGGAGGTAACTGTCATGTCGACGATCCGCACGCAATGCTTGAACGTTCCTCTCGACACGGTCTTCGTAAGCATATCTGCTTCATTGTCATCTGTGCACACCTTCTGTAAATCCAATTCTCTCTGCTCTAGAGTATCGCATATCCAATGATACCAAATGTCAATATGCTTAGATCTCGAATGAAAGGTGAGGTTCTTCCCCAAGTGAATTGCACTATGACTATCACATAAGAGTGTGTAGCGCTCCTGAGTGAAATCTAACTCTTTGATGAAATGCTTCATCCAAATAAACTATTTTACTGCCTCAGTGATGCAATAAATTTTGTCTTTGTAGTCGATAGTGAAACACACTTCTGAAGTCTCGACTGCCATGAAATAGTCCCCCCCCCCCCCCCCCGCAAACAGGATCAGGTACCCGGAAGTCGATCTCCTAGAGTCCAAATCTTATGTCATATTCACATTAGTGTAGCCAAGTAGTTCTGGATCACTGCCTCCGAACTTCAACGTCATGTCTGACGTCTCATGTAGGCACCTTAGAATCCACTTCACAGTGCTTCAATGTTCTCTTTCGGAATTGGAGAGAAATCTACTAATATTCCCAACAGTGTGCATTATATTAGGGCAGGTGCATCTCCCCTTTCTCCTCAAGTGTGCTTGGACACTGGTCTGTTGTAAGTCTGAAGTGAGCTGCAAGCAGTGTGCTTACCTTCTTTGATTGATCCATACTGAATCTCTGTAGCACCTTCCTGATGTATCTCTCTTTTGATAACCAAAGTAACTTGGAGCTTCTATCTCTCTGAATATGCATCCTTAGGATGGTCTTCGCAGTTCTCAAGTCCTTCATCGTAAATGTAGAGCTCAGCTGCCGCTTCAGCTCAGCAATGCGAGCAGCGCTCCTTCCAACGTACTATTAGCATGTCATCAATATAGAGGAGCAAGATGATAAAATCCTCTAGAGCATACTGCTTCACAAATACACGGTGAAGAAGGGTGGTCCTCCTGAAGTCGATCTCCTCTATAAAAGCATCGAATTTCTTGTACCACTATCGTGGGGACTGCTATAGGCCATACTGGCTCTTTTTCAGGCGACACACCGGACTTTTCTTCCCTTTGACCCTGAATCCTTCAAGTTGCTTCATATAAAGCTCCTCCTCAAGATCACTATACAGAAAGGCAGTCTTGACATCTATCTCCTCGATCTCCAGGTTTAGCCTTATAGCAAGGCCAAGAATAACTCGGATAAACGACATCTTCACAGTAGGAAAGTAGATCTCATCGAAATCTACTCCCTATTTCTGACTAAAACCCTTCACCACTAATCTGACATTATATTTGAGTGGTATCAAGGGTTCTCCCAGATTTACTCTAAAAATCCACCAATTCTTTAGACTCTTCTTACCCTTAGACAATATCACCAAATCATAAGTGTAGTTCTCATGCAGAGATTATATCTCCTCCTACATAACAATAATCTATTTTTTCTTCTCCAAGCTCTGCACTGCCTCATCAAAGCACTTGAGCTCCCCCACATCAGTCAATAAAATATACTTGTTAGTGGAGTATCTCAAAAATGGGTGTCTGACTGTATCAGACCTCTGTGGAACAAGCTCAGCTGGTGGTATAGACGCATCATCAGTGATGTCCTCTATAGACTATTCATTAATAGTGTCCTCATGATCTAAAAGTGGCTCGGTGCCCTAAATCGGCTCAGACTCTATGGTTTCCTCAGTATCGTCATCTCCAATCATTGGAGACTCTGCATTAGTATGAGAGTCAACCTTCTCCGTCTTCTCTGGATCAACCATAGTCTGATCCTCACAAAATATGGCATCGTGACTGCATACAAGTTTCTTCTCAACTATATCAAATAACTTATAACCAAACTCGTCACTACATCCATATCCCAAAAAGATGCAATGTCGGGTCATAGAATCCAATTTTGATCTTTCATCCCTTGGGACGTACATAAAGGCTTTGCAGTCAAAGACCCTCAAACGACTATATGAAGGTTCCTTATCATACCAGACCCTATAAGGAACATCCTCCTGTAATGCATAACTGGGAGATAGCTGATGGCGTGCGCAGCTATATAAAAAGCTTCACCCTAAAACATGTCAGGTAGATTTGACTCAGACATCATGCACTTACCCTCTCCATCAGTTTCATATTCATTCTTTCAGTCACGTCATTTAGCTGCGGTGTCTTGAACGGAGTTTTTTCATGTATGATCTCTTGCTCTCTACAGTACTCATCAAATGGCTTAATATACTCACCCTCATTGTTGGACCTGATACACTTTATCTTTCTCCTAGATTTTCTTTCCACCTCATCGTGAAATCTCTGAAAGGTGCTAAGGACCTCATCTTTGGTCTTAATAAGGTAGACCCAAAATTTTCTCAAATGATCATCAATGAACGTCACAAAGTAAGACGATCCTCCACTTGTTTGGACCTTCAGAGACCCGCAAACATCAGTATGTATGAGCTATAGTGGCTCAGATATCTTGGTGGAGTTGTGATTTTGGAATGAAACTCGATTTTGCTTTCAAGCAATATAATGATCGCATCGGTCAAATTGATCCTCAGATAGATCAGTGATCAACTTCTTCTTGGAGAGACATCCTAGTTCATTCTGACTGATGTGGCCCAATCTCGGGTGTCATAAGGAGGTGAATGCTCCATCTCTGTCAGTGTTGGCATGAACAGCTTCAAGCATCCCCTCTATGTAGTATAGACTATTGTCAATATAAGTTCTAGCTACTACTAGAGACCACTTGATTAACTTCCAAAACTCTCCACCAAAGACACTCAAGTTTCCTTCAACACCTAGCTTTTCAACTGAACTAGGTTGAAACAGATGTCAAGTACATATCGTACATCCTTCAGAATCAGCAAACCTCACGTGCTTGTCTTCAGATGCATGTCTTTCGTTCCGATGACTTTAGACGTGTCACCGTTGCTCATTCTAATAACACCACAGTCATGAGTCGTGTAAGTGACAAATAACTCTCTATTTTGAAAGACATGTACAGAGACACCTGAATCCACAATCTCGATAATTAATGAACCATTCTAAAACTGAACATAGTCATTGCAGAAGATTTGATAGTAAGAATATGAAAAGACAAATATATGGAACCTACTATTGCTAAGCCAACCTATTCAAAATATAATGGAAAAAATTTCTTTGTGGGAGGAATAGTTTGAATACAATATATATAGCTCTCTTCAATGGGACAGTAATAATCATTTTCTCATAAATTCACTTTACGGATACTATTTTGAGAAACCCTAAAAAGCAAGAAAGTTTAACAAAATACTTTCAAGCTACATCAGAAGGCTAAAAATGAGGTTATCTGGATTTACAAACAGAGAAATGATAAAAAAGATTATCCGAGGCTCCGTTTGGCTCGGGTTTTTTGCTCCGGCGAGTTGGAATAAAATGTCACCATATCATACGACGTAAATTTAGCATGATAACAGTTATGACCGCGATAAAGAAAAGAAAATAAGTTTTGAACATAAAAGTGAATGAAGTTCCTTAGATCAGGTCGGGCGTTTTTCACGAACGACAGTTCATAACCACCACCTTCATGATTGCCACCACCGTGCCAAACAGACCCTAAATCTATAATACAAATATGCAATATCTACACAACTTTTATTGCAAGGAAATATATTTGCATCAGAGATATGGTCATTATGGCAAAGCAAGAAGCACCTTCAAGTACTATTCTAAAGATTTCTAAGAGCCTCTCTCTAGGATTTCATTGTAAATATTGTAAGAGTATCACCTTCAAAAGACTCTGACTAGTGTTCTAAGAGTCACTCTGGCAAAGTCCAATGGCAAGAGTTTTTGACTTTAGTGAAAACAGTTGATCCCCGTATTCGGGAAACTCTTCGGCATCCAAATAATTTTTTCCTGCGCTACCCGCTCCCAGAGGAAGGAGCGCGGGTAGCGCAGGAGCCGTCCGATTGAGCTTTAAAAAACGGGTTTTGCTTGTTTTTTTTTATTATTGTAAAGCAGAAACGTTGGATTGAAGGCTGAACGGTTTGAATCTCACCCGCTTCCAGAGGAGGGAACGCTACCCGTATATAACAATTACTATCGGCATCCCTCTACAGTCTTAGTTTCATTTACTGTTATCTCATTTTGACTTCGCTTGGTTAGGCATTTGAAGGCTGTGTTTGGAGTAAATGCCGCCGGACGGCGGGCAAACAAACGGACCGCCGACGGCGTTTGCTCCCGCAGCAAGGAGGAAAAGCCCTCAAACCCAACTTTTCAATCCCGGCCTCCCTCTCTCCGGTCCAAAACTTCTTTCTCAGACGCTGGCTGCTCCCGCCACCACCAAACCAAATAAAGCCAAATACCTGCTTGTGATTACTTAATTCTGAGATCGTTTTACCGCTCGCAAGGATTTTCATTACTTTGCCAAGTTTTATAAGAGCATGTTCATTCCCCTCTAGAAGTTGATGTTCACGTAAGATAGTTATGCACTTTCAATCTACATATTCACATAAAATATTGAGTGACACTCACTGGAAAGTCTGTCTAATGGAGAAATTACATGCGAGATTGTTTAGATTAAGGCTTTGTTTGGGGGGGACTTTTTTTTTACCGGTCAAGCATTTAAGATCGCATAAATCGGACCTAATTAAGGTCCGGTTCATGCGATCGTAACCGCTTGACTGGTAAAAATAAGCCCACAAACGAAGCCTAAATACCATTCTTAGGTACTTGCATACATTTAGGATCAACTCTCCATCATCACCTTGACATTATGAACTATATTCAATTATCAACATGTTTGCAACTTTAACATTTTTTTTGCTTTTGTATACAAATCTAAAACTTATTTTGTTGCAACTTCAATATTTAACAAATATCTCAATTTATCCAAATATTTTTGCATTAAACAGAAAACAACAACATTCAATCTTTTATCCCACTATAGTGAGGTAGGCTATATGAATTATTTGTCGTCATTGTGTCATATCTTTTGTCATAATCTCACTAATGCATAAATACATCATGTCTTTCCTTACAGTTTTATTCCAAGTCTTTCTTAGTCTACCCCTCTCTCGTTTAACATGTCTAGCGACTAGACTCTCACAATGTCTAACAGATGGCTCTAATATTCTCAAACAAATATAATAACAATATTTCTAACTAAAAAAAGATAATATTTTATCTTAATCATTGTGCATTCAAATATAATAACATATAATTTCATTGTACTACATATGCATATAATTTTCCATGTTTAAAATTATTTTTTTTAACGATGGGGTTATTTTTGTCCAAATTTAACTGAGTGAAGATGCTGCTCCAAACAAAACATGGAAAAAATTTTGGTCTGCAGAGCGGATAGAAAGGAAGAACCGGGTGAAATCTAGTCGTGCAATCATGGATCAAACTGCAGCGAAATTCACGATTTAAAAAAATTAAAAAATGATATCCGGACAGAAAATAAGATTTTAAAATGAAGATAAACAACTAATTAACATTTTATAATTTATTTCAGAAACAAACATTTTTTGATTGTGTTAAAATCATTTTTAGGGACCTGCTGAACTTCCTTTAGATCTGCTCTATGGACCCAAAATTTTTTTAGGAAATCTAGAGAAATAATTGACGAAAAAAAAAGATGGGTTGAAAATAAAATTTTCAGAGCAACCTGCTTCATCTTTTTAATAAATATATCTAACTTTTCATCATAAACTATTTGACTTCGCACTAAATTTTGGTGAGTGTTATCCGCACTACAGTTTTGATTATTCGCACTTTTTTTCCCAATTTTTCGCACCTTTTAGAAATACGTCTTGTACATGCATTTTTACGAAAAGTGTTCAACACCAAAGTTGTAGATCTCATCGAGATCTACAATTTTCGTGTTAAACACTTTTACTGAAAATGCATGTACAAGACGTATTTCTAAAAGGCGCAAAATCTGGGTGTATTTCCAAAGTACGTCTTGTACATGCATTTTCAGGAAAAGTGTTCAACACGAAAGTTGTAGATCTCGATGAGATCTACAACTTTGATGTTGAACACTTTTCCTGAAAATGCATGTACAAGACGTATTTCCAAAAGGCGCAAAAAATTAGGAAAAAAATATTTGCGAATAATCAAAACTGCAGTGCGGATAACAATACCAAAATTTTTTAGGAAATCTAGAAAAATAATTGACGAAAAAAAAAAGATCGGTTGAAAATAAAATGTTCAGAGCAACCTGCTTCATCTTTTTAATAAATATATCTAACTTTTCATCATAAACTATTTGACTTCGCACTAAATTTTATTGCTCTGCTCGAAAATAATATTTCGAGCCGAGCAATAATTTGAGGTGGGAAAGTAGGAAGCGTTTGCTGCCGCAGTTTCCCAAACGCCGCCTACACTATCCGGCGAAGCTCACCGAGTTCTTAGCGTTAAACCCCAGCACTTTCCTTTTCCCTCATCCGACTCCTCCTTCACCGTCGTCTTCCACTCCTAAGCCCTAGGAGTAAAGAAAAACCGATGGCTGACGGCTTTCATGGTATGCGAAATGATTTCATTGAGTTCTTCAACTGCATCGTTGGTCTTTCCTGCTTCCCCGTCTCCAATCACGACGACGACGCCCAATCTTTACTTCTTCCGGCGCCCCTAACCGATTTCAGCGATTCCGACTTATTGGGAACCGGCGCGGAAGATAGGAATGCGCCGGCGATTGAAGATGTCCCTGATTGGTCTTTCTCCGGTACGGTGTCCGTTGACGACGGTGAATTTTCTGTAACTTTTGGTCAATTTTCATCGATCCTATGCGCAGTTGTTGAAATTGGAGCATTTTTTTTCTTCCTTTTGATTTATTCCAGTGTTTCTTGTGGCTCATTTGGTTGTTTGTGGATGGGAAGAAGAGATTTTGTTCAGTAGTTTTGTGTGTAAAACTGAAATCACTCATTTTCATGGGGATTAGAAGAGGATTAATTACATCCAACCTAGCAATGATATAACAAATTACACCATTTTGAAAACATGGTTTTAAGCGGTGGATTGACTGTGAATGTCTTGTTAATCCAACTACATGTGTATGAGAAAAGCTTTTTTGCTGTGGTGTAAAAAGTTCCATGGCAATTGGAAAAAGGAAGGAGGACTGTGGTGGTGACTTTGAAGCCCTATTATGCTTTATTTATTGGAAAATTTTGCTTCAAATTCTTGCCTCAAAGCGTGGGTGAAGATTAAGGGTAGGGGAGGGGTTCAGGGGGGCTGATTTTGGGAATAGAGTGGGTGGATGGCTGTTTTAGTGGCTTGTAGGGGGCTGGGGATGATATTCGGCGGCTGGAAGATGTTCATGGGTGGCTAGGCTGTTTTAGGTTTGGGATAAGTGAAAGCACATGAAAACAAAGGGGAAACAAGTGGAAGGCAATAACTTGGAGTTGACACTTGGGTTTCGTGGAGTCGGCCTCACGAGAGGACCGCCGGATTCCGGGATGAAGCTCCAAAATCTACAATAAGATCAACACTATTCAAACACAACCCTTACACTTCTTTAAATAGATGAACACTTTAGGGCAACTATCGTAAATGGTGCAGATCATACAATCAAGACAGGTGCCGAATCTCGTTAAATAAAATTGCTAAAAATAAATAAAAAGACATTGAAATATGGAAACACCGCTTTGACCGCAACTACGGATTCAGATCGTCCATCTAATGATGTAAAATATAGCAAGTGACAAATCTACCCCAGACAGATTAAAAAACTTGTGCTCCAAAAGCCCCGTTGATCAGAAAGGGTTGGGTACATTGTATGAAATGAAGGCCCTTTTCATAGTTTGAAATGTTGCAATAATGATTAAAATGTAGTGAGTTAAGGACAAAATGCCATATTATCGTAACTATTTTAACTAATGCAAAAGCTAACTGTTGGAAAGATTGCTAAAAACTTTAGTCTTTTTATGGCTATTAAAAATGTTGTAACCTTGATTTTGTTAGCGATTTCCAACAGCTACTCAATGCTTGACAAGTTGTTTTTCGGTGTTGTTAGTTTATATGCATATTGTGTGAAGTGGTCAAGTGGCGAACAATGTTTATTACTTCATGTTAAAATAGCCCATGTAAAGGGCCCATTATTGGGCCCATTTATTGCTTTTATATTCTCTCCTCCTTTAGTCCCACATCTTGTATAGGTTTTTTCTCCTCTTCTCTTCTCCCTATATAGTTGTATTCTCTCCTTGTATTTAGATACTCAAGTAATACATACAAGCTTTTGAGCATTCTTAACATGGTATCAGAGCCAGGTTACGATCCCAGCGGTTTCCAGTTTTTTCTAACCGCCCTGTGTCTTTTCTAACCGCTCAGCCCGCTCTTCCTCCTATCCGCTGCTTCTGCGGCCTGACGGTCTGTCCGCTCCTCTCTTATCCGCGCGGCTTCTGCGGACTGCAATCTGTATCCGCTTCACTTCCTCTCTTCTTTCCTCTCCGTGGTTCCACCCTTCTCTGGCCCTTTTATAGCCTTCTTCTCCTCTGTGTGGTGGCCCCCCCCCCTCTACCCGCTGCGGACTCCCCTCTTGTCCGCTGAGCTCTTGCTGCTTGCGGTCTTCCTCGCGGACTCTTCCTATCCGCTGCAAGCTCGTCTTTCTCCTCTTCAGTCCGCTCGCACTTCTCTTCCCGCGGCCTCCTCCTTATCCGCTGCGGCTTCTTGCCTCTCCGCTGCGAGCTCCTCTATATCCGCTGCAAGCTCCGCTTCCCGCCTCTCTCTCCTCGCGTGCGACCTCGCGGTTTCCATCGCAAGCTGACCGCTGCTAGTTTCACCTTGACCGGGGCGGTCTCCCGTTTGTACCCGCCCTCTGGTCGCGAACTGACTACTCGCTGGTGTCTGGCTTGACCGTGCGGACTGCTGCCTATCCGCATTCTGGTCGTGGTCTCCCTCAGTCTTTCTCGCGGCGGCCTCCCGTTCTTCTCGCGGACGGCTTGTTCTGTTCTCGCTGCGCCTTTTTTTCTCTCTCGCGGCGGACTCCCTTTCTTCTCGCGGCGGCCTCCTTTCTTCTCGCGGCGACCTCCCGTTCTGCTCGCCGCGGCCTCCTTCCCTTCTCGCATCTTCCTCGGCTGCCCGCCCGGTCTGTCCGCATGGGTTCTTCCGGCAACTCTTCTGGTTCGACGGCTAGCCCGCCTGCTGACCGCCCGGCCTGTCCGACTACCCTTCCCGAAGTCCGCGATGAGCTGCGCATCACTACCATATCTCTCTCTGGAAAGAAGAACTTCGTCCCTTGGGTGCATTCCGTTCGACGGGTTCTTCAGGCCAAGGGCCTTCTTCCTCACCTAACGCAGGCTCCTCCTACCCCTCCTACCGATGACTGGCTCCGTAATGATGGCCGCGTTCAGACGTGGCTCTTGAACTCTTTAGATGGTGAGCCGTATCAAATGGCTATGTATCATGAGACCGCGAAAGATATGTGGACTGAGCTACACTCCTTATATTCTGGACGGGACAGCCTCCAGCATCTCTACGACATCCTCACTGACCTGTTCTCTCTTGATGCTGGAGGGGCTTCGGATATGACCTCCTTTGTTGCTCGTGCGAAGACCCTTGCTGAAGCATGGATCCAGCATCAGCCGTTCACCAATGATGCTGCGGCTCAACGTGCTCAGAAGGAAGCTGCTTGTACTGCCATCCTTATGGCCCGTCTTCCTCCACACCTTCAGAGCGTTCGTGCTCAGGTCTTGGCCTCTTCTACCACGCCATCATTTTCTGATGTGTGTGCCATGCTTCTCCGTGTTCCAGCTCCTCCCGACACTACGGCTCCTCCGGCCCTTCTTCAACAAGCTCCTCCGCTTCTCCCTTCCCCCCCTCCCTCCACTCGGGGGGGTCGCTCTGGTACTCGCGGACGTGGTCGTGGTGGCCGGGGTCGGCCGAGGTGTTCCTTCTGCGGGAAAGATGGTCATCTCGAGGTCACTTGTTACAAGAGAGTTGGCTATCCTCCACGCCCGACGGCTTCTGTTGCTACTGATGCTGGTCCTCCTGATCTTGAAAGTGTCCGCATTCAGCTCCAGCACCTCCAGGGCCTGCTCAACCCACCGTCTGCCTCCATTGCCTCCGTCTCTAACACAGGTACCGCTTGTCTCTCCACTGGCTTGGGTTGGATTGTGGACTCTGGCGCTACCCATCACATTACTCCACATCAACCGGCCCAGTACCTGAAGTCTTCGTATCCCCAGTCCATTACTGTGGCTAATGGGGCTACTGCCCCCGTCTCCGGCTCGGCAGATCTTTCTCTCACCTCCTCCCTCTCCCTCCGCTCGGCTCTTCATGTCCCGAGTTCCCCGTTCCATTTACTTTCTGTTGGTCGTCTTACTAATGATCTGGATTGTACAGTTTTATTCACTTCTTCTTCTTTTGTTATACAGGATCGGCGGACGCAGACTATCATTGGTAAAGGCCGGCTGCAGAACGGGCTCTACCGTCTCGACATTTCTCCCACCATCCTCTCATCCGTTTCTTCTACTGATTGGCATCGACGGCTTCACTCGGAGCTCGGCCGATTTTTCGTGAAATTGGTCTCAAACAATCTCCATGGGCATGGTTTGAGAAATTCAGTAAGGTTCTCCGTGAAATTGGCTTCACTCGGAGCTCGGCCGATTTTTCGCTCTTTACTCGTCACCGACCAACAGGAACGGTTATTCTGTTAGTTTATGTCGACGATATTATCATTACTGGAGATGACTCCCAAGGGATACAGGCCGTCAAAATCCATCTGAACTCAGTTTTCCAGACAAAGGATTTGGGGTTTCTTCGCTATTTTCTGGGTCTTGAAATTGCTAGAAGGCCAGATGGGCTCACTCTCTCCCAACGGAAATACTGTCTTGACCTTCTTCATGATGCGGGTCAATCCGGATGCAAGCCAAGTGATACTCCTATGGATGTAAACCACAAACTATGTGCCCAGGCTTCTGACTCCGATCACCTTCTCCAGAACCCTGAATACTATCGACGCCTTGTTGGAAAACTGATATATCTCACAGTTACCAGACCTGATATATCCTTTGCTGTTGGTCTTGTCAGCAGATACATGCACTCTCCTCGAAATTCTCATCTTCAAGCAGTAGAACGAATCCTCAGGTATCTTAAAAACGCTCCTGGCCAGGGACTTGTCTACAAGACCTCCTCTTCGGCTCCTACACTTGTGGCATACTCTGATGCTGATTACGCTGGCTCTCTTGATGACCGGCGATCTACAAGTGGTTTTTGCACGTACCTTGGAGGACATCTTGTTACTTGGCGAAGTAAGAAACAAGCAGTCGTTGCTCGATCTTCAGCTGAGGCTGAGTACCGAGCAATGGCATCTGTTGTATCAGAATTGACATGGCTTGAAAGTCTTCTAACCGATCTGGGTGTAAAATTACCATCACCGGCTCGTCTCCTTTGTGACAGTCAAGCAGCCATACACATCGCAAAGAACCCGGTCTTTCATGAAAGAACGAAGCATATTGAGGTTGATTGTCACTTCATCCGGGAAAAGGTTCAAATGAAGAAAATTGACCTAAGCCATGTCCCAGGATCAGAACAAGTTGCGGATGTCTTCACGAAAGCTCTCTCCAAGACGCTCTTCTATCAATGCTTGTCCAAGCTTGGTGCATACGATTTGTACGCTCCAGCTTGCGGGGGAGTGTTAAAATAGCCCATGTAAAGGGCCCATTATTGGGCCCATTTATTGCTTTTATATTCTCTCCTCCTTTAGTCCCACATCTTGTATAGGTTTTTTCTCCTCTTCTCTTCTCCCTATATAGTTGTATTCTCTCCTTGTATTTAGATACTCAAGTAATACATACAAGCTTTTGAGCATTCTTAACACTTCACATATATATACATTTCAAACATACAATATCATGTACAAATTTAGTGAGGAGTGACACTGTTGATGCGCGAAATGCGACACCGCTCAGTTAACGGGTTGTTCGATCTCACAGGCTGGGTGAATAGGAGGGTTGCGGGGATAGAGGAGAGACTCGAGGGAGCAAGGGAGAAGCTTGCTCGAGCAGGGAAGAAGCTTGATCGGGAACTGTCGATCAGACGCTACTTTAGCGGTTGGGCTCTGATGGTTAGACCGTGAGAAGAAAAAGAGTAGAGAGGGCTGTTAGCAGCGACAACAGCAGACTTCGCCCGTCGCGGCCTGAATGCCTCTCTTGCGACGGGCTTTCCTTTGATTACAATCGAAGCTACAGCTTGAGGTTGCACCTTTACACGGAAAGCAGAATAAATGGCACAAGGGGGAAGCTGGCGGCTAAGGAGAGGAGAATGCCAGAGGCCGCGCGGACTAACCAGGGAGGTCGGCAGACCGCGCGGTTAACTGATCAAGGAGACCGCTGGACTTAGCCGGGCGGACCGCTTGATCGAGCGGAGAGAAGGAAGCTGGGAGCAGGCCGCGCGGACTGGGAACTCGAGTCCGCAGGAAGTGATGCTGAGATCTGGACGCCTCTGCCGCGTCGTCTCTTTTTTCCCCGAATGAGAGGTATGGGGGCCTATTTATAGGCCCGAGGAGGTAACGGTCTTGGTAACGTCACCACCGGTGAGGCGGTGAGCTGAGCAAGTACAAACATTGAGTCCGCACCGGGTCGCGCGGTCTGGGACTGCCTGGAGCTGGCCTTGTTGCTGGGTGGGCTCGCGCTGGGCTGTGCGAGTACAAACATTGAGTCCGCAAAGTCCGCGCCAGGTCGCGCGGTCTGGGACTTCCTGGAGCTAGCCTTGCTGCTGGGTGAGCTCGCGCTGGGCTGTGCGAGTACAAACATTGAGTCCGCAGAGTCCGCGCCAGATTGCGCGGTCTGGGACTTGGGGCTGGAGATGGCTGCTGTTGCAGGCGGACTGGGACGTGTCCGCCCCTACTGCTGTGCGAGCTCACGCTGGGCTGTGCGAGCTGAGGAGTTCGCCCGCTGCTGGGTAGAAGCGGACATCGGGAAACTGGAGGGCTAGATGGCGGACTGCAGAACTAGTCCGCCTAGCCCGCTGCGGAGAGGAGGCAGATCGCAGGCTGCCGAGCTGGGGCTCATCTGGCGGACTGCGCAACGAACCCGCCTAACTCGCGGCGGACAGGTTGAGCAGGCTGCCTGCTGGTGGCTTGTCGTCATTGCTCGGCGACAAGGACTGCCGACCTGGCGGACTGAAGAGTCCAGGTCGCGCCTATTGGCGAGAGCCGCTGTTGACTGGTGGCATCCTTTGCTTGGGGACGAGGGTTGGCGACCTGGCGGACTGACCAGAGAGGTCGGCAGACCGCGCGGTTAGCTGATCAGGCAGCTCGCTGGATGAGGTAGGCGACCTGTCGAACTGAGATCGAGTCCGCCACAGCTGGCGGACAGGATAGCAGGTCGCCGCCTCTGGCTGAGCATCTTGCGCGCGGTCTGGACGGATAGGTATTCGAGTCCGCCACTCAGTTGAGTAGTTCGTACCTGAGGGGAAAAATGACCCACTAGACGGTTAACGGATCTAATCGCGCGACCTGCAGGGGCGGACTGAGGAAGCAGTCCGCAGCCCCTGCAGAACGAGTGGCTACTGCGCGACCTGGGCGGTCAGACCGGGGAGACCGCCCTAGCTGCGCGGACTGAGCGGACTGAGAGGTCAGTCCGCCCACCTTTAGAAGGGAAGGCTGACAGGCCACGACCTCCTGGAGCAGGCCACGACTTGCGAGCTGGCTACCTTGGAGGGATCGCCGATTTCTGGGTTAACATAATCTCCGCACTTTTTCAAGTTCCGGAGTGAACTTCGGAAAAGTAGAAGACCCACGAAAATCGTGATCCTTCCCTCGAGAAAAGTAAAGGGTAAGGAGAGATGGAACCTGATGTCTCTCCTCAGAAATAAGGTTTGTTAATGCCTGTCTTTTTCCTGAATGTCTCCCAATGGGCTCTGCAAAACAGCGATGAGAGGAAAACATAGAAGAATGATAACTTGCAAGTACCTGAAGGAGACTTGCAAACACCTGTTAACTTCTACAAAAAGAAGAGTAAATCACAAGTATGATATAAAACTAAGTTGCAAGTACCCGAATGGAATTTGCAAATATCAGCTAATCACTGCAAAAGGAAGAGTGAGCAGTAGATATGAAATGAAATTAAAATGCAAGTACCTGGAAGGAACTTGCAGATATCTGCTAATCTCTCTGCAAAAGAAGAGTAAACCGCAGATATGATAGAAAAGTAAAGTGCAAGTACCTGGAGGGAATTTGTTAATATCTGCTAATCTCTCTGCAAAAGAAGAGTAAACCGCAGATATGACATGAAAAGTAAGCTGCAAGTACCTGAAGGGAACTTGCTAATATCTGCTAACATCTGCAAAAGAAGAGTAAATAACAGATATGATAGAAAAGTAAACTGCAAGTACCTGAAGGGAACTTGCTAATATCTGCTAGTCTCTGCAAAAGAAGAGTAAATAACAGATATGATAGAAAAGTAAGGTGCAAGTACTTGAAGGGAACTTGCTAACATCTGCTAATTTCTGCGAAAGAAGAGTAAGCCGCAGATATGATAGAAAAGTAAAGTGCAAGTACCTGAAGGGAACTTGCTAATATCTGCAAAAGAAGAGTAAGTAGCAGATATAGAAAAAAGAAAACTAAGTCGCAAGTACCTGGATGGAACTTGCGAATGTTGACTATTGATACGATAAGATATGATTGGACAGCAGAAGAGATACTTGGCATACTCTGCTATTAGCTGAATAAAGATCAAGCCGTGACAATGATTGTCTCGCGTGATCAAGTATGATATTTTATACATGAAATCCAGATCAGCAAGATGAAACCATCTTGATTTAGATTTATAACATCATGACTTGCCAATCAAGGAGAACCAGATACTTTGATTAAATGATTCGTGTTACTAGCATCTGATAAGAGAGCTTGTGGATAATCATCTGATAGAACTTTATGCAGGCAGCGCATATAAGATGATCATAAGTTAAATAGATATTGCCGATCCTTGACATAGGTTGAATCTAACCTGCCAACCTGCAAGAAGGCAGAAGAGACAAGGGAGGGCTAAAGCGGGCTGGCCGCGCATCCTTTGTAGGGCACAGTAGACAAACAAGCACAAACAAGGAAATTCCTGCGGAGGAATCGACTGATACACTGTTCTCTTGCCTCGGGTTACAAACATCGCTGATCAATTAGACTAGTTGCGCCAAGTGGCCTATTGCTTGTCTGCGAATTGATCAGTGGAATTGTGGGCCCTGCGAAGGCACGGATCGAGAGTACCAACGAGTGTTCGACCGTCACAGTTGTGAGATGATCGAAGAGACAAGGTTACACTCGATCGTCATTGCTTGTCACGCAAAGATCGCCGTAACTGTAACGTATCCCTCAATGAGACACGATAGAATTATCACAGGCTGCCTCCCCTAGGCACACACACTGCGCTAGACATCGGCCGGGATCCGAAGTCTGAAGTTACCCATCATAGATTGAACGGCCCCCACTGCACATATGTGAAAAACTCCTCGCCATATGTGGTCATTGTGGTCTTACGCCGGAGGACAATCCATGGAGGGAACAACAAGACTTGGCGATATCTCAGTGGTTCAGTGATCTCTTTGACAAAGAGAAAAATATAGAGGAGAAACATTACAAAAAGGGAACTGTGTCATTATGAGATCTCTGACGTAAGCTTTACTGAGATGAAAATGAAAGAATACTTAGAATTGTTTTAGAGAAAGAATGTTCGAAGAGCGTAAAGGAAAATATAATCGGCCCACATTGCGAATAGCTTTGCGGGCTTTCAGGCAAGAAAGTTGCTTGTCTCCTTTTGCTTTTTGAGATTTTATGGATGAGATGGATTATTCTTCTGGAGCAAATGCTGGCATTTGCCCTGCTTCAGTATTTTCTCCATCAGTTGTTGATGGGCTTTGCACTCTTCTGTCGCATGACCTTTTACTTTGTGAAATTTGCAGAATGAATTCGAATCTTTTGGCCTTCGACCTGGCGGTTGGCAAGGCTTTTTACAGTTATCCTTACCCTTCAGTACCTGGCCTACTTCCTGCATAGCTGCGTTCAGTTCCGACTCAAACAAGCCTTTATCCTGCTGTTGATGGACCAAAGCTTCTTGCGGAGTTTGTGCTGGATGAACAGAAGGGACTGGCAGTCGCTGTTTTTTACTTTGGAGGAAATCCTTGCTTGAGAAGAAATGTTGATGACGTTGGCCAATTCTTTCCTTCCTTGCATGCGGTTGAAAATCCTTCTGAAGAAACTTTGGAGGTTGCTCGCAAGAAGGAGAATCCTTCACTGCTACAAGCCTGGAGAGGAAATTGGGATTCCCCTTTTCAATGCAAACATATTCATTAGCGAGGCTAATCATCTCCTGACACGTCCTTGGCTGACGGAAGTAGTCCTCGAACTTGAGTGGTCCTTCACGCAGACCGATCATCAAAGCGACTTTATAGAATTCGGGATCAATATTCTCAACTTCTAAGGCTTTCCTTTGGAAGCGCTCAATGAAGTGGGCTAAAGTCTCGCTCTCGTATTGCTTGATACGGAACAAAGCTTCTGGGCCTCTTTTCCTCTTAGCGGAAAATTTAGGCAGCTTTCTCGGATTATTGGCAGAGTAAGTGATGGCTTGGCTGGGTCTGAAGAAATTCTTTCCTCGCATAGTAACTGGAGTCTGTAGAGAGACTGCGGTCTGCCTAGGCGGATAACTTGTCGGATATGCGCAAGGATCAACTGAAACTGTTGGCGGATAAGAATATGGAAGAATATGGATGGGCTGATGGACAAACTGGTTGGTCCATCACTGAAGATGCCTGATTGATCGGAGGAGACAGGTCTATTGTTGGCTGCGCCTCCAACTGTTGAGCGATAGCGGCTAGAGTATCGTTAAGTACCTGAAACTGTTGGGCAGTTTCATGACGTAACAGCCTGAGGGCTTCCCAGAGAGCATCTTCGCTGGTACAAGGGATATTTGGAAGGTGTTGGTGGTCTGACATGAGTAACCACTTATTTCACTGTCTGATCGAGATCTGAAGGCCGCGTGTTAACTGTTGATGCGCAAAAAGCGACACCGCTCAGTTAACGGGTTGTTCGATCTCACAAGCTGGGTGAATAGGAGGGTTGAGGGGATAGAGGAGAGACTCGAGGGAGCAAGGGAGAAGCTTGCTCGAGCAGGGAAGAAGCTTGATCGGGAACTGTCGATGAAACGCTACTTTAGCGGTTGGGCTCTGATGGTTAGACCGAGAGAAGAAAAAGAGTAGAGAGGGCCGCTAGCAGCGACAACAGCAGACTTCGCCCGTCGCGGCCTGAATGCCTCTCTTGCGACGGGTTTTCCTTTGATTACAATCGAAGCTACAGCTTGAGGTTGCACCTTTACACGGAAAGCAGAATAAAGGGTACAAGGGGGAAGCTGGCGGCTAAGGAGAGGAGAATGCCAGAGGCCGCGCGGACTGACCAGGGAGGTCGGCAGACCGCGCAGTTAGCTGATCAAGGAGGCCGCTGGACTTAGCCGGGCGGACCGCTTGATCGAGCGGAGAGAAGGAAGCTGGGAGCAGGCCGCGCGGACTGGGAACTCGAGTCCGCAGGAAGTGATGTCGAGATCTGGACGCCTCTGCCACGTCGTCTCTTTTTTCCCCGAATGAGAGGTATGGGGGCCTATTTATAGGCCCGAGGGGGTAACGGTCTTGGTAACGTCACCACCGGTGAGGCGGTGAGCTGAGCGAGTACAAACATTGAGTCCGCAGAGTCCGCACCGGGTCGCGCGGTCTGGGACTGCCTGGAGCTGGCCTTGCTACTGGGTGGGTTCGCGCTAGGCTGTGCGAGTACAAACATTGAGTCCGCAGAGTCCGCGCCAGGTCGCGCGGTCTGGGACTTCCTGGAGCTGGCCTTGCTGCTGGGTTAGCTCGCGCTGGGCTGTGCGAGTACAAACATTGAGTCCGCAGAGTCCGCGCCAGGTTGCGCGGTCTGGGACTTGGGGCTGGAGATGGCTGCTGTTGCAGGAGGACTGGGACGTGTCCGCCCCTACTGCTGAGCGAGCTCGCGCTGGGCTGTGCGAGCTGAGGAGTTCGCCCGCTGCTGGGTAGAAGCGGACACCGGGAAACTGGAGGGCTAGATGGCGGACTGCAGAACGAGTCCGCCCAGCCCTCTGCGGAGAGGAGGCAGATCGCAGGCTGCCGAGCTGGGGCTCATCTGGCGGACTGCGCAACGAACCCGCCTAACTCGCGGCAGACAGGTTGAGCAGGCTGCCTGCTGGTGGCTTGTCGCCATTGCTCGGCGACAAGGACTGCCGACCTGGCGGACTGAAGAGTCCAGGTCGCGCCTATTGGCGAGAGCCGTTGTTGACTGGTGGCATCCTTTGCTTGGGGACGAGGGTTGGCGACCTGGCGGACTGACCAGAGAGGTCGGCAGACCGCACGGTTAGCTGATCAGGCAGCTCGCTGGATGAGGTAGGCGACCTGTCGAACTGAGATCGAGTCCGCCACAGCTAGCGGACAGGAGAGCAGGTCGTCGCCTCTGGCTGAGCATCTTGCGCGCCGTCTGGGCGGATAGGTATTCGAGTCCGCCACTCAGTTGAGTAGTTCGCACCTGAGGGGAAAAATGACCCACTAGACGGTTAACGGATCTAACCGCGCGACCTGCAGGGGCGGACTGAGGAAGCAGTCCGCAGCCCCCGCAGAACGAGCGGCTACTGCGCGACCTGGGCGGTCAGACCGGGGAGACAGCCCTAGCCGCGTGGACTGAGCGGACTGAGAGGTCAGTCCGCCCACCCTTAGAAGGGAAGGCTGACAGGCCACGACCTCCTGGAGCAGGCCGCGACTTGCGAGCTGGCTACCTTGGGAGGGATTACCGATTTCTGGGTTAACAGACACCACAAGTTTTATTCACAATGTGAGACTAATCTATACATGATGAACATGACTCCTAATGGGTCATCATAAGTGTTGAATTTTCCGCTGTAAGATAACACAAAACTTCAATATCACAAAAACTTGAATTACACAATAACAATACAAACACAACTGAGGAGAACTACCAACACATGACAGTTTTACGAGGTATTGGACAGTTACAAATACAAGAAAGAACAAACAACAAAACTAGTTCTTGACAACTCCAAGTTACATCCACTGCTCCAAGTCACATCCACTGCTCCAAGTCGCACCCACTGCTCCATGTCGCATTCACTGCTCCAGGTCGCATTCACTGTTCCAGGTCGCATTCACTGCTCCAGGTCGCATTCACTACTCCAGGTCGCAACCACTGCTCCTTACTACACTGCACTATATTAAGATCTAGCCTCACCACTGCTGATCGCAAGACCTATCCGAACAACTGTTGGTCGCAAGCTTCAACCGCACTTTCACAACTGCTACTCCACAACTCCAAGACTTCTTGTTGCACACCTAATCGCACAGTTTTAAGGCTTGACGCACGATGCAGTTCGCACCCTAAGCAGACCACGACCAACTTCAGACCGCAACCAACTTATGAACTGACCTATCGCCGCACTGCTGCAGTTCGCACCTCTAAGAAGACCGTAGCCAACCTCAGGCCGCACCACCAACTTCAGGCCGCACCACCAGCTTCAGGCCGCACCACCGGCTGCAGGCCGCACCACCACACTTAAACCGTACTTATGACCAAGTCTAGGCCGCAACACCAACTTCAGGCCGCACCACTCCTCCTGAAACCACCAGTCCGCAACTAGGATACGATAAAAAAAATCACACCGCAGAAACATCCCAAACTCCAACTTCCAATGATAAACCAGAAGAGAGCTCCCATATAGGGAACAGTTCTCAAACACCAAACACCAAAAAAACACACACCAGAGCAACGGATCCGATCAGAACAGCAAACACCGGATCCGCCCAATCACTTTAATTTCAACACTCTCCCTTAAAGTGATTGAGGGTGACGATGCCAAGTAATCCCCGCAATTGCTCGAATGGTCCCTTCGCAAGGGACTTTGTGAATATGTTGGCGACATTGTCCTGACTTCGCACATGCTCCACCGTCAGAGACCCACTCAACACCTTCTCTCGGTGGTCGAGAGGAAAACTGAATCTTTCTTCTTACTACACCATGAGATAACAGTAACACCGCACATGAATATAAACCCAGAGATTGACTTGCGATCATCGGTGTCGCCCCCATAATCTGTGTCTGTATACCCATGAAGATTGAAACTTCAATTTCTCTTGTAGAGCAACCCCATGTCCAGAGTTGTCTTGACGTACTTTAGGATTCCTTTTGATGTCTCTAGATGCGGTTTCCGTTGTTTCTGCATGTACTGACTAACTCGGCCAACAACCAATGCAATGTCAGGGCTCATAATAATCAAGTAGATCAGACTTCCAACCAAGGCCTGAAAAACATTTAGGTGAAGAAGAATCCCCCTTCATCCCTTTTAAGTTTTACCCCAACTTTAAGAGGTACATAACTGTTGTTCCCTTCTCTAATATCGAATCGCTTTACAATTCTCTCTGCATATGCCTTCTGGGAGACATGCACCCCGCTCTTTCCTTTCTCCACTTCAAACCCAAGGAAATTGGTGTAGCTCACCCAGATCCTTCATCTCAAAATGAATCGATAGTTATTCTTTAAGCCTTGTCACTTCACCATCGTCATTTCCAATCACAGTCATATCATCGACGTATAGAAGTACAAGAGCATGAATTCCTTCCTTCTTTTTCACGGACATGCTTGAGTCTGAGTCCAATGCAACATACCCACAGAACTGAAGATACTCTGCGATCTTCTCGCACCAAGCTCTCAGTTCCTATTTTCAACCGTACAGGACCTTCTTCAATTTGCACACGTGATGTGGCAGAGACTCAGACACATAGTCAAGTGACTGTACCATGAATATATTCTTGTCAATTTCTTTATAAAGGAGGACATTCTTCACATCGAGCTGCCATATTTTCTAACCTCGACAAGCAGCCAACGCGATGAGTAAGGCTGATATCGAGTCGAGTTCGAGCGATTTTTGCTCGGCTCGAAATCGAAAATTTCGACTCGAACTCGGCTCGAAATCGACTCTAAATCGAAATTGATTTCGAGTCGAGTCGGCTCGACTCGAAATGGCTCGATTCCGAGTCGGCTCGAAATCGAATCGAGTCGGCTCGAAATCGAATCGAGTCGACTCAAAATCGAATCAAGTCGGCTCGAAATCGAATCAAGTCGGCTCCAAATTTAGCAATTTTTCGTTTTATTTCTAGTTTGCTCAAAATAAAATTGGGCAACATATAAATTTAGCAAATGAAACACTTAAAACATTCATTCTTTTTATTTATGTTTAAATTTTATTATTTTTAATCTTAAAATAAAAATATATTAATAAATATATAGTTTTTTTAATTAATTCGAGTTGATTCGAATCATATTTCGAGCGATTCAGGGCTGGCTCGAAATCGACTCGAAATCAGATTCGAGTCAAATTGAATCGACTAAAATTGAGTCGAATCAATTTTAACCGATTCCGATTCGGCTCAATTTTCAAACGATTTTCGAGCGATTTTCGAGTTTCGAATAATATGCTCAGCCCTAGCGATGACAGTCCTTACTGATGTTATCTTTGCTACTGGACTAAAGATCTCATCATAGTCCTCCCCATATTACTGTGAGAAGCCTCGAGCAACAAGTCTCGTCGTATACCGTTCTACTCCTCCGTTAGCCTTCGTCTTTACCGTGTACGCCCACTTATAGGTGACAAGTTTAATTCCATCAATCATGGGAACCAGATCCCATGTTTCATTTTTCTCCAATGCTGGCATATCCTTATCCATAGCCCCATCCCACTCTTTCACGCCTACGACATCCTCAAATTTAGTTGGTTCCCTTTCATCAAGTGGTCCTGCAAAGAAGCAAGAGACCAAACTGACAAAGTTCCCTTTCCTGTAGCGAGTAGGTGGAACAATAGTTCGTTTTTACCTTCGCAAGGTAAGATTTCCCTCCTCTGCTTCAGTAACCTCATTCGCCTCTGTGCTTCTTTCATCATGCCTTTGAGTGATGCTCCCCCTGCTTCCCGCCTCTTCTGAGCTAAATGGTGGTAGGGAACTTGAAGATACGATCAGTTCCACCACAGAATCCTCAGTAACTCTTCCTTCATCTATTCTTGCTCTTCACTATCCGGCAATACCACTGAAGAGAATTCCTGATATGATATCAGTTTGTCAAAGACAACATCACGCAAAACACAGAACTTGTGAGTATGTGGATCCATACACTTCCACCTTTTTTCCATTTATCGTAGCCTACAAAAACACATCTTCATGCTTTTGTCTCGAATTTAGTTCGTAGAGCGTCCAAAATATGTATGAAGCATGTTGCACCAAACACTCTCAGATGTGTCACGCTTGATTTCTCGTTGAACATCAGTTTGTGTGGAGATACCATTCGGTTGGGGGACAGTGATAGTCGATTTATCACATAGGTCGCACATGTCTTCCCCGCCGCCCATAAGGCTTTTGACATCCCTTTGACATGTAGCCAACTTCTGCAAGTCTCAGCCAGATGATGAATTTTTCTTTCGGCAACCTCATTTTGTTGAGGGGTGTGAGCACAGGACAGCTCTCGCCTGATGCCGAATTTTTTGCAAACGAAACCAAAATCATTAGAAGTAAATTCTCCGCCGTTATCAGACCGCAACTTCACTCGCAGGTTCAGCTTCCCGTCAACCAGTTCTTTCCACTCTTAGAACTTCTCAAACACTTCTGATTTTTCCTTCATGAATTACACCCATGTATATCGGGTGAAGTCATCTACCAGAACTAATGTATACCTATTTCCAGCATAGGACAGAGTGACGTGCGGCCCCATTACATCCGCGCTTACGCACTCTAACGGAGCCATACACCTGGTCTCCGACTTGTCAAATGGAAGCCGACGTGACTTTCCAAATTGACACCCCTCGCATACATGGTAGTCACCAAATGAAGATAGCTTAGGTAGCCCAAACACTTGATTCTTTGTTGCCATGACTTTCAATTTGTCCATTCCAACATGTCTCGGGCTCTCGTGCCAGATCACGACACCATCATTTGCCTTTAGTTTGTTAACGTGGGCACTTGTCGACAAAACGAATAAATTCTTTACTCGTCTTCCAACATGTGTGACGTCCGTGTCTATAGAAGAAAAATTCTTTAAAAATCTCACCTTCTTTGGTCCGACAAGACGCGATATCCCGCATATACAACGTTAGTTACAGAAAATAAATTCTTCTTCATGCCCGACACATGATAGATACTCTTCAGCGTGAGAAGTCTCTCCTTACCTAGGTGAACAATTCCTTCCTTTTCCACGGGGTGCATGGTATCATTTGCCTTGATGATAGCATCATTCCCTTTATAAATCTAGAGAGTGGTGAACTTTGTCTCGTCGCCAGTAAGATGATGGCCACACTGAGAGTCCACTATCCAATAATCTTGGAAATTAATGGAAGCCAACGCATTTGCTGATGTTGTTGTCATCTCTGCCAGGAAACAGTTACCTCACCGCTCTCCATCCTGTGGCCCTTCACTATCATGCCCTCCTTTCCTGGGGTTTTCTTCTTTCTCAGCCACATGCCCAGCCTTTGACTTTGTTCGACAATCTCTTGCCATGTGCCCATACCTGTGATAAGCAAAGCACGAGGGTCTGTTTTGCGCATTGTATAGGGGAAGAAACTTCCTCCCATCTCTTTGAGGTGATGAAGACGATCCACTTCCAAAGCTTTCCTTTCTCCTTTCCTAAACCTTCTCCTTTCCTAAACCTTTTTCTTTCCTGAGAATAGAGCTTCGTTATCACCGTCTGAAATAGAGTCTCCTGCCATCTGCTTTGTCAGACTTTCTTGAGATGACAACAACTTTTCCAACTCAAGCAATGACAGGTAAATTGATCAGCCTTGCACTGCGATTATAAAGACCACATACTCCTTTCTTAAGCCCCGGACATTGTGCCTCTTAAGCTTCGCCTCTAAGATGGGCTCATCGAGGTCCCAAGCAAGAATCTCTGCACAAAGATTCTTCATCTTCAAGAAGAAAGCAGACACGTACATCTCTCTTTGGCTTGCCTTTGCCAGCTCGTTCTCCAGAAATTGTAATCACACAACATTCTTTTTGTTGAACAACTCATCGAGGGAAATCCAAATCTGAGACGCAGATCTGCATCCCAGGATGTGAGCTAATAGATCCAGTGATATGGACCTCTTCAAGACAAATTCCGCCTTTGTATTTGTCTTCTTCCAAGCTCGCACATCTGGACCATTGTCTCCGGCTGCCACAACTTCTTCTTGATCATCCCCGCCAACAACTTCCCAAGATCTTCTCCAAGAAGATAGCTTTTCATGCAAGATCTCCATTTTTTGTAATTTGTGTGTGTTAGCATCTCCACAGCAAGACCTCTAGCATAACCACCTCCTTCCATCTCCACACTCGGTTATCTTACAACGAAACCAACACAGTTAATTCGAACCTCTCTCTGATACCATGTTGAATTTTTTGTTGTAAGATAACACAGAACTTCAATATCACAAAAACTTGCATTCCACAATAACAATACAAACACAACCGAGGAGAACTACCAACACAGGAAAGTTTTGCGAGGTATTGGACAATTACAAGTACAAGAAAGAGCAAACAACAACACTAGTTTTTGACAACTCCAAGTCGCATTCACTGCTCCAAGTCGCGCCCACTGCTCCAAGTCACACCCACTGCTCCAGGTTTCATTCACTGCTCCAGGTCGCATTCACTGTTCCAGGTTGCAACCACTACTCCTTAATACAGTGCACTATATTAAGATCTAGCCTCGCCACTGCTGATCGCAAGACCTATCTGAACAACTGCCGGTCGCAAGCTTCAGCCGCACTTTCGCAGCTGCTACTCCACAGCTCCAAGACTTCTTGTTGCACACCTAGTCGCACAGTTTTAAGGCTTGCCGCACGCTGCAGTTCGCACCCTAAAGCCTAAGCAGACCACAACCAACTTCAGACCTCAACCAACTTTTGAACTGACCTATGCACGGCTAAGTTTGCACCTCTAAGCAGACCGCAGCCAACCTCAGACCGCACCACCAACTTCAGGCCGCACCACCACACACTCAAACCACATTTCTGACCAAGTCCAGGCCACACCACCAACTTCAGGCCACACGGCCAACTGCAGGTCGCACCACTCCTGAAACCACCAGTCCGCAACTAGATTGCGATCAGAAAAAACCAAACCGCAGAAACATCCCAAACTCCAACTTCCAATGATAAACCAGAAGAGAGCTCCCCTATTTATAGGGAATAGTTCTCAAACACCAAAAAACCACATACCAGAGCAGCGGATCCGGTCAGAACAGCAAACACCGGATCCTCCCAATCACTTTAATTTCAACAATAAGTGGAATTTTGTATTTTGAGCTTCTATTCATTTGAATTTAAACTTTATTATTGGAATGATTATCTTGTTGACTCCCTGGATGATGTACGCGATCATGCCCATTCAATTTAGGACATGATTAGGGGCTTTGTGGGTTGCCAACATGTGTGAGAGTCGTGTCTAAGCCTCTTACGGCTTGGTCGCGAACTTCCACGCATGAGTTGGCATGTGTGCTTCACGTGCCCGACCCTTGGGTACTTCAACTATTATTGCCCTTCATATTAAATTGAGTCAGCAAAATACATCAAGTAACAATAAAATGGATATGCTTGTAACTTGTTAGATTGATTATTAACATAAATATTTATATTTGTTTTTTGGCATTAAGAATTTAAGGTCACAGTTTCTTCTGTTAGGTCCATTGACTTGGGTAAAACGGTTTGGGTGAACAACAAGGCCAGTCATAAGCCATTATATCCAAAGCCACATTGTTATGGAAAATAATACAGAAACAGCTTCTCTTGTAAGACTTTGTTCAGGGCATCGTTCCCTGCATAGCCCTTCAGATGAGAGCTCGTTTGGGTGCGCTGCTGTGAAGGCTAAAAGTGGCACATGGCAGTTAGTAACATGAGAGCCCCTCTGTGTTCCACATACCGCTGCAAATACACCATTTTAACAAGACACGAGTCATCATTTTTTTATGACTTGTGCAATTTTTTCTTCGTCGTTCTTCCCATGAATCAGTTGTAATTTCCTTTCTCATCAGGTTGCTTTGTTTTCATAATCAGATTCAGAACAAATGGCAACTCTTTTGTAGATTTGGCAAATAATGAAGCTCATTTTCCATGTTAGGAAAAGTTCCGGTTCTCATTAGATCTTGCGCTCCTTTGGTAGGTGATGATGCCACTTTTCCTCGAGGAGAGCAGGCTGAAAATGTTGAAGGCCTTGATTCAAGTTTTTCTTTTGTTAGGGAGCAGCTCTGCTCAACTTCTGAGAGTGAAGAGAATTCTTTGAATATCAACCTCAATAAGAATGATTCAGAATTTACTTCCTCTTTACAGGTGAATATTTAATTTGTCCACTTATTCAAATTTTATCTTGAAAGTATATGTGCATGTCTTCCAGCATACTGCTTTGGTCTCGGCAAATGTTTTCTCGGCTTTAAATTTTTTTTTTTTGCACTTCTTTATCAGGTGATCGCTATGCGTTATTTTTTTGGAAAGCATGTCCCCCAAAGCTGTTATTTTTATGCTTTTAGGTTTTGGAAAGATTAAAATGTTTTGTTTGAGAATGATGATAATGTTTTGTTTGAGGAAGATGTATTTGTTCTTTTGCAAAATTATTGTATGAAAGCTCTAAAAATGTCTTTTGTAAACAAATGCATAAATTGTAGTTCATTTAGCTTTTAAGGAATATCTTAGAGTTGAATCAATTTCCCCAAATGAGATTACATATTGAGATTTTGGATCTTTATGGGAGAAGTTGAAGTAGTCTACTTGTCTTTCGAGTAAAATTTGCTAAGTCAAAGAGGATGTCAACCCATGGGAGAAGGAAGAGTTTTGTGCCGATTTCTCATGAACAAGGTCTATACCAAGAAGTGCGGTGATAATAGAAGCAAAAATTGTGAACAATTTCATTATTACAAGTCAATTTTAGTCATCGGTGGTGGTCATGTCGGCTCACCTGCTAAACTTTTACAAAATGAGTCAGCATAGTCCGGTGATTACCAACTATGGAAAAGGGTCTCTAAATCACTGTAGAAATAAGCGAATTATGACACTTAAAATCTGAATTCTACGGAATCACAATGCTAAGCGTTATAAATTTGAAATGAAGTTGGAAGGAAAACAGCCCGAGCAAGCTAACCAAACTATTGGATGCGAAACTATAACTCGAAACTCCGCGGAGATACTGCGGGTCGACGGCGGCAGCTGCAAACAATATCGAGATAGGAACCACTGCTTCAGATGGGAGGTTTTTGTAATTCCGAGGAGGCATCCCTTCAATTATGCAAAATCTCACGGGATGCCCCCATTAACCATACGAATAACTGGAGAATCATGATTTCTGAACCATGTGTACTGCAAAACTCCTATCTTCATTTTTCAGATTGCCGGGGAGAAATCAACACGGCGGAGAAAGCTAAAGACCGGATGGAGTTCGAAGTCAGCAAGCCTCATGGTCAGCAGTTCGCCTGAGGATGCGCAGCCAACCGGCGAAGGAACGCATTTTGATTCGTCTTCCGGTACGTCGAACTGGTATTCTTATTCGAAAAAGATTGAAGATGAAGATGTTGGAATCCAGAAACACTTCCCTAATCAGTGGATAATGGTGGAGGATCACTTGCCTTCCCTTGAGAGAAAGATCACAAGAGATTATCATGATGTAGATGATTGTGAGTATGTGATTTTGAAGAGGCCTTGAAGCTCACAAGCTTTTATAAGCCCCTCTTTTTCCTTCAATTTCTCCTCTTTCTTTTGTTAATAATAGTTGGGTTTTTCTCCCCTCTCTTCTGAATTTGATCAACACTAGCAGAACTTCTTGAATAATGGTTATCATTTTCCTGTCTCTTAAACTCTGTGCACATTGTCACTGAACTTGTACATTTATAATTTCAAGTTTTGAAGCATTTATGAGATTTTCTTCTTTTATCATTATTATTGGCATTATGAGATTTTCTTCTTTTATCATTATGAGCATGAAGGCGATGCTGCGTGGTAACTTGATCGAGCCCATTCGAGTTTAGATTGACCCAAATATGTCGAATACGGCTTGGATATGGATGATAAGTTTGACCCGATTTCTTTGGGCTATCATCCTCGAAGGCGCATATTGTGTTTAATACTTTGTGTTTGAGAGATCGTTTGTGATCATTTGTTGGTTGCATATGATCGATCGTAAAATACGATCGTCTTGATTGTAAATGTTATCATATTATGGTTAAAAGAATATGACTGTATAATATATATGATCTGAAATAACTCTCATCCTCAGGAGGGATTGTAGTGCCCTATATAATAGACTAAAACCCTAAACCCATGCGGTTCTTCAAGAAATATGATTTCAATTTCAAGTTTTATAAAGTGATTGTATCCCTTGGACAAAAAAACATCACTATACCCTTAAAATAGAGTTTAACTAAATGACCCCTGAAATGTCAAAAACGTACGACAATGTGTCTTCACCAGATTATCAAAATACGCTTACCAACGAGTTCCGTCCAATTCTCTTTGTTATGAGGTTCGACAATTTTTGGCTCGACGACTTCAGGATCCCCGACCTAAGTGACTTGCGCATTCTTTATGTTGACTCAACCACTTGGGACCTATTGTGTAGGTGATTGTGGTTGGAGATGGAGTGGCTGAAGATGAAGATAAAACAATGTTCTTGAATGGATCTCCCTCGTTGTGGTTGGGATCAAACATAAAGTAATGTTTTGGGGAACCTGGGGTTCCAACTTCCAAATGAATGTTATTCAAATGAGCAAAACATAGCATTTGCATTTTTTTTTTCACAAAGACTGCAACTTTTAAAAAAATGTTCAAACAAACAAAGTCTTAGCATGCATCAATAACTAGTCCATCCTTTATGATAGGTCTATGACATTGCCAAATAACCCACAAGTCAATAATACCATGACTTTGGCTTTCTCAGCTTAGCTGTGAGAGTTACACCCTAGATACTAACAGCGCATGCGCCCTTTATCATGTCTCTTTAGCTATTGCAAGAGGAGACATAATAAGTGGACTAAGGGTCTGTTTGGAATGGTTGTAGCGGATATGAACGCAGTGGTTACGAATCGTCGTTCGTGAATGCCATCCATTTTTATGTTCAAAATAGTTTTTTCTTGATGATAGTCATAACCCTTGTCATATCAAACACACATTTCTCATGGTATTTTTGTTCAAACTCACTGGAATAAAAAAAAATCACGTCAAACGGATGATGGTTTCCTAACCATTATGTTCACGACTGCCACCAGTGTCAAATGGATCTCAAATGTTGAATTTTAAATATTGGTGCAATTATGTACAAGCCATTCAGCCATTGTTTTTTTTATTTACAAAACTATCAATGAAGTGCTTCTATTGACAGTAAAAAAAAACTGCACAAATAATAGCAAATGATATAGGTGCTACATTCTTAGTGATTTTATTTATCATGCGCGCATGATATATAAATTGCAAAGTCATCTTGAACACTTGTTGATAATTAGGAGGGCTTCAATGCTACACATGTAACTATTGTTGCCTTTTGCATTCTACTCCAATTTAGTTTGGCACAATCTTTTTTTGCTCTCATGAATTTGGACAAAATTGTCACCGTCATAAAATGTATGTTTCATATGATCATTGGCAAAAAAGAAACTAGTTTTGAGCGTAAAAGTGGATGAAGTTCCATAAGTGAGATGGAGCGTTCACGAACAACAAGTGTTTGTGACAATCGCAACAAATTAGTTCCACAAGTGTTTGTTATATGTATGGGAGAAGTTGAGTAAACTTATAAGATTATTGTCAGATTTAACCCTATCAATGGCTCCGCCGCACTAGCGGACAGAATGGGCTATTTTTTTTGGTACGGATAACAAATCGTAATCTGTCGTGCATGTGAACATCTAACCGTGTCTGACAGGATCCTATTCATTTGGAGTGAAATGTATAGAATCCATTTCACAGTTCAGATCTATTTCTAGCTGATCTGACGGATCTTATCCATTTATATTTTTCTTTTAATCAAAAAATTCTACACTATTAAATCAAGTGAGAATGAATCCACACTATGAAATGGACCTCTATTTGAGGCCCCAAATGGAGAGAAGCACTTAGGGCTGATATCGAGTCGAGTTCGAGCGATTTTGGCTCAGCTCGAAATTGAAATTTTCGACTCGAACTCGGCTCGAAATCGACTCGAAATCGAAATTGATTTCGAGTCGAGTCGGCTCGACTCGAAATGACTCGATTCCGAGTCGGCTCAAAATCGAATCGAGTCGGCTCGAAATCGAATCGAGTCGGCTCGAAATCGAATCGGATCGGCTCAAAATTGAATCAAGTCGGCTCGAAATCGAACAATTTTTCGTTTTATTCCTATTTTGCTCAAAATTAAATTGGGAAATCTATAAATTTATCAAATGAAACACTTAAAGCCTTCATTTTATTTATTTAGCTTTAAATTTTGTTATTTTTAATCTTAAAATAAGAATATATTAATAAATACATAATTTTTTAAATTAATTCGAGTTGATTCGAATCATATTTCGAGCGATTCAGGACTGACTCGAAATCGACTCGAAATCAGATTCGAGTCAAATTGAATCGACTCAAATTGAGTCGAATCAATTTTAACCGATTCCGATTCGGCTCAATTTTCGAACGATTTTCGAGCGACTTTCGAGTTTCGAATAATATGCTCACCCCTCTTCGTCGTGATTGAACTAAAATTCGATCGTATTGAAAATTCAAAAAAATACAACTATATTTCCGCACATAATCTCCACCATAAAATCTCGAATCATGCGATAGAATTTTTACTCGGGTTTTTTGAGTTTCAAAAGCTGGAACTTATCATAAATAAATAAATTTGTAATTTTATTATTTTAATTTAAAAATATGATGTGACCAAATTTATTATATTTAAGAACACAATGAAAATGGGAATACTTAACGTCTTCAAAACGAGCATTTTCATGCGGGCTAAGTTCATGCTCGATGCTCGGGCGGTCTTCGGCAGCATTTGTGAATGTCGCTCGAAGCATCCGGATGGGAATTTAGGTGGAATCTCCTACCCGTTGCCCCTAGGTGGGTATAAATAGGCAAACCCTTTGGAGTTACTACGGGTATGGGTTAACCGTGTACCCGACACGACCCGTTAAGCCTCCGAACCCGTTAATTGTCCAAATATACACTAACAATCTCCTCCTATATTTGTGACAAATAACGTATACGTTTCGGAGTGCAGAAAGTGGAGAATAATAAAAACATGTTTCCGACTTTACACATTTCTATAAGAGTTAGCACAGTTTTTAAAGAAACATCAACATGAATTTTAAAAAACAATAACATAATACATCAAAAGAAAATGTGCTACTCAACAATAAATAAGTCTGGAAAACAATAAAATGACTACAGATCAACGTGTAACAATTCTACTCAGAGAGTAGATCATCATCATCTATGTCAAAATCCACTTTCTCTCCTCCATCTTCACCAGTGCCTGCAAGGAATTTCATGAGTCAGACTCTATGAATTCATAAATATATGCAGTGACGTATCAAAGTAAGCTAACTCTACCTAAATGAGCTTAGTACTTGTAGCAGTAGTGAAGTAACACTGTCAGCATCTCTATCCAGTCTAGCTAGGACCAGTCAGGTTTTGATTTTAATAAATCAAACGTTGTTATCTTACTCATTAGTGACCACTATGTACCTTATCATATGATTTGGCACACCGTCATTTGCAACATTATCAAATGTGGAATAATGTGCTATGATCACTAATGTTAGATTAACTCATGCAACGACTTTCTATTCCCAGTTGAATAATTCTCAAATCAACTTACAATGAGAAAGATGTTAAGTCATCAGGTGTGGAATGACTAGCATCTAACCATCTTGGGCTTTCATCAAGAAATTGTTTAGGGTTTTCAGTCTGTTATTAGATGCTTGAATGTTGTGACTATAGGTTCTTACTATGAAAACATAAACATTGGAGGAAGTTTCATATTTCTATGAACTTTAATCTCATCTCCCCCGATGTTTTTATTGTGAGAACTCTATTTAAGCCATTTGTCAAGCCGTCTGCAACATTATCTTTTGACCTCACATCAATGAGGTTTACAATCCCTTGACTCGTAAGGGAGGTCAACCAGGCTTGTTTCATCCGGAGTTGCCTTCTTTTGCTGTTGAACAAAGTGTTTGTAGCAATCGTTTTCGTAGCCTGATTATCGCAGTAAACTGCAACAGAACTCAACTTCAGGCTCGTCAATGGAATGTCCATCACCAAATCTCTTATCCACTCTGCTTCTTCTCTCGCTGAAGCTAGAGTGTAGAGTTCGGATTCCATAGAAGATAGTGCAATACATGATTGCCTCTTGGACTTCCAGGCTACAGCTGCTCCTCCTAGTGTGAATATAAATCCACTAGTGGACTTGCTGTCGCTTAATTCTGAGCACCATGATGCATCAGAATATCCTTCTAAAATTGGAGGATGACCATGGTAACATAAAGCATACGTTTGGGTGTGCTTTAGGAATCACATCAGCCTATCGAGGGCATCCCAATGGTCTTGGCTAGAATTACTAGTGAATCTGCTTAACATGCCGACCGTAAAGGCTATGTCAGGTCTTGTGCAGACCATAGCATACATGAGACTACCAATCAGTTTAGCATAATCTGACTGTCGAATCGCAGCTCTATCATTGGGCTTCAAGCGATTATTATAATCGTAAGGTATCTCCACTGCTCTACGTTCACTGTATCCCCACGTGTCCAACATGGATTTTATATAGTGGGTTTGAATTAGGGAAATGCCACTTTTCCCAAAGCTCACTTGCATGCCTAGAATAGTCTCAGCTACACCTAGGTCTTTAATGCTAAACTCTTTCATTAGTTCTGACTTAACGTCATCCACTACGGATTGATCAGAACCAAGTATCAGCATATCATCCACATACAAGCATATTATAGCGACTTTGTTCGATCTATGACATATGTAAAGACATTTGTGCGAGAGACTCGACATGAATCTCATGTTCCTTACACTATAGTCAAACTTCTCATGCCATAATTTTGGTGCTTGTTTTAGTCCGTATAGCGACTTGATTAACTTACAGACCTTATTTTCATGACCGTCTACTATGAAGCCTTCAGGTTGGCTCATGTATATCTCTTCGGTCAGATCTCCGTTCAAGAACACAGTCTTAACATCAATTTGATGAACAATAAAGTTCTCAATAGACGCAATAGCAAGTAGGATCATAATGGTTGCTAAGTGACACACTAGTGAATATACATCAAAGTAATCCACCTCATTAACTTGTGTGAAACCTTTAGCCACCAGGCGCGCTTTATACTTAGCTACGCTACCATCAGGATTGAGCTTCTTTTTCAGAACCCACTTACACCCTATAGTTTTAGCCCCTCTTGGCTTATCAACCAACGTCCAGGTGTTGTTCTGAAGCAAAGAGTTCATCTCTTCATCAATGGCTTCTTTCCAGAGTAGGGAATCTCTTGATCTCATCGCGTCCTTATAGGTGGATGGATCAGCCTCAACGTGGTAAGTGATAAAATCACTACCGAAGGTTCTGGGAATTCTCTCTCTCACTGAAGTCCTTCTAGACTCTAGGACACTATTGTCTACCAGGACTGAATAGGATGTGCTTGGTACTGATTCAGGTTCTTCCTCAGTAATAGTTGCTTGCATACCAGGGATTGTCATGTTCTTATCCTTAAGGAACTTATCCTCAAAGAACACAGCATCCCTAGATTCAATAATTATATTATTAGATAGGTCTAAGAATCTATCTGCAGCACTATCTTCAGCACAACCTAAGTAGACACACGTGTTAGTCCTAGGTCTAAGTTTAGACCGTCTAGGGTCAGAGATCTTGACATAGGCTATGCAGCCCCAGGTCTTAAGTCTAGTTATTGTCGGGGGTCTCTTAAACCAAAGCTCGTAGGGTGTGACATCTAATTTTGCATGAGGTACTTTGTTCAGAATGTTATTTGCAGTTAAAACTGCTTCTCCCCAATAAGCAGTAGGCATGCCAGCAGTGAGGAGCATAGAATTCAACATCTCTGTTAACGTTCTATTCTTTCTCTCGGCTATACCATTTGATTGGGGTGAGTAAGGAGCAGTGGTTTCTGCTATGATCCCTTGAGAGGCAAGGTAACCCCGAAACTCACTGGACATGTATTCTCCTCCTCTATCACTTCTAAACCTCTTAATTCTTATGTCTAGTTGGTTCTCTACCCTAGTTTTGAAAAGACAAAACTTTTCAAACGCTTCATCTTTAGTTTTAAGAAGATAGATGTGACAGAACCTAGAGCAGCCATCTATAAATATGTTCATATACTTCCTTCCTCCTCTGGTGACAAAACTTTTAAAGTCACATATATCAGAATGTATAAGCTCTAGGGGTGTTGTGCTCCTAGTAACCGCACTAAAAGGTTTCCTAGTGATCTTAGTCTGAGCACACACGTCGCATTTCTCAGGCGGTGACTTAGTGTCTAATGTGATCCGGTGAGTTCTAGCTATTTGGAACATCTTCCTATAGTTCACGTGTCCTAGTCTCTCATGTAGAGTCTTAGGGCTAACTAAGTTTGATTGAACTTGTTGAACTAACTCGTTTGCTAGACTCAATCGGTACATCCTATTTTGGACGTATGCACATCCAAAATAGTGTGAGTTAACTGACAGTGTTACTCTACCGCTACAAAAAGTAAAAGACATACCAGCATCACATAATAAACTTATAGACACTAAGTTAGCAGCTAGAGAAGGAATAAACTTAACATTTTTAAGAGTTAGAGTCTTACCTGAGGATAGCAGCAGCATTGCATTCCCCACCTTCAAGACGTCAGCTGTCTCGCCATTTGCAACTGTAACAGACTCTTTTACAGCAGTGAGCCCTGTCATAAGATCAGCATTGTTGCAAATGTGACACGTCGCCCCCGAATCCAAGTACCACTCCGTGCTGGCCTTTGCGTTTCCGACCATCCCAACAAAATCGGAAGACTCAGCTAGGCTAACCATATTGGCTTGGTTGCCATCCTGTGGTGCTTTGGTTCTTTCCCGTTTAGGGAGCCTGCAATCAGATGCGCTGTGCCCCCACTTGTTGCAGTTAAAACACTTGCCCTTGAACTTTTTAGCGCGTTTGCTAGGGCCTGCAACCTGGGAGCTACCATGGGAGGGTCTGGTCCTCTTAGGGTTCGGCACGCGTTTAGAACTAAGAACCATGTTAGCCGCAGACTTCTGCTTGCTAACAGTTTCTAACGCGTGTCGAATCCTATTTTCATCCTCAATGCGAATAAATCGCTTGAGGTCATTGAGACCGACCTGCATCTTCTTGCGGTACATTTCAGTTTTGAAATTATACCACGTAGAGGGCAGTTTAAAAATAATCGTGGCAGCAACAAAGCTGTCTGGCAGGGAAATATTCTCACTATGTAAAGAATCTACTAAAGCTTCAAAATCCGATACCTGAGGGAGAATGACTTTCTCCTCGTCGAACATGAAGGAATGAAATTTGTCCACCAGGTGCGCCTTGGACAATCCTCCTCTTGCCTGAAGTGCTCCTCCAGTGCCTCCCAGATTTCCTTGGCGGTCTTCATCTTGATGTACGTCTTCGCCAGGCTGGAGGACAGACAGTTCAGCAGGTAGTCGCGGCAGAAGTCCTCATCAGCTATCCACTGAGCCTCCTCTTCAATCCCCATAACGGCAGCACGATCAGACTGAACTGTGTAGAACACGTTCAGATACTTCATTCCGAATTGGGTATTCAACTTCCAGTCGGTAAACTCGGTGGCCGTGAATTTTTCCAGCTTTATCATCGGCATCGGAGACGAGAAATTGGTTCCCTTCAACATCTTGTGTCACTTTTTTTTAAGCATGTACAATTCTAGCAACACTAATTTTGGCCAACAAACACTTCTGCAGATTTGTCCTCAAGAAATAGCACAAGAAACAACAATAAAGTGGTCAGATCTCCCTGTCCTCTTTTCTTTACCGATAGATCCAGGCGGCTAGCAGAAATCGGGACCTTTTTATTTTATTTTTCTCAGGCTGCTCCGTTTCCGATTCCAGGTGGCGGCGGGCTCTTCGATGGCAGAGGCAGCGGCCCTTTGATGGCAGAGGCAGCGTCGGAACTCCGGGAAAATGCAGAAGATCGGGGAATATTGCGGCGCGGCGGGACAAGCTACCTTCCTCCTTCCCGATCGAACGCGGTGACGACGTCTTCTCCTTCGCGTTTCTTCCGATCCGACTGCAGCGGCGACGACGTCTTCTCCTTCGCGAACGAAGTGAAACAACGACGCGATTCTCCTCTAAAGGCGACGGGAAACGTGAGAGGGATTCTCCTCTCGATCTGCTGCTCTAACCGGCGACGAGAGCGGCGGTTTTCCTGTGCGAAAACGAGCGAGGGGAAGCGGTTACGGGAGGGGTCGGATGAACGAGCAAGGGGCAGTTGCTTCGAGAATGTGAATGTCGCTCGAAGCATCCGGATGGGGATCTAGGTGGAATCCCCTACCCGTTGCCTCTAGGTGGGTATAAATAGGCAAACCCTTAGGAGTTACTACGGGTATGGGTTAACCGTGTACCCGACACGACCCGTTAAGCCTCCGAACCCGTTAATTGCCCAAATATACACTAACAGCATTCAGGCGGGCTTCACCCGCCTTCGCACGGGCTTCACCCGCCTTAGCACGGGCTTCACCCTTGCTTGATGCTCTGAGTGGCCTTCAGCCACATAGAAGTGGGTTTCGTCCGCTTCCACGCAATCCATCAGATCGACACCGCACCCGCCACTCGCATCATCCAGAGCGTGTATGCAAAATCAAACAACAATCATATGACTCCTGGGGGAAGCAGTGGTGGGTGCGGCACCGAGCTGATAGATTCCGTGAAAGCGGGCGAAGCCCGCTTCTATACGGTCAAAGGCCGCCCGGAGAATCAAATAGGGTGAAGCCTGTGCGAAGGCCGCCCGAGAGCATCGAGCACGAGTGTAACCCGTGCGAAGATGCTCGTATCTTAGTGAATTTTAATACGTATTATAAGTATATTTAAATTTAATTTTACAATTATTATACTTATTTTTAATTTTTATTATATTTTATTTTACTTTTATATGTATTATTTATGTATACGTATTATTTATTAATTTTATTATTTATTTATACTTATTATAATTTTTATTTTAAATTATTTTATTTTATTCATTAATTTATTTATATTAATTTATATATATTTATTTCACAGTAGAGGCCATCGCCGCCGGCTCAGCCTCCGGCGGCCTGACCGGACCCGGCCCCACCGATGGGGACACTGGACGCCAATGACCCCGACGGGAGTAGGCCGGAGGGGGCCTAGCGGCGGCGGCCTCCACCGTGAAATAAAATATAAAATACCTTGTTAACAACAGACAATTAGAAATTTGACTATGAAACGTCTGATCAAATGATCAACATACTCACATTAAAGGATGTTTTGAGCATAGTTGTATATAAGTAAACAAAGAGCGTGCCAGGTATTAATAATCTGAATTAATTGTGCATGTATCTTTAAAAGTATTGGAGTGCATTAAAGAGGACGAGAAAGTGCTTCACAAATGTGCTCAATTTAATCATGCTCAAGAGTGCACACATAAGAAGATGTACACAATGGGTTTACCTTGCTCGCATGAGATTTTCCCTACATATCTCAATCAAAGTCCGTCCCTCTATGGTTGATAAATAGATATTAGAAGCAATTGATATTGCAAAAAAGAAAATCAGAAGACAAATGATAAATAGATATTAGAAGCAATTGATATCGCAATCAGAAGACGTTGCTATTAACAATGAAATTGAAGCCATTGTTCAAAGATTTGTAGACTCAAGTTATCAAAAGAAGGAAATAAAAAAAGAAAATTTTGAGAATTAGTTGATCCTTCATCTAACGAAACATTAGAGCCTTTGGTGTCATTGCAACTAAGAGGAAGATCAAAACTATGTCTTAGAAAATTTAAGGATGATTGGAAATCTACAAAACACGATCCTTCTTATTTTGAACACATTCTCGCTATGGAAGAACAATAAAAAAAGAAGCAAAAAATAATAAAAAAAAGGTGCAAAGTTGAATGCAAAAAAGAGGGCAAATTATCAACTAAGGTTTCTTTCGCAAAACATATATTTGGGTACTCAAGTTCGTGAGCAATTACCCCCTTTTTCTCTGAACATATTACAGATGTGGTAGATATGCTAAGCGATGACCATTGCGGATTTAGGGTTATAAACCATGGCTTGCATTTAGGCGAAGATTGGGTACAATGAAGAATCTCTGATTTAAACGTGAAATCATACAACTTTATATGATGTAGTATTCGACACCAACAAACGACAAGAGTTGTTAGATTCTCCTGATTGCCCAATGACAGCAGCATCAGTTGAAAAATGAATGTCATTACCTGATATGGGTCTAGTAGTTACACTTCTCTACATTGTTGTCATAGTTGAGCTTTCAAGTGATCAATGTTTTATATTTCTTCCACAACATTCTATGACGCAAACAGAGCCAAAACTAATTATCATTTGATTCATAAATGCGAATCATTTTGTTTTTTACTAATTTAAAGTAATAATTGTCCAATGTCACTATTGTTCTCTCAATGAAGAAAGTTTCATGAAGATTTTGCAATAACGTGAGCATCTATATATATCTCACGAGTCACGGATTACACTTCTACCGACAAATATAAAGAGCAATTTCGTTACCAGGTTGGACTGTTTTTGATAACTATGAGCAATCATTATTTTCTATTATTTTCATTTTTTAAATTACATATTTACTTATATGTTGATTTGGATTTTCGTTGACTTTATAGGAATATGAAGAACATAAAGAACCATGATGAAAAATTTAATGACTTTTTGTTTCCAGTATTTTGCTTTTTGACTGATATTTATGTTGTAATTCAATAAAATCGTTGTTTTTTATTCAATTTCAAGTGTGATTTCTTTAACTCTTTTGCGGTGTAATTAACATTTTTTTTTGTGCTTTTAACAATACTTGAAAAAGTGTGGTATTAAAAAGCTCCTCAGGCAAGCCAAACTGCGGTGCATAAGTGCATTTTTCTTTTTCTTTTTTTTTTATTTTGTCCTTTAATAAAAAAAAATTATGCTAATTTTAGATGAAAGATCATTAACCTCTCGGAAAATCCGGATCCAGTGTAGCAGACTGCCTGAGTCGTGTGGAATAAAGCGGCCGTTTTTTTTCACCGCCACCACCACTAACCGGAATTAGGGTTTCTGGGTATCTGCTCTGCTTCTCTCGTTTCATCGAAGCTATTACTTATCTCTGCAATGTCAGAAATCAGCAGCCGAAAGATCCGCAATATCTGCATCCTCGCCCATGTCGACCATGGTAAAACCACCCTGGCCGATCACCTTATCGCCGCCTATGGCGGCGGCGTCCTCCACCCGAAGCTCGCCGGAAACATCCGCTTCATGGATTACCTAGACGAGGAGCAGCGTCGCGCCATCACCATGAAAAGCTCCTCAATCTCCCTCCACTTCCGCGACCAATTCATCAACCTCATCGATTCCCCCGGCCACATGGATTTCTGCAGCGAGGTCTCAACCGCCGCCCGGCTCTCCGACGGCGCCCTCATCCTCGTCGACGCCGTCGAGGGTGTCCACATCCAGACCCACGCCGTCCTTCGTCAATCCTGGGTCGAGAAACTTACCCCCTGCCTCGTCCTCAACAAGATCGATCGCCTCATCACCGAGCTTAAGCTCACCCCAATGGAAGCCTACACCCGACTTCTGCGCATCGTCCATGAAGTAAACGGTATCCTGTCTGCCTACAAGTCAGAGAAATACCTTTCAGATGTCGACGCCCTTCTCGCCGGCGCCTCCGTTGACGGAACCGGCGAATACGATCACGAGCTCATCGAGGACGACGAAGAGGACACGTTTCAGCCCCAGAAGGGAAACGTCGCTTTTGTGTGCGCGTTGGATGGATGGGGATTCTGCATCGAGCAGTTCGCGGAGTTCTACGCTTCTAAACTCGGTGCCAGCATCTCTGCCCTAACGAAAGGATTTTGGGGTCCTCGGTATTTCAACACGAAGAAGATGATGGTTGTGGGGAAGAAGGCGATGGAAGGCGTCAGCCGAGATCCACAGCCAATGTTTGTTCAGTTCGTTCTTAAACCCTTGTGGCAGGTCTACCAGGCAGCCCTGGATGTGGATGGGGACAAAGACATGCTTAACAAAGTTATCAAAACCTTCAATTTATCGATTCCTCCCCGTGAATTGCTGAACAAGGATGCTAAAACTGTGCTCCAGGTTGTGATGAGGCGCTGGCTTCCATTGTCGGATACAGTTTTGTCAATGGTGATCAAATCCATGCCTGATCCAATCACAGCACAGTCTATAAGGATTTCACGGCTGCTGCCCAAAAGAGAGTTTGCCGGAGATGCCGCCGGACATTCCTCCGATGTTATCGGGGAAGCTGAGCGTGTTAGGAAATGTGTCAAGGCTTGCGATTCTAGTTCGGATTCTCCCTGTGTGGTCTTTGTTTCGAAGATGTTTGCTTTTCCGGCAAAAATGATCCCTCAGAAAGGCCCCAATGGGGAGAAGTGGAGTCAGTCTTTAGCCGGTGAGATCGAAGGTGGAGACTCTGAAGAGTGTTTTCTCGCATTTGCAAGGATTTTTAGTGGTAATCTTTGCTTAGGTCAGAAAATTTTTGTGCTTTCAGCATTGTATGATCCAATAGATGTAAACATGTCACAGAAACATATCCAGGAAGCTGAGATTCAGCGCTTGTATTTGATGATGGGACAAGGGCTGAAACCTATTTTGAATGCCAGTGCTGGGAATATAGTGGCAATTCAGGGCTTGGGGCAGTATATCCTCAAGAGTGCCACTCTATCTTCTACAAGAAATTGTTGGCCTTTTTCGAGTATGATGTTTCAGGTGGCTCCCACTCTTAGAGTCGCCATTGAACCTTCTGATCCAGCCAATATGGGTGCGCTCATGAGAGGGTTGCGACTGCTCAACCGAGCCGATCCGTTCGTTGAAGTGTCGGTTTCTTCCCGAGGAGAACATGTTCTGGCGGCTGCAGGCGAAGTACATCTCGAGAGGTGTGTAAAGGATTTGAAAGAACGATTTGCGAAGATTAGCTTGGAGATCTCGCCTCCGCTTGTGTCATATAAGGAGACGGTGGAAGGAGGGGATGCTTTCTCATTCTTGGACAGTCTGAAGATTTCACCGGGTGGTAGTCAATGTGTTGAGAAAGTTGTTGCGAATGGAAGATGCGTGGTTCGAGTTTTTGTCGCTAAACTTCCGAATGCTTTAACCAAAGTTCTGGAAGAGAATGGAGAAGTCCTTGCTGATATAATAGAAGGGAGACCTGTCAAGAAAACTGGGAAGTTGGGATTTGTTTCTCATGGTGATGGTGATCTAATGGCTGTTCTTAGGAAGCACATGGTGGATTCATTGGAGAATGAATTGGGTCTCACTTCTGAAAAGGCTGATAAAGAGAGGTCTGAGAGATATAAGCAACTTTGCTACAGTTTTCTTCAGAGAATTTGGTCTTTTGGCCCAAGGCAGGTTGGTCCAAACATCCTTCTAGTTCCAGATACTAAAGCAGGCGATATTCGTTCGAGCAATGCAGAACACGGCGTTCTTGTGCATGGTTCACCCCTTGTGTCTAAGAAACTTGGATTTTTAGATAATTTGAATTCAGATTCAGTTTTGGGATCAGAAAATGGAGAACAACCAGAAGAAACCGCCTTCCTGTTCATGGAATCAGAAGCTCTAAAAAACAGCATTGTTGCAGGTTTTCAACTAGCAACATCTGCAGGGCCTCTATGCGACGAACCTATGTGGGGGTTAGCCTTTTTGGTTGAATCATATATCTTTCCGGCAAATTCCGAGGTCAAGGATCAACTCGACCAATATGGAATTTTCAGTGGGCAGGTGATGGCAGCTGTGAAGGAATCGTGTCGGGCTGCAGTTCTTCAGAACAACCCGAGACTCGCAGAAGCGATGTACTTCTGCGAGTTGAATACTCCAGGAGATTTCTTAAAAAAAACGTATGGTGTTCTCTCGAGAAGGCGGTCAAGAGTGTTGAGAGAAGAGATGCATGAAAGCTCTCCCCTTTTTGCTGTTCACGCCTACGTGCCTGTAGCTGAAAGTTTTGGATTTGCAGACGAGCTTATAAAGTCGACTGGAGCGGCTGCGAGTGCTTTGCTCGTTCTCAGCCACTGGGAGGTGCTGGATGAAGATCCCTTCTTTGTTCCAAGAACAGAGGAGGAGAAGGAAGAGTATGGAGATGGCTCTAGTGTCCTTCATAACATGGCTAGAAAGCTTATTGATGAAGTAAGGAGAAGAAAAGGCCTTCACGTCGAGGAGAAAGTCGTGCAGCATGCAACTAAACAGAGAACGCGCTCAAGGAAGGTTTGATTTGTTCTTGTGGATTGGAAAGGGAGTAGTTTTGCATTGTATCTCTATACTCAAGTTTATAAATTATCATGATAATTTGATATAGGATCTAAGGTATGAATTGTGCAGTGTAAACTGTAAAGGTCAATTTTAGAGGATTCTGACAAACTTGATTTTCTATAGTGTTTAATTTGACAGCTGGTGTTTTTATGTTGGAATATGATTAGTGTATATGAACACCTTTTGATATGATTATAGAATGCCCCAATGATAAATTCCATTTAATTTTTCTCTCTCTTAGCATTTTTGCAGCCTCTTTCAAAAATGCAAGGTAACGTTTGCCTACATTTCACCCTTGTGGTGGGACCCTTCCCCGGACTCTCACTGCACGGGGATGCTTTCTGCACCAGGCTGCCCTTTTTTAGCATTCTGAGCTAGATATATTTTCCATTTGGTTTCAGGAAGACTAATGTTTTTACAGATAGGAATTGTTTCACAATTAGGCCATCGTCATGTTAACGAAGTTGTGGACCTATTCATTGTATAGCTTTAGCATTCACCAGCACAGTGTTGTTGGTTTACACTTTACAGGCTATTATTTTTTTCATTTTTTTTAAAGTTCAGACTACATTATGTACTAATGGAAAACTGATAGCACTATTTAGCAGCAGGCATTATGTAATATCAACCTCTGTAAAATGCATAACTTTCAAGTTAGATTATAATGTTTCCCTCTTTATATACAAAAGAACATCATATAAAACTGTGGAAATATATTATTCTTGAGGGTCTTTCATGTGATTTTGCGGTTCTTTCTAGGGTGCCTTAAGGAAAGTTCCGAGTTTTGTCTCAGGCAACAAGGGCTGGATATGTTAACTTTCATTGTATCAGATGCGGAGGAGATGTTGCCCTAACTTCCTCAATTCTTTACCGCCCCAGGTTTTTGTGGGTGCATCTTTCTTCCTCATTTCTCCGTTGTTGCCATGCTGGATCTCATCAACAAGGACATCTCCTTCCAATCTGGGGTACATCACTCCCCAACCCCTCCAAGGATTTATCTTCATTCATTCCATATCCAGATTACAACCGTTAAACTTAATGGTTGTAATTGCCTTTGGTGGTTTCAGTCTATTAGGACTTACATTAAAGGGAGGGGAAGCATTTTGGGATGCTGAAAATTTTATGGACATAACCTGGCTAGTCAACAGTCTACAGAGGAAGAAATTAGTACCAATTACATATTACTATTTCACTGCAGAGGAAATATGGGATATTGTTACTCAGATTACTATGTTCATGGAAGTGACAGTGTCACAAAGTATTTCTACACCTTGAAGCTCATTTGGCAAGATCTTGACCTTCCTAATAGTTATGAAAGGAAGTGCCCTGGGAGCTATAAACACAAATCAGAAGATAACAGAATTCATTATTGTATAACTTGTAATTCATCAAGATCAGAAATGCCTAAGAAAGAGATCTTAGGAGCCCGGCTCGGCGGCCTCTAGAATTCAGCTTGTCGGCCTGATCTCGTGAGCCTGACCTCAACAACATTCAACTCGTCAGCCTGACTTCAGCAGCATTCAGCTCGTCAATCTGACCTCGACAACATTTAGCTCGTTAGTCTGACCTCATCATCATTCAACTCGTCAGCCTCACCTCGCCAACATTCAATTCATAAGCCTGACCTCGGCAACATTCAGCTCAGTAGTATTCAGCTCGCCACCCTATCCTCTGTAGAATTCAGCTCGTCAGCCCAACATAAACACCATTCAGCTCGTCAACCTGTCCATGACAACATTCAGCCCTTCAACTTGACCTCGACAACACTCAGCTCGTCAGTCTGACCTCGGCAACACTCAGCTCGTCAGTCTGACCTCTACAACATTCAACTCGTCAGCCTTACCTCGACAACATTCAGCTCGGCAGCTTGGCCTCAACATTATTCAACTCGTCAGTGTAACCTCAACAACATTCAGCTCGTCAGCCTCCTCGGCAACATTCAGCTCATCAGTCTGACCTCGTCGGAGGTGGCTATTTGCAGACTAGTACCCTCACCCCCTTTTGAATTGTGTATTAATAGGACTCCAAGAATACCAAAAAAGACATGTTGACCCCCCCCCCCCCCCCCCAAGCTTCTCATTTGACAAGTTGGTGCATTCCATGTGCCTAGCATAGCTCATAACTTTAGAAGGGAAGTTCTTATAAACTTCTGGGTATGTGTATTGATCTACTCGCGGCAGCATTCGGGTCGTGTTTGTAGACAATCCGGTTTATATTTTTCTCTCTTTCTCGCTCTTGTCATCCGGTCTATGGTATTAGTAATCTCGGGATACCTCTTAGGTCTGAACTCTTATGAACCGATTTCTTAGTTCCAATAAGCACGGCGTTCAAGTTTCGAGTGAGGTTAAATGTTATATTCGATGAGATTCGTGGTTGGATCATTGGATGAAATCTCATGCCCTCACTCGGATCATTAGATCCAACAAGTGCACTTCTATGTTACGATTCCTTACGCCACTTTGACCCGCTTTGTAACAGGGTTACAGCCCGTACACCCTCACCCACTTCTCTGCACCCAGTATAAGCGCGACAAGTTGTTAAGTCAGGCATCGATCCCCTGACCTCGTTGATGAGAAAAGCCTCAAACAGGATATATATAGGCTATTCTTCTTTTAGTTGATGGATAATAATATCTTTTCCAAACATATTTACGCAAATGCGATGAGGTCTATCCATAATGTACAGCAGATATTTATATCTTCAGATTGTTCCACAAAGTTTGTGGTCTTGATGCAACTAATTTGCCTATGACAAAAATAATAACCAAGTTCAACAAAAATAAAAGGCAGGCTTTCGGCCGATGAGCTAGGGAGAGGGGTCTTCCGTTCTCCACACAGCAGCCACAAACAAATCAGCATACCAAAACCCTACTACAGCAAAACTACTTATACCCGGACCAACCCCAAGGCGAATTACAAAAATGCCCCCAAACCGGGGTGCGGTGAGTCCGCCCGATACACTGGATCGTATCAGGTCCATTGTAAAGACCAATTCGGACCCAAACAGTGCTTCCCGATTGAGCAGCTCCGTTGCTTTTCAGGACCATTATTTATCAAGGTCGTCCATCTGAATCTTTTGCAATCTCCTACTGATGCTTGTCTAGGTCTTCAAGAATCAAGATATTGAGGGAAACATCTTCCGTATGTTGTAAGCATGATCTAAACCATTTTCTCAATCCAATCAGAATGAAGTCTGTTGCGGTCTAACTCGATGTCCCGGTCGGATCGGAATAACCTAGACCGTCTTAGCTCCCGGAACGGTCGAGCGCGCACACAGTCAATGAAGTAGATCGATCGTACACACGAAGTTTTAACGTGAAAAAACCCCTCAACCGGGTAAAAAATCACGTGACCGGATCTGTGCCGGTCAAAGTCCACTATTTCCTGGCTGTTACAACTTGTTTGTGGAATCGAGGGTGACAGACCACCTCTCATTACAATTTTGGGGTGAGAGAACACTTAGTTTACGGCAGACGACAGACCGTCGCGTTGGAAGTTTGTTACAAAAATTGAACCTTGCAACGGTGGGCTTCGTTGAGCATCCCGCTGATTCTGAACGTGGGAGGGGAGCACTTGAACTTACGGTTGTGGAGGTCACTTGGAAACTGAGAGATTCGGCTTCGTCGGGTGGCTTGAATGTGGCTCGTACGTGGCTTGGTTGTGGCTTGAGTGCGGCTCGGGTGCTGCTCGTAGGAGGAATTTGGCAGTGCTTCGACCTGAGGAAGAAGAAGACTCGGAGAAAAAAGGTGAGAAATGAGGAGGCTTGGGGCCCCCTTTATAGACTCCAGGGGGTGGTTATGGTAGTTATGCGGCTATCCGCACACCATAACCACCCAAAATTAATATTTTTCCTATAGTTTAGGGTGTGTAATTATGATAATTAATCCCGTTATTTACACCGTAAATAAATTATTAAATTATTAATAAAATTCCCCCCACTAACCCGACGGTTAGTGGGTCGTTACATGCGAATCGGGCGGCGGGGAACGACCCCAAATGATCCGACGACTTGCGTGATTGCATGCCCCCGGCGTGCGCATGTTGGGACGCGCGCTTGCGCGCATGCTTTATGCTGCGCGCACGTGTGCTCCGGGTTGCTCGCAAGCCGGGTTGCGCGCAAGCCGACTTGCGTGTACGTGCGCACCAGATTGCTTATGTGTGCGTACTTGGGCGCGTCGCATGGTTTTGGTTTTACTGTGCGACGTGCCTTTATGTGCGCGATGGGGGCGAAAAATTTTTGATTTGAAAACTTTTTATCTAAGACTACTCTTAAGTTCTCATGTCAGGGTTCGAAGCGTACTGCGAGACCAATACGTCTGCGTTCTTCCCTTACCGATGATCAGGTTGCGATTTGGAGGAGAATGTTCGGTCTGCCTGTCGACCTTGAAGTGAAGATACCGCGTGTCGAAGAGAGGGTCCAAAATCCTTCTCGTAGTTGGTTGACGATCTGCGAGACTACTTTGAGATCAGGTTTCCGATTCCCCCCATGCAAGGAAGTGATCAAGATTCTGAAATTTTGAGGCGTGCCGATTTCCCAGTTTACTCCCTTAGGGGTAGTGTGCCTCTTGGGTTTGGTTGTCTTCTTTCATGAAGATGGCGGAAAACTCTCTTTGAACTGCTTCCGAGATTGGTGCGACATTCGCTCTGATGGTGGTGAGCGTGTGGAAATTCTTAGCAACGAGAGCTGTCTTGATTTTGAGACTTGGACGGACCGCCGTCATGAAAATACTTTATTTGGCTATGTCAAGAACTCTGGGGGCTTGCCGGAGCTATGAAATGTATTGCCTGATCGTTGCCGCCGCCAAAAGGAGAGAGAGCGGGAGTTTTACTCAGTGTTAGGATTTTCAAAACCCCGTGAGTTGGCGAACCAGCTGTTCAACATTTTCTCGTTTGTGGAAGAGAAACGTTTGTTGCGGTGCGACATTTCTTCGGATTCTGGGCGGATTACCGAGACATCTTCGGATTGCGATCGGAAGAGGAAGGTCACTGCAGTCTCTTGTGGTTGCGATGGTACGGTGCTTTGTTCAGTTTCTCAGGACAAGGCCACTTCTTCTGATGGTCAAGAGGGGTCTACTCCCGAGGTACAGGTGCTCGGATGTTCTGCGCCCCCGGCTCCCCCTGTAGAGTCTGCTGTCCCGAGATTGTCTTCTTCTTTGAAGGCGATGAATGAAGTGGTAAGCAAGCTTTGATTATTTTCGGCTCTTCTTCGTTGTTGCATCGTACTAATTTTTTTTCCGTCCTTTTTTCTTGTAGATCGAGGCTCAAGCTCAAATTGTTGTTACTTGGAATGATCATTACGTGAGCTTGAAGGATGGGTTCTTGCTCTTCAGGAGAAGTTTCGGACGGCAGCGAGCTCACATGCTACTTTGAGGGATGATCATGATCGGCACATTTCTCGATTTCGCCGGATTGGATCGGAGCTGAAGGCGGAATTGAAAGAGACTCGAGTGTCTTTGGGGGTGGAAAAATCTCTGGTGGAAAGAACTGCACAAATGCTGAAGCGTGCCCAAGAAGAGACTTTTCGTTTAGAGACAGTGCTTCTTGCGGCGAAGGCCCAAGTGGAGACGTTATCTTCGGATAGCCGTGTGTCAGAGTTGAAGGTTGTCAGACTTGCGGAGTACTTGGAGTCTCTGGGTTATATGCGGGATCGTTGTTTGATTAGCGAGGAGGTTCGTGATGAGATCTGGAGCAAGGAGGTGGAGCCTCAGATGGAGGACGTTCAGGAGCTGGCGCTTAGGCGTGGAGTTTCGAAGCATTTTTGTCTTGTTGGCAGGAGCTTGGGATGCGACATATCCGGCTTTAGTTTTGACGATATCTCAGGCGATGAGGGTTCCGATGTTGACGCGACTGATGTGTAGCGACGTTATATTCATGTATTAGTGTGTTTGCACTCTTTCTTTTTCTAGTTTGATGTCTTGTATGTTGCCTTTTGTATTTGGCGGTTCTCATTGGCGTGTTTGTGCATATACTTGTATGTTGTTGTGATGATTGCGTTCTCTTTCTTCTTTTTGCCCGAGTGCTGTTTGACTCACGGTGTTGCTCTGCGCGGGTTATACTTGCGTTTTAGTTGTTATGTGTCTGGTTTGTGACCTAGTTTGCACGAGGATCGCTCGCAACTTAGTTTGCACGAGAATCGATTGCGGCTTTGTTTGCACGAGAATCGCTCGCGGCTTAGTCGTGAGGGAGGCAGACCCTGACGATGTCGTGGCGTAGAAAGGCAGGTTCGGTGAATAGCTTTTGATTCAAACCGCATGCGCAGTCTTACCGATTTTGCACGAGGATCGCTCGTGGCTTAGTCGTGAGCGGGCAGACCCTGACGATGTCGTGCCGTATAAAGGCAAGTTCGATGAATAGCTTTTATATTCAAACCGCGTGCGCAGTCTTACCGGTTTTGCACGATGATCACTCGCGACTTTAATTTGCACGAGGATCACTCGCGGCTTTAATTTGCACGAGAATCACTCGCGGCTTTAATTTGCACGAGGATCACTCGCGGCTTTAATTTGCACGATGATCACTCGCGACTTTAATTTGCACGAGGATCACTCGCAGCTTAAATTTGCATGATGATCACTCGCGGATTAAATTTGTACGAGAATCACTCGCGGCTTTAGTTTGAAATTAATGGGACTCTGCTGAAAGAAACACAATTTCATATAGAAAATAGTTTACACAAGTTTCGACTTGCGGTTTCTACAATAGTTAGTCGGGGAACAACAATTGAGTGGAAAATTGTGAGTAAAAGGTTATGATTTAGGGGAAAAAACAGTGGGAGCGAGTTTGGAAGACATCCAAAAGTGATTGTTGGAGTATCGCGGTGTGATCAGAGTCTGCTTGGATGGCAAGAAATTGCACATCATAGGTTGCTTGCTCGTGCTCTTTTCCCAGAGTGACGGGGAGAATGATGGTGCCTATGACTGGTACCGAAGTGCCCCCCCCCCCCTCGGATGCGTGCGTTGGCAGATTCCAGCTTGAGGCGGCCAACAGTTAGTTCAAGCTGAAATAGTGTTGATAGAAACAATACGTTCACTGTAATCCCTTCGTCCACCAAGACTTGGTTTAGCTTGGTTGGCGGTTTGTCGATGCCGATGGTTATGCTTCTCGTGTTCTGAATAAAATGTTGCTTCTCTTTTGATAGGAATTGATTGACTGCCCTCAGGCTGGCGAGTCGCTGAATTTCTTCCTTCAGTTGATTGCATTCGTCAGTGTTGTGGCCTGACCCCTGATGGTATTGGCAGTATTTTGATGAATTTCCTCGACCTCGGGCGATCGAACTGGGCTTATGCAGTCTTGGGTGATTGCGAATTGCTGGGTATCTCGTCTTGAGGAGCATTCAGTGGCGTTAATTCTTGACGTCGGTGTGCCTCCTTTATTTGGCATGTACTCATGCGTCGGTCGCAGTTCTTTTTAGGCTCTTGCTGTGGTTTGCTTTCTTGTTTCCTCTTCCGTGGTCTGGGATCCGTCGTGTTCCTGATGTCTCCATCGTATTGTGGATCACCAAGGTAGCGATCATGTGTGTCTCGGGTTAGCGTTGCCGGAGTGGGGGAGCTACTGGAGCTTAAGAACAACTTTTTTATGTCGTATTCTTTGTACGGGGGCTACTTGGTTGTGGCGGAGAGGTCTCCTGGTGGCGGTGAGTCAGCTTGCACGAATGGAGGTGTGGAGGAAGGCTTTACTTCTGGACAGATGGCGAGCATCATGGCTTGGAGTTTGTTGATTTGTGTGGCGTGTTTGGCGAATATGCCTTCGAGCTTGCCAGCGGCTACTACTTGGTCAATCTTATATGTGCGGGAGGGGGTTGATTCAATGCGCCCCTCGGGGACCAGCCCTTCCATGGTTCGGGCGTTTCTTCTTGTCATTGTCTTTAATCTCGAGTATCGTTGTGCGGTGGGTACAGTCTTCAAAACTTTAGAAGATGTTGGGAACTCGTTTCTCATAGACGGCGCCAAACTGTTGCTGTCTAACTCGACGTCCCAGCCGTACCGAAATAACCTGGACCTCCTTAGCTCTCGGAACGGTCGAGCGCGCACACAGTCAATGAAGTAGATCGATCGTACACACGAAGTTTTAACGTGGAAAAACCCCTCAACCGGGTAAAAACCACGTGACCGGATCTGTGTCGGTCAAAGTCCACTATTTCCTGCATGTTACAACTTGTTTGTGGAATCGAGGGTGACATGCCACCTCTCGTTATAATTTTGGGGTGAGAGAACACTTAGTTCACGGCGGACGGCAGGCCGTCACGCCGAGAGTTTGTTACAAATTGGACCTTGTGACGGTGAGCTTCGCTGAGCGTCCCGCTGATTCTAAACGTGGGAGCGGAGCACTTGAACTTGAGGTTGCGGAGGTCACTTGGAAACTGAGAGATTCGGCTTCGTCGCGTGGCTTGAATGTGGCTCGAACATGGCTCGGGTGCGGCTTGAGTGCGGCTCGGGTGCTGCTCGTAGGAGGAATTTGGCAGAACTTCGACCTGAGGAAGAAGAAGACTCGGAGAAAAATGGTGAGAAATGAGGAGACTTGAGGCTCCTTTTATGGACTTCAGGGGATGGTTATGGTGGTATGCGGCTATCCGCACACCATAACCACCCGAAATTAATATTTTTCTTATAGTTAGAGGTGCGTATTTATGATAATTAATCCTGTTATTTGCACTCTAAATAAATTATTAAATTCTTAATAAAATTCTCTCACTAACCCGACGGTTAGTGGGTGGTTACACGCGAATCGGGCGGCGGGGAATGACCCCAAATGATCGGACGGCGGGGGTGGACCTCCACGGGCTGCCGGCGAACTAGCCGCCGAATTCGTCGGCGAGGGGAGGACTGCCGGCGGCGGCCGAGGGGGGCATCCGGCTCGACCACCCCCTCGGTCGCGGCCGTCGGCCGAGGGAGAGCGGCCCGCGCGGCCGCTCTCTCGGTCGCGGCCATCGACCGAGGGAGAGCGGCCCGCGCGGCCGCTCTCTCGGTCGCGGCCGGCGGCGGAGGAAGAGCGGCCCGTGCGGCCGGCAACTGAGGGAGAGCGCCCCGTGCGGCCGCTCGCCAGGCCGTGGCCGGCGGCCGAGGGGGAGCGGCTGCCGGGGCCGCCCCCTCGACCGTGCGCCGGCGGCCGAGGGGGAGCATTCGGCACGGCGAGAGGAGGGGGGCGGCCGGCGGCCGGGGATGAGGCCGACCGCCCGATGTTGGCGAGGCGGCGTCCGTGGCGTTTCGTTCATTACACGTGTTGGGATCGGTGCGCGGGGGGATCAGGCGCGGTGATCGCGCGTGCGGTCAAACTCATGATCCCACTACTTTTGTGCGGAGATCATGGCGGGTGTCGCTATGTGCACCCCAACTCTTTTTAAAAGGGATCTCATCCCCATCAAAATCCTAGAACTATTTTTTTCCTTTCTTACCCGATTTTAAAGAAATTAAGGCTTCGTTTGGCACAGCGGTTGGGATCGCAAATGCATGGATTAAATCGTCATTCGTTAGGGATCACCCAAAAAACTTTCTTCCTTTGAACATAAAAGTGAATGAAGTTTTTTAGGTGGGCATTAACGAATGACAGTTTAACCCCCCATGTTTACGACCACCATCACCGTGCCAAACTGAGCTTAAGTCTCCAGCCCAAGTCTCTGTTTGGCGAAGTGTTTTTGCTCAAACGAGTTTGGACAAAAAATATCACCGTCATAAAATATATGTTTAGCAAGACAACCGTTATAACCACCTTCAAGAAAAGAAAACTAGTTTTGAACATAAAACCGAATGAAGCTCCATAAGTGAGGCCGGGCGGTGCGGTCTCAAACTGAGCCTAAAAATAGACAAGAAGAGCCTAGGAAATGTAAAATACTACACACCCATCATGTTCAACATCGAGTAATTATTATGTTGTAAACAGAAGGGCAATATTAACTTGGATAATTCTATAAGTACCTAAAAAATACTTAAATATCACAAAAAATGGGGTTCACATCCCTATTTTTATAACAAAAACACCTTACTACGGATTAATGGAAGTAAAAAAGTGTCAAAATTTTTATTTATCCTTATTTTATTGTGTGGGGCTCGTTTTTTGCGGTTTTTAGTGGATTTTAGGTGTGTAGTTCCGTCCTATTAACTTAGTTGAAATGAAATGAGCGGCGATTTGATGGTTGATTTTATTAAATTTTTATAACTAGTTGTTCAATTGTGGATAATCGTTAGTCAATTTTTATTTAATGTAATTTATTAGGTTGAATTTATTTATGTTAGGAGATAGTTATTGTCTTAGTTTTATCGAAATAAATAGTATTTACTTATGGATAATTGTAGATTATATATTGTCTAATGTAATCAATTGAAGGATCATGAATGAAAACTAATTGATGTCTGTTGATTTCATCTCACTTGTTGTGACATGACTCAAATAATAAGCAAATCTCAACTTACATCACGGATAAAAAACACAATAATGAATCGAGGCTAAGGCTCCAATATCAACAAGGGTTAAATTGTCATTTGTTAACGTCCACCTAAGGAACTTCATCCACTTTTATGTTCAAATGGATGATGTTTGTTAGGTGATCATTAACGAATGACGTTATAACTCATGCGTTTACGACCGCCACCATCATGCCAAAGGGAACCTAAATCTATTTTTCCTTTTTTTTTGTGTATGATTTTGATATGAGGACAGATACCTTACTTTTATAAATTATTAATGAAAATGCTTAGAACCTATTTTTAAAAATTCACTGCATTTGATCCACATAAAAAAAAACTAAAATGGTTAAAAGAAATTTAGGTATTTCATGCTAGGATGGATTGGATATCTACATATATTCTTTTGTAAGAAGGGAACACCTAAAAACTAGTGAATCCGTTCATGAACACAATGATTGCGATCAGCGTCCACCATAATACGCATCTCAGGGAGGAGGTCCTCATGCATATACGAGAAGTTTCCCTTAGTAATCACCAAATTTATTGGGAGTGGTTCCCATCCGAGTCGGTAAAAACCACCGGGCACGCTAGGTGTGGCTCGTGATTCTACCTCCGCGCGCACAAGGAAATTAAATGGGAGAATTTCTGCGATTATTAAAATATGGCAGAAAAGTTGCAACCTCGGAAAAATAGGTTGCAATATCGCGAGTTCTGTCTTACCATTCAGAATTTCTGATTTGAATGGATTTTTTGGCATTATTCTATTCCTCCACTGCTCTCTCTTTAAGACAGGGAAAAAATTAATGTTTGGTAGTTGAGGGTCTCTCTCTTGACTGGCAGATCAAAATTGCAAAGAATATAAAAAGAAGGTTGCGTAAAAGTTTTTTTTCGCTCAGCCCCTTTGCTCCTGCGATTTCTTGGAGACACAAGAAGCTGTCGGCCATTCCTCTTCGGGTTTTGCCGGAGTATTTTGGAGCCGCTGCCTCTGTTGACGTTTGCTGAAGACGCCGCCACCGCTGTTTTGTGAAGAAAACGCCGCCGTTGTCTTTGGAGAGACGCCGCCGCCGCTGTCGTGTAAAGCCGCCGCGGCTGTTTTGTGGAGGAAGACGCCGCCGCCGTCGTCGTGAGACGCCGCCGCCGCCGTCGTGAGAAGACGCCATCGCCGCTGTCCAGAATTTGTTGCCGGCCGGTTTTGTTGTCGGACTCGTTCGTGGCTTGGAGGTTGAAGACGAAGTTGGAAGGGGCTTTGTTTAGCCGTCCTCCTTCGTGGTTTGGTGAACGTCATTCTTGACGTTGGGACGGATTGTTCAATCCGTCCGGGTAACGACTCCTCAACTTGTTCTCGTATTTCTCTTTTGTCAAACTAGTGATTGTGTGTTTGGAAGAGAAGTGGTGTAGATCCTTTGTGGATCGTGTTCGTGGTGGAGGAGTGGAGATCCTGTGTGGATCGGTGGAGGGAAAGCCTGTATTCCGTGCGTGTGTTTTTCACACATTTTAGTGGAGGCTTTCCGGGTTGGACTCCGATCGTCCCGTGGTTTTTCGCCCAAGTTGGGTTTTCCACATAAAAATTCTCTGTGTGCTTTATTATTTTCTGCATTATTTCTGTGGCATTGCGCTTGCTCGAATTGCAACAGGTGTCCTGGTCGGGAGTGCATGCTCTCATTCCCAACAAGTGGTATCAGAGCGAGGTTCGTTCAGTGACAGAGCCGTTTCAGTGACAGGACAGTTACCGGGCTGACCTATTGGGGTTTCAGGACGAGTCGATCGGGATCTCGGGTGTGCAATTGGGAGTGGTAGTTTACGACCATTGGCCCGCTGGCTACTCTCTCCAGTTGTATACTGTGAGATAGTCGACTCAGAGATCAGTGATCGGTCCGGCCAGTTGGCAGAGCAGGATGGAGTCGACATCAGGTTCAGAGCAGATGATAAAGTTGAATGGTGCCAACTATCACCAGTGGCACCTACTGATGGAGGATTTAATATACGTGAAGGGCTGGCATGCTCCTATCTTTGAGGAAATGCCTAAAGATTCGGATCCGGCTAAATGGAAGGTGGAAAATCGGAAGTTATGTGGGTTTATCAGACGGTTCGTGGAGCCGAACGTCTACAACCATGTGGCTAGCATCAATGATGCAAAGGATCTGTGGAAGACTCTCGAGACCTTGTATGCCAAGAGCACGGGCATCAACAAGCTGTATTTACTGAAGAAGCTTGGAGAGTTCAGATACCGAGAGGGCTCACCCATTTTGGATCATGTCAACGAGTTCCAGGGAATTATAGATCGCCTGACTGCTATGAAGGTGACTTTTGAAGATGAGGTGAACGCATTGTGGCTACTCAAGTCACTTCCAGACTCGTGGGAGATGGTCAGAGTTTCTCTGATCAATTCCTCCCCCCAGGGGATTGTTTCCATGGAGATCGCCAAGAACGGGATCTTGAATGAGGAGGTGAGACGAAAGTCTCAAGGGACTTCGGGCTGTTCTTCACGAGCCGACGTTCTCTTTACTGAGTCCAGGGGAGAGGAAGGAGTAAAAGCCGAGGAAGGAAGGAGGACAGGAGTCAGAGTAGGGGCAAGTCGAAGACACGTTATCAGAACGTGGAATGCCACTACTGCCACAAGAAGGGTCACATCAAGAAGTTTTGTTATACTTTGAAGAACGATCAGAAGAAGAAGGGGATTGCCACTGAGGGAAAGGATGAGGGTCACACGGCAGCTACTGTTTCGACTGAGGAGGACGACGTCATTATTGTTGGCGACGACGTCACAGCTGCACTTTCGTGTGACGACCGGTGCTGGATCGTTGACTCTGGAGCTTCTGCGCATGTCTCCCACAACAGGGAGTTATTTGCCACTTACACCACTCATGACTGTGGGGTGTTGAGGATGGGCAATGGAGATACGTCCAAGGTACTTGGGCGTGGAGACATGCATTTGAAGACGAGCACTGGAGCCCTACTTATTCTGAGGGATGTTAGACACGTGCCCGACATTCGCTTCAATTTGATATCCGTTGGCAGGCTTGGAGACGAAGGACACCTGAGTGTCTTTGGAGGAGACTTCTGGAAGCTGATCAGGGGATCACTTGTGATGGCCAGAGGTTACAGAGACTCTGGTTTGTACTACATGGAGGGGAGGCCTGAAGCTGCTCAGGCCAACTCCGTTAGGGATGAGGCATCCACCTCCTTATGGCACAGGAGGCTGGCACACATTAGCCAAAAGGGGTTGGGATGCCTGGCGAAGAAGAAGCTGATTTGTGATACGTCTGATGTTCACTTGGAGAGGTGTGACCACTGCATGGCTGGGAAGCAGAACAGAGTTTCATTCCACAGCCACACGTCCACCAGGAGAACGGAGCCTTTGGAGCTAGTTCATACTGATGTGTGCGGACCACTGAAGGTCCAGACTAGAGGAGGAGCATCATACTTCGTCACTTTCATTGACGACCATTCGAGGAAGCTTTGGGTCTATGTCATCAAGACCAAAGATCAGGTACTCGATACTTTCAGGAGATTCCACGCTGAGGTGGAGAGACAGTCTGGGAAGAAGCTAAGGTGTATCAGGTCTGACAACGGGGGAGAGTACATTGGTCCCTTTGACGAGTACTGCAGGGACCATGGCATCAGACATGAGAAGACCCCGCCGAAGACGCCGCAGCTGAATGGCGTAGCTGAGAAGATGAATCGGACACTGATGGAGAGGATTCGATGCATGCTATCTGAGTCGAAGCTGCCAGGGATGTTCTGGGGCGAGGCTCTTCTCACTGCAGCGCATGTCATCAACCTCTCGCCGAGTTCAGCTTTGCAGGAGGATGTCCCTGATAGGGTCTGGTATGGGAAAGATCCCTCTTATAGTCACTTGCGGGTATTTGGCTGCAAAGCCTTTGTGCACGTCCCTAGGGACGAGAGATCGAAACTGGATTCGAAGACCCGACAGTGTATTTTCTTGGGGTACGGCTACAGTGGAGAGTTTGGGTACAGGTTCTTTGATCCAGTTGAGAAGAAGCTTGTACGTAGCCGTGATGCTGTGTTCAGTGAGGATCAGACTGTTGGTGATCCTGAGGGGACTGTTGAGTTGGAGGTTGACTCTCGCACTGCTGCAGAGTCACCTATGGTTGGAGCTGACGATGCTGAGGAGACTGCTGAGCCTGAGCCAGCGCAGGGTACTGATACCCTTTCGGATCATGATATCACCACTGATGGTGATCCAGGAGTCGCTGAGGACATTATTGATGATGTACCTGCACCGACCCCTGAGCCTGTTCTACGGAGGTCAGATCGGGTCAGGCACCCGCCCGCTAGATATTCTACATCAGAGTTCATATTGTTGACTGATGCGGGGGAGCCTGAGAGTTATGATGAGGCTGTGGAGAGTACCGAGAAGCGTCAGTGGATGGATGCTATGCAGGATGAGATGCAATCGCTGCAGAAGAACCACACTTATGACCTGATGAGATTGCCTAAGGGCAAGAAGGCCTTGAAGAATCGATGGATCTTCAGGGTGAAGCAGGGAGATTCCTCCACACCTCCCAGATACAAGGTCAGGCTGGTAGTGAAGGGTTTTGGACAGCGACAGGGTGTTGACTTCGATGAGATCTTCTCTCCTGTGGTGAAGATGTCGTCTATTCGTGTTGTTCTTGGACTTACTGCGAGACTAGATTTGGAGGTTGAGCAGATGGACGTCAAGACCGCCTTTCTGCATGGCGATCTTGACGAGGAGCTTTACATGGAGCAGCCTGAGGGTTTCAGTGTCAAAGGGAAGGAAGGTCTGGTGTGCCGCTTGCAGAAGAGTTTATATGGCCTGAAGCAGGCCCCGCGGCAATGGTATAGGAAGTTTGACTCTTTCATGGGGGAGATCGACTTCAGGAGGACCACCCTTGACCACTGCGTGTTTGTCAAGCAGTATGCTCCAAAGGACTTTATCATTTTGCTTCTGTACGTGGACGATATGTTGATCGTCGGGAGGAACACTGCACGCATTGCTGAGTTGAAGCGGCAGTTGAGTTCCACCTTTGAGATGAAGGATCTGGGCGCTGCGAGGACAATTCTGGGTATGCACATTCACAGAGATAGGGGAGCCAGACTCCTTTGGTTATCACAGGAGCGGTACATCCGCAAGGTGTTGCAGAGATTTGATATGGATCAGGCGAAGAAGGTGAGCGTGCCGCTTGCAGCTCACTTCAGGCTTACCGCTGATCAGTGCCCCAGCACACCCGAGGACATTGAGGCTATGCAGAAGATTCCTTATGCATCTGCAGTTGGGAGCCTCATGTATGCGATGGTGTGTACACATCCAGACATTGCGCACGCCGTTGGGACCATTAGTAGATTTCTCTCCAATCCTGGGGGAGAACACTGGAGCGCAGTGAAGTGGATATTGAGATACCTGCAAGGGACGTCAGAATTGACTTTGAGATTTGGAGACAGTGAGCCAGAGCTATTGGGCTACACTGATGCTGATATGGCTGGAGATGTAGACTTCAGGAGGTCGACGTCCGGTTGCATGATTATGTTTGCAGGGGGGGGCTGTCTCGTGGGCGTCGAGACTACAGAAGTGCGTTGCACTGTCTACCACGGAGGCTGAGTTCATTGCGGTTACTGAGGCTGGGAAGGAGTTGCTTTGGATTAAGAGGTTCATCAAAGAACTTGGATTCACTCAGGACCGATACACACTCCTGTGTGACAGTCAGAGCGCTATTCACCTGGGGAAGAACCCCACATTTCACTCGAGGTCGAAGCACATCGATACTCGGTATCATTGGATACGAGATGTCCTAGAACAGAAGGAGCTTGATCTTCAGAAGGTGCACACTGATGATAACAGGGCAGACATGCTGACCAAGGTCGTGCCAAGGGGGAAGTTCGAGCATTGCGTTAGAATCGCCGGGATGGCGGTTTCTTCCGCCTCGATGTGAAGGGGGAGAATTATTGGGAGTGGTTCCCATCCGAGTCGGTAAAAATCACCGGGCACGCTAGGTGCGGCTCGTGATTCTACCTCCGCGCGCACAAGGAAATTAAATGGGAGAATTTCTGCGATTATTAAAATATGGCAGAAAAGTTGCAACCTCGGAAAAATAGGTTGCAATATCGCGAGTTCTGTCTTACCATTCAGAATTTCTGATTTGAATGGATTTTTTGGCATTATTCTATTCCTCCACTGCTCTCTCTTTAAGACAGGGAAAAAATTAATGTTTGGTAGTTGAGGGTCTCTCTCTTGACTGGCAGATCAAAATTGCAAAGAATATAAAAAGAAGGTTGCGTAAAAGTTTTTTTTCGCTCAGCCCCTTTGCTCCTGCGATTTCTTGGAGACACAAGAAGCTGTCGGCCATTCCTCTTCGGGTTTTGCCGGAGTATTTTGGAGCCGCTGCCTCTGTTGACGTTTGCTGAAGACGCCGCCACCGCTGTTTTGTGAAGAAAACGCCGCCGTCGTCTTTGGAGAGACGCCGCCGCCGCTGTCGTGTAAAGCCGCCGCGGCTGTTTTGTGGAGGAAGACGCCGCCGCCGTCGTCGTGAGACGCCGCCGCCGCCGTCGTGAGAAGACGCCATCGCCGTTGTCCAGAATTTGTTGCCGGCCGGTTTTGTTGCCGGACTCGTTCGTGGCTTGGAGGTTGAAGACGAAGTTGGAAGGGGCTTTGTTTAGCCGTCCTCCTTCGTGGTTTGGTGAACGTCATTCTTGACGTTGGGACGGATTGTTCAATCCGTCCGGGTAACGACTCCTCAACTTGTTCTCGTATTTCTCTTTTGTCAAACTAGTGATTGTGTGTTTGGAAGAGAAGTGATGTAGATCCTTTGTGGATCGTGTTCGTGGTGGAGGAGTGGAGATCCTGTGTGGATCGGTGGAGGGAAAGCCTGTATTCCGTGCGTGTGTTTTTCACACATTTTAGTGGAGGCTTTCCGGGTTGGACTCCGATCGTCCCGTGGTTTTTCGCCCAAGTTGGGTTTTCCACGTAAAAATTCTTTGTGTGCTTTATTATTTTTTGCACTATTTCTGTGGCATTGCGCTTGCTCGAATTGCAACAGGTGTCCTGGTCGGGAGTGCATGCTCTCATTCCCAACAAAATTAACATAGCAATCTGACACGCTATTGACAACCCGATAACCATTCTCGACGGTACAATGACGAAGTCCGGAAATCAACTCTCTAATGTCCCGAACTTGTCCCCTTCTATTGTCAGAACTCAGAACAGATAGAAGAATCATTGATTCACTGGATAACCGCACTGCGTCGCCATTGACAACAATGTGCCGGAACCTAAGAACAAAGAAAGCTTGACAAAGGCCTTCCCACACAACACGGAGATCAATAGTAGGAACGGATAAACAACTAATGCCACCAGTCAACCGGACAAGACACTAAATAATCCCGAATAACCCACCAGGCACCGGATTGGATATACTTTAAGGAACTGAGATTTACATCTAGAGAATATTGGCAAATTTGCATACAAGAGTATAATTACTAAATAACTGATAGAACTCTATTGAAATTACTTTAGAACGGAAACAGGAATTCGATGATTTATAGATCATATTCATGTTACACACGAGATTGTATAAAATTAGGTATGAAAGTATCAGGGATAAGACAAGAGTAGCACAAATTGCAGAGAAGATGCGAGAAGCTCGTTTAAGATGGTTTGGACACGTACAAAGGAGATCATTAGAGGCACCTGTTAGGCATTGTGAGAGTCTAGTCACTAGGCATGTTAAACGAGGGAGGGGTAGACCAATAAAGACTTGAAATGAAACTGTAAGGAAAGACATGATGTACTTAGGCATTAGTGAGATTATGACAAAAGATAGGGCACAATGGCGACAAAGAATCCATATAACCGACCCCACTATAGTGAGATAAAGGCCTGAATGTTGTTGTTGTTGTATGAATGTTACATAGCATGTTATTTCTAACCCCACGTTATAGTTTTTTGCGTGTTCTTATTGATGATCAAATATTCAGATTGCCAATAACTTTACTCAAATCCCTGGTCATGTTTTTTTCATCACTTCACGGGCAAACTCATTGTGGTTTCATGCATGCCTAGGTTGATGGGTGTGATAATAATCGTCCAAAATCATAACAAAAATCCTAAAAATGCATTTTGTTTTCAAGTGTTGTTGTATTCACTATTTAAAGATGAGATCAACTCACAATATCATCTGCAAATATGTTCTAATTAAGTGAGCACAATGTAGATTGTAGAAACATCAAAAGTGGAAAAATAGCAGATACATTCATACAACAACATTCAAGCCTTTATCCCACTATAGTGGGGTCGGCTATATGGATCATTTGTCATCATTGTGCCCTATCTTTTGTCATAATCTCACCAATGCCCAAGTACATATTGTTGAAGGCTCCGCTCAAGATAGTCCACTAAGGCTCATCAAATGTGGAATGACCTTATATAGTATCTCCAGCGTAGAGCCGTTACACCCTAGTGACACGAAACTCATTGGGTCGTTCCGAGTCAGTCCAGACACGCGCGGACATATACACCAAATATCCTAACACATTAGAAAAAAAAATCTAAACACGAATTCTTTTGATTTCATAATTTTTCACTAATGTCTAAGCATTCATTTGGCACGGTGGTGGTGGTTATGAACATGAGGGTTAAATTGTCATTCATTAACGCTCACCTAAGAAACTTCATCCACTTTTATGTTGAAACGGATGATGTTTGTTAGTTGATCCTTAACGAATGACAGTTTAACTGTAGAAGGGCGACGCGAACCCAATAATCCGTTCTGAGTCGGACTCGACACGAGCGGACATTAAATTAATATATCTAACATTAACCGGCCATGTGTTTACGATTGCCGTCACCGTGCCAAACGAAGCATAACTGGTATCAAAGACCACTGTGGGTTATTAATGCTATTTGCTGAGGCTATATGAACAAAAATGAGTTGATTGGGGCCTAATCATGGATCAAGAGCATGTAAATTTAATTAGTTGGAGAAGATAACAAATACTTTACTATGGACTTCCATCCATTTCTATGCCAGAACACCAAACATAAGGACATAGGTCAAAATGAACCATTATTAGAGTGGAAAAATAAACAAAAGCTACCGAAAATAGGATCGATGGTGAGAGAGCACAAAATAAAAGCACGATCGACGGCCCACCTTTGCCCCGCACCGCGCACGGGTAGTACACGAAAAAAAATTCCGAATATGCATGCGCCTCTCCTTGTGCTCTTCTGCTTTAATCCTTTCTCGTTTCTAGACAACCTTCACGGTTCGCGGGAATCTTAATCCCCAAAGGCTGAAGCCTCGTGCTATGCACGTGCCTATCGTCACAAAATAACTAAAGATAATTGTTATGGGCAAATCGATTTTGAATAGGAGCAAACCAAGTTTCAAATTAAAAAATATTAAATACCTATTAAATATCCTATCCTAGAATTGATTGGGGCAAACTAATTCCCGCATCCCCGTTTCTCCCATATCTGCCTGCATCAAATCCCCCAAACCCTAATCCGCGCTTGGAAAGCTTCGCCCGTTGGCAAACCATGCTCATCGTCTTCGTCCTCGTCGATAGGAGGGAGCGACGCATCAATTTCTCGTCTTCGTCCCCGTTCGTCTTTGGCTTCATCCTTCCCGGCGCTTCGTCCCGACGCACCAATTTCATGAAGTTGATGTAATTCGGAAAGCAAGAAGATTAGAATTGTTGGATTCACTAGATTATGTGGTTGTACCTGCTCATTTGGATAAGTTGATGACAATGTCTGATATGAGACTTATCACTGCTTCTTGCTACAATATCAAATTAGTACATTTCAGAATGTTTCAATCTTTCACATTCTTGTCATTGCACTCACCGCCACCGGTACTTCGAAGAACAATATTCATTGGATTTTTTTCAAAGAAATCATTTTGTGCGACTCAGTATGCGTGATGACTGCCCAACCTTCAACTATCTCGATTTGGAGGTATCATGAAGAACTTGCTGAAATGATACAAATTTAATTATATATTCTATTTGTATTTTAATTAATCAATATATTACTGCGATGCTAAGTTATGTGTACTATTGCAGGTGCCAAAATAGTTGATGTTCTAATTAACGATATTTTTCAATCAATGTGTTGTACTTAAAGGTACTATACAAAATACACATTGATATTATACTTACATATACATATATGTTTTTAATCTTTGATTATTATTATTTTGACAGATACAATAACTGAAGCAAACAATTGTCACTAAAAGAGAATTTCGACGATGAATTTGAATTTTTTGTACCACGTTAAAGTTTGTGATATTGACCATAAACTATTAGTTTATATTTTGCTAAAAAAAATTAGAAAATTTTATTTTGATTTGTCCGTAACAATTTGATTTGCACATATAAATTTTGTATTTACTCATAAAATTAGTTTGTCACTAACCAAAATAGATTTGCCCATAACAATTACCTAAATAAAATTGACTCGAGTTTCATTACCAGCCCAAACAAAATTGTTATATTCGTACAAAAAAATACAGTTCAGAATAAAGAACTACATAAAACTTATGCAATTTGCCTGTTTCTGAAAAATTTAAATTACCAGCACACTCATTATTTCATTCCAAAATAAAGACACGGGAAATTTTGGTTCTCTTCTTCTCTTATCTGAAACGGATCTGACAATTCATATGCATAAAAAAGTGTGATGCCATAGTGTTCAAAGTTTTAAGATGAGATCTTTGATTAAGATGGGGAAACTTCCCCGAGCCTTCTCTTTAATTAGGACCATGTATCCGCACAGAGCGGACACAAATCAGTTCGCCAATCATGCGGACACTGCTACAACTCTGCTTATTTACAGCCCGTGACTTGGACAATTCGTCCAATCAATACTGCCAAATTCGGCGAGAACAAGAGCAGTCCGCACCAGCGAACTAAGCAACTAACTGTACCTAGTCCCCCCAAGACCAAGTCCAACAAAAACGGCGGTTACCAATCTTAACCGCGCCATCTAATACCAAGATCGCGCCCTACTGAACAACTCCAGTCCGCCACCATGCGGATTGCTGCATCAATCCGTGCGACCTCCAGGAACCTGTCCGCGCAACTGTGCTTATACCACGATCCAACATCCAGACCGCAAGCACAGATCCGTGTCGGACACCTGCGAGCTCAAAGTGAGTCCGCAACATCACCCAGCGAACTCTGACTTACTTCGTCCGAGAAAGCACATGCGACCTGGCGACAAGCCACCCAGTCCGCAATATCCGGCTGCCTTCTTGTGAAACAGAGAACCTGCCGAACTTGGCGGCTTCCAAAGAAGTCTGTCACAAACCCGCAGATAACAATCCTATCAGCCCGGTTACATCATCAGAGAGTTTGTTGTTCCAGACCGCCAGAGAAGAACCACAGCCAATATCGGCTAGGCTATCCGCCAATGCTATCTGCCTAGTCTGCGTGGTCTCTGCGGTTTGTGCAAACTGCCCAATCAGTCTTCTCGAATTCCCCAAAACTTCTCTCTTCAACATTTTCAACACTTCCCCTTGAAGTGAGAAGTGGAAACCAGCCCGACCAACTCTCGTAACCGAATAAACGACCTCTTCAACAACGACTTGGTAAAGATATATGTCACGTTGTCCTGACTCCGAACATAGTCAACCATCAAAGATCTCTTCAACACCTTCTCCCGTATAAAGTGATGTCCGATCTCGATGTGCTTCGTCCATGCATGACAAACTGGATTATTCACCAGTTTGAAAGCACTCTCATTGTCGTCGTGAATCAGAGTAGGACATCGCACCTTCTCATGGAGGTCATCCACTAGTCGTCTAAGCCAGATGGCTTCCTGAGCAGTCAAGGCCGAGGCATTGTACTCCGCTTCGGTAGTGGAGACGGACACTGAATCCTACTTCTTGCTGCACCACGAAACTGCCACTGATCCCGTAAAGAAGACATAATCAGATGTCAACTTCCGATCATCTGTATCTCCTCCATAATCAGCATTTGTGTGGTCATGCAGACAAAATCCCGTGTCCCCCTTATACAAGAGACCCAACTCCAAGGTGGACTTGATGTACTTCAAGATACCCTTAGCCGCCACCAGATAAGGTTTCTGCAGCTCTGCCATATACCGACTCACCCGACCGGCCAACTGCGTAAGCAATATCCGGCCTAGTAATATTCAGGTGCATAAGGCTCCCCACAAGAGCCTGAAACACCAAAGGATCTGGAAGAACCCTTCCCTCATCCCGCCGAAGTTTTAAGCCAACCTCCAGAGGAGTAGAACTGCTCTTCCCATCCCCCGTGCCGAATCGCTTGACGATCCACTCTGCATAGCCCTTATAGGAAACGAGCATCTCGTTCTTCTGCCTTTCCACCTCGTGCCCAAGGAAATGGTGAAGCTCACCCAGATCCTTCATCTCGAACCGGATAGCTAGCTCAGCCCGGAGCCTAGTCATCTCTTCCTCCGAGTTCCCGGTGAAAATCATATAGTCAACGTATAACAGAACGATAACCTGAAGATCCCCCTGCATTTTAACGAACAGACTGGAATCTGAGTCTGAAGCAAAGTTGTAACACTCCGAAACTCAAAAGAGAGACGAGCGACTTTTTAAGCCAAGTCTGGGACTTGGAGCAGGTGTCACGGGTTGTGTCACGGGCGTGACACGGGCGTATCACGGGCGTGACACGGGCGTGTCACGGGCGTGTTCGGCCTCGGGTCATGTGGTCGACGTTTTGACGATCGGAGATCATCGAGTTGAGGCACACGGCCTGGGACACGGGCGTGTCCCAGGGCGTGTCACTTTGGGCAGTTTTCTGAGTCATGCACACGGGCCATGACACGGGCCCAGACAGGGGCGTGTCACATGAGACACGGGCATGTCGGGTGTCGTGTCGCAGGTCGTGTCCTTCTCGGGTTGGGAAAGCTGGCCGATTGCACACGGGGGGGGGGGGGGCGTGACACGGGTCTCGACACGGGCGTGTCGGAGGCCGTGTCGAATGTCATGTGCTGGTTTTCGAGTCGGTCGAGACGGCGAGTGGGTGACACGGCCAGGCACACGGCCGTGTTGCAACCCGTGTTCGGCCCAGATTTTGTATTATTGGGCTGAATCGTGGCCGTTCGTTTCCTTGGTTTGGGATCCGACGGCTCAGGGCTGTTGCTGGGATGTTATATCCGGGAATAGGGTTTAGAAACCCTCATTCCCTTTGGTTGGTTCTCTCTCTAAGAGTTAGAGAGAGGAGAGAGCTTGGAGGAAGAAGAAGCTAGATCCGGTCACCGGCGGAGCTTCGGAGCTCCAAATCACGATCCGAGTCCGGATCCACGAAGGCGAGGCCGATACGGTGCTTTCCATCCGGCTAGATCGTCATGGCGCCGAGGAAAAGCGAAAGGGTAACGATTCTCTTCTTGAGCATGTGAAGCTCTTCTTCATTTGCATGGAAAAACCCCTCTCCCGCGAGTGTGCGGCGAGATCGTGGTATTCCTTGAGGTAGATATGTGAAGTCCCCCTTGTTAGAGTCCGGAATCGTAGTACGGACATAGGCATGCTGTGTGAAGCCTACCCGGACGTGTTTTCCGGATCGGTGATGATTTGATGTGCATTTTTAGCCGGAGAAGACTCCGAGCATTTTTTATTGTTTTCGGGTTGCTATGCGGTAGAATGCATCAGGGAATCTTGGGGATTAACCCCGAGGTGCACCCGAAAATTTGGGCAGAAGCGAGGTTCTGCCATGTTGGTGGCCTGGGAGCCAGCCGGAAACATAGCGGGGCTATGTACCATGTTTGAATGCATCAGGGATCCTTGGGGATGAACCCCGAGGTGCACCCGAAAATTTGGACGGAAACACAGTTCTATCATGTCGGTGGCCTGGGAGCCAACCGGGTACATAGCGGGGCTATGTACCATGTTTTGAACGGTATTTGGGACTGGGGAAGCTTAGTCCGCGTCCAAGGCCAAATGACAACAGCGGGGTGAGCAACGGACTGGTGGACCCCTACCCGCTCCACCTGCTCGGTTAAAGCGACCTAAAGTTTTACGTGGGACTTACCGAGGTTTGGAGATCGAGTCTAGGCTACGGCTGAAAGGACTAAATGCTCACGAGGTTGCCATACTGGGGGTGGTGGCGGAGTCAAGGACCGGACGGGGTTCGGACTGGCCCACCGAGTAAGTGCCCTTAGAGCACGGGTGTACGGCCGTGTGAGCGTGCACCTATGATGTGATGCTTATTTTGCTGTGTTGCTTGTTTTGTTAACAAGTGCAGGTAAGAAGCTTTGCCGCCCCGGTTTGGGGGCGGAATCGTTATAATTTGGTCAGCATAGCTGACCGTTGCCTTTGTTTACCACCGTGCGGTGGATTGTTGCTTGCAGGTGCTGCAGAGCCGAGAGGTAATTAGCGGGCTAAAGCCCAAGTTGCTGTGTCGGGCCTCGAAGGCCAAATGTTGAGTGTTTTCCTTTTTGTACTCATGTGTGACCGGCCTGCGTGCCGTGGTATGGAAGACATTTTTATTAAGCAAACTCTTGTAAGGCTATAAAGCCGTTATTTGTATTAAACATTCCTTTGTGTTTGGTTTAGTGGACATTCATGCTAGCAGGGTTCTTAATTGTGCAACTTAATAATTGCTTCCGCTAGGTGTTGTGTAGGACATTGTGATTGGTTGAATGGTTTTAATACGTAACCAACCGGTCTATCCGCAGTATATGGCGTCGGGCCCCGGCCGGACCTACTATTATATACTATGTGACGGATGGGGGTGTTACAAATTGGTATCAGACTACTGGTTTCGGTCACGCTTAAATGAATTCGTGGACGAATTCACTTTAAGGGGTGGTGAGCACATGTATGTGCGTCATCGTTATAACATGAAAAGAACCCATGAATGTCCACTTAGGAATGAAAATACACATGTTTTGGGAACCTGAGTGTTCCTATAATTGCTTTTTGCAATTTTGTTCGGTCCCTTATTGGTGTTTTGTACGATTGTAGGTGTCTGAGAGTGGCGTGTGGCAGTCTGAATGCACACTTTCTGAGAAAAGTACTGCACCAATAAGGGACCGATAAGGGACCGAACAAAATTGCATTCAGACTGCTACGTCCTTGGAAACCATAAGAAGGGTGGTTGAAGCGGTGTTCGCTGTGACCAACGCACATCATGGGAGTAATGTGCAACCATTGGTCCCTGAGATGGCCCCAACATCGAGCGGTATGTTGGACCAAAGGGCATTTGGGGGTCATTTAGAGCAGCAGTTGAGCATGACTGTGGCGCAGGGAGCGCATTCAGTTGACGCATACTTGCAGACGTTCCTTTTGTTAAGGCGCTACCTAGGCTTTGAATGGGAAAGCGAGCAATCTAGAGTTGATAGATTTTATAACGGTCTGCGCAACGAGTTGCGTATCCTACTGCTAGGACCAAAGTTGTTGGGATTCCGAGCTTTGGTGGAATCGGCCAGAGCTTTGGAAGTGGAGTTGGGGAAAACTCACCAAGTATCAGTGTATAGGGTACCAAACCTTACAGATCCTATAGGGACTGCCTATCGAAAGACGCCGAGAAAAGAGGCTGGGTCATCTATTAACCAAACTACCCTCAATTGTTATTCTTGTGGCAAGAAAGGGCACCTCGCCAGAGAGTGTTGGGAGAGTGCTCAGAAGACAAGGAAAGTTTTGGCAGGAGCAGTCAAAGATGCTATGGCAAAGGATTCGGTGGTCAAGTTGACAACCTCAAAATCTGGGTACCGTAGGTGGTACAAGAAGGCTAGGAGGTCGGGTCTAGTCCCTTCCTCTAACACATCCAGAGCGACTACAGTCCAAACCCCGGATGCATGCTTTGTCTGTGGGAAGTCGGGGCACTATGCCCGGGATTGTTGGAGTGGACGCCCAATGTCCAAAAAGAAGTTTGGGTCAATATCTGAGGAGAAGGAAAAGGCGGTGGCATCTACCGCACCGCTGTTTACTCCGGCCCAACTGGGAATGGACATCCTTGGCCAGCAGGAGGCCATGTGGCCGATCGTCGGGAAGACAGGTATGGTTTAATTGATAGCAATTTAGCTTCTTATATCTGTTACCTTTTGCGTGTTAGCTTAGGACTGGAGGTTCTAGGCTTTATTGGGATTTTGTTTTTGGCAATCCGGCGAGAGCATTGTTCGATACGGAAGCTTCACGCTCCTTTTGTCCAAAGGATTTATATCGTGCATGGAAGAACCTTCTTCGATGGCGAAGGACAAATTGGATGCGTTGTGGCGTAATGGATGTTCAATGCACGCGAAGAGAGTTTCTGTGTAGCAAGATTACGATTTAGGGGTCAGGGATTCGACGTGCAAGCGTCGTTACTGCCACCATGGGAGGCTTTGAAGACTAAGCCTACATTGGATAGTATCTTGTGTGTATCTGAATATCCTGATGTGTTTCTCTGATGTGATCCCTGGAGTCCCTCCGTAACGAGCGATCGATTTCGAGTGAGCTGGCGCCAGGTGCCAAACCTGGGTCACGCTCTCCATATCGGTTAACGCCTAATGAGTTGGCAGAACTGAAAGTTCAACTGGAAGAGTTTCTGGAGCAAGGGCATGTGCGTCCAAGTTTGTCGTCTTGGAGCACACCGGTCCTTTTCGGGTAGGAGAAGGACGGGAGTCTGCGGCTCTGAATCGTTTATGAAGAACTGAACAAGATGATAAAAGAGAGCAAGTACATGATCCCAAGAATTGGCGATCTGTTTGATCAGTTGGGTGGGTCAACGGTGTACTTAAAGTTGGATCTTAAGTCTGGTTACTATCAGCTGAGAATCAGGGAAAGCGATATCCCAAAGACAGCGTTCAACGCAAGATATGGGCATTTCGAGTTTATGGTCATGCCGTTCGAGCTGACTAATGCGCCATCGGTGTTTATGGATCTGATGAACAGAACATTCAGGGAGTACTTAGACCATGTTGTGATCGTCTTTATTGACGATCTATTGGTGTGCTCGCAGTGCAAAGAAGATCGCTTCAAGTATCTGTGTTTGGTTTTGGAGACGCTAAGGAGGAATGAGCTATACGCAAAGTTCTCCAAAGGTGAGTTTTGGTTATCTTCAGTGGCGTTCCTTGGTCACGTAGTCAGTGGGGAAGGAGTTGCGGTGGATCCGGCGTAGATTGTTGCAATACGAGAGTGGCATGTGTTGTCTTCGGTAGCGGAAGTCCGGAGTTTGCTGGGGCTTGCCGGCTTTTACAGGCACTTCGTGGAGAACTTCTCGCGGATAGCGCTACCTCTCATGACTTTGACAAGGAAAGATCAGAGTTTTGTGTGGGCGCATGAGTGTGCGCAAGCTTTTGAAGAGCTGAAGAGTCGGTTGACCACGATGCCAGTGCTTAGTTCGCCGAGTGGGACCGAGGGCTTTGAGGTTTATTGTGACGCCTCGGGTAGTGGTTTGGGCTGCGTGCTGGTGCAGCTTGAGAGCGTGATAGCTTATGGATCGCGTCAGCTAAAAGTGCATGAATGGAATTATCCGGTCCGCGACTTGGAGTTGGCGGCCGTGATATTTGCGCTTAAGCTGTGGAGGCACTACTCGTACGACGTTAAGGTCGACATTCATACCGACCATAAGAGCCTGAAATACCTGTTGGATCAATCGGATCTGAACTTGAGGCAGCGAAGATGAATGGAGTTCCTGGGGGACTATACGTTCAATATTCATCGTGCACCCGGCAAAGGCAATGCAGTGGCAGATGCGTTGAGTCGCAGGGCTCCCACCCAAGCCAATTGGTTGTCGGTGTATGATGAGAGGCTAGATCGGGAATTGGAATCGTTAAAGATCTGTTGTGTTGACAAGCGGACTAGCGCCGAAGCGTTGTTGAACTGGACGGAAGTTCAGTATGACCTGGCTGATCGTATTTGACAGACTATGATTTGTGTAGCTGCATGAAGGAAATCATGGGTGCGGCTCGATGGGTCAAAATCCCAAATCGACGGTTCTAGGTGGGCTACCAAGGAAAGACAATCGTTTGTGCGGCCCAAGCATGGGTAAGCTATGGGTGGAGTTGTGATACGTTATATCAAGTACTCAACTCGCTTAGGAGGCACGAGATTGTGCCGACATCTGAAGAAGTGCTCTGGTGGCCAGAACTCTAGAAGGTCGTGGCACTATATGTTACAAAATGCCAGCCTTGCGCCTTAGCAAAGGCAGAGTGTCAAGTGTCGGGGGATTCTTGAATCCTTGCCTAGTTCGGAATAGAAGTTCGACTGGACTGTGTGCATGGCATGCCAAAGTCGCAGTGGGGTAACGACGCCGTTTGGGCGATCGTAGTTGTGTTGGCACTAGTGTCGCACTTCCTTCCGCGTAGGAAGGATAATTCAGTGGAGTAGCTGGTAAATGTTTATGGATAATATCGTTAGACGGCACGGTGTGCCCCGCAACATTGCGAGCAATCGAGGTTGGTGTTCTACGTCTAATGATTGGAGTTAGTTACAAAAAGTGCTGGAGACTAAGTCGTAGTTTAGTCCAGTCTCCCATCCGCGGACGGATGAGCAGACCGAGTGGGTCAACAGGACGCTGGAGGACGTGATTCGCATGTGCGTTCTGGACTTCGGGAAGCAGTGGGAAGGCCATCTGTTTTGTTAAAGTTTGTGTACAACTTTAGCTACCAAGCGAGCATACAAATGGCGCCCTTCGAGGCCCTTTTTGGTAGAAGTCGTCGCATGTCGTTGTCGAGGCTAGAAACGGATGACATGAAGTTGTACTTAAAGTAAGAGGTGGTAAACACTACCCTTTTGGTGAGAACCATATGAGAACTTTTGCTAATCGCTCAGGAGAGGCAGACTAGTGCTTTAACGCCACGTAACGGAATGTTGAGTTATCGGATGGCGTATTGGAAGTTATAGTCGTTCAAGAGTGTTTCACGAGAGCGACGCTTGGGGAAGCTGAGCCCGGTATACCTTGGACCACTAGAGAATTCTAGAGCGGTTTGGTGAGGTGGCGCAAGAGCCTTCGAACTTGATCGTGAGTAATCAAGTTTTGGTGGACGAAAGGTTGACGACTAGGGTCAAACCCGTTCATTTTGGAGACCGTGAAGTCGAGCGACTTTGTCTCAAGGAGATCAGGATAGTCGTGGTCCGGTGGGACTTTTGTGTTAGCCAGGAGCTCTTAGGAGTGAGAGCAATCTATGCTTGAAGTGTACCCGGAGTTGTTCCGCCTGGGTACCGCTGAGAGATTCTGTTTTCTCTCCTTTGGTAATTTCGTGGATGAAATTCTTTTAAGAGGGGGAGAGTTATAACACCCCGAAACTCAAAAGAGGGACGGGCGACTTTTTAAGCCAAGTCTGGGACTTGGAGCAGGTGTCACGGGTCGTGTCACGAGCGTGACACGGGCGTGTCACGGGCGTGTTCGGCCTCGAGTCATGTGGTCGACGTTTTGACGATCGGAGATCGTCGAGTTGAGGCACACGGCCTGGGACACGGGCATTTCCCAAGGCGTGTCACTTTGGGCAGTTTTCTGAGTCATGCACACGGGCCATGACACGGGCCCAGACACGGGCGTGTTACATGAGACACGGGCGTGTCGGGTGCCGTGTCGCAGGCCGTGTCCTTCTCGGGTTGGGAAAGCTGGCCGATTGCACACGGGGGGGGGGGGCGTGACACGGGTCTCGACACAGGCGTGTCACATGTGACACGGGCGTGTCGGAGGCCGTGTCGAATGCCGTGTGCTGGTTTTCGAGTCGGTCGATACGGCGAGTGGGTGACACGGCCAGGCACACGGTCGTGTTGCAACCCGTGTTCGGCCCAGATTTTGTATTATTGGGCTGAATCGTGGCCGTTCGTTTCCTTGGTTTGGGATCCGATAGCTCAGGGCTGTTGCTGGGATGTTATATCCGAGAATAGGGTTTAGAAACCCTCATTCCCTTTGGTTGGTTCTCTCTCTAAGAGTTAGAGAGAGGAGAGAGCTTGGAGGAAGAAGAAGCTAGATCCGGTCACCGGCGGAGCTTCGGAGCTCCAAATCACGATCCGAGTCCGGATCCGCGAAGGCGAGGCCGATACGGTGCTTTCCATCCGGCTAGATCGTCATGGCGCCGAGGAAAAGCGAAAGGATAACGATTCTCTTCTTGAGCATGTGAAGCTCTTCTTCCTTTGCATGGGAAAACCCCTCTCCCGCGAGTGTGCGGCGAGATCGTGGTATTCCTTGGGGTAGATATGTGAAGTCCCCCTTGTTAGAGTCCAGAATCGTAGTACGGACATAGGCATGCTATGTGAAGCCTACCCGGACGTGTTTTCCGGATCGGTGATGATTTGATGTGCATTTTTAGCCAGAGAAGACTCCGAGCATTTTTTATTATTTTCGGGTTGTTATGCGGTAGAATGCATCAGGGAATCTTGGGGATTAACCCCGAGGTGCACCCGGAAATTTGGGCGGAAGCGAGGTTCTTCCATGTTGGTGGCCTGGGAGCCAGCCGGGAACATAGCGGGGCTATGTACCATGATTGAATGCATCAGGGATCCTTGGGGATTAACCCCGAGGTGCACCCAGAAATTTGGACGGAAACGCAGTTCTGTCATGTCGGTGGCCTGGGAGCCAACCGGGTACATAGCGGGGCTATGTACCATGTTTGAACGGTATTTGGGACTGGGGAAGCTTAGTCCGCGTCAAAGGCCAAATGGCAACGACGGGGTGAGCAACGGACTGGTGGACCCCTACCCGCTCCACCTGCTCGGTTAAAGCGACCTAAAGTTTTACGTGGGACTTACCGAGGTTTGGAGATCGAGTCTAGGCTACGGCTGAAAGGACTAAATGCTCACGAGGTTGCCATCCTGGGGGTGGTGGCGGAGTCAAGGACCGGACGGGGTTCGGACTGGCCCGCCGAGTAAGTGCCCTGAGAGCACGGGGTGTACGGCCGTGTGAGCGTGCACCTATGATGTGATGCTTATTTTGCTGTGTTGCTTGTTTTGCTAACAAGTGCAGGGTAGAAGCTTTGCCACCCCGGTTTGGGGGCGGAATCGTTATAATTTGGTCAGCATAGCTGACCGTTGCCTTTGTTTACCACCGTGCGGTGGATTGTTGCTTGCAGGTGCTACAGAGCCGAGAGGTAATTAGCGGGCTAAAGCCCAAGTTGTTGTGTCGGGCCTCGAAGGCTAAATGTTGAGTGTTTTCCTTTTTGTACTCATGTGTGACCGGCCTGCGTGCCGTGGTATGGAAGACATTTTTATTAAGAAAACTCTTGTAAGGCTATAAGGCCGTTATTTGTATTAAACATTCCTTTGTGTTTGGTTTAGTGGACATTCATGCTAGCAGGGTTCTTAATTGTGCAACTTAATAATTGCTTCCGCTAGGTGTTGTGTAGGACGTTGTGATTTGTTGAATGGTTTTAATACGTAACCAACCGGTCTGTCCGCAGTATATGGCGTCGGGCCCCGGCCGGACCTACTGTTATATACTATGTGACGGATAGGGGTGTTACAAAAGTATCCGCAGAACTGGAGATATTCTGCGATCTTCTCATACCATGCCCTAGGCACTTGCTTCAGACCATAAAGGGCCTTCTTCAGCTTGCAGACATGCCCTAGATACTCCTCAGATACGTAACTCGGTGGCTACACCATGAAGATATCCTTATCAATCTCGCCATAAAGAAAAACATTCTTTGCATCGAGCTGTCATATCTTCCACCCTTGACAAGCCGTCGTGGAGACCACCACTCGTACTGAAGTCAACTTGGCCACATGACTAAATGTCTCCTCATAATCCTCCCCGAACTGTTGAGAGAACCCCCGAGCTACAAGGCGAGCCTTGTACCGCTTGATACTCCTGTCAGCCTTCTTTTTAAGCTTATACACTCACTTGCATGTCACATGAGTGATGCCTTTGACTTTGGGCACAAGAACCCAAGTCTCATTCTTCCTGAGGGAAATCATCTCCTCATTCATAGCATCCTCCAACTCCTTGACTCTAGTGACATTCTTAAAGCACGAAAGCTCGCGTTCATCCAAGGGACCTGCGAAGAAACATGAGACAAAACTCACCATGTTTCTGTCCCTATACCGAGTTGGTGGAATAATGGTCCTCTTGGACCTTCGCAGGGCTTGACCCTGATCCACCACTCCCGCTGCTTCTTCTGTGCTAGCTCTGATCCCGGGAACATCAGGAGCATCACTCCCCTGCTTCCAGATCCAGAAGCCTCCAGCCCAGAGCTAGTTGTCGTCGGAGCACCTGGCGACACATGTAACTCCACTAGAAGATCCCGAGCAACTTCTCCTTACCCTCCGTCAGACTTGCTCTCTTGTAACTCCGCAAACGAGCTATCCTGGTATGACGTAAACTCGTCAAATACCACATCCCGCGAGACAACAATCTTCCGTGTCTCTGGATCCATGCACTTCCAACCCTTCTTTCGCTCGTCATATCCAACGAACTAGCTTCCTTGCTTTCGCATCTAGCTTCGTCCTGAGCGTGTCTGGAACGTGCACATAGCAAGTCGAACCGAACACCCGAAGATGTTCCTCCTGGGCTACTCCTTGAAGACCAACTCATTAGGGGATCTTATATTGTTAGGATTGAGGGGCATCCTGTTTATGACGTATACAGCACAAGCCATTCCCTCCATCTAGAAGGCCATGGGAATGCTTTTGGCATGAAGCCAGCATTTGTAGGTCTCCGTCAAATGACAGATCTTCCGCTCTACAACTTCGTTTTGCTGTGGAATGTGAGCACAAGTAAGCTCTCTTTGGATGCCAAACTTTCTACAGAAGTTAGAGAAATCAAGTGAAGTAAACTCCCAGTCATTATCCGTTCTCAACTTCTTAATCCGAAGACCGAGACGACCTTCCACAAACTCCTTGAACTCCACAAACCTTCCAAACGCTTTTGCCTTCTCCTTCAGAAAGTATACTCATGTATACCTAGAATAGTCATCAACAAGAGCAAGCATATACCTGCTTCCGCCGAGATTGGGCGTGAGGGTAGGCCCCGTTAGATCACCGTGGATGCATTCCAATGGTGTTCTACACCTAGTCTGTGATATGTCAAATGGAAGACAATGTGCCTTTCCATACTAATAACCGGCACAGACATAACTGTTATCGTAAGAAGAAAGACAAGGCATGCTATGTACCAGACCTTTCACTGTCATAGTCTTTAGTTTGTTCATCCCTGCATGCCCCAACCTCTCGTGCCAGATAGTCGCGCTATCATTCGCCCTCATCTTGTCAACATATGAACTTGTCGTCAAAACGAACAAGTCTTTCACCCTCCTCCTAATATGAGTAACGTCAGCTTTCAAGGCTGAAATATTCTAGAGAAACCTCACTTCTGTCGGGCCAAATAGAATGTGATACCCAGCATCCATCGCATTAGTCACCGAGATGAAATTTTTCTTCATCCCGGGCACGTGATACACACTTCGCAAAGTGAGTTGCCCCTGATCACTACCCAAAGAAACTGATCCCTCCTACTCCACCGCATGCATAATATCATCAGCAATAATAATAGAGGCATTACCTTTATACTTTCGCAGAGATGAGAACTTAGACCCATCTACGGTAAGGTGATGACCGCACCCAAGATCCATAATCCAGTCCTCCTGAAAATCAATGGAGGATGTTGGGTCCGGCGTTCCTTCACTTGATCTGTGGCGCTCTGCTACTTATTTAAGAAATTAAGTAGCACCTTTTGCAACAATCCGGGCTTTTGGAACAGTTGGGTATGCGCTTGATCCTACATTTGGTATCAGAGGGAGGTCGCGAGTTCAAGACCGGGGGGGCTATTAAATCCCGATTTTTCCTTCTACTTGTGTGGGTCCGGCGGGTCAAGCAAACCCTGGACATGTGGTAACCCCATCTCTGAGCCATGTGGGCCATGTGGTAACCCCACCTCTGAGCCGACGGGTTGTGCTGGACGTTGGGGGTGGATTGTTGGGTCCGGCGTTCCTTCACTTGACCCGTGACGCTCTGCTAATTATTTAAGAAATTAAGTAGCGCCCTTTCCAACAGTCCGGGCTTTTGGAACAGTTGGGTATGCGCTTGATCCTACAGAAGAAAGTGCCTGGACACAAGTGCCATCATGAAAACACCTCCCCATTCTCCATCTTTAGATTTGGACTCAGCCTCCTTCTCTGCAACATATCCTGGCTAAAGTTTAACCATGCAATCCTTGCGGATGTGACCGAGATGGTTCCATCTATAGCATCAGGGTCCTCCCCTCTTCTTCCCGTAATCATCCTTAGGAGGCTTGCTCCTCTCCTGCTGCGATGAAGAAGATGGACCATCGCTAACAGATGTTTTATTCTTCATATCCCATCTCTTCTTCTTGCCCGAGAAGAGAACATCGTCGTCTCCCTTAGAGACCGACACTCCAGCCATCTGCTTTGTCAGGCTCTCATACGAAGCCAACAGGTTCTCCAGCTCCAGCAACGACGACTGATTGGCCTAGCCCTGAACAAAAGTTATAAAGGTCACATACTCCTTCCGTAAACTGCGGATGATGCGCCTTTTCAGCTTCGCCTCTGAGATAGGCTCTTCCGGATCTAGTGTCAATATCTCAGCGCAGATGTTCTTCATCTTCAAGAAGAAAGATTACACCGACAGGTCTTCCTGAGTGGCCTTAGCCAACTCATTCTCCAAGAATTGTAGTCGAGCTACATTCTTCTTGTTGAACGGGCTATCCAAGGCCATCCAGATCTCAGCTGCCGACTGACAATCCATGATGTGGTCGAACAACTCCAGTGAAATGACACGCTTCAAAGCGAATGCAGCCTTATCATCTGTTCGCTTCCATGCCTTCACCGCCTCAACATTGCCTCCGGTAGGACCACTTCTTGTCGGTGGTCACTATCGGTTGCCTCCGATAGTGACCACATCATCCGCAAACTGCGGATGATGTGCCTTTTCAGCTTTGCCTCTGAGATAGGCTCTTTCGGGTCTAATGTCGATATCTCAACGCAGATGTTCTTCATCTTCAAGAAGAAAGATGACACTGACAGGTCTCCTTGAGTGGCCTTAGCCAATTCATTCTCCAAGAATTGTAGCCGAGCTACATTCTTCTTGTTGAGCAGGCTATCCAAGGTCATCCAGATCTCAGCTACCGACTGACAATCCATGATGTGGTCGAACAGCTCCGGTGAAATGACGTGCTTCAAAGCGAATGCAGCCTTATCATATGTTCACTTCCATGCCTTCACCACCTCAACATTGCCTCCGGTAGTGACCACTTCTTGCCGGTTCTCCCCACCAACAACTTCCCGCAGATCCTCGCAAAGAAGGTAGCTCTCCAAGCAAGACCTTCAACGCTTAAAGTTGGTTTGCGTCAAGAGCTCAATCCCAATCTATCTTGCATAACCGACTTCTATTGCTATCAGCTGAATCACTTGAGCTTCAACGAAGGTATGACAACCTTAAATCGGTGAACTGCTACTCGAGGTCGCGGGAACACTCAACCACAACCAAAGCCAAAAAAGACAGCAACAACAGTAGCACAAGAGTTTCATATTGAAATTAACTTCTATTACAGGGCGATGTATACATTGCAAGACAGGATTTTACAATGTAAAACTGGGAATCAAAAAACAACAACAAGAAGTTAACCGCGCGGATTGATTCCAGTAACCGCGCAAGCCGTCTACTCGCCAGCTGAGTCTGTTGAGACCGCTGAAGCAGCCTAACCGCGACTAACCACGTGAACTGTTGTTATTGCAACTGCTGAGCCAGGAACAGAACCATTTGATTGATTGGATGAATTGCTCCACTTATCCGCAACTATCCGAGGAAGAGACCAAGCCGCAAGACTGCGACCTGCTGCTAACCGCTGACTGTATCCGCGAACTGTTCCACACCAATGTTCCCTCTAGTCTTCTAGTCGCCTGGTGTTAGCCGCACAACCTACACAGAACCAACTTCCTTAGTCACAACGGTTATAAAATCGTAATCTCAAAATCAAGCACGAGCTCGTTCTTACTGTTCACTTCTTATTAATGACGTGCCCATGGATCTTATTTATAGATGTGAGAAGGAGTGTCATCACCACATACACTGATAGGATAATCGCTCATCAGACCCGTAGACTAACACCATGTATCTGCATAGAACGGACACAAACAAGTTCGCTAACCCTGCGAACACTGTTATAAGTCTGCTTATTCGTAGCCCGTGACTTGGACAATCCGTCCAATCAATACTGCCGAACTCGGTGAGAACAAGAGTAGTCCGCACGAGTGACCTCGACGAACTAAGCAACTAACTGGACATAATCCCCCCAAGACCAAGTCCAACGAAAACAACGGTTACCAGTCTAAATCGTGCCACCTGATACCAAGATCGCGTCCTACTGAACAACTTCAGTACGTCACCATGCGGACTACTCCATCATTCTGCGCGACCTCCAGGAACCTGTCCACGCAACTGTGCTTATACCACGATCCAACATCCAGACCACAAGCACAGATCCATGTCGGACACCTGTGAGTTCAAAGTGAGTCCACAACATTACCCAGCAAACTCTAACTTACCTCGCCCGAGAAAGCACCTGCGACCTGGTGACAAGCCATCCAGTCCGCAATATCCGGCTGTCTTCTTGCAAAACAGAGAACTTGTCGAACTTGGCGACTTCCAAATAAGTCTGCCACAAACCCACTGATAACAATCATATCCGTCCGGTTACATCACCAAAGAGCTTGCTGGTCCAGACCACTAGAGAAGAACCGAAGCCAAAATCGGCTGCCCGGCTAGGCTATCCGCCAATGTTATTCGCCTAGTCTGTGCGGTCTCTGCGGTCTGTGCGGAATGCCCAATCAGTCTGCCCGACTTCCCCAAAACTCCCACTTCAATATTTTCAACACCAGACCTTAAAAATGTTCTGTTCATGCGGTCGTAACCGCTTGTCCGGTGAAAATAAGTCCCCCCAAATAGAGTCAAAATTTATTATAATCATGCATGCACGTGATGCTGATACTTAAAGAAGAACAATTTTTCATTAATAATATTATGTCAGTAATTTATGGTTGTATACATGATCTTACTGTTGAAATTGTTGAAGTGTGAAGTTAGGGAAGTCAAGCGGACTGGTTGTTCAGTTCGCACAGGCCACAGACCGCGCGGACTAGGCAGATTGCTTTGGTTGGTTTCCTAGTCGGACAACCGGCTTGGCTGTGGTTTCTGGCAGTCTGGACCAGCAAGCTCTCTGGTGATAATCAGGCAGATAGGATGTGTATTCGCGGTTTAGTGGCGGACTTCGTTGGAGGTCACCATGATTGGCAGGTTATCTGATTCGCTAAGGGGCAGCCAGTTTAGCGATCTGGGGCGGTTTGCCCTCAAGTCGCTAGTGCCTTCTCGGGGCGGGATGGATCAGAGTTCGCTGGTTATTATGTGGACTCTATGGAACTCGCGGGTATTAGGCTTGTGTCAAAGCTTGAGGTCTGGATGTTAGATCGTGGGGCAAGCTTTGTTGCGCGGACAGGTTGCCTGGAGGTCGAGCGGTCTGATGGAGCAGTTCATATGGGTGTTTGCGAACTGAGGTGGTTCAGAAGAGAGCGATCTTGGTATCAGGTGGAACGGTCTGATTTGGTGACCGCGGGTTTTGTGGACTTGCTATGGGAGGACAAGTCTAGCTTATTGCCTAGCTCGCCGAGCTCGCCTTGTGCGGTCTACTTGGTTAGCTCGCCTTGTTGATTCACAATCGGCGGTTTGGCGCGACTTGGCGAGCTAGTTTGTATTCGTACTTTGCGGATACAAATGTTAGTCGGCACAGGTTGATGGGCAGTTATCCTATCGGTATAGGTGGTGACGACACTCCTTCCCACACCTATAAATATGACCCCCTGACTCATCATTAAGTACCAGTGAACAGTAAGAACGAGCTCACGCTTAAACTTGCGGTTAAGGTTTTCTAACCGCTGCGACTAAGGGAGTTGTTCTGTACAGGCTGTGCGGCTAACACCAGACGGTTAAGCAACTAGCGGGAACGTTGGTGTGGAATAGTTTGCGAATACAGTAAGCTGTTTAGCAGCAAATCGCAGTTCTTGCGGCTTGGTCACTTCCTCGGAGTTGCGGATAAGTGGAGCAGTTCGCCCGACCTATCAACGGGTTATGTTCGGTCTCTCAGTTTTTGCAATAACATCAGTCCGCACGGTTAACTGCGGGTAGGCGGCTTCTGCGGTCTCGGAGGACAGGGCTGGCGAGTAGGCGACTTGTGCGGGTTCTGGAAACAGTCCGCGCGGTTTCTTGTTGTTGCAATTTTTTGTATTGTTCTCAGTTTACATTGTAATCATGTCTTGCAATGTATACCTCGGTCTGCAATAGAAGTTGATTCTGATTGGAAATTCTTGTGCCTCCATTGTCGTTGTCTGTTATTTGGCTTCGATTGTGTTTGAGTGTTCCTGCGACCTCATTAGTTCCTGCTTCAGAAAAATGTTTATACTTACGACAATGAAGCTTATACAGGGACTATAATACTCATTCTATAAATGATCAATGTTATGTTAAACTATTTTTGGAGCCACCCCTAACAGTGTATGGTAGCATGATAGGTATGGTAATGTAACTCTCACACCAATGGATGAAAGTTACATCCCATTAATAAGGAAATTCTAGGTGCGACTAGATAAGAGTTGGAAGCAAATGAGCTAGAGAATTGGAGGTGAAGGGGATCCATGATGAAGAGGTTTGGTCGGGGAATTAAGGGTTACTACAAAATGCTTAAGGATGACCGTTAAAGCTTAAGTATCTATTTAGTGGAGTATATTGTATTATTGTTTTCATAGAATATTATACTACTTCATAGGGGTATGTTTACATGGATGCCCTGTAGTTAAGCTAACTAATACTTAGGCTCCAATGGGCATGTTAGTGGCTGTCATAAAAGTGGTGACTATGAACTGCCCTTCGTGAGAGCCCGATTTCACCTAAGGAACATCATCCACTTTTATGTTCAAAAATAGTTTTGTTTTCGTGAGGCAGTCATAAACATTGTCATGCTAAACTCACCAGAGCGAAAACACCGCGCCAAACAAAGCCATAAATAACTAACAACTATGTAACACTAATACATTACACAAAACAATTAGTTATGTGCTTGGGATTTGTCTTCATAATTTAATTAAAATATACTAAGTGACTTTATCATGAAAGCAAATTTAGGATCTATTTGAGATATCTATTTCTTTCAAACTTAACTTTGAATAAATACAAGTTAATTATAAAATAAGAACATCTTGTTTCATGTGTTTCGCAGCTTCAATCAATCAAATGATTGGGCCCCTGCTTTGGCGAGGCGGTAACTGTCGTTGTAACACCCCAAATTTTGCTGAGTGTGGAGGCAGGTATGCCAAGGCTAAGGGTAGCAGAAAGCTACCGCCGACGGAAATCCTACCGCCACGCGGTAGTAGTTAGAGTTCGGCCCGATTCGCCTAGATCTAAAGACCTGTCAAGCCAAATCGCCAAGACTCATCTAGCCGAATCGCCTAGATTCATCTAGCCTAAAAGACACGTCTACCTGATTCGACTAGAGGACTACGAGATTACCTGTTTTATGGAGCTACCACGGTGCGTTAGCACTAACATCGGCGGTAGCCTTTTCATTTAGACGTCAGGCCGAATTGTGACAGAGAGCCGTTTTTCTGCTGTTATCGCGGCGCAGTAGCTAGCTACCGTTGGGCGGCAGTGTGCGAAATCAGATCTGTAAAATAGAAATTTTTGGGTGTCTGATCTTCTTGAAACTTGATCTGATGGCTCTGATTGTTGCGCCTGTGAACCCTAAATAGGGCGTAGGTGTTCTCCCCTCTCATTCTCAAGTCTTTTGACACTTGACAGCTAGGTTGAGTGGGAGTGCTCAGAGGAGGAAGACAAACTAGATCTGTCATTATTGGAGCTTCAAAGCTCCGTTTGACGATTTGAGACCGGCATCGCGAAGAGGGTTTGAAGGCGCACATTTTCATCCGTGCTATTCAAGATCTCAATGACAAGGAAGACATTTCATAAGATCTCTCAAATGAGAGGGGTTCAGGTTGCCTTAATTCAAGAAGAACCACTGGGTCGATAGAGTATGTCCCCGACATTATTTGCATTAAAGATCCTCTCCGTTAGTGGGTTAACCATTGTGGGTAAAGCCAAACTCGCGACCAGTGGTCCGATTCAGTGATGTTTCTTGACGTGCATTTTAGGGATTTTTGTTAAAAATCTGATTGTAGTGAAGTCGTCGTTGCGATGCCCTTACTTTTCATGTGAGAACGAATGTTGGCTTGGGGCAGGAAAAATGTGTGTTGAATGCTTAGTGAAATGTGGTATCCATTTGATGGTTAAGGTGTGGATTTGTCTTTGTGGTCGACTGGCTAGCCCTGTGATGTTGTGATTCATTTGTGGAGGGTGTCTTGACAAAGACAAGTCTCCTTTTGTGAAAACTGACAAGAACGTCTGTGATTTTGGACAAGCCTGATGATGTTGTGATCCATGTTGGGGGGAGGGGGGGGGGGGGGGGTAAACAAGAGTTTTTAGCATCGTTGTGATGGTTTGGTTGAACTAACGAGAATGTAAAAGCTTATGAATAAACCTGATGGTGTTGTGATCCATATGTGGGTGGAGTCTAAACAAGAGTTCCAGTAACGACTGATAGGCTGCTGGGGAAATAGAAGTACCCATGTGGTTGTGATTGGTTGTGGTGCGATATTATGTGATGACATGTTAGAATCATACATGTTATAGTGTGTTTGGGTGAAACTCAGATTTGCATATATGCTGCATTGATAGTCCTTTTATTTAATTTCTCAACATAGTAACGTGCTCTACATAGTAACGTCTGTGGCATTTGTGACACTTATACATGTTGTTTCTGTGTTATTTATGCTTATTTACTCTTGCATAAAAAGTGCTGACTTGCAGGGTTATGTAGTTCCCCGGGGTCTGGTAGGACGGCCAGAAGGAGGGGGTGTTGTTATGTAGTTTTGTGGTCAGTCATGGATGACTCATGTTATATCACGTCTTTTGTGATGGTGATAGGATACGAATCACAAGCTGGAGCTAGCTCGCTGACAAAAAACACCCAAGTCTCATGAAGTGTACCACTTCTTGTTTGCTAACATACTTATGTTGCTGTATTGTTTCGGCTTGCACACCAGGTAACTTACGATTAGATGCTAGGTTTTTCTATATGTAATGTCTATTTGTACAATTTGTGATGTAAGCCCTTAAGACCAATGCACTCCTATGCAGTTGTGGACAACTTCTGAGTTTATTTATTGTTTCTGATGTTTATGTTATGTGTTTTGAAATGAGAAGTTCTTATATCATTTTATAATATCAAGGTTGTGACGATTATATGATGTAGGGTCCCGACCGAATTCATATTATATGGTTATTGTAAGAGAGGTGTTACAATCGTGAACGTGATGGTTATCATGAACAATCCTTCGTAAACACCCTGCCTCACCTATGTAACTTCATTCACTTTTTTTAATTCAAAACTAGTTTCTTTTTTTGACATGTTCATAACCTTTGTTATGCCAAACATTCATTGTCACTATGACAATGAAGTTTTTGTTTAAACTCACGGGAACAAAAATATCATGTCAAATTGAGCTAAATGAGAAATCAATAAATATAACTTATTTTCAAGTTATAACATTTAAATGCAGGTGTTAATTGGGGGGATTGATCTGAAATGACGCAAATTCAGTGGAACGATGCACGCCAATGTGGATGTTTGTGTTACAATTGTATATTTGCAGGTTACGCTAACGATAAATTTATGAAAAACCCACAGATTGTGACCACATGCGGCGCACCAGTTGGGGCCTCAATTTCAACCCTACATAATTCTTGAGCTTTTAAAGATATACTCCATGTTTTTTCATGGTGAATGAAGAAGAGTAGGTATCATACAAAATAGAAGGACAAAGGATGAAGAAGACTGGAAAGAGCTGGCCAAAAAATGGACGGTTGGATGGGTATTTAGATGAGATCCTGAGAACCATCATGTCTTTCTCACCCCTTCATTTCTGAATCTAGATCCACTTCATTACGTTCATTTGGAGATATGATGGATAAGACTTTCCTTCAATAGTGCAGATTTTTTTCTTAAAAGAAAAATATATAATGATGAAATATGACTTAAAATGGATTCCTTCATTTCTGGCGAAATTCTTCAGTACTGGCTCCATTTATAGTTCTTCGTTCGGGATTTAGGAGATGCTGACACTTGACAATTAAAATTAATAAAATATCTGTCATGATCCTTAAACACGATGGAATTCTGGAAAAAAACCAACAAAAAATCACAAAAATGATATGTGGGATATCTCATATAACTTTTGAGATGTCAAATTTGACATCTGAGCTATCACAAATTATATCTGAGATATTCATAAAGACAACTGAGATATCTCAAAATCATTCACGAAATTTCAAAGCAGAACGACGCAACTGGAAAATGTTGGGGGAAATGGTGAGAACGACGCAACTAGAAAGTAATGAAAAAGGGAAATACCTCGGTTGCCGGAAAATGGCGAGGACGAGGCGAGCGACAACGCGGAAGAAGAAGTTCAGCATCATCGTCAAAGGGTATTAGGGTATCCGAGGAAAATGATGAGAGGTCCCTAAAGAGAAATAAAATCTTAATGCTCAAACCCAAAGCATTTTACACTAAAAAAATCACAATATTTTATTAATTTTAATTGCCACATGTCAACATCTCCTACTAAATCATGGACGAAAATCTATAATGAGAGTCCTCACCCAAAAATTTAGCCCATTTTCATTTCTCCCAATTTTGATCTCCCTTTTTCTCTTGTTTAATTTTTTCCTCTCCCCTTGCCTCTCTTCCCCAAATAGTACCATCGACGCCATCTCTTCCGAGCCTCTTCTTTTCCGGATACCGAAGGAGACAGAAGCCTCCTCCCTTCTCGGCTCACATGCCCAAATAGAGAGGAGGTTAGAAGGAGGGGGATTCAGCGGCGTCCCACCGAGCGAGATTTGTCGTCATTCATCACCTGCTCCTCGATGAAGCCTGCGCCATCCTCCGAGCCCTCGACATCTCCCGCCTCATCGTCCTCCGCTTCCCTGTCGTCCGCTTACCAGTCCTCCGCCTCACCGTGCTCCTCCGTGCGGGATGCACATCAAACGGCGGCCTCGGCAGTGGCCGAGGCGCGGCAGGCCGCTGCTGTCGCGGCATCGGATGAGGCACCGGCGACGGCTCCGTCGACTTCTATAACGGCGGCGGGAAGAGAGAGCGGGGGGCAGGAGGCGGTATGTGTGGAGCGGCGCGGGGATCACTCAGCCGTGTGCCGGTGGTCAGTGGCGCAGTTTCCTCGCGCCAAAGCTCGAGCGCTCTGGAGCCGCTACTTCGAGGTTGGGGGCTACGACTGCCGGCTTCTAATCTACCCAAAGGGGGATTCGCAGGCCCTTCCAGGATACTTCTCCGTCTACCTCCAGATCGTTGATCCCCGGGGCTCCTCCTCCTCCAAGTGGGACTGCTTCGCCAGCTACCGCCTCTCCATCTCCAACATCCTCGACGATTCCAAATCCATCACCCGCGACTCGTGGCATCGGTTCTCCTCCAAGAAGAAGTCCCACGGTTGGTGCGATTTCACCCCCTCTTCGGCCATACTCGACTCCCGCGCCGGCTTCCTCTCTCCCCCATCCGACTCTCTTCTCATCACCGCCGACATTCTTCTCCTTCACGAGTCCGTCTCCTTCTCCCGTGACAGCGCAGCTTCGGCAGCCCTCGATCCCCCCACCACCTCCTCATCCTCCTCCGCCGATGTGCTCAGCGGAAAGTTCACCTGGAAGGTCCACAACTTCAGCCTCTTCCGCGACATGATCAAGACCCAAAAAATCATGAGTCCCGTCTTCCCTGCAGGTGACTGCAACCTTAGAATCAGCGTCTATCAGAGCTCTGTCTCTGGCATAGACCACCTCTCCATGTGCTTGGAGAGCAAGGATACTGACAAGACCCTCCTTCCTGACCGCAGTTGCTGGTGCCTCTTCCGCATGTCCGTATTGAGCCAACGTACCACCGGAACCAACCATGCCCACCGTGACTCCTACGGCCGCTTCGCCGCTGATAGTAAGGGAGGTGACAATACCAGCCTTGGATGGAATGATTTCATGAAAATGTCTGAATTCCTGGAGCACGAGTCTGGTTATCTTGTTGATGATACAGCAGTTTTCAGCACCTCCTTCCATGTTATCAAGGAATCGAGCAGCTTTTCTAAGAACCCAGCGATGATGCTTGGTGGAAGGCTTGCTGCCAGAAAGTCTGATAGCCATTTTGGCAAGTTCACCTGGAGGATTGAGAATTTCACTCGGTTGAAGGACCTATTGAAGAAGAGGAAGATCACTGGGCTCTGTGTGAAAAGCAGGAGGTTCCAAATTGGCAACCGAGACTGCCGCCTCATAGTTTATCCTAGGGGTAAAACAATCAACTCCAATTGTATTTCGTTTTGATATCATGTTTAGTATATTTTGGCTTAATTAATTGAATGTTGGTCATTCTAATGTGTTTTCTTTAAGTATTTAATGAAGTAAAGGTTGAAAGTATGCTGTTCTTTCTCCAATTTTTTTGCTGTTTGATTTAGTACGTATCATAGTAGAGCTGGTTCTGTTTCCTTACATCCTTTTGACATACTGCAGGTCAATCACAACCACCATGCCACCTCTCTGTTTTTCTTGAGGTCACTGACTCTCGGAACTCAATCAGTGATTGGAGCTGCTTTGTGAGTCATCGGCTTTCGGTTGTGAATCAGAAGATGGAGGAGAAATCATTGACAAAGGAATCACAAAACCGTTATTCAAAGGCAGCGAAGGATTGGGGCTGGCGCGAATTTGTCACATTGACTAGTCTTTTTGATCAGGAGTCTGGGTTTCTTGTTCAGGACACAGTTGTGTTTTCAGCTGAGGTTCTTATATTGAAGGAAACTTCCATAATGCAGGAGTTTTGTGATGCAGAGTCATTTTCATCTGGTAATTTAGCAACAAATTCAGGTCCTCAAATTGAATCCATTTCCAAAAGAGGTGTATTCACTTGGAGGGTGGAAAACTTCTTATCCTTCAAGGAAATCATGGAGACTAGGAAGATCTTCAGCAAATTCTTTCAAGCGGGTGGCTGTGAGCTGAGAATAGGTTGATAGATTTCGATCCACTATTTATTATATATGCATAATGCACAATTCCCACTGTAAAAATCTTATTCATACTTCTGTATAGGTGTTTACGAATCATTTGATACCATATGCATATATTTGGAGAGTGATCAATCAGCTGGTAGCGATCCTGATAAAAATTACTGGGTTCAGTACAGAATGGCTGTTGTTAACCAGAAGAACCCTGCTAAAACTGTGTGGAAAGAATCTTCTATCTGTACCAAAACATGGAATAATTCGGTTCTCCAGTTTATGAAGGTGTCTGATATGCTGGAGTCTGACGTAGGATTTCTTGTGCGTGACACAGTGGTATTCGTTTGTGAAATTATTGATTTCTGCCCTTGGTTTGAGTTTTCTGATCTTGAGGTGAGACCAACTGCAGAATTTTCTTCAGTTAAACCACTGGCACCCATCTATAGTTATTTTGTTTTTGAAGATAATAGTGTTATCATTTACCACAACATACACCAAAGCTGTCTATCTTTGCTAATCTGGTTGAATTGGCTTAACATTTATTTTGTGTAAAAATTCATACCATTAGAGATAAAAAGCTTTCTGTCCTTTGCAGGCATCTTACAAATATTTTTTGTCAGATGAATGCGAAGTTATTTGTTTCAGAATTTGTATTTGAAGGTTGTAGTATAGTTTAATACTGCAATTGTCAGGTCTCCAGTATTCTAAACTCTTTAAGGTTTTGCGTTCAATAGAAGCTGCCATAAAGTACAAATCCTTTTAGTAAGTGTTTGAATTCATGTCTGGTTCAATATTTTTTTTTTGCTTTCCGTTAAATTACTCTCACCTCACCTGTAGATTGTCAAACTTAACTTACCTCCCCTATTGTTTTATTAAGCACTATGTGAAAGTAGCATTTGTTTGCTTTGGTCAATTGTAACCCTTTTATCCAAATTAGTGTAATATTATTATACCCTACTTATAAAAGAACCTCTAATGAGATGGAAAGTATGTGCACCTGGACTGTTGATCTTTGCTGCTCTTAACAATAAAAGATATACCAAGCTCTTCATCGTTTAAATTCTTTAATAAGGGGCGAGGTGAAAAGGATATGAAGGTAAGAAGAATATCTCAAAATGTTCTCAACAAGTTATTTCAGAAGGGAAGAATATCTCAAAATGTAACTCAACAAGTTATTTCAGAAGGGAAGAAATATCTCAAAATGTAACTCAACAAGTTATTTCAGAGGATTCTAGTTAGAAAACGGTGATTGCAGAAAACATAAAGCACACTATGTATAGGAGGAAGCCCTTTTCCTGCTAGTTGATTTGAAACTTATTACTCTCTTGTAGTTGTTCTACTTGCGTACACTTTTCATTACTAAACCAGAATTTTTAACCGGGATTGTTGAGCCATTTAATCGAGATATTTCAATACTCTCCACTCAAGTTGAGCATGGGAGTTAATCATCCTTGACTTGTGTACACTTTCTATAGAAGATGCCCCCACAAAACACTTCTGTAAAAAATTTGCATACTTATTCTTGGAGTAAACAGAAATAGTACAAATGTATCTCATCCACAATTTTCTTTTTGATGAAGTTTTTGTTAACTTCAATGTGCTAGTATGGTCATGTTGGACACAATTGTGTGCAAACGTAATAGCAACCTTATTGTCAATAACTGGATGGACTACTTCACCATAATATTCAAACATCTCATAAGAATTTTAACCGTAAACTTTGCAAATTTCTCGGGCCATGGATCTAAACTCCGTATTTTCATTAGAACAAGCAACAATTTTCTTCTTGCGGCTTCATCAGGTTACAAGAATACCACCTTTAAATGTGCTTTAAATGAGCAATACTAAATGGTTGATCTTCTATCAAAGGCCGAACCACCTCGATCAACGTAAGTTTAAACTTTCACGCCCATCTTGGCGAAGGTAGTCATGTTAGTGTGAATTTGAATTCTGATCGAATATACAAAGGAAAAAATTTCCTTCTCCAGATAATATTCCAGTACCAAAGGAATCTATAAGTAATTTCTTGATGATGAATTTTTAGAGCATTTATAAACCGATTGAAGATGCCAAAGACAAGCTATATCTAGTGTAGTATAGGAGGGATAGATTATTTTCTCGATACGGTACTTATAAATTTAATCATCTCAATAGACTCACGAGCTGCTTTGGTTAGTCGATGAGCTTGCATTATAATGTTATGATCCTGCATAACAATTGATTCACGGGTCAACAATATGCACGACGGCGGAAGGAGGCAGCACAAAGCAGGGCTGAACCTACCGGTTCAGCACTCCCAAATTAAATTGTGGCGGCTTGGGGATGAACCCGCGGGTTCAGACCACGTGTGTGTGTGGGGTGGGGGGTGGGCGGTGGGGGGGGGGGCTCTTGTCCTAGAGGTATAAATACCTCTAGCGCTTGTTCGGCTAGGTCATGAAGAACTCTCCAGGTATTTTCCCCCTCTTCCTCTCAAACGCCAATTCCAATTTCTCCCTTCCTCTCCAATTCTCTACTACTCTCTACTTCGTTCATAACATTTGGTATCAGAGTACTCGATTCTATGCCGCAGTGACTCACTCGCAAGAAGAATCTGCCTTGCAACCCTAGAGGAGAACTACACCGAATTGACGGACATGGTGACGACCATCGAAGAAAAACTTAGGGCATCAGAGAAAAGGCTGGAAGAGCGATTAGACGCCCGCATGGACACCGAGAGCCTCTTGTCGCAAAGAATCAAGGAGACCAAATATGCTTTTCATAAAGAGGGAAGAACATCTAATTACGTTTAAAAGCAGATCAATTAAGTCACAAACTGATTATTTTATGACTCGCAAAATGGATAAAATGTTTTGTAAGGATTGCAAAGTCATACCAGGAGAAAGTTTGACAACACAACGTAGGTTAGTGACATTAAATGTACAAATTAAATATAATAAATTTATGACACGAACAAAAATGTTGCCAAAAATTCGATCATGAAACTTGAAGATGGAAAAATAGGTTGCTTTCAAGACAGCAGTTTTGGAACAACTATTTGATGACCCTTATCTTGAGTCTAGTGTCTCATGAGAAATAATGTTTCACATTTAAAGATAAGTGAAAAAAACGTACTTGGAGTATCAAAAGGTCGTGCCCCTCCAAATAAAGAATCTTGGTGGTGGAAAGAAAAAATGCAAGACAAAGTGAGGGCAAATAGAGCCAGCTATAACTCACTTCATGCTTGTAGGAATGATGAAAACTTAGCCAGATATAAAGTCGCCCAAAAAAAGCTAAACATGATGACTCAATATGGGGTAAAAATATATAACTGAAAGACAAGTGTGTGTGTGTTTCTCCAATTCTCAAACGTCACAATGAAAGTTCTAAAACTACTAGCAGAATAAATCGTAGAAGATGTCTCATGATTTGGATAGAGGGATTCCCTAAACGGTGATGCCAACGAGTAAGGCTCGGAACTTCCGACATGATGAGACTCATTTGGTGCACATTAAGAAAAGGTTATGTCAAGCTTTTGTTGTATTTATTAAAGATATGTATGACAAAACACTAGCTAGTATTAGAAGTAGTTGTGTGACTAAAAAACCTTCAAGCACAATAAGTTTATATCACGGATCAACATCAAGACCATATATTTTTTTATTAGTTATGTACTTTCTTACAAAAGATACCAAATGCAAGGTTTCTTGGTGTATGCATTTGCAGATGACATACTTCTAAATGGTGTAATATTTATTGAATTAAGTGAAAAATTAGAACAATAGAGATATTGTTTAAAAGATAGAGGTCTATGAATTAGTAGAACAAAGACCATATACATAATATCAAACTATTTTATTAGAAATTAAAGGGATACTTATATTGATAGGTTTAAGAACCTTGGATCGAGTATTTAGACAAGTAATATAATTGGCGATATAAGCTTTGGCGATAGAAGGCTGGTGGTTAAAATGGTGAAGACCTTTGAGAATATTATGCGATAGTAGGATATAATGGAGGCTTGTCATTGGCATTTAAGATGACTGTGACATAGATGAAATTGCAAAGATGAATAAACAACACTCAAGCTTTTATCCCACTATAGTGGGGTCGGCTAATTGCTAAGATGAATGTGTTATAAAAATTAAGAAAACTAAATTAAAGAATATTTATGTCTAAATTGCAGTGGGAGTGACTTACCGACATCTACCAACGAAAAGCTAATAGAAAATAGAATTTAGATGTTTTGAGCATGGGCATTTTTTTTAAAAAATGCACCAATTAGATATGCAGATAAAGTTAATGGCAAATGATTATGTGGATAAGGGGCAAATCCAATGTAACGTGGATGGAAGTTTGTTTAGAAAGATTTGCATACTTTAATTTTAACACCTCAATAGCACTCAACATGAACGAGTGGAAAATGATGATTTATAGAATTGATGCTAAATACTTGGGAGAAGGCTGTTGATGATGATGGTTATGATGATTATTCATATTATAGGTTTATTGTTTAAAGTTATGTGGTAGAAATTATCATTCGAGATAATTATCTTCTTATAGATAATTTTAAATTTTTTTGTTAGGATGTTACCCTATTTCTACAAATATGTCTATTGGGCTTGCAATCAGTGAAAATTATAAAATCATGGTCGATCATTATCGCTGAGAGTTATACTTTTCGTAAGGAGATTGGATGTTTACTTATTTCAAGAAGTAGATATTTACTCCAAGGACATATCTAAAGCTACAACAAAGGAAGTTTGGTATTTTTCAAGTTCGGAAGCGCATAAAGCCACCTACTGCAATCCCAGACATACCACCGAACTTAGCACCAGGATGAGACATTACTGACAACCCTTGGATGCACTGCCAAGTTACAATGACAACGCCCAAATCTCTACACTACCAGTCTTTGCGAGTTCTCATCGGGTTCAAGCTCTGTCAACCCCAGGGGAATTGATACATCCTTATACCAGTATGCGTCAATTATCCTTTTTGTTATTATTTTCTTTGGTATTATGATTGTTTTTATTTGCCTGCGCACCAATCTCGTTTTGAGTTTTCTGACTCATCGGTTTGACCACCCGGTGAGACCCTGAATAAATGGTCCGACAATTCTGAGTAGCTAGAACGGAACAAGAAAAATTAATTTAATTATGAATGTGTAAGGTTAAATGACACCTGCTTCTTTTTGAAGAAGTGGCTTTATGTGCTTCGGAACATTATTAATATCTTATTGAAGCCTGCTTCTTTTCTTCTTCCTTTTGTGAGTTCTAGATTTTCCCTTGTAGGAGTATTCTAGATTCTTCTTTTTATTGTGTGAGGGAATGCTAATTGGAGTTTCGTTGGGCTCCACGAAATCCCAGTCTAGTCTATATTCTATCAATTAATGCCACCATCAAGAATATCAACTCATCCTTAGACATATGTTGAGGAATACAAATGCTAATCGCTTGTACAATTTTCACTCTTCTCATTATTAGTTAATGTTATGATGATCAGCCTGCCTCTAACTTTATTCATGTCAATTATTGTAATTTTCTCCTCTCCATCCGCTATTTTTTCTATATTCCTATGCTAACTTTTCAAAAGATTGTTACGAACCTTGTTGAGATTCACAGTCAAAGTTGCTGAGTCGGTGGATTTGTGGGATCTCAACCCAAAAGGGGAGCGTCCCTTGACTCTACCGGAGGCGGTCAGATGAGAAGGAGATAGGAGAAGGATAAACAAAGTATTTGCCGCGGGAGCTCCAAATCTTTAACCCAAGTTGATGTGGAGGAACTAAACTAAAATATTTCTTGCTTTCTTTCCATTCATAACCTTTGGGGTCTGTAAGTAAAATTATATTGATGACATACACTTGGATTTATTTTAAAAATATTTATTACTAAAAGGCCTAAAACCCTTAATGCCTCGTAATAAAACATTATAATGATAAGCATGATTCGACCAACTCATAATTAAGACACATAACAATGATGCGGTAACTTATCACTTTCTCCATTTAATTGGATGTTCTCCTTTTTCATTTGTTTCTTGTATTTCTTGCAAGAATGTTGTATTTATTCTTACCATTGTGTCCATTAATTGTTTGAAATTCCCTTTCAAGTTAGAATAATAGTAATTCCTTCGTCAACTTATAGTTTGGATCCGCTATCTGCTATCTTATATTCTAGGATGATGCTCTCACTCAACAAATCTAATAGGTAGTATCACTGCATGAAACATAACATCTTTGACCATTTAACAACTTATTTTCCAAAAAAGTACTTCAGCCTCCCCAAATTCTTTGTTTAAAATTTGTATGTTCAGAAAATATTTCAGTTCATTGATCCCTTTTCCATCACTTCATGTTTTAACATTGCAATCAATATACACTGCCCTCAAAATAGGGTTTGATAGCTCTCTCAACGCGTCTCCAAAGACCTAGTGATCAACCCGACACTGTAGTTGTCCAATAAAGCGCTAGAGTATCGATCGACCAAGCACTTGGAGTTTGTTTGAGATTGTTAGATAATGTAGAAGAAAAAAATGTAAATGCCCATTTATAGGCTCATTTCTCCTTTCTCTTTTAGTCTCACATCTCCTGTATAGGATTCTTTCTCCATCTCTTCTCCTATATATTTGTATTCTTTCTTGTATTTCATACACGAAGAAGTATATACAAGGTTGACCCTTTGTTTTCTACATAGTATCAGAGCTACCCGGTCCGGCCTTTCTCTGACCGCCCGGCTTCTCTGTCCGCTCAGTTTCACTTTCTTAACGCGGCTGCTTGGCCATCCTCCTTACCGCGGCGGCTTGGTCATCCTTTCTTAACGCTTGTTGTTGCGGGTTCTCTCTACTCTACCTGCCTCCTTCTCATCTCCCGTGGATCCGCCTCTCTTCCCCCTTTATATAGCCTTCCTCTCTCTGGCTCGTGGACCCCACCTCAGTTCAATTAGCTTTTTTTACCACTGCGGTCTCTTCCTTCTCCTTACCGCTGCGGTCAGCTCCTAACCGCTCGGCCTCCGCTTGGGTGCGGTCTATTTCTAAACCGCACTGCCCGCTACCTCTTTCCCGCGACGTCTGTCTTTACCCGTGGCGGCCTTCTCTTCTCGTCGCGGATTTCTCTATCCGCAGCAGCTGCTACTACTTGCGGCGACCTAATCTACTCGCAGCGGCCTATTTTCCCGCAGCGACCTTTTTTTACCCACAGCGACTTATTCTACTCGCTGCGGCCTATTCTTACTCGCGGCGACCTAGCAACACCTCCTTCTGCTCGTTGCGGCTTCGCCTCTCCTGCGGCGTCTCCTAGCCGCGGCCTCGTCTCTAGCCGCTGGTGTTAACCGGCTAACCGCGTGCTTCTAACCGCCCGGTTAGTGTGCCTAGCCCCCCAGGGACATGGCTTCCGATTCCACCACTGCTGCGGATTCAACTCCTCCTCCTGACTATCCTCGTACTGCTCCTTCTGAGCTTCGGGGTGAGCTGCGCATTACCACTATTTCTCTTCGTGGAAAGCAAAACTCTGTGGAATGAGTACACTCCGTACGACGTGTACATCAAAATAAAGGTCTCCTTCATCATCTTACCAAGACACCACCCACTGCACCTACTGATGAGTGGATCCGTGATGATGGACACGTTCAATCTTGGCTCCTCAACTCTCTGGACACCGAGCCCTATCGTATGTCTATGTACCATGAGACCGCTCATGCTATGTGGACTGATCTTCATTCTCTCTATTCTGGAAAGGACAGTTTACAACACTTGTTTGACATTTTCACTGATTTCCAGCCCCTTGACGCTGGAGTTACCAGAGATATCACCTCCTTTGTTGTGCGGGCTAAAACTCTTGTTAAGGCTTAGATCCAGCATCAGCCTCCCACTACGGACTTGGTGACTCAACGACAGCAGAAGGAGGCAATGGGGATTGCTATGATGATGGCGCGTGCCCCCCTAATCTTCATAGCGTCCACGCTCATGTTCTATCATCCACTGTTACTCCATCCCTCTCGGATGTGTGCTGAATGCTCCTCGAGATTACTCCACCTCCGGATGTTCCGACTTCGTCTCCCGCTCTGCTTCAGCAACTCGTGGCCACTCTCGCTCCATCTACTCGTGGTCCACCGGCTCGTGGTGGTCGCCAGCCTTGGGGACGCGGTCGTGGTGGCCGAACCCTCTTTAAGTGCTCTTACTACGGCAGGGATGGCCATCTGGAGGCCACCTGTTACCGCAAACATGGTCTGCTCCCTCATCTTACTGCAACCATAGCTCTCCCTCACCTTCCTCCACAACCAGTGATGATATTGTTGTGTTACGGGTTCAACTATAACAGCTTCAAGGCGCGATTAGTCGCTCCTCTGGCTCCGTCGCCTCGATCTTCAATGAAGGTATATCTTGCCTCTCACACAACTCTCACTGGATTGTGGACTCAGGTGCTACACATCATCTCTCTCCACAGCGGCCACATCAATATTTAGATACTCCTTACCCCAAGAACATCACTGTGGCTAATAGTGACACGATCCCGGTTTCTGGCACTGCCAATCTCCCTCTTACTCCTTCTCTCTCCTTATCCTCGGATCTTCATGTTCCGGGCTCTCCGTTTAATCTCGTTTCTGTCAGCCGTCTTGCACAAGATATTGATTGCTGTGTTACTTTCTCACGCTCTTCATTTGTTGTGCAGGATCGACAAACGCGGACTATACTTGGCAGAGGGCGGTTGTCCAACTGGTTGTATCTCCTCGACGTTTCTCCCACTGCTCTCACCACCGTCTCCACCACCGATTGGCATCGTCGTCTGGGCCACGCCCCCCTTCCGATTCTCAAGAAAGCTCTTCCTACTGTTTCTCTCCAAGAGTTTTTTTGTGAATCTTGTATTTTCGACAACAACACCGTGTATCTTTCCCTTCCTCATGTACTCGGAGCGATGCTCCTTTATCGTTAATACATTCTTATATCTGGGGGCCCTATAAGGTCCCTAGTGTTTTTGGTTACAGATATTTTGTTACATTTATCAATCATTACTCGCGAGTTACCTGGTTGTATTTACTTCGTGATCGAACCGAACTCACAGCTACGTTCCGTACGTTTCTTACAGAAACATGCACTCAATTTTCTACTTGTGTCAAAATAATTCGTACAGACAATGCTCGCGAGTACACTTGTCGCACCTTCTCCAATCTCTGCGCTGAGTTCGGTATTCTCCATCAGAATTCATGTGCCTATACCCCTAACAGAATGACATAGCGGAAGGGAAGAATCGTCACCTCCTTGATGTGGCTCTATCTTTTATGATCCAAATGCAGGTTCCTCCTCTTTATTGGAACTTTGCCGTTTCTACAGCTTGTCACCTCATTAATCGCATGTCATCATCCGTCCTCAACTTTGTGGCACCCATCACTCTCCTTTATCCATCCACGACTCTCTTCTCTCTCACACCTCGTGTGTTTGGCTGTACCTGTTATGTCCATCACCTCGGTCCCTCCACTGACAAGCTAGCCCCTCGGGCTTCCAAGGCGACGTTTGTTGGCTACTCCCGCACTCAGAAGGGGTATGCCTGCTTTGATCCTACAACTGGTAAGTTGGTTGTGTCTGTTGATCTCTCCTTCCATGAAGACTGATCATATCACACTAGCCCTTCTGATCCCCTTCTTCCTCCTCCTCTACCTCGGCCCTCCGTACCCGTAACATCTCCATTACTACCACTTCTGCCTACCCCCAACCCCACCACCAAATCTCCTATCACTCTGAGCATCCCACCACCAACAGTCCCCTCCAAACCCCATGTTATTCAGGTGTACACTCGTCGTCCTCCACGTTCAGATGCCCAGCAGCAGCTTCCCTCTACACCGGTGTGCTTTCGCGGCCTGTTGATCTGACGTCCTCTTCGACGACACATCCCATGGCCAATTATGTCTCTATACGCCGACTCTCTCCGCCCCTTCGTGCCTTTGCTCTCTCTCTCCTCTATTTCTGTACTTAACTCTGTGCAGGAAGCTCTCCAGCATCCGCGGTGGCGCGCCGCCATGGATGACGAGATGACGACTCTGTGGGATATTCACACTTGGGATCTTGTGTCCCTTCCTCCGGGTCACAGTTGTGTTAGCTGCAAGTGGATATTCACTATCAAACATATCGCGGATGGGACAGTTGATCGCTTAAAGGCTCGGCTTGTGGCCCGGGGCTTTACCCAACAACACATTCTTGATTATGAGGAAACTTTCTCCCCGGTCGCAAAATTGAATTCGGTCCGGGTTCTCCTCTCCTTAGCTGTTCATCGCCAGTGGCCCCTCCATCAGCTAGATGTCAAGAATGCATTCTTGAATGACGATCTTCTTGAGACAGTGTACATGCATCAACCGCCCAGGTTTGAGACCACGGGGGAGTCTCGGGTTTGTCTACTTCGCAAGTCTATTTATGGTCTCAAACAATCTCCACGGGCGTGGTTTGAGAAGTTCAGCAAGGTCGTTCGTGAGGTTGGCTTCAAACAAAGCTCGACAGATTCCTCTCTCTTTACTCGTCACCAATCAACTGGGACTGTCATACTTCTGGTCTATGTGAACGATATTCTTATCACTGGTGATGACTCTGCTGGGATACACCATGTGAAGCAACATTTGAACTCTACCTTTCAAATCAAAGATTTGGGCAATCTTCGCTATTTTCTTGGACTAGAAGTAGCACGACGACCGGATGACCTTGTCTTATCCCAGCATAAGTACTGTATTGACCTTCTGCAAGATGCTGCCCTCTCGGGTTGTAAACCTGCGGAAACTCCGATGGAAGTCAACCACATGTTGTGTGCTTAGGGATCTGAGAATGTTTCTCTTCTTCCAAACCCGGAATACTATCGTCGTCTTGTGGAAAAACTGATATATCTAACAATTATAAGACCTGATATATCATTTGCGGTTGGTGTGGTCAGCCGGTTTATGCATACCCCACGGGTCTCTCACCTCCAGGCAGTGGAACGCATCCTTAGGTATCTGAAGACTTCCCCTGGGCAAGGACTTGTGTATAAGCCGTCTTTCTCCCTTTCTCTTATTGCATACTCGGATGCGGATTATGCGGGTTCATTGGATGATCGACGTTCAACTATTGGGTTCTGTACATACTTTGGAGGAAATCTTATCACATGGTGGAGTAAGAAGCAGACGGTGGTCGCCCGCTCGTCTGCTGAGGCCGAGTACCGTGCGATGGCGGTTGTTGCATCTGAAATAATCTAGCTTGAAAGTCTCTTAATGGACTTGGGGGTTAAATTGTCCTCACCTTCAACACTGTTCTGTGACAGTCAAGTTGCGATACACATTACAAAGAATCCTGTGTTCCATGAGCGGACTAAACATATTGAGGTTGATTGTCACTTTGTTCGAGAAAAGGTTCAAGCAAAGGAGCTAAAGCTTGAACATGTTCCTGCCTCTGGACAAGTTGCTGATATCCTTACCAAGGCACTGCCTCGCAAGTTGTACTACCAGTTCTTGTCCAAGCTTGGCGCATATGATTTATACCCTCCAGCTTGCGGGGGAGTGTTAGATAATGTAGAAGAAAATAATGTAAAGGCCCATTTATAGGCTCATTTCTCCTTTCTATTTTAGTCTCACATCTCCTGTATAGGATTCTTTCTCCCTCTTTTCTCCTATATATTTGCATTCTTTCTTGTATTTCATACACGAAGAAGTATATACAAGGTTGGCCCTTTGTTTTCTACGGAGATCATGGACAATTTTCTTCAACTTGCAAACTAATTCTCCTTATGCAACAAACCTTGGTGGTTGCTCAATATACAGCCCCTTGTTATGATCACCATGTAAGAACACATTATATATATAGCAGAAGTGGAGTCCCGCCTTTTGTTGTGGGCATAGAAAGCAAAAAAATAGATAGAAGTCAAGAAACCAATGCAACTGTTTTGCGATAACAAAACATCCGTATTTATTGCGTAAAATCCGGCATTCCATTGTAGAGAAAACATATAGATAGAATCAGTACTATCCTAACAAGTTCTGAAATTTCATCTAGCAAATTTAATCTATATGTTGGACACTTTCTTCTCATCAATAAGTTGGTTATCTTATGGCATGTCTTTTGCAAGCGAGGACCTTGCTAATCCTTGGCTCTCACAACACCAAATTAAACTATCATTCAAAACTATTGTCCGGGACAGACGATTGTTATGTCCCGATTCATCACTTTTATGAACACCCTAGCACTAGGAATCACAAATAATTAGATGTATTTCATTAAATTTTGAGTGAGATATCGTGAGTTTACTGCTTTAAAACCGCACTTTAGATGAGGATGATGTGACATATTTTAGCTTAATTGTTTTCACTAAGAACTAAATTTTTATTCTTCCTTCAATGCACAATATTTTTCTTCTTATCACCATCCTCGTTATTAGTGGTGGAATTAAGATTTTAATTCAACTTGGGCACCAAGTAGATAAATCAAAATGTTGCAGTTTGATTATCATTCTCGCGAGTCAATATAGTGATTCGTCTTAGGACTCTTAACTGAAGAGAATCAGTCGCACACATAAACACATTTAAAAGAGATCAGCCATTATATTTTTGAAGTTAAAAATTTTGAAATCAAAAAGTACCAAAGAATTAGACCTAATGCTCAAAGATCCAATATATGTAGTTATGTACATATATTTTTTCTCACTGCAAATTAGAGGTCCCAACTTTCATTGGTCAGGCACCCTTGTATGGTGTTACGCTTTGTGTAGCTTGAGCACGTGTGCAACTTGAGCTTGTAGTGCAACTTGAGCTTGTAGTGCAACTTGAGCTTGTAGTGCAACTTGAGCTTGTAGTGCAACTTGAGCTTGTAGTGCAACTTGAGCTTGTAGTGCAACTTGAGCTTGTAGTGCAACTAGAACATTTGTCTTCCGTTGGTTATAATCTTACACGGGGAGTTGTGTTGAAAGTGACTATGTTTGATTCGAGCAGCAATTCCATCACATCAAAATATTTTCCAGATTTCTATGTTCCATTACGTTGGACTATTCTTTCAAGTTATAGGACTAATTGCAAGCTTCATGCGTCGTGAGATTTCATGGAATATAGGGCTGAATTGCAAGCTCTTACATCAGGAATTTTTTCCATTTATTTGGTCAAGATAGGGCACAATGGAGACAAAGAATCCATATAGCCGACCCCACAATAGTGGGATAAAAACTTGAGTGTTGTTGTTGTACTTGGTCAAGATATGAGCTGCGTTCTGTTGGGAAATTCCATAACATGTAGAGGTGCCCTAATGCCTTATAGACTTTTCTCAGAACTTGAACGGGTTCAAACTTGTAGCCTCTAATGCACTCTCAAAATCCTTAGATAATAATGATGGCAAAACCCATTATATAAAGCTGGTGAGTGGAAGTCTGAAAGTATTTCCTATAATTATTGATGATGATGATCATTAAGTTTTTTTAAATTACACCTATGGATCATCAACTTTGGAAGTTTATGCCTTTGATCATAGCAGACCAATATAGATGGAGAAGGATGGATCGGCGATGGAGGCTGTCGTGCTGAAAAAATGAAAGTTCTCTGATCATGTCACATTTTTCGGGAATCCTTCGTGCAATTTACACGAGTCTGATGGTAGTGAAAGTTCTCCGATACGATCACCAGATCTCTGACAATTAACTCTGAATTTTTTAACTAGGCTAAATTGGAGCCACAACATAATTCGATGAAAACCTTCGATTAAAGAGTCCATCTTATATGTTTTTTTGAGAGTTCAATGCCTCTTCAAATTTGATTTTTATCGAGCAGTTGAGGCAAAATCAATTTAAAAGTTTTTCAATTTGTTTGAGCTGATGAACATGTATTTATTCCCAAAAATCAAACTTGAGCACGTTACCCGATGGTGTGTCCGTGAACTGTTCCGTCCATGCTCATTATTAGTTATAATCTAATAGTTTATGAAATGTTTTATGAAGAATATTTTTCATCTCAAGGTACTAATAAGAATTGTTAGGGAAAATGAATTTTTTTTAATTGTACTTGAGATAACATTAATCATTTCTAATGTAAATTAACTTCTTACAAGTCATTTTGGGGTTATTTATTTTGATCAATTTTATATTTATTTTCATTAAACCTTTTTGTTATCCATAGATTTAAGGGTTGTTGATTTCTTTTTTGTGAAGTTTATGGTATGACTTTTTCTTTGGTTATGCTAATAAAGTGATTGAAGGGGAGCCTTGGCGTACCGGTTAAGGTGTCGTCATGTTACCTTGAGGTCATGGGTTCAAGTTCTGGAAGCAGCCTCTTGCAAAAAATGTAGGCTATGGTTTGTCTACATTTCACCCTTGTGGTGGGACCCATCCTCGGACCCTCGCCGCGCGGCGATGCTTTGTGCACCGGGCTGCCCTTTTTTATGCTAATAAAATAATTTGATTTGCAATTGAATTATCTTACAATTTTCTCCTGTCCAACTAAATGTCTTGATGGAGGATCAACCACACGTCACTCTGAGCACACAAATCAGGACCTGCTAAGGGTTGTTTCTCACTATCCTCAGTTACAGGATTGTCATCTAGGCGATCAATGTTGTGAATGAGACAACTCATTTTTTTTTAATTTTAATGTATTATTTAGGGCTTAGGGTTAAATGATTTGATCTCGTAATTTAAGATGTCGAGCATATTTAACATAATCGTCCTCTGTATTTATAGGGGGGCACTCATTGGAATATGTTATCGATAGTTGGAGGGTTCTGGAACCAGCATGTCATTTCACCGCACCAATAACATGAACTCTAGATGCCTTAGTCCAAGTCTCTGCCGCCTCCTGCCATCACCTTTACTGCCGCCTCACCGCCAACCACGGTCGCTGCACCTCAAGATCCGAGCTTTCCTACATCCAGAACTCATTAAGACCATCTCTACAACCACCCCTGTAGTATTTGTCCTTGCTCGACAACTCCAGCCTCCCCAACCGTTGCCTTATGTATCTTCCCACCCTACAATTGATCACCTATAGGCGACAACACTCTAGACTCCTTCCTCCATTTCAACCCCCATAGAGCTAAAACCATACCTCCTCCTTCGCTACCTCTATAGCCACCTTATCTATCTCCTACCAACCAACAATCCCCAATCCATCATGAACCGCTTCCTCTCCACCTTCCTAAAGCCGCCCAATTCCAAGAGCTTCATGACCAAAATGACTTCCTTGAATCTTCTTCTAACCGCAAAATCAAGCCTACACAGTGCTCCTACCACCCCTCAGGTCCTACCCAACTCGTTCCGCAACTACTTTAATCATGTGTTGAGTCTTTTATTTAGTTTTAATTTATCCCACATTATTCATTTAACTTTTTTATTTTTAGTGATCTCCAGCTTTAAGCATTTGCCTCTTTCTACAATTGTAATTAATTTCAGTGTGCTCTCATTAGTATGCAATTAAGCATTTGCTCTCATTAGTTTTCATTTACTTCACATTATACATATATACTTTTAATTTTATTGATATCTAGTTTTTAACATTCACATCTTTCTACCATTATAATTAATTTTGGTGCGCCCTCATTAGTATGCAATTGTTATTAACCAAATTTGAATTTTTTTTAATCAAATGTAGATATTTTTGCAAGTTTTAAAATATTATTTTTAATTAATTATGTGATAGAATATTAGACGTCCTAGGGAGGTATATCGTAGGATTTGTGATCGATTTAGGTTTGGAAGTTGGAACATAGGTACGCTAACGAGAAAAATGATGAAAATAATTGATATGATGATTAGAAGAAGGATAAATATTTTATGTCTGCAAGAGACTAGATGGGTGGGTGAGAAAGCCAAAACTTTTGATAATTCAGATTTTAAATTATGCTACATAGGAAAAAATAAAACAAGCAGTGAAGTAAGTATTATTATAAATACTACTTGGAAGGATGAAGTTGTTGGGGTAAGTAGAAAATGTGATAGAATCTTAGTTCTTAAATTTGTCATAAAAAAGAAAACTATTAATGTGATCAGTGCTTACACGCCACAAGTATGATTAAGTAATGTTATTAAAGCGTAATTTTGGGAAGACTTAGATGACCTAATAAGAGAAATCTCACAAAGAGAGAATTTTCATAGGAGGAGACTTAAATGGACATATAGGGAAAGAAAATGTAGATTATATAGCCGTTCATAAAAGATTTGGATATGAAAAAAGAAATGAAAAAGATGAACCATTTTAGTCTTGTTGTAGCACATGATCTAATTGTGTTAAATACGTTTTTCATAAAGAGAGAAGAATATTTAATTACGTTTAAAAGCGGATCAAATAAGTCACAAATTGATTATTTTATGATTCGCAAAATTGATTGAATGATTTGTAAAGATTGCAAAGTCTTACCAGAAGAAAGTTTAACAACACAACAAAAATTGATGGTGTTAGATGTACAAATTAAATATAATAAATTTAGGACAAGAGCAAAAATGTTGCAAAAATTTCGGTGGTGGAACTTGAAGATGAAAAAATAAGTTGTTTTCAAGACAACAGTTATGAAATAACTAGTTGATGATCCTTATGTTGATCCTAGTGTTTCATGGGAAGTTATATCTTCACATTAAAGATAAGTGGAAAGAACGTACTTGGAGTATCAAAAGGTCGTGCACCCCCAATAAAGAATCTTAGTAGTGGAAAGAGGAAGCGCAAGACAAAGTGAGGGTAAAGAGGGTTAGCTATAAATCACTCTACGCTTGTAAGAATGATGAAAACTTAGCCAGCTATAAAGTCGCCAAAGAAGAAGCTAAACATGATGTAAGTAAAGCAAAAAGTCAAGATTATGAAGAATTTTATAAGCGACTAGATACCAAAATTGGAGAGCGTGACATGTATAAAATTGCTCGAGTTAGAGAAATGAAGACAGAAGATTTAAGTCAAGTAAAATGCATAAAAGATGAGACATACAGTTTTGACGGATGATGTCGATATTAAAGAGCGATAAAAAAGATACTTTTATCAACTCTATAATGAAACAAAAATAATAAATTGAATTTGGAAGAGTTAAGTAAAGCAGAAGAGTATAGGAATTAGAACGTTTTATCGTAAAATTTAAGTATCAGAGGTAAATGATGCTCTAAAAAAGATGAAAAATGGAAAGACGGTTAAGCCAGACGATATACCCATTGAATTATGGAAATATCTAGGGAATGAAGGAATTTTATGGCTTACATGTTTTTTCAATAAGATACTGAAGTCAAAGCAAATGTCAGACCGATGGAGAGAAAGTATCTTGATATCTTGTATAAGAATAAAGAAGATATACAAAATTGTGTTAATTACAGAGGAATTAAATTGATGAGTCATACCATGAAATTATAGGAATGAGTAATAGAAAGAAGAGTAAGATGGGGAGACTAACATCTCGAAGAATCAATTTGGATTCATGTCAGGGCGGTCAACCATGGAAGCTATACATCTCTTGAGGAGACTCATTGACAATTACCGAGAAAGAAATCAAGATTTGTATAAGCTGTTTATTGATCTTGAGAAGGCTTATGATAGAGTTCCAAGAGAGATCTTATGGAGAATCTTGGTAAAGAAAGGTGCAAGTGTATCATATATTGATATAATCAAAGATATGTATACAAATTCAGTGACAAGGGTGAGGACATCTGGAGGATTAAAACAGGAATTCCCTATCACTGTTGGCTTACATCAAGGTTCAGCTTTAAGCCCTTATCTCTTTACCCTTATCTTAGATGAGCTTACCGGACATATCCAACAAGCAATACCTTGGTGTTTATTGTTTGCGGATGATATTGTTTTGGTTGATGAGACACGCGAGGGTGTAAACGCAAAACTTGAATCTTGGCGAGACACTTGAGAAAAGAAGGGTTTTAGGTTGAGCAAGATAGACAAAGTATATGGAGCTTAAATTTAGCAGTACAAGAAGGACGGATGACGTCGTTATTAAGTTGGGTGATCAAGATATTTCTCGTAGTGAATGTTTTAAGTATCTTGGATCGATAATTCAAAAAGATGGATGTATTGATAAAGATGTGACACATAGAATCCAAGCGGGTTGGTTGAAGTGGAGAGCCGCGTCAGGGATCTTATGTGATCGTAAAGTACCATTAAAACTCAAGGGAAAGTTTTACCGTACTACAATTAGACCAGCGATGCTCTATGGTTCTGAGTGTTGGGCAATGAATTGTGTACATGAGCAAAAAATGGGAGTTGCGAAGATGAGAATGCTTAGGTGGATGTGTGGACACACGAGACTGGATAAAATTAGGAATGAATGCATCAGGTTTATGACAGGAGTAGCACCAATTGCGGAGAAGATGAGAGAAGCTCGACTAAGATGGTTTGGACACGTACAAAGGAGACCATTAGAGGCACCTGTTAGGCGTTGTGAGAGTCTAGTCACTAGGCATGTTAAACGAGGGAGGGGTAGACCAGTAAAGACTTGGAATGAAACTATACGAAAAGATATGATGTACTTAGGCATTAGTGAAATTATGACAAAAGATAGGGCACAATGGCGACAAAGGATCCATATAGCCGACCCCACTGTAGTGGGATAAAGGCTCGAGTGTTGTTGTATGTGATGGAAAAAGTATTGCTTCTTGACGCATATAAGAGCATCGCATTAGGGTCTAGTTAGCCATTGTCTCATGTGCATCTGTTGCATTTAGCCTTGCATTCTCATTTAAAGTTAGATCTGCGTTAAACTCTTAGCCTCTTAATAAGTCAAATTTGACCGGATCCTGATTTTTAGGCAGAGTTTATTTTATGGAGTGGTAGAGTTTATGAATACTGTGACAGTTCTAGTTACTCCATATCCTAAACTATTAATTTGGATTCAAAGATGGCATATGGTATTTTATAAAAAGCTCCTAAATCAAATTGGCCGATACTCAGATCATATGAACTCTTGCTTAGACAATCTTAATACCCAGTTGGGAACGCTTACCACTAAAGTCACCAATACAGACGCTCATAAGATTTCATGTGTATCCACCCTTGGTCAAGGAGACGCTACCGACTTCGTACTGAACGATAAGAAGATACTCATGGTCTAGATAATTTCGATAATGTGCCTCTTAAAAACTCTATGACTGAAGACCTCTTCTACCATTAGAGGATCTTTAGTTTGTGTATGTTCAACATCAGAGAGTTTAGCATGGGAGGCTCACGCAACACCATGCAGATCATCATCTTTACTCCTTTTCTTTGTTTGAGTATTCAGAGCCTATTTATTCCAAACACCAGAGAGCCTCTTTGTTATGAGGTAGGGTTTGAAGGAGGAGGGGTGGGGGAGAGGAATAGAAATTAGCCCCTAGGGCTCTTCCCAAAATGATCTTACTCCCAAGATGATCCAAATAAGATACATACATATGCTTATATAGTGTCTAGTTCTGAAACACATAAGTGCAAACCGTAAATAACCACACAGCCTGAAATACATGTGCGATAATAAAATACAAAGCTGACAGGTGCGCAATTTCCATGCGCACTACTAGCAAACAGCCGTTGTTGTGTTGGGATTTGTGTCCTCGTCGCCTCATTCCCGACGCCAACATATGCGTGATTTCAGTGTCTTCGTCAAAAGAGTAGAAATTTGCGCGGAGAGGGCAGGGAGACACAATCATATGCAGGTCCGTACAGAGGCCCCAGTGGTATTGCAACGACCGTCACCCAAGCAAACAATAACAGGAGGGGCAGGAGACATGCAAATGTCGAGTTGTGCCACTAAACGCTGAGAGTTGTTAGCCCTACTGCAAATCAACATCATCATTGAAGTGTCATACATGGAATCAAAGAACATCATAGTACGGGCCCCAAAGGTGCCGACAACCGCAGAGCACATGAGTTCTAAATAATGCAGTTGCACGTTGTGGTCCTGTGTCGGGTGGTGAGTCTTCACCCTACAGATCTTTGAAATCCCCAAGGATGATCTCAGGGTCCTCCTAGCCAATGGTGATGTGAAGCTTATTTAGAGTACAATCATGGGTCAAGAAGTAGGGTTGTTTATAACGAAAACAAAGGCCCTTAGTGCGAAGATCATGATACTTCTGGTTGGTCATCCTTGGGCTATTCGGCGGTCGGGGTGGTGATCCAAGATGCGGGGAAGCCATAATATGCAACTGGGGCGGCGGTCAGAAGGGTGTCAGAGTGTAAGCAATGTGGCGGGGTGTAGAACTCCCCATTGGGCGACAGAGGTGACATTAAAGACCTATTCTACCAAGCGGGGGAGATCCATGACATTAGTAATCGTCCGAGGGTGGTGAGTGCGAAGGCGGGATCAGATGTGGGGAGGGAGATCCTTCATGAAGAAACCCAAGTAATAACCGGACGGTATACCATGAACGTGCATTTTCCAGGTAATGAACTCATCGATGTAGTCATCAAGGAGGCCCGATTGGCCGACACCACATAAAAGTTCCGCTCCTGTCCTGGAATAGCGAACATTATAGTGGTGGATGAAGTTTTATTGGAGTTCTGACCATGAAAGGGAAGGGTTGTTCTTTTGCAGCTAGCGAATCCAATGGAGGGTCGAGCCCTTCGTGTCGATGAGAGTCGTAGCAACCTTTTGCGGCTCTAGAGTTTGATGAATGTCGAATAATTGTTCCACACAGGCAATCCACACCACGAGGTCAGTGCCTTTGGAGGGAATGTCGAAAGAGAGATGTGGTTGGAGGAAACCCACGGTTGGTGGGACGGGGTCACAGGGGAGTTCAGGAAGTGTGTCGTGAACCGAAGGGGTCTCCTCGTTGGAGGCCAAGGATGTACCAGAGCGGATAGCAATGAGGGCATCAAACTTTGCACCCATCCGCTGCCTTAGAGCTTGGAGGGAAGCAGTGGAGGCTTTGCGAGCATTGAGGCTGTGGGAGATGGCCGGATCTATAGGAGACTGAGGCGCTAAGGTGTCAGGTTCCGTCATGGAACAAGGTCGCGGGGGCATGCACGCGTGAGAAGGGCCGGTGCGGGGCAGGAGTCGCTAGCTGGCAGTCTGGCACTGTTTGCACCGTCATGACAAACGTCGATTATAGGGTCTGCCAGGGGGTGTCGGGGAAGGCGCGATCATGAAGGACACGATCACAAAGGATGTGATCGTGTAGGACGCAATGCGTCGTTGCAGAAGTTGTGTTATCGTTGAGAGGCGGAGTTGCCGCGGGGAGGTTCAACACGTGATCAACTGAGAAAATTCGATTGTCGGGAGAGATCGATCGTGGAAAAGATCGATCATAAGAAGCAGGTGTGTAGGGAGAAGATGTAATCACGCGAGCGGTAGACGCAGGTGATTGTAGAAGTGCAGGCGCGTCAGGATGGCGAGACGTGGAGGCGCGGGATCATTTTGGGCAGCGGAAACTGCGGTTTGAAGATGACAGGTTGGACCAAATGTTAGGAGATAGGTTTGAAGAAGGAGAGGGAATAGGAGAGGGGGAGAAGAGAGGAATGGAAATAGCCCCTGAGGCTCGTCACAAAATGATACAAATAAGAGACATACATAGGCTTATATAGTGCCTAGTTCCGAAACACAAAAGGGCAAACGATAAATAACCACACGACCCAATATGCGATAATAAAATATAGAGCTGACGGGTTCGTGATACTCGTGCGCACTACTAACGAACGTTTGTCATCGTGTTGGGATCTGTGTCCTCGTCGACTCGATCCTGACGTCGACATATGCGTCATGTCCTCGTCTCCTTGTCCCTCACCCTCTTCCGTATTCGTGACACCCATAATTAATCTATATATCATTATGTCGATCATCGTAGTCCTTACCCACCTATTTATAGAGATCCTGCTAACCCTATAACATGATTCGATTGATATGACTATGATTATCAGGAGCATCGTAGAAATCACCATCATGAGGATGACATCTTTGTAGAGCTCGAGTTGGTGCGCCCTCTTTTGACGACAACTGACCCTGAAGGTGTTTACTTATTGACTTTCAGATATGGATCATTATTTTGACTGGTACGAGTTGTTGAACCAGCGTTATGTCAAGTTAGCAAAACAAAGCTTATTGGTTAGGCTGTGATTGCGCGAATGGTTGAACATGAGAGTCTTTGCCCCATCTCCTAGTGGTCAGACATTGATCGGAAGTTAAAAGAAAAGAATCTCCCGGTTCCCTATAGGAATCAACTCCTCAATCAATTATATGCCCTAGAACAAGGGGCTTTACCCGTAAATAAGATCGACGAGTTGGTTGTGAGAAGCGACATCCGGGAGGATTCCCTTGCAACCGCTTTTGGACTTCGATCTAGAATCAATTGTAAGATACATAATGAGTTGATTCCTCACATTGTAGAAAAGACATTTCTTCTCGCTTTGCACTATGAGCATTACTAAAATTCATGTGACCAAGGTAAGTTGGTCAACAACCTGATCAGCTTAGCATTATGAACCATCCCCAATACGAGAATGCTACTTCTCCTAGTTGTCCCCATAAACACAAAGACAAATCTCCAGACACTGGATCGACCTACCTTGGTTGGGTTCAATGCTTTAGGTGTTAGGGCAAAGCCAGGACGCGTAACGACCTAGTGCTCTACAGGGAATCTACTTGTTGGTGAGAATGCATCTGATCTGAATCTATTTATGAGGAATCTACATTTCTTTAACTTCTACTGAGATCCCCACTCTGAAAGACATTCAACCCACTTTAAAGTCGCATCTTGGTTAGTCTGTTGAGTCTTTTGATCATCATTTGCCTGACTTGCTTTATTCACATTATCTGCATGTCAGTAATTAAATAATAGAATATTAAAAATCTAACACAAATAACCACATGCTAGAACATAAATTTAAAAATCGAGTGATGATTCACACTCAACCTTAGAGGTACCCTTCGAGAGCTGCTATGAATTTGGGTGTGGGGCTAACGAGTCCATGCACTGCCGTGGGAGAGATCGAGTCGAATTATTGTGAGCTTAATATCTCTAAGAATATGAGTGTTCATTATGTACTTGATATAGATGATTTGAGTCTAAATGATGTGCCACTTAGTCATTGGGACTCTCAACTTGACATCTTGCATCCAGCCTTAACTTCCCTTTCAGCCACAAATTACACTTTTTTGCATAGCTTTCGGCTTGTACAATGGGATGACAACTTCATGAGGACGCTACAACTAATTTGTGCTATGAGAAAGATATAATATCTGATGGATCAACATCACGCTATATGTTGAATTGGACACTTAATCACCACTGATACTTGAGGTGTCATGTGGGCCACATTGATTTTCGTTGGCCTGGATCGGGAGCATGTCATTCTCCATTCATCAGAGATAAATGCTTCTAAGCCCGGGACAGTTGATGGGGATCAATCGCGTCACTAATAGTATACGCATCAAGAACTGCTCAGGGTTGTTTCTCAATATCGACATTTGTAGGATTGCCTTCTGGAAGATCGGAGCCCGCAGATGCGATGACTCAAATTTAAAAATCTCGCAGATGCGATGACTCATATATATATGTACGAGTGACAGGCACGGGCCTCCGGCTCGATGGCCACGTGTCACAGTACCCGGCCGGCGACGGCGGGCTTCGCCCACACCCCGGCTGTTTTTTATAAACAATATAAAATATAAAATGATATTATTAATATTTATAAGCAATATAAAATATAACATATGTATTATATATAAAATGATATATACAGGCGGGTGAACAGTTGCGTGCGAACTGTTCACCCGCCTGTTTATTAATATTTATAAAATGATATTATTAATATTTATAATATTATAATATTATAATATAATAAAGTATAAACAGACGGGTGAACAGTGGCGGAGCACTGTTCACCCGCTTGTTTAGTCCCACACTGCCTAACTAAAATGATTATGCGGGTTTAAATATAGTTCGTTGTACAGTACTTTTGAAGTCATTGCTTTAGCGGGCTGGTGGGCTTGCATACTTTCGTGGGCTGGCGGCCTTGCGGGCTGGCCGGCGTGCGGGCTGGCTTCTCCGCCGGTTGATTTTGCTAACCCAATTTTGAAATTATTTCACATAGGTTTAGGACTGTCCTAGAGTAAGTTTATGAGGCCTATAAAAAAGTCTGGAGAGAGGGTTGGTTTGATCCAACGGTTCATGATCAAAACTCTGAAATCCGACGGCCACCTAATTTCCCCTTAATTTCGAACTCATGGTATTTGCAGACCTCAGTATTTCTTTTTAATATGGTAATAGATATATATTGTGTGTGTATGTAGAGAGAGAGAGAGCCATATCTTGAGAATAAGATTAAAAGGTTTTATGGACTGATCTGAGTTGTTGGCTGTATTTAACCTAATCCTCCTCTCTATTTATAGGGGTTAGTTATTAGAACAGGGATTGAAGGTTTGCTGAAATTTTGAAATTGTATCGGTCATTCTGTGGTGTCGATGCCATGTACCCTAGATGCTCAAGTCTAAGTCACTATTGTTGCCTGTACAGTTACCTACCTCCACTGTCATTGCTGCCATGCACCTCCAGGTGTTCTCGCTTTCCCATGCTACTCTTTTGCCTGAGCTTTCCTCTGCATCTAGAGCCGAGACCCTTCAGTCCACAACCACCCTTGCAACCGTCAGCACAACACGGAGACTCCAACCTTCCCAACCACTGTGCTACGTCTCCTCCCACTCCACATTTGATCTAACTGAAAACCCATCATGCTCCTTCCCTCATTTCAGTCCCCACCCGAACTCAAGCCACCCATCTTCCACGACCCTAACAACTATTTGTTCCATCGCTCACCGACCAGCAAGCCCCAATCCATTGTGATACATGGTTGCTGTCAATTCCATCGATGTCCAGATCTTCAATTGATGCTTTATCTCTTCTGTGATCTAATAACTACTGCAATGCATTTTCTTTTACTCAACGACTCCTCGTCTTCAATTTCAGACTGACCATGCATCAACTCTGTCATCGACAACCAATCCTTACCTCAATTCCTCCACAACCGCATTTTGTTGTATCAGTTGTCACATACACCATCACACAAACTCATTGCTTACTACTCTGAACCAGCAACTGCCCCTATCTGCTCACATCTCAAATCCCAAGACCATGGTCAACTTCACAATGCATTATAAGTAACTGTTGGAAATGTTAGAAAAATGCATAGAATTTGTATCCGCTGAGGTACCGAATCATGCAACCTCTAATGAATCATCCATAGGTGTCAATGAGCCCACACATGAATCATTAGGCAACACTCATGGAACCACCCTCATGGACTTTGAAACCTTGACTTCCTGACACTGACATTGTGGAGATTTACAGTGATATTTTGCAGCCTCTATACTTCGTATTACTTAAATCATCTCCATCATTGCACATAGATTTATTGTTATTGTTCTCATGCAGCAGGGCCTTCAATCATCATTCACGCACTCCCAGTCATCATGCACCCAAATACACCATTATCAGTCTTAGATTTTACCAATCACTATGAGCGCAACTAAGAACATTGGGATTGGACCGAAGGATTTCGAGGAAATACAACTAACATTCATCAAGCGTCTGGCTCACATTGTGATGGCAAAACAATGGGCAAATGGAATGTGCTTGGTGATGAAGTCTTTACATTGAGGCATCATTATGAGAAGTTGTTTTATAGGAAGATGGAGTTGTTATTATGGCTCGAAGATTACTTGAAAATCCGCCCAAGCTTTGGCTCAGATCAAATCAGCTGAGTTCGGGTTGGATTGATCCAGCTTAAAATTAAATAGTAAAATTATAATTAAGTACACACACATAATATATATATATATTGTTGGAGTGTAGGAGTTTATTATTATATTAATATTTTTGTGTGAGTGGGTATTAGTCCCACATTGCCAGTTCTGTCTGTAAGTGTCCATGTAAGTCCTATATTAAGCCCCTATGAGGATGAATGAAATCACTTCTTCTATTTCAATTTCCCCTCTTCCAACATGGTATCAGAGCCAAAGATCTGAAATCTAAAAATTTTCCCGTGGCCACCACTTACTCCCGCTTTCGCTTCTGTTTCGACCCCGCCGTCCTGCGTAGCTAAAGCTCACATCAAGCGGCTCTCCCTCCGCTCCAGCCAACGAAATCCTCATCTGATTCCGTAGACAGGAGCGGATATCTCTTCCAGCGTGATCTGCGCCATCCGGTCGGCTTCTTACTCATGGTATGCGACGATGATTGTTGCTCACGCCTTCTGGGCTCCCGTCTGCGTCATCGACGGAGGATCCCGTCGAGCTCGTCTACTTCGGCCTATCGCTTCTTTCCGCTCGCTTGCTGCTGCGCCTGGTGAAGCCCCTGTCTGCGCCGGATCCCTCAGATCCCGCTATTCCCGCCGTCTATCCGAGATGATATTTTGGTCGTCGATCACGTCAATGAATGTCTCTGTTGATTCCGTCGAGCTCCCCTCTGCATCTTGTCAGAGATCCTGGCGTCTTCTGACTCTTCTCCCTCGCTGCTCATCATCAGCAATCCCTCCAGAGCCCGTTGCAGCTCCTCTATGCGTTTTCTTCCTTGGCTATATCGACGATGACTTATATTGTTCTTCTGTGCCGATCTCCTTGCGTAGAGCTTCTTCTGCCAATGCCTGTTGCTGATCCTGAGCTTCGACGCATGTATGGGTTGTTCACTGTTGTTTTCTACTCCTGTCCCTGTATGGATCTTCCAACTCCAGTCGCTGCTCTCTTGATCCTTCATTTGTGGGACGATTCTTGCCGTTTCCGGTAGCTGCCCATCATGTGTTCGTGCTACCAGCCGCTGCAGCTGCTTTCAGAGTGTTGATATCTCGCCGTTGTTGAAGTTTTTAGTGTTATTTGCTATTTTTTGTGTGACTTATGTAGTTTGTTTCTTGTTTGAGTGTTATGCCTTCTTGCATGTGCTTTCCACGTAAGGGGGAGTGTTGGGATGAAGGTGACTCGGATGATCTTTCCCAACTTTTTCGCTTTCGTTCCACACGGCCTCTAAGCTTATGTGCTTCCCCGGTTGCCCGGTTGATGATTAGGTCCACATCTTTTGTTCTCTTTCGCATGTTGTGTGTGTAGGTAATGTTGGTTGGCCAGTGTCTAGCAAGTCCACGTCGTGTGTGGGTCCTGCATTGTGTGTGGGTAAACGTCGTGTGTGGTTATGTCCCTGACTTGATTTTGCGGTTTGGATTTTTCCCGACGGCTTGTTTGATGTTTTGTCTCGCATCGCTTACCTCCATTGTCGTTATTTGATATGTCCAAGCTAAAAGGTCCTCTTTCAACTTGAGGGGGAGTGTTGGAGTGTAGGAGTTTATTATTATATTAATATTTGGGTGTGAGTGAATATTAGTCCCACATTGTCAGTTCAGTCTGTAAGTGTTCATGTACGTCCTATATTAAGCCCCTATGAGGATGAATGAATTCACTACTTCTATTTCAATTTCCCCTCTTCCAACATATATATATATATATTATGTTAGAGTTATATTTGGGTATTTTAGTATGTTTAAGGTTTAGTCCCACACCATGGGTTAGGTTTGTGAGTCATGTTGTTTTTCCTATATATTGCCCTCTTTGAGGAAGAATAATTGCACCTTTCATTTCTCTCTACATGGTATTAGAGTCATCGATCTGAAACCTAAATAAAATTTTTTTTACCCGATTTCGCTTTTGCCACCGTTTCCCCCTCCCCCGACCCGTGCTTCCGTTTCCAAGAGCTGCTAGGGCCCACGCTCGCCGCTCCTGTCGATCGTTGATCCCGTCGACTTGAGCGGTTCTGATTCCGTTGCTGCTTTCGCCTGCGTCATCGACGCCTGTTGCTGCTTCTCCCGACGACTTCGCCGCTGCTGCTGTCGTGTGCCGCTTCTCCCGACGACGCCGACGCTGTCGTTGCTTCTCCCGCCGACGCCGACGCCTGTCGTTGCTTCTCCCGCCGACGCCGACGCCTGTCGCTGCTTCTCTCGACGACTTCACCGCCGTTGTTGTCGTGTGCTGCTTCTCCCGACAACGCCGACGCCTGTTGCTGCTTCTCCCAACGACCTCGCCGACTGCTTCCGCCGCTGCTGCTCCCGTGTGCTGCTACGCTCGACGACGTCTGCATTTTCATCGACGCCGGCGCCTGCTCCTCTGCGCCGCTCATCTGCGCTGTCGTGCTGTTCCTCTGCGCTGCTTCTTTGCGCCACCGTGCTGCTTCTCTGCGCTGCTCCTCTGCGTTGTCGTGCTGCTCCTTTGCGCTGTCGTGCTGCTTCTCTGCGCTGCTCCTTGTCGGCTGCGCGCCTCCTGTCGGCCTTCTATTGTCGTTGCGCCTCCTCCTCCAGCACGTCCATCTCCGCTTGATCTACTGGTCGTGCCTTGCTGTTGTCGCATGAGCCTCTTTTTCTGCTTCTTTCCAGTCTAGCTTTTTTCGTAGTTGATGTTTTTTTAAGTTGTTTGTTGGTGTGTTGGTGTGTTTGTCTGCGTCTCTTTGCGATTTCCACCTTGCACGTGATCTACGTGAGGGGGAGTGTACGTCACGGCCTCCAGGCGTAGTCTATGCCTTCATGCACGTATTCCACGTGAGGGGGAGTGTTTGTGATAACGGCGACTCGGATGCCTCTTTCCCGACTCCTGCCTTAGTCACGCATGACCTCCAGGTGTAGCCTATGTCTTCATGCACATGATCCACATGAGGGGGAGTGTGTGATAACGGCGACTCGGATGCCTCTTTCCCGACTCTTGCCTTAGTCACACATGACCCCTAGGTTGATTTCGTTGTTGTTTGTATCTCCCCGTTTCTTTTCTTCGCTTTGTGGTAGGAATGGTTTGGCATTCTTGGTTGACCTAGTTTCTGCTCCGGGTATATCCATGTGATCATGGTCGGTTTGTGGATCAACGTCGTGTGGCCTTTGCCCGGTTGTAGTATCGCCAGTGACACACGGTTGGGCCGGTGGCTGTTGTTTTGTCCCACGGTGTCATCCATCTTTTACCTCTCTTTTATGTTGTGTTCAAGCTGGAGGTTTCCCCTCCATCTTGAGGGGGAGTGTTAGAGTTATATTTGGGTATTTTAGTATGTTCAAGGTTTAGTCTCACGCCGTGGGTTAGGTTTGTGAGTCATGTTGTTTTTCCTATATATTGTCCCCTTTGAGGAAGAATAATTGCACTTTTCATTTCTCTCTACATTATATATATATATATATATATATATATATATATATATATATATTCTATCTGTTCTCATTTGATGACCATCTTGAACCTTAATTATATCTAATGCTTTGTGTGACTTTGTCACTAGCCAGTTATGTGATGTAAGTTGTTCCTAAATTGATCTTAAATCAATGCTTAGGTTTTGAGGTTCTTGCATCTTTACCTCTGCTCTTTGCATGGTGTTGCCACTCCTTTTGTTGACCCTAGATTGTCTCTCAGCTCCTATTCTTCTTTGGTGCTTTATTTTTGCTTCATCCATGGTTTTTTTGCTCTTATCTTCTCTAGTTGTGCCTCTCATAGCAATTTCGAACCAATTACTTTAAGATGGTTTGAAATTAGAAATTTCGTTCTGTCTCAAAATCAGCTCATACCCATTTGAGCTTGAGTCTGTTTGAATTTCTTCGAGCTGATTTCAAGTTGAGCTGTGTTGAAATCACGAGCTTGACAAATGATTCCAAAAGTCTGTTCTCTCCTCAGTGCTCGAGGGCAAGTTCATCCTGGAGAAGGAGAGTAATGCTATTGCGATTGCGCTCGAGGGGCCAGGGCAAGCTCATCTTGGAAGAGTGTACTGCTATAGTGATATGGCTGTAACCTGGCGGCTGTAGGTCTTATTTACATCTTTTATTTGTTTTAATCTCCGGTATTTTATCTTTGTTTGCAAGTTGTAGTTCTGTTTGATGTTTTTTTGTAGATAGTCCATTTGTTTGGACCTTATTTTTCTTCTCTTTTATGAAATTGTATAAAAGGGGACGTATGATTGGAATGAAAAGAAAGCCAATATTAAACCCTGAACCCTAAGCTACTTATCAGCCCTCTCCTTGGGCTCTTCCCCCTACAACCAGCCGTGGTAAGACTCCATACTGCTGTTATTGTTCGAGGGTTGTGATATAATATATTTTTAATGAGCTCTTCCCCCTACAACTAGCCATTGTAAGACTCCATACTGCTGTTATGTTCAAGGGTTGTGATATAATATTTTTAATTCGGAAAGAACACTTAGCACCTTCAGCAGCTGACTGAAGTTACTGGGATAAGGCTGATGTTGAAGATGCTGAGTCCAACATCTTCATTGTCAGGCAGTTGACATTAATTCAACTTTTCCTTTTACTTCTATCAGGAGAAGTGTTTGTCTTTCTTCTTGATTGATGATATATGTTTTCAAGCAACCACAATAACCATGTTAATCCTATCCACTACATTTTCTTGACTTATTCTTTCAATTCTCTTTTGCTGTATTCTAGTGTGTCATATTCCCCATGGAAAAATCTGCTTGTTTTCTCTCTGCTCCGCAAAACTCTCCTTTCATATTTGTTCGTTGTTGAATGACGTGAAAAAAAACCGTGGTCCAACTCATTCTAGTTTAGACCATGGTTATCAGGATTGCGATTCAGATCATAGGATCCAAATTTTGTAAATCGATCCGAATCTGTTACCGACGCAGTGGAGGAACCCCCGTGGCGGGTGTACACACGACGAGCTCGAGGAAACGCGGACTCGAACGAGGCGTCGGACCGGCCGGCGGATGGAGACGATACGGAACCAGGCGGCTCGGCGGGCGTGCTAGGCGGACCCGGACCGGGCGGGAGTGCAAACCGGGTGGCCCTTGTTTGAGGATTTGGTTTATTATGCTTTGTAATTTTCGGTTCCCTATATATGGGGACTTGGACTTTGGCTTTAGGGTTATGTTTTGATCTTGGAACTTTTGGGGGCTGATCCCTCTTCTCCTCTCTTCCTCTAGCCTCCTTCTTCTTCTCTCTAAAACCCTAACCGGCCCTCTCTCTTGACCGGATTCTTCCTTGTTCCGTTTGGTTTATATTAATTGGTCCGACCTGCCGCTCCGCCCGCTCATTGCCGCCGGATTTTTATGGCCCCGACCACCCGCCTATCCGCGGCCGACACCGCCGACCTCGCCGACGCCACCGCGAGTCAGGTAGCCCTCCACGCAACCCAAATCGGCGAACTCAAGACCTCGGTTGACGCCCTCTTGGCGGGACAATCGCTCATCCTCAGCCGTCTCGACGCGCTCGCGCCGCCCCGCACACCGGCACCGGCGTCCGCGTCCTCCACCGACACCGCCTCGCTTCTCGGTGTTCCGCCGGCCGTTCCTCCTCTCACGCCACCCGCGCTAACCGTGGCGGGAGGGGGCCGCTTACAACAACACCTCGACGTTCCCTCCTTCTCCGGCGTGGATCCTTTGGGATGGATCGCACGCGCGGAACAATATTTCGACCTCAACTTCACACCGCTACCGGATCGTGTCGGCACGGCAATCATTGGCCTCGACGGATCCGCCCTCCATTGGGCTCGTTGGCTACGCCAAAGCCAACCCGCCATTTCGTGGGCCGATTTCAAACAAGAGATGGTTACACGCTACGACTCTCGCTATACCGGATCCGCCATTGAACGCCTATGTAGCGCGCGGCAATCGGCCGATTTGGACACCTACATCGACGAGTTCGTCGCCTTGGTCACACAAGTACCGGGCCTTCCGCCCGATCATTATTTGGGGTTTTTCCTCCAAGGTCTCGTTCCCTCCATTCGATCTCGCCTCCGGACGCACAACCCGCTCACCGTATCGGACGCTTTAATACTTGCGCGGGCCGTCGAGGCCGACCTTGGACAACGGCCACCGGCGGCACCGCATCCTCCGGGGTACAAACACTCCACCGGACGGGATCTCCAACCGCGGACAACCGGCCATGCTGAGGCTCGGACCGGTCGCCTCACACCGCCGCACCGCATATCAAACCAAGATTACAACGACCTCCGTCGCAAGGGCTTGTGCTTCCGTTGCCGGCAACCGTATTCCCCTCAACATGTATGCACCGTCAAGGAATTTCACGCCCTCTTTGGCGATTTCGACACGGAGGTCACCATGGCGGATTTTGATGCACTTGTTTTACCCGATGACGACGAACCGCCGGCGGCGGCGGCGCTGAACATCCTTGATTTACCATTCTACTCGGTTGGTGGTATTACCGGACCGCGTACGATGAAGATGCGCGGAATGATCCACGGCCGCCCTATCATTATCATGATCGACAGTGGCGCGAGTCATAATTTTCTCTCCGACGACGTGGCTCGGGCATTGGAGTTGCCGAGCCAATCTTCCCCAAATTTCGCCGTCGCCTTGGGCGATGGAAGCCGCCGCCCGACCTTGGGCCGGTGTGACAATGTTAACTTCTCTATCGGCGATCATACTTTCACGGCGGACTTCTATGCCTTCGCGTTGGGCGGGCTGGACGCAATATTGGGCGTCGCTTGGCTCCAGACTTTGGGCGACGTTCGCGTCAATTGGGCTCACATGTCCATGCTCTTCCACCATCAAGACCAACCATGCCGCCTCTGCGGCGATGCAACTCTCCTCCGCTCCCCGCTTTCCGCCCGAAGCCTGAATCGCATTTCTGACGCCACCTTTGCGGCATGGTTATGGCCCATGCAATCGGAGGCTTCCCCGGCGGCTCCGCCATCCCAAGACCTGCAAGCTCTTATCGCCGAATTCTCGGACATTTTCACAGCTCCTACCGGCCTTCCTCCGGTCCGCCCAACCGACCATCCTATTGTCCTCCAACCGGCATCCACCGCCATCTCGGTTCGGCCATACCGCTACGGTCACACCCAAAAGGATGAGATCGAACGCCTTGTGCGGGAGATGCTTTTGGGGGGTCTCATTCGGCCAAGCTCTAGCCCCTTTTCCAGCCCGGTTTTGCTCGTTCGAAAAAAAGACGGAAGTTGGCGCTTTTGTGTGGACTATCGCGAGCTCAACAAAGCAACCGTGGCGGACAAGTATCCGATTCCGGTAATACAGGAGTTGTTGGATGAACTTCATGGCGCTGCCTTTTTCACCAAGCTGGACTTGCGGGCCGGCTACCATCAAATTCGGGTTCGCCCGGAGGATATTCACAAGACGGCGTTTCGTACCCACGACGGCCATTTTGAATTCGTGGTAATGCCGTTTGGGTTAACCAACGCCCCGGCAACCTTCCAAGCAACGATGAACGACATCTTTCGGCCGGTACTCCGTAAACACGTGCTTGTGTTTTTTGATGATATTTTGGTTTTTAGTTCCACTTGGCAGGACCATCTCCTTCATGTGCGTCAAACATTCTCTACTCTTCGGCGTCATACCTTGGCGGTGAATCAAAAGAAGTGTTCTTTTGGCGAGACGAGCGTCCGCTATTTGGGGCATACTATTTCGGCCGGCGGCGTCGCCATGGACACCGATAAGGTCCATGCGGTGCTTCATTGGCCAACACCCACATCACTTCGGGAGGTTCGCGGTTTTCTTGGCCTGACCGGCTACTATCGCCGGTTCATCAAGGACTACGGCGGAATAGCCCGCCCTCTCACGCAATTATTGAAGAACTCGGACGAGGCCCCCTTCGCGTGGCCACCCGCGGCAACCGCCGCCTTTGCGGCGCTCCAATCCGCCCTCATTCATGCCCCGGTTTTGGCAATGCCGGATTTCAACCAACCGTTTATCATTGAATGTGACGCTTCCGGCACGGGCGTAGGGGCGGTCCTCATGCAACACGGCCGCCCCATAGCATACTACAGCCGGGCTTTTTCTACGGCCATCCGGAGCCGGTCGGCGTATGAAAATGAGCTCATGGCATTGGTTCTTGCCGTCCAACACTGGCGGCCGTATCTCCTTGGCCGGCCATTCATCGTCCGCACGGATCATCATAGCCTCCGCTACCTTCTACAACAAAAGATCGCCACACCCGCTCAACAACTTTGGGTCGCCAAACTACTGGGCTACGACTTCACCATTGAGTACCGCTCCGGCAAATCCAACAAAGCGGCGGATGCCTTGTCTCGCCTGACCACCGCGCCCGAGTTAACGGCCATTTCCCGGCCGGTTTGGGATGATATATCAACTTTACAACATGAGGCGGACAACGACCCCAAGTTGGCAAACATCCGTCGTACCCTTCTCGCCAATCCGACCGGCCAACCGCCCTACTCGCTCATCGGGGGCCGCTTATTCCATCGCAATCGCCTCGTGCTCTCGTCCATCTCTCCGAGCATTCCACGGCTTCTCGCCGAGTTTCATTCGACCCCAACCGGCGGCCACGCGGGGGCCTTCCGCACCTATCGCCGCCTTGCGGCGACCCTCTATTGGCCAAGTATGATGCGCCAAGTCAAGGCTTATGTTGCGGCTTGCCTACCTTGCCAAAAGGCCAAGTATGAAACCATGTTTCCCGGCGGCCTCCTCCAACCCTTGCCGGTGCCGGAACGCATTTGGGAAGACGTTGCCATGGACTTCATTACACGATTACCTCGCTCCAATGGCTTCGATTGCATACTTGTGGTGGTGGACCGGCTTACCAAGTATGGCCATTTCCTTCCGCTTCGCCATCCGTACACGGCCACCACGGCGGCCGACGTGCTTATCTCGGACGTGGTGCGCCTACATGGGTTCCCTCGCTCCATCGTTAGCGATCGGGACCCTCTTTTCCTCAGTGGGTTCTGGACATCCCTGTTTAAGCTCCAAGGGACTCGTCTACGCATGAGCACGGCGTATCACCCTCAAACCGACGGACAGTCGGAAGTTCTTAACCGGTGTTTAGAAACCTACCTACGGTGCTTCATCGGCGAACGCCCCGGATCTTGGGCCAAATGGATTTGTTGGGCGGAATATTCATACAACACTTCATATCATCATGCGGCGAACATGACACCGTTCGAAGCCGTCTATGGCCGACCTCCACCATCCATCACCTGTTACCTTCCGGGTGAATGCCCCGTCCCCACATTGGCCGATCATCTCCACAATCGGGACATTATTTTGGATAGCTTGAAGCACCACCTCCACCGCGCCCAAGGAAAAATGACTTCTTTAGCAAATAGGAAACGCCGGGATCTCTCCTTTCAAGTGGGCGAAAAGGTGTTTCTCAAACTCCACCCATATCGCCAACTCTCGGTCGCAAGGCGACCTTGCCCGAAGCTAGCCCCACGTTTTTTCGGCCCCTTTGAGGTACTTAGCCGTATCGGGGCCGTGGCATACCGGCTTCGTTTACCCGCCGACAGCCGAATCCATCCGGTCTTTCATGTATCGCAGCTTCGCCGCGTCATTGGCGACCACCCGGCGGCGACCCACATTCCGAGTGACTTGGATCATGCGGGTTCGGAACCACTCTATCCGGCCAACATCATCGATCGCCGCAACCATCTTCCCGGCGATGCGGCCCCCGAGGAGGTTCGGGTTGCTTGGCGGCATAGGCCGGTCACCGAGGCTACGTGGCTCATCCGAGATGACTTCCGCCGCCAATTCCCGGATTATTGCCTTGAGGACAAGGACAATTTTCCAGATGGAGGCATTGTTACCGACGCAGTGGAGGAACCCCCGTGGCGGGTGTACACACGACGAGCTCGAGGAAACGCGGACTCGAACGAGGCGTCGGACCGGCCGGCGGATGGAGACGATACGGAACCAGGCGGCTCGGCGGGCGTGCTAGGCGGACCCGGACCGGGCGGGAGTGCAAACCGGTTGGCCCTTGTTTGAGGATTTGGTTTATTATGCTTTGTAATTTTCGGTTCCCTATATATGGGGACTTGGACTTTGGCTTTAGGGTTATGTTTTGATCTTGGAACTTTTGGGGGCTGATCCCTCTTCTCCTCTCTTCCTCTAGCCTCCTTCTTCTTCTCTCTAAAACCCTAACCGGCCCTCTCTCTTGACCGGATTCTTCCTTGTTCCGTTTGGTTTATATTAGAATCTTACCTAGAATCTAAATTGGCACATCTACGGCTGGGATCTCGATCCGGATCTTAGGATCTTTAGGATCGCGATCCTGACCCGATTCTACGGGTTCGGACAAAGGTAACTAGAAACATGTCCAACCCTATCCCGACCCCATTCAACCGGTCCAATACCCATAACTCATTGTTTAACCTTATCCCAATCCCTCCCTCATGCCCTATCACAAAATCATATCATGCTACCTTACTGTATCCCATGTGTCGATTGCGACTGGAAATAGAGGCCAAGAGCGACGTCTTTTGTCGCTTCTAGTTCAGACAATGTCTTCTTTTTCCTTACCAGGTTCCATTTCAAGTGGTGTCAATGTCTTATCTTTTATTTTTGTGTATGAGCTATCTAGTGGTTGGTAATCCAGTGGCTTCCTGCTTCCCACTTTCAAGCCGACGTCTTATGTTCCTTTCTAGCATTCAAGCAATCTAGTAGTTAAAAATCCAGTATACAAGCAATTCAAGCTTCCTACTTCCAACATACGAGCAATCTAGTTGTTTGGGTTTGTCTTTCTGCTACTAGGTTTCCACCAATTCATCAGTCCATATTTGTTTTTATTATTAGTAGACATTGGGTGTCCTACCTGAAACCGAAAGTGAAATTAGTATGATATTATCTTTTTGATTTAGTTATTCATAATTATTTAATATTATTATTCACAAATTGCATAATTTATTGATTTTTAGTTAATTGAGTATGTAATTGGATGATATAAATTCAATTTTATATTTTGAATCTTATATAAATGTTGTAGGATCTTACGATTCTCGATCCGATCCTACAATCCGATCCGATCCAACCTCAAAAAAAACGATCTCTATCCTGACAACCTTGATTTAGACAAAGTATAGGCTTATTTATGCCGTTTATGAACATAATTAGACATATTTCTTTATGTTCCTTGTTCAACTCATGTTTATATAGTATTATACTGATCATTCACACTGCATATTTGTGACAACTGGAATTCCTTTTTTGGTTATGCATGACAAAACCTAGGTTATTTAGTTAATTATTTCTCATTGTCAGGTTTTTGCTTCTGAGGATGATCAGGATGCCTTGTCCACAGACCCTGATGAGCTTATAGAGTCTGAAGATAGTGAAGGCATTAGTATCGATGAAGATGACATGTTTATGAATTTTCTTTCCCAGGCAGGTTTTCATCTCACCTATGGAGTTAACCAGTCTCAGCCTCAAGTTGCTTTAAGAGAAAAGCTTCTAATGGATGCTGGGGCAATTGCTGGATTTCTGACTGGCTTACGCATATATCTTGATGACCCTGCCAAAATAAAGCGCATGCTTCTTCCCACAAAACTCTCTGGAAATGATGGGAGCAAGAGAGACGGAGAGGCCGGGGACGCAGATTCTCCAAGTTTAATGAATTTTTTGATGGGGGTCAAAGTCTTACAGCAAGCTATTATTGATTTACTTTTGGATATAATGGTTGAGTGTTGTCAACCTTCAGAAGGAAGAAATGATTGTGATTCAGAAGCAAGCCCAAACCCTTGTTCAGTTTCTAATGGAGCATGTGCTCGTATAGAACTCACTGGGGAAAATGAAGTAACAGATAATGCAGAGTGTCATTTGTACAGCAGGATGGGATTGGCAACTGATGAAGTTGCTCATTCTCTCGCAGTTCAGAGTTCAGACTTGAATATATGTGGTATATCTAACAAAAATAACCCTGATCAGATCATATTTCCTCCAGAAACTTCTGCTGGTGATCTTCCTGCTGATGATAGCTTTCTTCGAGTTCCCAAGGTAAGTATGTTTTTCCTTACACTTCAATTCTCCAAACACTAGTCACCTGCATTTGATCTGAAAAGGAAATCCTTGTACAGATAAATTGGCTAGAACAATCTGAGGAGCTCTTAGGACTAATTGTCAATTCACTGAGAGCCCTTGAAAATCCCGCACCTCAAGGATGCCTTGAACCAAGAAGACGTCCTCAGTCGGTGCAGAAGATTGCACTTGTACTGGATAAAGCTCCCAAGCATCTTCTACAAGATCTAATTGCCCTTGTGCCTAAGTTGGTGGATTTTTCAGAGCATGCAGTAGCTGCTTATGCACTTCTAAAATGTCTTCAGAAGCCAGATGCTGAGGCCTCCCTACGAATACCGGTACGAAGAATAGTGTATTATTTTTTACTTTCCTGGTATAAAACTGTTATATGGAAATGATGCTTTCTATTCTTGTTTAGTTTCATGTACATTGCTTTTTTCATACCCATTCTCTACGAAGCCTGCTTATGCCCAATTCTTGTTGCTTATTTCCCAGGTTTTTGGTGCTTTGAGTCAGTTGGAGTTAGGCTGTGAAGTTTGGGAACATGTATTATTTCAGGCCTTTGATGTTCTAACCGATTCTCATGACGAGACTCTTGTGGCGGTGGTTTCCTTCGTTTTTAAAGCTGCAGCTCAGTGCCATCAATTTCCTCAAGCTGTGAGTTCTAGTGGTCACTAATTGTTCACTTTGTGTGCATTGCTATCAACATTGCATAGTTTAATATTTTTAAAGTACTTAATTACTATTTTCTTATTTGTCATTAGGTCAGAGCTGTACGTTCTAGACTGAAAAGTTTTGGTGCTGATGTATCATCTTGTTTGCTGGATGTTTTAACAAAAACTGTGCATACTTGGACGGATTTTGCTGCATTTTTTTTAAGAGAAATTGACTCTGACTGTGAACCTGATGGAACCTGCCTTGGAACAACTTGTGAATACATTTCCTTTGACGTTAATGGGCTTCCTTTTGAACCGACGGATGAAAGGCAGGACCATCTCATGCATGGTTGCCTGCATGTATGCGATGTCTACATATTGGTTGAGATGCTATCCATCCCTGCCCTATTTGCTGAAGTTTCAGAGGTTTTTGAAAGAGCTTTGCTTAGAGGAACCATTGGGCTGCAATCAGTGGCCATGGTCTTAGAAAGGCGTCATTCTCAGAAGTTAGGTGTTAGGTCTAGATTTGCTGTCGATGATCCAGAGACTAAGCAAGTTATTGTAGATGAAAATTTAGAGCAGTTATCCATTCAAGAGGATGATTTTGCATCAATACTTTCACTTGGCGGAGTATTATCCGTCTCCCGACATCCCAGAGTTCAGGATTTTGTGAGGATGCTGTATGCTATAATGTTTAAAATATACTCTGAAGAGCATTGCAGACTTAGAATGTTGAAAGGCCTTGTCGACCGTGCAGTCAATAACACTTCTGAGAGCTGCCAAGGATTTGACATTGATATGGATGTACTGGTATTTCTTGTTAGAGAAGAAGAAGGGATAGCTAGACCTGTTCTTAACATGATGCGTGAAGTTGCTCAGCTTGCGCAAGTTGATCGTGCATCTCTTTGGCACCAGTTATGCGCCACTGAGGATGAGCTTATTCGTTCTCGAGATGATAGCAAAACTGAACATGATAAATTTGTTAGTGAAAAGGCTGATTTGATGCACAGGCTTAAAGAGTCAGAAGCAAGTAATTCCAGTCTCAAGGTAAAATATACATTTAGGAGCTGTTGAGATGCAATTTAATCAGTTTTTTAGTATTTTCTCCAGTGCGAGTTTTAAATGGGCATTTCTATTTGAATGACAGATTGAAATGAAAGGTGAATCTGATCGCTTTGCATTGAAGAAGAAAGAACTCTCTGAACAGATAATTGATGTTGAAAATCAACTTGAATGGATCCGATCAGAAAAAGAAGAGGAACTTAAAAAGCTCTCTGCTGAACGGAGAGTCCTTCAGGACCGCCTTCATGACGCAGAGTCACAACTTGCACAGCTGAAGTACAAGAAACGGGATGAGCTAAAGGTAACATGATTTTCTGATGGTGATAATTCTCTTGCTTTTGCTAATTGTCTTAGGTGCTAGTAAATTTAGTTTCCGTGAAACTGTGTAACTGGGATATTATATATTGCTATTACTGTACTGTTTAGAATATTAGTTCACTTCCAATACAACAAATTTAAGAAGCATAGGCACTATTGTAGGATTGTTCTTAAACAAGAAACGTTTTATTTCAGACACCCATTTGGTGTTGTATACAACTTATCTTTTGAAATGAAATTGTTGAAGCACTTTTGCATATCCTAAATTGTGTAACCGGCTTGAAAATTTTTGAAGGATGATTGCACACAATTTAGACAGACTCAAATGTCATACACACACAAACACACACATATATATAATTATATATATTATCTTGCAAGTATTTTGGGTTTTATTCAGTGTATCCTAAGTTTGTGTAGATGAGTAAATATTATTAATCCTTGTTTGTATTTTTCCTAAGATTCAGGCTATGGTAGATGAATAAGTATTATTATTCAATATCGTACTCTTGTATATGCTATCAATCAGGATAAGCTATGTTATATGAATTTAAGTTGAGCCCTAAAGTAGTTATAATGACTTGCATTAAAAAGAGAGGCTATGCTTAAAATATTTTCTAGTTATGTCTTCCTCATTGAAAAAATTACTGATATTTTTAACATATTCCATGGCTCTATTACAAAAGAATAGGTTAAAAATGTTAAAATGATGCCCAAGTAGTTTTTGATTCAGATTGTTAATAAGAATGGTATCACATTTTATGCATATGAATGCCTACTTTTTTAGATTTTGGAGATAATAAAATATTCTTCCTAGATTTTGGAGAAGATAGAATATCTTTGTAACAAATATTCCTTGAGCATTAATTTTGAAGGTTATGAAATTCCATCTTTTTTGTAATCTTAGTCAAGTCCCTTAGTAAATCTTTTCATAGCACGATTCTTCGATATTCCATAAACTCGACATTGATAATCTGCTAAGGAATTTTATTATTATATCCAGTAACTAGTAACTACTGATTTTTATGTCTAAGATTTGTAGGCTCATAATGTAAGCCCTTTAAATATGAACATAGTATCTTTTATGAGCTTAAGTTTCATTCCATATAGTGGAAGGTGCTTTAAAGCTTTTACTTTGACAAATGTCTTTTTTTTGCTAAATAAGTTTATTTAAATATTGATTTTTTTTTTTACATTCATTCATGCTACTAACAAGATTCAGAATATACTTCTAGGTCATATAACTGGTCAATAAATATAGGTCAACTAGTTAGGGGCTCCGGTCCCAGGATCGCATCACCATACAAGTCAACATCGGGTTTGGCATGAATAATTATAATAATATTAGGTGCCAGTATTAGGAAGATTATGTGCATTAATGTAATTAATTAAGGATACCTCTTCTTTAATCCTAATAATCTTTACGAGGGGGAGTCATTTTAGAGTTTACGCATCCTTAGATCCTTGTAGTTCTCTTGAGTTTCTCTCTTGGTGTGGAAGTGACCTAGGGTTGGATGAGATCTCTCTCCTAATTTATATCTCTTTCTTGTTGTTGGTGAACTGAGGAGTTCTTCCTCCCTCCCCTCAAATGACAGCTCCTTAAAAATGATTCGTCTGTCCCAAACCAAATGAGTGCCATAAAAAAAAAATTGCGCTGACATGCTCGTGATGATTAACAAGATTCTCACCAACATGAGACACCATATGACAAACTTCTGCTTCCACGACAGGCACTACTCCATCTCCACAAGTCCTAACATCTCCCTAGTCCCTATGATGTCCACACCCACTTCTTGTAGCCGAACAACACCTCTGCGCAATCCGTCGACCGCCACAAAAGCCCCTCACCGTGACACCCGCACTTTCTCCATCAGGCCTCCAAATTCCCTTGATGACACTTTGTGTTCCTAATTTCCGTACATAGTGTTGTCGCACATTCCTGTAATTCCCAAAACTAATAGTGCCTCTGCTATGCATCATATATCGTTAATGTTCCTCTTTCAAGACATGGCCTACTCCTCGGTCCATAACATCATCGTTCTCGTTGCTACAACTGCATAGTGCCTACTTGACGACTGTCCCAACACCAACGAGACCAATGTCTCCCATCTCCGAGTCTCACATCTCCACACTCCCCAAACTATCAATGTCGTGGGTAATGGCACACATACGTTTCCTCTCGTGCACCAGATCACTATATACACCTCCGATGCCACCAACCACGTCGACTTCACAACAGGTATCTCCAACTTTCTCACACCTCACTCTAGCGACATCATCAATTATATTCCTAAATCCCCTTCAACACTTCCCTTTTTCCGAACATCAATTTTTTCATCATTTGCTCCACCAAATTTGCACATCCACCTACACTATCATCAACTGGAACTTTCTTTTATTACCACCTCAGATTTACACATCCAATTTTACTTTTCCTTCAAATTATTTATGCAACCCAACTCACTCATGACTACGTAAGTCCGCATAATATGCACATAATTCTGATTTCTTATTCGACACTTCATTTTGTTTCGACCCTATAATCATTTGCAACATAGCTTCCACCCCTACACTAGTCACGGCTCGTCACCCAAGTGATCTGTGTCGCAAAAATTGTGAAATATTCTAGTAATATTTCATCTTTCCCAGTGAGATTTGACTTGTGATGACGACACACCATCATTAGCCTTCCTTAGGGATGCAGCATGTTTTGCAGCTGGAGAAAGTATTAGAAGCAATATTATAAATATCAAATGTCAGTGATATATTAGATTGAGCTTTTAAATGTCGGATGTCGGAAGTTAGAGACATGTCCGGGATATTGAATATTTTAAAATATCGGATTTTCATGTCTCATAAATAAAAAATTTATTTTTATATATACAAACTATAATTACATGTTATAAAATAGAAACAAAATATAACAAATAGATAAAAAAATGAGTCATTTATATTACGAAGTAAAATTGAATAGTAACTAAGATAAAATATTATTAACAAATACAAAATGATACATTGTAAAATATATTTAATAGTATACAATAAATTTATATTGATAACAATAAGTTTATTGCAAATAAAGAAGATTTAAAAGTTAAAAAATCTTGATTGATTTTAAGTTTTTTCAAACTTATAAATTTATATTAAAAACATGTAAACAATCAACTAATAAATATATTTAATGTTTTCATATTTTTTGTAATATGAAATTAAAATTTGTGGAACAATTATATAAAATTGATTGTAAGAGTAAAATGTTAAAAAAATTGTAGCAATAAGTTTAATCGGTTAACATACATAATATATATATGTGTGTGATTTAAACATATGTTGCAAGTCTGCTGATATAACATAAAATAAAATATCGGACGATATATTTAAAAGTCGTGTCGGACGATATATCAAAAAAAATCGGACATGTCGGTCTATATTTTACAAAAGGACATAATCTATTTTCTTAGAAAACATATCGTTTTGCCCATAAAAATGACATGTTGGGAGACATGTCGGACATTTCAGAGGATATTTAAAACAATGATTAGAAGTGCCAACCCCATAACCCATTATCCTACAAGTCAGTGTTGTATCTTACATAGAGTTAAGTGCAATACATTGTAAGCAAATAATCTATTTTTTTGTCGACACGTGATGCTAAGAGTCATGTGTTTTAATGCGATTACTTATGGATGTCATTTCTATAAAAAGTGATATGAACTCAAGATTGGCCGAGTTGATTTAAACTAAAAATCCAATATTTCAATTATTAGTAGCAAGTTTGAGTTGAGCCAAAAGTGTTCGGTTTTGATTCAAGCTTCTAGTTAGTTTGAGCCAAGTCATTTACTAATAAAATATTTTGTAATCACTAATAAATATTTTTTTGATCTATATAATAGGTAATTATTTTCTTATTATGAACATATATATATACCATATATGAAGAAATATAAAACTGATGAATTAAAAACTCATTGAAGCAATCCTGACCTTCGGATCTTGCTCCTTTTGTCATCATCGTCCAAAAAAATTTGTAGGTGTCCTAGGGCTATAGAGGGTTACAGATGAGAGAGAGAAAGAGAGAGGAGAGGGGGAGAGTGGGTTGGTGGTTGGAGAGAGAAAGAGAGGGATCGGAGAGAGAGAGAAAGGGAGAGAGAGATATATTACTATTACATATATTATTAGATATATTATTATATAAGTGAGGGGACGGCGGAATGGATGCGGAGAGAGGGAGAGAGAGAGGGATCAGAAGTCAGAGGCGAGAGGCGGTTGTGCGATCGAGACCGGGATCGGTGAAGACGATGCCGATTAGTTCGCGATCGACGATGGATTTGAGCAATCGACGGTGAAGATGATGCCTCCTCTCGCATCCACCACAGTCGCCCAATCCGCCGCCGATCTTCAATCCAGCCAATCCGCCGCCGATCTTCAATCCAGCGCCGCCTCTGGATTTGCAGTCGATCTTCAATCCAGCGCCTCCGCCGCCGGCCGTGGTCTTGCCAGCCACCGGCCTCTCGGGGTTCATGCGGGTGGGCTGTCGGCGGCGGCGCTGTATGCGGGTGAGCCGTCGGATGCATAGGAGGACGGTGGATTTTGGCTGTGCGTATTGTACGTAATTATTCTCTCCCTCTCTCTCCCTCTCCGCCGCACCCTCCTCTCTCTCTCCCTCTCCGCCGCACCCTCCTCTCTCTCTCTCTCTCTCTCTCTCTCTCTTTCTGTCATATATGTAATAATATCTATATAATATTATAAGATATTAAATAATATATATATATATATATACTATTATAAGTTTCGCCGCCCCCCTCTCTCTCTCTTTTTCTCTCTCTCCCTCTTTTTTTCTTTTTCTCTCTATCCTTCACGCGGTGTAGGTGTAGGAGGGCTAGAGATTTTCAGTTGTTTAATATATAAACAGTGGATGGCTGCAAAAATCGTGAGACAGATCCGAAGGTCCGAATCAATTCAATGAGTTTTTATTTCATGAGTTTTTATCTCATTATAAGCTTCACCTTTGCCCACTCATGTAGACCCCGACCACCCGACCACCTTCTATTTGAGCCTCCACAACCCCTCTCCTATTGACCAGGTCCCAAACATCCCCCACCAATCCTGGTGGGAAACTTTCAGTTGCCTTTCTCCCTCTGACATCCCCTACATTGCAACATTCTCTCTTCTGAACAAGGAATAGCCGTTGCCACCATCGGATCTTCCCACCACCACCAAAATCGATTACTTGGTGAGCTTTTACTTCCAGTTGCATTTCTTCGCTTTCTACGAGTACCTTTATTACTAGAAATGTAACGTTCTAATATAATTTGACTACTCTGCGTTCAGTAAACTACATTTTTTAGTTTGTCATTTAGCTTCATTGCATTCTCATTTAATTGCAATTAGTATTTGTTTACTTAAAAGTGTAATGTTTGTGACACCCATTTGAGATTTTAAAATTAACATTGTTTAATTAATTTTTCTTTTGAAAAATACTTGCATGGTTGAATTATTGTATGTGTGTCGTATTAGGTTAGCCTTTGTTAGACAGTCGGAGTGTGTTGTGTATATTCATTTGTATCTTCATTTTTGGGTTGTCGTCAGTCCATTGCATTCTTCGCATTCTCGCTTGCATTGCATATATGGTTAGGGCATTGTCCGTCTGCAACCTATAGATTCGTCCTGCATTAAATTAGTATCAGAGCTCTAGGTTTGGGCTTTATTTTAATACACAGTAGTAGAGTCTATATATTCATTCATGGCTAGTTATCATTGTCAATCCTCTCATCTATTTGGGGATCTCGAGTCTATCTACACTCCATCCCATAGAGCCCCTTCAAAGAGATCCTCATGTTACTACGATGATTATTTCTGATCACAATACATCGTTTCTAGAGATCATTTCAACCCCTTGACAGGATCTCACTTAGCTAGAGATGATCACTACAATGATTATCGTCGTTCCTATCCTTGCTCATGAGCGGATCATATTGAACCTTCGACACCACTCGATTATCTTAGGTTTCATGTTGTTGCTTGATCTTTTGACGGTTAGTCCCGAGCCTTTCAGTTATTGGCTCGTGAGGATGGAATATTGTCTCGATCATTTTGAGTTATTCGGTGAGCGACACATTATATTTGCGAAACTTAGACTTTTAGATCAGACAAGAGTATATTGGTATGGAATTGAGAGGACCCGCGAGCAAGATCATTTTCACCTCATCACTAGTTGGGTGGATATGAAGTGTAGGTTGTGTCAGAGGTATTCGCTTGAATCATATCGAAGTTGCTTGCTTGAACAATTATTTTTCCTTCAGTAATGAATCATGTTCGTTACTTAGTATATAGATCATTTTGATGAGTTAGTAGTGAGGAACAACATTCGAGAGGAGCCAATTATGACCACATCTCGATTTCAGTCTAAAGTTCGATCTGAGATACGTACTGAGTTGATCTATCACTACTCAGAGTCCCTCGAACAGACATACCACCTCACCCTTCATTATGAGCAGTCCTTGCGATCCGCTTGAGCTACCCGAGTGGATTCACACTTTAACCTCCACAGTATGAGTCCCTTCTTTGAACGATGGAAAATTTGCCTGGATTGAATTGAGAGAATGTAGTCTTCATTCACCAAAGATGAATGCTTCTAAGCTGGGGGATTGATGGAGATTGATTACATCCTATTCAGATATTTGTGAGTTTGGCATTTTTGGATTGTCAGATGGACGATCTAAGATCATGATCGTGACCAACTTAATTTTTATATTTTTATGTATTTTATTTTTGGACTTGTAATTTGAGAGTTAGGTTAAATTACCCGTCGGACGATCGTGATCTTTGGATATATTTATCCTAGTTTCTTCCCCCACCTATATATTACTAGCAGCCGAACTAAGAGGGATCAAAGGGTTTTCAAAAGAGGAAAACTCCATCGGTCACATTGGTGCCGACTCCAGCCCATGTGTGGTGCGATGCGGCCGGTCTGCTCTCCTCCAGGTGCTGACTCCTGGATCCACCGGCCCAGCCGCCAACCATTTCTCCTTTACGCAACCTAGTTGATTCACCTGATCCCTCTTCGGCCCCCCACACACAATGCTCGTTCTCCACGGCCTAACACCACCAGATTCGCTAAATCCCGCGTTGTCTGTCATCGCCCAAGTCCGCCGCCGCCCCTTCCTCCAACACCGCCGCTAGCCTTCTCTCATCCATCTTCCTTCCCTTTCCTCACCTCAGTCGAGCCCCATTCGCCTGCCCTACAACAATTTGATCCCCATCCGCCTTCCCTACCATAGTCCGAGCCTCCAACCACCTCTCCCCACTTCAGTCGAGCCTCCCAGTCATTTTCCTGCCTCTGTTTGAGCCCCAACTACCTTTCTCCACCCTTGCCAACCCTCAGCTGCTCTCCTAGTCCTACCCTTGTCTGAGCTTCCAGCCACCTTCGCCCACCTCTAATTGAGCATCCACAGCCCCTCACCTACTAACCTGGTCCCAAACATTCCCCACCAGTCCTCGTGGTCAACTTTCAATGGCCTTTCTTTCTCTAACATACCATACACAGCAGCATTCTCCCTTCCGAATAGTCACCGCCACCATTAGATCTTCCCTACCACCGACATCGATTACTTGACAAAATTTTACTCCCAGTTTCATTTCTTCGCATTGTACGGGTGTACCTTTATTACTAGATGTACAACTCATATTCGTCAAGGGTGGACCCCTCCAGAGTCAGGTCAGCAAGTCAAGGCAGAAGTCAGAGTCAACGCGCATGACGACAGTAGGCCTGGGCAAGTATGACGAGCTCACCTCGCATACTCGCCAGGTAGGAGACTAGGCCAGTTACTCGCCCAGCCGAGCGAGCTCCCCCAAGAAGTCGTCTAGTCGCCAGGGGTGGGGCTATAAATAATACTCCTCCCTCCTCGAGCTCTTTTTTTCTAGACTTCGCGCTGAGCCTTTGGATCCTTTCTTCAGAGAGATAGGTCGCGAGCTTGCGACTATACATTTTAGTCACCGCCTTGACTTAGTCACCAGCTAAAGTCTACCTCGTATTCTGCTCGGCCATCTTTGGTTGTGGAGGGGAAACTTCTTCTAAGCATCCAGGTGCGTGGTGGGTCCTCCCTACCGCAACGCCTGTGGTCCTTTTTGTTTTCTGACTGTTTCTGCGTCCTAGCCAGTTAGCCGTCGAGTTCGACCGCTAAACCGGTAACCTTAGACTGTTTTGATCCGAATTTTGGAGTACGGATTTTCCCGGCTTCAACACTAGAAATTTACTGCTCTAATATAATTTGACTCTTCCACTTTCTTTAGACGCACATTTTTTATTCACATATCATTTAACTTCAGTGCATTGTCATTTAGTTGCAATTATTATCTGTTTATTTAAATTGCGATGTTTGTGATCAATTTTGACGCATGTTCGTGATTTTAAAATTAACATTGTTTAACTAATTATATGTCAGAAAATACTTGCATGATTGAATCATTGCTTGTGTCACATTAGGGTTAGTGTTACGAGTCCACGTGTTGCGAGCACATTCACTCAAGTGGACCCCCTTCGTCATAATTTATGGAGCGCGCATATGGAAGTCGTCGTGGTCGTAGGCGCATTCACTCAAGTGGACTCCCTCATCATAATTTACGGAGCGCGCATATGGAAGCCGCCATGATCGACCTTAAAATTAACTTGTATGAATTAATTAATTGATAATTCATACTAATTAATAGCGATCAATTAACTTAATTATTTTGTATTTCCTTATTGGGTTGCCTTTTGTATTTCCTTGTTTAGGTGTCTTTTGTATTTCTTTGTTTAGTTGCACTCCCTCATCTATATAAGGGGGAAAGGTTTATGTGTGAAAGGAGCTGGGAATGTATGAAAATATTTTTTATGGTTGCTCCCTAATTTCGTCTCTTTTCTTCCTCCTTCCTTCCTGCTCTCCCCCGCCAACCCTTCCCTTTACCGGATTCCTCCTGAAATTTATCTGTGATTTTATCAATTGGTCTGACCTGCCGCACTGCCCGCCAACCCCGCTGCCGGTGCTCCAGATTTTGCGAAAAACCCTATTCATTCTTCCGGAACTCGCCGCTACTGTGCGTCGACGTGATTCGACGCGTATTCACTCCGCCCTCCGCGCCAAATCGGGAATCGGCGTCCAACCGCTGGCCCGATCCTCTCCCTCTTGGAGGACGACCGCTCTTTTTGCATCCTGCACGTTGCTCCGCCGTTTCCTCGCGTGTCGCGAACCCTCGCCGCAAAGGGCACGTTGCATCCATGTGCGACGAACGACCGAAACCGCCGATCTCCAGTCAGAAACCCTCAGACCGGTTTCCTCCGCACGACTCCCGCGTCCGCCTCCTCTCCGCAGCCCCGGTTTCACTGTTTCGCCGGTTTCCGCGCCCAGATCCGCCCACCTCCGCCGACATCGCTTGATTCCTCCCAGATCCTCCGCCCACTATCACACCGATCTGCTCGATTCCGTCCAGATTCCGCTCATTCCCACCCAGAACCGTCGCTCTTCGCCGTTCCCGCGTTGTTCCTCCGGATTCTGCCGCCGTCTTTATCAAATCTGCCCCTACCCGCCGCTCCCCGCCAGATCTACCCTTTTTACACATGAATCGGTCAGCATCATCTCCTGTCTACCTCCTTGGCAACATGGTCTCCACCCAATCGGCCGCGCCCGGGCCGCTATTCTTGCTGTCGCCGACCACCAACCCTCGACTAGATTTTGCTGCCCTAGTTGTACAAATCCAGGCCACATGCGCCTCCCTCCACGCCAAAGTCGATCGTCTTGTGTACCACGGACGGGCTTCTGCAACCCCCACGAGGTTCTCTGCCCTACGTTGTCTCCACCACGGCTACCTCCTGCACCATGCCCTAGTTATCCTGCCATGTCGCCCCCAACATTCCTCTATGACACCAACCGTCCCCTACTGCCCGCAGTCGATCCGCCCGTCGAGAGCAAACCGGCCACTGGCGTACCACATCTCTCCACGGTGGTCATACCTCCACCTCTTCCGCCACCTCCCCAGTCACCCGCTTGGCCGCCTCCTTCGGCCATCTCACCGCCTCCTCTCCCGGATCTTGCTTTGCCGGCCCCTTCCTTGTCGCTTCCACCGGCCGCCTCGTTGTCTCTTCTGCTGTCCCGTGCCCTGCTGTCCTCGACGGATCCGTTCTTGCTGCCCGTCGTCGCGTCTCTGAAATCCTTATTGTTGTTGCTCACCACTGCTTCACCGACCTTGCGGAAGCCATTACTTCTGCCGCCCGTCTTTCCGATGGTGCCGCCGCGACTCGCCAACACCGTCGACACTGCTACACGCTACCTGACCTTATTCTGGCGGGAGGTCAAGGTACCAGATGATCCTGCCACCCGCTTGGTACACGAGCTTGAGGGCAAGCTCGTTTTGAATGACGAATAAAGTGTTATGATGAGTCCGATTTATATAAGGTTTTTCGGACTCATCTGGGCTCGATTTCACACACTTGCACTTCACTTTCACATCCTTATTGCTTATTTTTCACTTGTCCATTTTTCTCACATGAAGTGCACATTTTAGCCCGTCGTGGTGCGTAATTGCGCACTATTCTGCTGGGGGTAAGCACATGGTGCTCCCCATGTCTTTATTTTGTTGTTTTTGTCTATTTGTGTGTGCTGGAGGCTTGTGCTCCGGCTGTTGGTTTGTAGTGCAGGTGGGCAGATCCTCAGTGTTGCCCAATTCTTTCCTGTAGGAATTGCGCGCGGTTGTGCGATTTCGTGCGGTGCCTACGTGGCCCTTTTCTGGTGATCTGCCCCGGCTCGTGCATTTTCTTCGCGCACGGTTAGTTTTGATTATGCGTGATCAAAATCGAACGAGCTCATCTCTTTTATCTAAAATTTTATGTTATTTTTGCAATTTTCCAGATCGCACGGTCGTGCGTTTACCTTAACGCATGTTTTGGTCAACCATGCGTCTTCATTTCTCTCAAAATCCTGAAAATTCACTATTCTGTTTCTACCAGTGCGAATCCGGACGCATCCGTGGAGTCTGATCGTCGATCCGGGCACGTCATATATGGAAAGTCGTCAATTGACCCCAAACGGGCCCAAAACTCGTCCTCATCTCTGCTCCGCATCACTATGTATTCATGTTGTATTATTTACCTTCGCCACAACGCCCATTTTGCATAGCTTTAGATAGCTTTGAGCCTTTGAATCTAAAAGGTTGAGTAGATCGGTTTGGAACTTTTGATACATCACATTTTTCTAGTACTTCCTATAGTAGCGTTGAGTTTTGTGTTGTCAAGTTAAAAATGAACTAACTAATGAGTTAAGTGAATCATAGAATGAGTTTTGTATAGGATGGTTTGATGTTGTAAAATGCTTTTGCTGATGATTACTTAATTATTTTTCAATATGAAATTCAACGGTGAAATTTTGTTTTCTAGTTGCTGTATTATGTATTTATTGTTAAGATTGTAACAGTTTTATGTCATGTTAATGTTCAGATAGATATTCTGAAGTCTATTGATTTTTTTGTTATATTTATCTGAATTTTTTGTCTATGATTTATCCATGTAATATAAGACGTTCTTATGGACATGGAGACAACCAGACAAGTGAATTATCCTGTTTTTGCATAGGCATCCCTCTACTACTCTTCCTATTGCATTGCTCTGGTAGAGTCGTTTAACATATTTATCTATAGCTGAAAATGTTTCATTGAGAAAATTCTGAATTAGACCTAGCTATTAACATTAGTTGAGTCGCTTGCCTACCAGCCTTTCATTCAGATTTTGGTGTTATTTCTTATGTTTTAATAATATTAACTTTAAGACATTCATGGATCCAAAATTTTATGCCCTCCGATTTTTTATTTTTTTTCTATCTACTCTTATAATCTGTATTTTATCCTTGTTATTTATTTGAAATTTTAAAATATTGTGTGATTTTTTTATAACCTTTTAAATTGCTTATGGCATATTTAAACCTTTGATGATCTTTAACCTTTTTGAAATTGCTGTTTAGATTATCCCTGTAATAATTTCTCCTGCTATATTCAAGTTTTGTAACATTTTGTAAAATGGAAATAATGGCTATGCCAGGATAGGTTGTCCTAATTTAAATTAGTTGCTGCAGAGGGTACTCAAGGAGAAGAATACTTTAGCTGAAAGGCTAAAGAACGCAGAAGCTGCACGAAAAAGGTTTGATGAAGAATTAAAAAGGTATGCCACAGAGACAGTTAGTCGTGAAGAAGTTCGGCAATCTCTTGAAGATGAAGTTCGGAGATTGACGGAGACAGTTGGACAAAGTGAAGGGGAAAAGAGGGAGAAGGAGGCTCAAGTTACCCGATGTGAAGCTTACATTGATGGAATGGAGGCCAAATTGCAGGCATGCCAGGTATTTAGTTACTTTCAGCTATATTTTGAATTTATGATAGCTCTAGCAGTATAAACTATTTTTGATTTCTCATTTTGTTACACCATCTATAGACTTTTACAGTTCAATTGGAACAAAAACCATTCCTCTAATTTCTTATTACTGATTATTCAAGGAATATTAAATAACCATTGGTATCACTCTGGATTGATGAAATTCATTGTTCGGTTCATCCCACACTAATCCCCGTAGATTTCAAAAATCCCTAATTGAAACCAATGGTTCAGCATTTCTAGTATGATTTCTTGTAGTATCCATTCATTTGGATGGAATTGCGGCCTTGGTATTAGAATTAGGGGTCCATTTTTATTGAAATTGGATTTCAATTCCAATTCAGAATTTCTTTCAACTGAACCAACCGGTTAGTAATTCCTCATAATATTATTGCTCCATGAATTACAAATTTTATTAGATTCTTTTTTTTTCATTAGTGAGAACAAGTTATATCACCTTAGATGAACAGCTCTATTGGTAGGTATTTGCTTGTGATATAACACATTTTGATGTGTTCTTCCTGTTCGTGAGCGCCAGACTTGTGATCGAGTACCTGATGTTGAGTCATGGACTTTTCACATTTATTTCTATTTTTGTATTATTTGTATTTTCAGTTTTGCCCTTTTTTGGCTAGTTCCCAAAGTGTTCAGTACTCAAATAGGACCTTAGCCCATAGAACCCCTTCATCTTGAATTTTGGAACCTACAATTTTCTCTAGGACTTGTCTATCTTCTGTTGTGGTTTCAATAACTCCGCTGTGGATTCAGTAACTCCGCCTTGGATTCTGCTACTCTGGTGACCATTGTTGCCTCAAGTAGCGACACATCAGTTATCTTACATCTCACATCAATTTGCTTGGTTTGATGCATATTACAATTTCCTTCCCTTTGGTTGACTAAGTTAAATCTCACATTCACTATGCATCCTGATGTTCTTCTAATCTCAAGTCTTACCTTCAGACATGACAGTTGTTTTCCATAACATGCAATCCTTTAACTTTACAGTTCTTCTTGTAGAGAAAGGCCTCAAAGCTTGTATATACTTCTTGAATGAATAGTTACAAGTATGAATACACTTATATAGGAAAAGAAGGAGAAGAGAAAACCTAAATACAAGATGTGGGACTAATACAAGGAGAGAGAAAAGAGAGAAAACAAGGGCCCTTAATTGGGCTTTTCTAACACTCCCCCGCAAGTTGGAGCGTACAAGTCGTAGGCACCAAGCTTGGATAAAAACTGATAGTATAGAGGCCTGGAGAGAGCTTTAGTCAGGATATCCGCAATTTGGTCTTTAGCAGGAACATGCTCCAAATCTATCTTCTTTGACTGTACCTTTTCCTGGATAAAGTGACAATCAACTTCGATATGCTTTGTGCGTTCGTGAAACACCGGATTCTTGGCAATATGTATTGCTGCCTGACTGTCACAAAATAAGGTAGCCGGTGATGAGAGATAAACACCCAAGTCTCCCAAAAGGCTCTCAAGCCAGGTTAGCTCGGAAGCAACCGCAGCCATAGCCCGGTACTCGGCTTCAGCAGAAGAGCGTGCAACCACAGACTGTTTCTTGCTACGCCATGTTATGAGATGACCACCAAAGTAAGTGCAGAACCCCGTAGTGGAGCGCCTATCATCGATAGATCCTGCATAGTCAGCGTCAGAGTAAGCGACGAGTGATAGAGATGTGGATGGCTTATACACAAGTCCTTGTCCGTGGGCGATCTTGAGATATCGAAGGATGCGCTCGACCGCTTGAAGATGAGATGTCCGAGGAGCGTGCATGAACCAACTCACAACTCCTACAGCAAATGAGATGTCCGGTCGAGTCACCGTAAGGTAGATCAGTTTCCCAACCAAGCGTCTGTAATATTCCGGATTTGTAAGCAGCTTGTCAGAGTCAGAACTATGGGCCGAGAGCTTGTGATTGGCGTCCATAGGAGTCTCCACAGGTTTGCATCCAGAATAGCCTGCATCATGAAGGAGGTCCATACAGTACTTCCTTTGAGATAACACAAGACCATCAGAGCGTCGTGCGACCTCGAGCCCAAGAAAGTACCGAAGGTTGCCCAGATCTTTGGTCTGAAAGGCGGAGTTTAACTGTTCCTTGATCTGTTGTATTCCTGCTGTGTCGTTGCCAGTAATCAGGATATCGTCAACGTAGACCAGAAGGATCACAGTTCCGGTTGACCGGTGGCGGGTGAAGAGGGAAAAATCAGCCGAGCTCCGAGTGAAGCCACTAGCACAGACCACTTTACTGAATTTTTCAAACCACGCTCGTGGGGACTGTTTGAGACCATAAATGGATTTCCGAAGGTGACATACCAAAGACTCCCCCGTGGTCTCAAACCCGGGAGGTTGCTGCATATAAACTGTCTCGTGCAGATCGCCGTTGAGGAAGACAGTCTTAATATCCAACTGATAGAGCGGTCAGTGACGATGAACTGCCAAGGAAAGAAGGACGCGGACCTTGTTCAATTTGGCCACTGGAGAGAAAGTTTCCTCATAATCAAGGCCATGTTGCTGAGTAAAGCCCCGGGCCACGAGGCGGGCCTTCAGGCGGTCAACAGTGCCATCCGCCGCATGCTTGACAACAAAGACCCATTTGCAGCTCACAGAGGTATGACCAGTAGGAAGAGGTACCAGATCCCAGGTCTGGTTCGCCCAAAGAGCCCGCATTTCATCTTCCATGGCTGCCCGCCACCCTGGATGTGTAAGCGCCTCCTGCACAGAGTTAGGAATAGAAATAGAGGAAAGAGAGGTGGCAAAGGCGTAGAGAGGTGGTGCCAGCCGATGGAGAGAGACGTAGTTGGCCAAGGGATGAGCTGTAGAGACGGGAGCCGGATCTGCCGGAGCCGAGGTATCGCTGGTAGCGGGGAGCTGGTGCACGGGAGTATCCTTGGATGGACGTCGAGAGTAGACCCGGATAAGAGGTGGAGGAACCCGAGGAAGAGCTGGTTGAGAGGAGGAAGAAGAGGGTAGAGACGATGGCGTGACTGGTACGGCAGGCCGGGGAAGAGGTGGAGCAGAAGACGAGGTGGGGCAAGGCAAGTGGAAGGGCTGGTATTCGCAGAAGGTGACATCTGCAGAAACAACCAGCCGACCATCAGAAGGAGAGTAGCAGACATATCCCTTTTGAGTCCGGGAGTATCCAACAAACATATACTTTGCAGCCCGAGGAGCAAGCTTGTCGGAAGGAGGGCCAAGATGGTGGACATAGCACACACACCCGAAGACCTGTGGTGTGAGAGAGGTGGGGTTGGTGGAGGGAGAGAGAAGTTGGAGTGGCGAGGCAAAATTCAGCACAGAGGAGGGGAGGCGGTTAATAAGATGACAGGCTGTGGAGACGGCAAAATTCCAATATTCGACCGGAACCTGCATTTGGAACATAAGGGAGCGGGCAACATCGAGAAGATGGCGATTTTTCCGTTCGGCAACCCCGTGTTGCTGAGGGGTATAGGCACATGAAGTTTGATGGATGATACCGAACTCGGTGCAAAGAGCAGAGAAGGCACGCCCGGTATATTCGCGAGCATTATCGGTGCGGATGACGCGGAGGGGGGTATCGAATTGCGTACGCATCTCAGTCAAAAAAGCACGAAATACAGAAGTAAGTTCAGTACGATCATGTAGTAAATAAAGCCATGTAGTGCGCGAGTAGTCATCAATGAACGTGACAAAATAACGATAACCAAAAATACTGGGGACACGATAAGGACCCCATACATCAGAGTGTACTAAAGAGAGAGGAGTACTACTCTTGGTACAAGTAGGGGGAAAGGAAGAGCGATGTTGTTTGCCGTAGATACAAGATTCACAAGAGAACTCCTGCAGAGGTACATCAGGAAGAGCCCGCTTGAGAATCGGTAGAGGGGCATGACCAAGGCGGCGATGCCAATCGACCGTGGAGATAGCAGATAAAGTAGTAGGTGGGATGTCCAAGATATAGAGCCCGTTCAACAGCTGCCCCTTACCAATGGTACTCCGGGTGCGACGATCCTGCATAAGGAAAGAAGAAGGTGAAAAAGTTATGCAACAATCAAGGTCGTGGGTGAGACGACTAACAGAAAGTAAGTTGAAAGGGGAGCCCGGGACATGCAAAACCGAGGAAAGAGAGAGAGTCGGAGTAAGTTGAAGAGCAGCGGTGCCAGAGACAGGAAGGGTATCACCGTTGGCCACAGTGATGCAAAGGGGGTGAGGCGTCCGTTGGTACTTGGTGGGCTTCTGGAAAGTAATATGGTGAGTGGCCCCGGAATCAACGATCCAGCAGGGACTATGAGAGAGACAGGTTATACCTTCCGCAGAAAAGGATGCGACGGAGCCGGAGGAGCGGCTGAGAGCACCTTGAAGCTGTTGGAGTTGGGTGTGAAGCTCATCAATATCCTGGCGGGTAGTGGAAGTCAGATCGGGGGCAGACGGCCCCGTGGGAGGAGGAGCAGCAGTGGTAGTAGCAGTAAGATGAGGGGGCAGGCCGTGCTTGCGGTAACAAGTAGCTTCAAGATGATTATCGCGGCCACAGTAAGTGCATTTCATTGAAGAACGACCACCACGTCCACGTCCCCGAGACGGTGGCCGCCCCCCCCCCCCGAGTGGAAGATCCACGAGTAGGAGGGTTCGGAAGTAGAGGTTGCTGAAGAAGAGCTGGGGCAAAATCATGAGGAGCCTCAGAGGGAGGCGTGACTTTGAGCAGCATAGAGCATACATCAGACAGTGAAGGAGTTGTGGCGGAGGAGAGGATCTGAGCCCGAATACTATGTAGGTGGGGAGGAACTCGGGACATCATCATGGCGATGGCGACAGCTTCTTTCTGGTTGCGTTGAGTGGTGAGATCGGTAGTAGGAGGCTGATGCTGAATCCAAGCCTCTGCCAAACTCTTGGCTTTAGCCACGAAGGAGAGCATATCACCAGGAGCACCCGGGGTAAGATTCTGAAGATCGGAAATAATATCATACAGATGTTGTAGGCTGTCATGACCAGAGTAAAAGGCGTGAAGCTCCTCCCACATGGATTTAGCTGTATCATGATACATGGCCATCCTGTAGGGTTCAGGATCCATAGAGTTGAGAAGCCAGGACTGGACCCGACCATCATCGCGAAGCCAGTCATCGGAGGGTGCAGTCGCAGGGGCCCGGGTCAAGTGGTGAAGAAGTCCCTTTGTCTGCAGAACACGGCGAACCGAGTGAACCCATTCAACAAAGTTCCTTTTTCCAATGAGGGAGATAGTTGTAATCCGTAATTCGTCACGAAGTTCGGAAGCCGAGGCAGCCGCGCGGGCTGGCGGATCAGAAGTAGCAGCAGAGGTATCGGACGCCATGCGCGGCCAGCAGAAGAGGCCGGGCGGTTAGAAGAGGAGTGCCGTGCGGGTAGGCAAGAAAGGAAGAAGTCGACCGGTCTCGGCGGACACGCCAGCGACCAGGAGATCGCGACCAAAAAACGACAAGACAGCAGCAGAAAGGCGAGGCCGCAACGAGAAGCGAGTAGGAAGCAGGTCGCTACAGGCCGCAGGCGAATAGCGAGTAGGAAGGACTGCAGCGGATAGAAAGAGATCGCGCGGAGAGCAGGAGAAGCAGGTCGCTGCGAGCAGCTATCAGCGAGCAGCGAGCAGCGAGCAGGGAGACGTCGCAGCGGAGAGAGAAAGACCGCACGGCGAGCAGGAGAAACAGGTCGCTGCGAGCAGCGACTAGCGAGCAGGGAGAAGCCGCAGCGGATAGAGAGAGACCGCGCGGTGAGCAGGAGATGCAGGTCGCTGCGAGCAGCGATCCAAATGCAGGGAGAGACCGCAGCGGATAGGAAGAGTCCGCGCGGGAAGAGAAGGGGAGAGAAAGTGGACCCACGTGAGAGAGAGGAGTATAAAAAGAGAGGAGGAGGAAGGGAGGATGTGGAGGCCACAAAAGAAACAGAGGGGTTGGGGGGGAAGCGGATAGAAAAGACCAAGCCGCAGGAGTCCGCGGGAAGGAGAGACCGCGCGGACAGCCGGTTAGGAGAAGAGACCGGTTGCGGTTAGGAGAAGAAAACGGGTAGGCCGGATACTACAGGAGGAGACCGGTTTGCCTCTGATACCATGTAGAGAAAGGCCTCAAAGCTTGTATATACTTCTTGAATGAATAGTTACAAGTATGAATACACTTATATAGGAAAAGAAGGAGAAGAGAAAACCTAAATACAAGATGTGGGACTAATACAAGGAGAGAGAAAAGAGAGAAAACAAGGGCCCTTAATTGGGCTTTTCTAACACTTCTTATGCTTAGTTGTGGTAATAGTCGTTTCAACTTTTAACATTAAAGAAAAACACATTTACTTACTGGTGCCTAAATTGTAACGTGGATTTGTTATATATGCATGATAGAACGGTGTCAGATTTCTCCAACTTTCTTTATTTATCTCTTATTTTTGAGAACCTAACAGGATATTGAACTGGTAGAAGTAGAAGTTTAATATTCAACCAATTTAACTGGTCCAATCGAGGCTGAATTGTGATAATGTAATAAATATAAAAGAAAATTTTATAATCATTTAAGCAATATGATCATTTAAATTTCTAAAGAAAATAATACTAAATTATGAGAAAATGTAAGAAACTTAATTTATTTGATCATCTTTAATTTCCTATGGTTATGTATCTCATCTATAATTATTTGAAAATGGTTGAACTAAGATTGGAATAAGAAAAGGATACTCTAATACTAAAGCAAATCATATATCTTTGTATATAATATATGTATTAAAAATTTTAAATTTCTAAAAATATAATAATAAATTATGTGAAAATGTAAGAAACTTAATTTATTTGATATTTGATAATCTTTAATTTCCTATGGTCATATATCTCATCTATAATTATTTGAAAGTGGTTAACTAAAATTGGAATAAGAAAAAAAATTAATCTCAAAGCAAATCATACATCTATGTATTAAAAATTTACATTGGTTCTAGGTTACATTTATTTATCATATATGTGTATAATATATGTATTTATCACTGTTGTGGATATCCTCCGACACGCCCGATATATCGCCTGATATATCACTGTTGTGGATATCCTCCTTTAACTTTACAGTTCTTCTTATGCTTAGTTGTGGTAATAGTCGTTTCAACTTTTAACATTAAAGAAAAACACATTTACTTACTGGTGCCTAAATTGTAACGTGGATTTGTTATATATGCATGATAGAACGGTGTCAGATTTCTCCAACTTTCTTTATTTATCTCTTATTTTTGAGAACCTAGCAGGATATTGAACTGGTAGAAGTAGAAGTTTAATATTCGACCAATTTAACTGGTCCAATCGAGGCTGAATTGTGATAATGTAATAAATATAAAAGAAAATTTTATAATCATTTAAGCAATATGATCATTTAAATTTCTAAAGAAAATAATACTAAATTATGAGAAAATGTAAGAAACTTAATTTATTTGATCATCTTTAATTTCCTATGGTTATGTATCTCATCTATAATTATTTGAAAATGGTTGAACTAAGATTGGAATAAGAAAAGGATACTAATACTAAAGCAAATCATATATCTTTGTATATAATATATGTATTAAAAATTTTAAATTTCTAAAAATATAATAATAAATTATGTGAAAATGTAAGAAACTTAATTTATTTGATATTTGATAATCTTTAATTTCCTATGGTCATATATCTCATCTATAATTATTTGAAAGTGGTTAACTAAAATTGGAATAAGAAAAAAAATTAATCTCAAAGCAAATCATACATCTATGTATTAAAAATTTACATTGGTTCTAGGTTACATTTATTTATCATATATGTGTATAATATATGTATTTATCACTGTTGTGGATATCCTCCGACACGCCCGATATATCGGCCGACATAAAGGTTTCATGGACAAAACGATACGTTTCTGTTTTTTTTTTGCAAAATATTCTTTTTGAATATATCCTCCGATATGTCTGTTATTAACCGATATATTCGTCGATATATCGGCCGATATATCCCGAGATTTTATCGACTGATTTTTTTAAATTTATTTTAATTAGTGTCTATGATCTAATAGACAATAGATCAAAATTATTTCTTTGTTTAGGTTGTTTTTTCCTTCCTCTGACTTTCTTTCTTGCTCAAGTCTGTCATCGACTTTAATTATGCATGATTTTTGAATTATGGACTAAATGTTCCTTATCATTCATTATCATCGACAACTTCCCAATATTTTATTTCCTCTTGTTTTATTTTACATGTTATACCGTTATTACTAGTGCAATACAAAATGTTTATATTAGTTTCATAAATTTAGGAGTTCAATAAATATCAAATAATCAATATATTAATATATATATATATAAATTAAAAAAGGATTAAATTTATAAATGATTACTCATATAAATAATTTAATATTAAAATCAGATATATGAAATATCCCTGATATATCTCCCGACATATTAAAACCGACATGAAAAACCTAAACCGACATGTCCCCGATATCTGACATCTACAACCTTAGTATTTATATTTATTTATTTATGTATTTTTATATTTTATATATTTATTTTATTTGTAAGAAATTTTATTTACAGAGTATGTTGTAAAACTTTCAAATACACCCCTTTCTGCCGAGTGGTTGCCGCAATAGGAAATTGGACTTTTAAAGGGTTTGGTCTTGTGGTTTGAGTCTATCCGGAAACAAGTTTTCCATCTTTTGAATCAAAAATGAGTAATAATTGAAAAGTTTAAAAGCTACTTGGTTTCAACCAAACTATTCCATTTCAGACTTTCAGCTGTTTACTGGCCAGTTATTCGGTCCAATGTCTGTTCACAGCTAATCTAGTTTTCAAGAGGGTACTGGACCATCCAATGGACCGGTTCGGGTTGTAAAGCCTTTCCCCGTATCCTTGTAGGAGGCATATACAATATACTAATAACACAATATATTAATAAATTATAATTTTAAGTGTTCTAATCTAAAATGTTATTTGTAATCATAAAGATGATACACTACATTCGTATCGAGATCAAGGATGAAATTTGCATTGCATTAAACAACATAAAGATACAATCGAGGAATAAGTTCTCGTCAAGCATTCGGAGGTTGGGTCTTTCTTGACACTCCACTCTCCAAGAGAGTCAAAACCTAAGAATCCAAAAGGATCCTCATCTAAGAATACTGTCACTCTTATATATAGGCGAGTGGAGAAATACAAAGTACAATAATGCACATGGGCTACATAGACTAATATTGGTGTGTGACTGCCCGCATCATCAACACGCCACACCCAAAAAAACAATCTTGTTCTCAAGGTCGTGGGTTGAAGGGGACGTCAGAAAGCGTCAGCAGATCCAATTCCCCGGAATCCGGATCAGTATCTTCAAAGCCTAGCAACACACAGATTTATGAGAGGGCAAACATGGGTGGGAGAGAAGGGTTGCTCGCAACGAAAGCAGAGGCCCTTGAGACGAAGCTCCACTTGTTGTTAGTAAGACAAACAATGGGGTCGTCGGGGGCTCCGGTCTCCTACCTGCGGGCTTCTATCCGCGAGCTCTGCGGTTTGCCTCTGCTTTCCTCTTCTCCTCTCCCACTCCGTGGTTCCACCCTATCTGGCTTTTTATAGCCACCATTCTCTCTAATTCGTGGGGTCCACCTCTTTTCTACCCGCTGCGGCCTCACCTTCTATCCGCTGCGAGCTCCTCACCTTCTTGCCCGCAGCACGGCTGCTGCGGCTTTGCCCTCTGTCCGCGCGGCTTCGTCTTCTGTCCGCTGCAAGACAACAGTCTCCTCTTTGCTTCCCGCGATCTCTGTCAATCCGCTGCGGGTTCCCTCTTGCGGGCTGCTCTTATCCGCCTCTCTCTGCTTACTTCTCGCTTGCGACCTCACGGTTTCCTTCCGCTCTCTGACCGCTGCTGGCTTCACCTTGACCGGGGCGGTCTCTCTTCTGTTTCTGCCCTCTGGTCGCGAACTGACTACTCGCTGGTGTCCGGCTTGACCGTGCGGACTGCTGCCTATCCGCATTCTGGTCGTGGTCTTCCTCAGTCTTTCTCGCGGCGGCCTCCTTGTCTTCTCGCATACGGTTTGTCTTCTTCTCGCCGCGGCCTTGCTCCCTTCTCGCGGCGGCCTCCTTGTCTTCTCGCAGGCGGTTTGTCCTCTTCTCGCCGCGGCCTTGCTCCCTTCTCGCAGCGGCCTCCTGCCCTTCTCGCAGCGACCTCAGTCGGCTGCCTCTGCGGTCTACCCTTATGGGCTCTTCCGGTAACTCCTCTGGCTCGACGGACAGCCCGCCTGCTGACCGCCTGGCTTGTCTGACTGACCGCCCGACTTGCACTACAGAAGTCCGTGACGAGCTGCGCATCATTACCATCTCTCTTTCTGGAAAGAAGAACTTCGTCCCTTGGGTACATTCTGTTAGACGGGTTCTTCAGGCCAAGGGCCTTCTCCCTCACCTTACTCAGGCTCCTCCCACCCCTCCTACCGATGACTGGCTCCGCAATGATGACCGAGTTCAGACCTGGATCTTGAATTCTTTAGATGGTGAGCCATATCAAATGGCTATGTATCATGAGACTGCCAAAGATATGTGGACTGAGCTACACTCCTTATATTCTGGACGGGACAGCCTCCAGCATCTCTACGACATCCTCACTGACCTCTTTGCTCTTGACGCTGGAGGGGCTTCAGATATGACCTCCTTTGTTGCTCGTGCGAAGACTCTTGCTGAAGCATGGATCCAGCATCAGCCATTCACCAATGATGTTGCTGCTCAGCGCGCTCAGAAGGAAGCCGCCTGTACTGCCATCATCATGGCCCGTCTTCCCCCTCACCTTCAGAGCATTCGTGCTCAGGTCCTGGCGTCCTCTACCACACCATCCTTTTCTGATGTGTGCTCCATGATTCTCCGAGTATCACCTCCTCCAGATACTACGGCTCCTCCGGCCCTTCTTCAGCAGGCACCTCCGCTTCTACCATTCCCTCCTCCTCCTTCTACTCGGGGGGGGGGGGGGGGTCGTTCGGGATCTCGCGGCCATGGTCGTGGTGGCCGGGGTCGGCCGAAGTGTTCCTTCTGCGGGAAAGATGGTCATTTCGAGGCAACCTGTTACAAGAAAGTTGGCTATCCTCCTCGCCCGACGGCTTCTGTTGCTACCGATGCTGGTCCTCCTGATCTTGAGAGTGTCCGTCTTCAGCTCCAGCATCTCCAGGGATTGCTCCACCCACCATCTGCCTCCATTGCCTCCGTCTCTAACACAGGTACCGCTTGTCTCTCCACCGGCTTGGGCTGGATTGTGGACTCTGGCGCTACTCATCACATTACTCCACATCGACCTGCCCAATACCTGACTTCCCCTTATCCACAGTCTATTACTGTGGCCAATGGAGCTACTGTTCCCGTCTCCGGCTCGGCAGATCTTCCTCTCACCTCCTCCATCTCCCTTCGCTCGGCTCTTCACTTCCCGAGTTCACCGTTCAATTTACTTTCTGTTGGACGGCTTACTAATGATCTAGATTGTTCTGTTATATTCACTTCCTCTTCTTTTGTTATACAGGATCGGCGGACGCAGACTACCATTGGTAAAGGCCGGCTGCGGAATGGGCTCTACCTTCTCGACGACTCTCCCACCATCCTCTCATCCATCTCTTCAACAGATTGGCATCGTCGACTTGGGCATGCTCCTCTACCGGTCCTCCAGCGGGCTCTCCCCGATGTTTCTTTTACCCCCTTTCAGTGTGACTCCTGTATCCTCGGCAAGCAGACTCGTTCATCTTTTTCTTCCCATTGTACTCGGAGCGCTGCTCCTTTTGATTTAGTGCATTCGGATATTTGGGGACCATTTAAAATTACTAGTATTTCTGGTTTCCGGTATTTTATAACGTTTATTGATGATCACTCTCGCACTACCTGGCTATACTTACTTCGTGATCGCTCCGAGCTTCCTCGTGTCTTTCGGGCATTTGTCCTCGAAACCTGTACGCAATTCCACACGACCATCAAAGTACTACGAACTGACAATGCTCGTGAGTACACTAGTCACGAATTTACTGCTTTATGTTCTGAGTTCGGGATTCTACATCAAACTTCCTGCGCTTACACGCCGCAACAAAACGGTGTTGCCGAACGCAAGAATCGTCACTTACTCGATGTTGCCCGTTCCATCATGCTTCAAATGCATGTCCCCAAACCATATTGGAACTTTGCGGTCTCGACCGCCTGTTTTCTCATTAACCGTCTCCCTTCCTCTATTCTCAACTATGCTACTCCGTTTAGCATACTCTTTCCCTCCACTCCGGCCTTTCCTCTCCCACCTCGTGTATTTGGTAGCCTCTGCTATGTCTTTTTTTTTTGGGGCCTTCCTCGGATAAGTTGGATCCCCGAGCGGCCAAGCATATCTTTTTTGGATATTCACGCACCCAAAAGGGGTATGTATGTTATTCTCCTGCTACACGCAAGATCTCCGTTTCTGCTGATGTCACTTTCCGCGAGGATCAACCATTCTTTCCTGCTCCCTTACCTGACCATCTACCACCCACACCTATTCCTTCATCCATCCCCCGCCCGGTCATTCCCGCAACTACTCTGACTGTCGTTCCCTCTAAACAGACTGTCGTTCCCTCCAAACCACCAGTTATCCGCGTCTACACTCGTCGCTCTACCACTTCCGTTGCCCCTCTGTCGTCGGTCTCTACCGTGGATACTTCGCGTCCAAATGATCAGGTATCGCCTTCCACTGCTCATCCGCTGGCAAACTACATCTCTCTTCATCGCCTCTCTCCCCATTTACACACTTTGGATACTTCTCTCTCTTCGGTTGCTATTCCTAATTCTGTGCAGGAGGCGCTTCAACATCCAGGATGGCGAGTGGTCATGGAGGAAGAAATGTCTGCTCTCTGGTCTAACCAGACATGGTCTGTTGTTCCCCTTCCACCAGGCCAGAAACCAGTTGGGTGCAAGTGGGTCTTTGTCATCAAACATGTTGCCGATGGGACAATTGACCGTCTAAAGGCCCGTCTTGTGGCTAGAGGTTTCACTCAACAGGAGGGGCTAGATTATGAGGAAACGTTCTCTCCGGTTGCGAAACTTAATAGTGTTCGCGTCCTCATCTTTGTTGCTGTCCATCGTCGGTGGTCTCTCTTTCAGCTGGATATCAAAAATGCTTTCTTGAATGGGGATCTCCAGGAAACTGTCTACATGCAACAACCACTCGGGTTTGAGACCACGGGGGAGTCTCAGGTCTGCCATCTTAAAAAGGCTCTATATGGTCTCAAACAATCTCCACGGGCATGGTTTGAAAAGTTCAGCAAGGTCCTCCGTGAGATTGGCTTCACACGGAGCTCGGCCGACTTCTCGCTCTTTACTCGTCACCAACCAACAGGAACGGTTATTCTGTTAGTATACGTCGACGATATTATCATTACTGGAGATGACTCTCAAGGGATACAGGCAGTCAAAGTCCATCTAAACTCAGTCTTCCAGACAAAGGATTTGGGACCTCTTCGCTATTTTTTGGGTCTTGAGATTGCCAGAAGGCCGGATGGGCTCACTCTCTCTCAACGGAAATATTGTCTTCACCTTCTTCATGATGCGGGTCAGTCCGGCTGCAAGCCAAGTGATACTCCTATGGATGTAAACCACAAACTGTGTGGCCAGGCATCTGACTCCGATCTCCTTCTCCAGAATCCTGAATATTATCGACGTCTTGTTGGAAAACGGATATATCTCACGGTTACCAGACCGGATATTTCTTTTGTTGTTGGTCTTGTCAGCAGATACATGCACTCTCCTCGAAAATCTCATCTTCAAGCAGTGGAACGAATTCTCAGGTATCTGAAAACCGCTCCTGGTCAAGGACTTGTCTACAGGACCTCCTCTTCTGCTCCAATATTGGTGGCATATTCTGATGCTGATTACGCGGGCTCTCTCGATGACCGGCGATCTACGAGTGGTTTTTGCACTTACCTTAGCGGACATCTTGTTACTTGGCGAAGTAAGAAACAAGCGGTCGTTGCTCGATCTTCAGCCGAGGCAGAGTACCGGACAATGGCATCGGTTGTATCAGAATTGACATGGCTTGAGAGTCTTCTTACTGATCTGGGTGTAAAATTACCATCACCAGCTCTTCTCCTTTGTGACAGTCAAGCCTCCATACACATCGCAAAGAACCCGGTCTTTCACGAAAGAACGAAGCATATTGAGGTCGATTGTCACTTCATACAGGAAAAGGTTCAAATGAAGAAGCTTGACCTAAAGCATGTCCCAGGATCGGAACAAGTTGCGGATGTCTTCACGAAGGCTCTTTCCAAGACACTCTTTTATCAATGCTTGTCCAAGCTTGGCGCATACGATTTGTACGCTCCAACTTGCAGGGGAGTGTTAAAATAGCCCATGTAAAGGGCCCATTATTGGGCTCATTTATTGTTTTATCTTCTCTCCTCCTTTAGTCCCACATCTTGTATAGGATTTTCTTCTCTCTTCTTCTTCCTATATATTTATATTCTCTCCTTGTATTTAGACACACAAGTAATACATACAAGATTTTGAGCTCTTTCAACAATTACTATAGTAAATAAAATCACTAATTGCATGTATGGCTCACAATTATTTCTTTAAAAGACAAGCGAAAATCTTTGTTTACTTTAGTAAAGCTTACTCCTATGACAATATGTAGAACGATCTGCTAAGTCCAAGTACATCTACAGACTAGAGTAACAGGTGCATCCACTGAGTATCAGGTACGTACTGGTACCAGATACGTATCTGATACGGGTACGTGGCCCTCAAGGAAGTATCAGTGCTTCATACTTGCAGCTCGGGCTTTCGATGAAAATGTCCTCTAATTGATCTTGGAAGTGAACAAAAGGTATGCAAATGTTCTTTATCAAGGTGATCATTAATAAAATATCTATCCACTTCAACATGTTTTGTCCTATCATGTTGAACTAGAATGTAAGCAACATTAATGACAACATTATTGTCGCAATAGAGTAGAATGAGCTTCTCTTCTAAGAGCCCGAGGTTCTGAAGAATTGATTCCAACCACAAGCCCTAACATACACCATGTGACATTGTTCTATATTTTGCTTTGGCATTAGACCTTACCATCACATTTTTTGCTTCTCAACGTTAGAAGATTATCACCTCAAAAGAGCAATATCTTGTAGTGGATTTTTACTCGTCTTGCCTACCAACCCAATTTGCATCTGTTAAAATTCAATTTTCAAGTACTTGTTTGTTGAGAATAAAATTTCATGTCCTGGAGATTTCTTGTGGTATCTCAAGACGCAGTGAGCTGGCTCTTGATGTCGGATCCTAGGAGGATGCATGTACCTACTTCGCATTCCTATGACGTAAATGATGTCAAGAAAGGTATGAGAAGTATATGAGCTTGTTAATTAATCTCTGGTAGATGGAAAAGTCAATTTTATCTCCATCTTTGTCTTCCTCAATGATTGGCTTCAATAAGAGTATCCACTGGAGCACATCTAAGCATGTCAGTTTCTTCTAGGTCTAGAATGTATTTTCTTTGTCATATAAAGATCCCTCGGTTGAGCCTTGACCTTGTCACTTCGATCCCTAAGAATTTCCTCAATTTCCCCGGATCCTTAATTTCAAATTCTTTGCATAATTGGGCTTCCAGGTGAGTAATTTTCTCAATATCATCTCTTGTAATTATTATATCATCAACGTATACAATGAGCATGGACACTTCGTTTTCTTCCCTTTTAACAAATAGAGTATGATTTGTGTGTCCTTGTTTGTTGATAACAACATCACAACTTTTGGACTTTGTGCCTATAGAGATTTCTTGTAGTAACAAGCTTTCACGGTTGACCCTTCTTAGGAAAATTAGGTTGAAGCTTCATGTAGACTTCCTTTTCTAATTCCCATGAAAAAATATGTTTTTAACATTTAACTGTTGTAGGTCCCATCTAAGACACGCCACTCTCGATAGTAGCACTCACATGGAGTCCATCTTGGCAACTGGTGCATAAGTTTTCTTTTAGTCAATGCCCTGTGTTTGGGTTTTCCTTTGAGCCATTAATCGAGCTTTGTTTCGCTCCAGAATCCCTCTTTGATTTTATTTAACATAAAAGATTCATCTAGACCCAACTGTTTTTTTTCATAAAGGAGGTGAGTAAGCTGCCATGTTTGATTTTTGTCTAAGGCGCACATTTCTTCCTCCATCGTCTATCTCCATGCAGGCATCTTGACCACTCTTACCAGTTACAAGAAATCACAATAAAAAAAGAAATGAACAGAAGGTTTTGTGAGCAAGAGTGAGATGATGATAAGAAATACAGTTGGCTATAAGGTGCTTGTTACAACCTGTGTTATCTTTGAGGTTGGCAATGGGAAGGTGGAGATCGTTGTACAACCCCATATTCGCTGGGAAGGACCAAAAGGCTTCAGTGGTCAGGATTGGGCTAGTCTCAGGCTAGCCTCGGGTTAACCCTAAGGCATACTTGGGGAGTTCTCGTCCTGTAGGAGCTCTCGCCAAGGGCAGGCGAAAGCTGAGGAAACCAGGGCAGATAGTCGAGCTCTCGGCAGGAGAGATCGTCGACCGACCAGGGCAGATAGTCGAGCTCAGGAGAGATCGTCGACCGACCAGGGTAGATAGTCGAGCTCTCGGCAGGAGAGATCGTCGACCGACCGAAGCAGAGAGCCTGACTACGGAAGCTCCCGCCTTAGGGAAAGCTCCCGCCCAGGGCAGGCGAGAAGGCTTTAGGTGAACCTTCTTTCGCATTGACATCATGACTACCTAGCGCGAGAACCTTCCTGGCAGAAGCTCTCGCCAAGGCGGGCCTAGAGGGGACCCAGCGAGAGCCTTCTAGGCCGGGGGTCTCGCCAAGTGGGCCCACGGGGTGGGACCCGGAGTCCAGAGGAGATTATTTTATTATTATCCCGAGGTAAAATTACCCAAATGCCCTTGGGAGGACAGCGGGATTTGGCTATTGGCAGACCCTTCAGGGGTATTTCAGTATTTTCAGGCCAAAAGAAGACTATAAAAAGACCCATAGGGGCTCTTTGGAAGGCAGGCTTTTTCATTTTCCCTCTAACTCTAGTGCCTTCTGAGGAGCTCCCAGCCCAGCATTTGGCTTTGGAGGGGAAGCTCTCAGAGATCTTCCGGGTGTGTGGTGGGACCTCCCAGCTGAGGCATTGGGTCTGTTTTAGGGCCTTAGCAGCCAGTCAGGGGTCGAGGTTGGAGAGAAGTAGGCATCGGTTGCACTTTGGTTCGGGAACATCCGTTGGGGTTATTTTTGGCTTCAACAGTTCTGGTGCGGTGAGCGTGGAAGCAGCCGGTGTAAGAAAATCTCGAGTTAAGTCCCATGGCAGGAGGCGAAGGTGAAGGATCAGGCGCAGGAGGATCCCCCACCCGGGTGGACGAGGCGACGAAGAAGATGTTTGAGGACTTCAGGCGAGAAGTCATGCAGACGATCAACTTGGCCTTCTCGGCAAGGAATGAGTGGGAGACGCCGCAGGTTCCGGTGGAGGTGGTTCCGCTGCTAGGCGAGAACGCTCCAGGGCAGCGCCCCGGGAAGGAGGTCCCGGTGGAGGCAGACGAGAGGGACGTAGCCGCGCGGGAGCTTTTCCCAGGCCAGCGTCTCGAGAAGGAGCTTCCGGCGGATCTGGGCGAGAAGGAGGCGACGGTGCGGGAACTCTTCCCTGGGCATGGTCTCGCGGATCGGTCCAGCCAACCGAGGTCGCGAGACGTGCCTTCTCGCCAGGCGGGAGGCGAGACCCCCTTTAGTGAGCTCATTGTCTCGGCCCCAGTGCCGGAGGGGTTCCGGGAGCCGGACATGACCTACTACACCGGGAAGGATGACCCGGTTCAGCACGTGCAATGGTTCGAGGACGTGGTGTCCATCAGGCAAATGTCGGATGCCTTCAAGTGTAGGCTTTTCGCCATCACTCTGAAAGAGAAGGCCAGGGACTGGTTCCACCAGTTGCCGGCGAGTTCCATCTACAGTTTTGAAGATCTGCGCAGAGGTTTCTTGTTGAGGTTCTCGACTTCAAAGAAGCGGAAGGAGGCTGAATGCCTGTTTGCAGTGAGGCAAGGGCCGGAGGAGACGTTGGGTCACTATGTCGACCGGTTCCAAGAGGAGGTTCTCCTGGTCCAGGAGGTCCCGGGGTATGCGCTGATGCTTGCCTTCACCCTGGGGCTGAGGCCAGGGTTTTTCAGCATGGAATTGAAGAGAGTGCCCCCTCTCTCTTTTGAGGAGCTCATGGAGAGGGCGGCGAAGGAGATAGACTTCGAGAGGGCAAACCCTGCGTTTGCAAGGAAGCTGGCCAGGTTGGCCGAGGATGATGTGAAGGAGTCGGTAGTGGGAAGGCAGAGAGAGCAGAGGGAGCCGAGGGAAGATAGGAGAAGAGAAGAGCCCCGAGGGCAGGGACAGCAGCATGGGGGGGCCAGGGAGCCGAACAACCGACTGGGTTGGAGGCCTCAGGAGGGCCGCCCCCAGGGCCAAGGAGGACTTCAGGGAAGAGATAACTTCCGGGAACAAAGAAGGCTGGAGCAGGGAGGATGGCGACAAGGACCAAGGGGTCATTTTCCACCGCCGCAGGAGGCTATGGAGGTGGGAAGGGAAAGAGGAAGAAGATTTCGGGGAGCCGGAAGAAGGGGAGGAGGAGAAGGAAGAGGGGGCAGGGTGGCGTTGCCTTATTGTGACTTCCATCAGGAGGAAGGTCACGCAACGGCCACCTGCCCAGAGTTTCTGGAGATTAGAGGGGCCAGAGGGGTCGGAAGGCAGGATCCGCCTGTAAGGATCGTTGAAGTGCAGCGGGAAGAGGTTGAGGATAGATGTGAAGACAGGATTGACGTGGGGACCCGAGGAGGGATCAGAGTGATCCATGGGGGAGTGGGGATCGAGGCAACCCGCAAGGGGAGCCTTCAAACCATGTTCCGCCGAGGGGTCGCCTCGACCTCCCAGGCTCCCCCCCAGAGGAGAAGATCACTTTCTCATCCGCGGATATGCCAGACTACGAGGATCCGTTCTGCGACGCGCTTGTGATCCAGACAGCGGTGGAGAACTACACCGTCTCCCGGATACTGGTGGACAATGGGAGCTCGGTGAATGTGATCTTCAAGAAGGCCTTCGATGAGATGAGGGTGGAAGGAAAAAGGGTCCTGGCTTCTGATGGACCGCTTTTTGGCTTCTCCGGAGAAAGGAAAGAAGTGGAAGGAGGAGTAGGCCTGCATGTAAGGCTTGGGGGCGTCTCACGGAACTGTCGGTTCGTGATCGTGGACGCCCCGAGTAGTTACAATGCCATCTTTGGACGCCCCCTCATCAGCGCCTTTCGCTGTGTACCCTCCTCATACCACCAATGCCTCAAGTTCAACAATGGAGGGGTGCAGGTTAGGATCAGGGGGGATCCGAAGATGGCAAGGCAATGCTATGTGACGGCGGTTAACACCGTGTCATGGATGGCGGGGGCAGAGGAGTTGGAGAGGGAGATGGTTGAGCAGGAAGGAGTTGAGGAAGGGGGAATGAGCCTGGGAGAGGCGATAGAGGTTGTTGAGGAGATGGCGGAGGAGGGGGAGATCAGCCTAGAAGAGGCGAGAGGAGTGATGGATGAAGAAGAGCAGAGGCAGGAGGAGAGCCTGGAGGAGGCGATGTAAGTTGATGAGGTTGGGGGAGAGGAGCTCGAGTTTGAGCAGGAAGAGGCAAGGGTAAGTTGGGAGCGGTCGGGGCTGGAGCCGGCCGAAGAAGTGGTGGAGATGGAGGTGCTTACAAGAGCGGGGGAGGTGCAAAGGGTTCGGATCAGCGGAGGCTTGAGCCTCGAGGATCAGGAGCGGATGCGAGCCTGCATCCAAAGCAACGTCGACATCTTCGCTTGGAGCGCGGCAGACATGCCGGGCATCGACGCGGACGTGGCCTGTCATCGCTTGAACCTGGATCCCAGAGCCCGCCCCATACGCCAAAAGATGAGGGCCATCGCCACCAAGCTGGAAGCCCCCATCCGAGAGGAGGTCAAAAAGCTCCTGGACGCAGGCTTCATCTCAGAGATCCAGTATCCAGGCTAGATCTCCAACGTGGTAATGGTAAAGAAGGGAGGAGGAAAATGGCGCATGTGTATTGATTTTTCTTTATTAAATAAATCATGTCCCAAGGATTGCTACCCCTTGCCTCGAATCGACGCGCTGGTTGACTCAGCCGTCGGTTTTTCTCTTATGAGTTTTTTAAATGCATTTTCAGGTTACCATCAGATCCGGATGCACCCTCCTGATGTCAAGGATGTTTCCTTCATCACGAGAGAGGGATGCTTCAGCTATAAGATGATGCCCTTCGGGTTGAAGAACGCAGGGGCAACGTACCAACGTATGATGGATCGAATCTTTCGAGATCAAAGGGGAAGGAACCTGGAGGTCTATGTGGATGACCTCATGGTCAAGAGCAAGTGTGTTGATTCCCACTTGCGGGACTTGGAGGAGACGTTTGCCACCCTGCGAAGGTTCAAGATGAGGTTGAACCCCTTGAAGTGTGTCTTCGGGGCTAGTCGCGGGAAATTCCTCGGACACCTCTTGACTCCCGCGGGGGTAGAACCTAACCCCGATAAGGTTAAGGCTATCCTAGACCTGGAATCGCCTCGCAGCGCCAAGGAGGTCCAGCGCTTGACCGGGAAGTTGGCCGGGCTAAGCAGGTTCCTCTCTCGGTCAGGGGATAGATGTTCCTCTTTCTTTAAAGTACTTCGTGGTAACCAAGTATTCGAATGGACGGCCGAGTGTGAAGAGGCATTTCAGGGGCTGAAGAGGCAACTCTCCCAAGCTCCGTTACTTCAAAGCCCGAAGGGAGGGGAGGACCTAGCCTTGTATCTCGGAGTGGGGGGAGAGGCAGTGAGCTCCGTCTTGGTTAGGGAGGAGGGGAAGAAGCAGTTACCCGTCTATTATGTCAGCCGAATCTTTAAAAAGGCGGAGCTCCGATACCCCATCCTGGAGAAGCTAGCGTATGCTTTGGTCATCTCAGCTAGGAAGCTTCGCCCTTACTTTCAGGCGCACTCGATTAGGGTGGTAACCGACCATCCTCTTCGCAAAGTCTTGGAGGGGGTGGAGCATTCGGGAAGGTTGGCAAAGTGGTCCATCGAGCTAAGCGAGTTTGACATTTCTTTCGTTCCAAGGCTCTCCATCAAAGCCCAAGCCGTGGCGGACTTTTTGGCGGATTATGTCACCGAGGCCGAGGAAGAAGAGCCGAGGCCGTCGGAGGCATGGAAGATGATGGTCGATGGAGCCTCAGGAAGGCACTCCCTGGGAGGAGGTGTGGTGCTGGTAAGTCCCCAGGGGGTTACCATAGAGCAAGCAGTGGCCTTCCACTTCCCTGTAACCAATAATCAGGCGGAGTACGAAGCCGTGATAGCCAGTCTCCGACTGGCAAAGGAGTTGGAAATTCAGGATGTGGAGGCCTTCACAGACTCAATGGTGGTGGCATCGCAGATCCGAGGGGAGTTCGAGGCCCGGGAGCCTACCCTCGCGAGATATTTATCAAAGGTAAGAACTATCATTGGAGGTTTCTGTTCTTTTTCTATTCAACATGTTCCCAGGGAGGAAAGCGCGGCAGCCGATCGACTAGCGAAGTTCGGGCCTCGGGGAGGAGGTACCCTAACCGAACTGTTCCGACCAGCCATTGAAGAGGGAGAGTTGATGGAGGTGAACCGGCGGTCCTCATGGGTAGATCCGTTGGTGACCTTCTTGACCACAGGAGAACTGTCGGAAGAAGTCAAGGATGCAAAGAGCTTCAGGCACAAGGCGGCTCATTACCTGATGCTGGAGGGGAACCTGCATCGGAAGATGTTGTCAGGACTCCTCGCGAGATGCGTAACCGAGGAGGAAGTCCCGAGGGTCCTGGAAGAAGTGCATTCTGGAGAATGCGGCAGTCATTCAGGGGGAAGGACATTGGAAGCAAGGGTGATAAGGCAAGGATATTTCTGGCAGACTTTAAGGAAGGATACAGCTGAGTTCGCAAGGAGGTGTCGGAAGTGCCAAGTACATGCTCCCCTCCAGCTCTTGCCCGCCCAAAGGCTTCGAAGCATCACGGCGCCATGGCCCTTTGCCATTTGGGGAATGGACCTGGTAGGACCCTTTCCTCCAGCTAGCGGACAGTGGAGGTTCCTCCTAGTTATGATTGACTACTTCTCCAAATGGTTGGAGATCAAGCCGTTAGCCAAGGTAATCTCTCAGGTCATCAGGAACTTCGTTTGGGGGGAAATCATTTGCAGGCACGGATTGCCCCAAGCGATAGTGACAGACAACGGTCCTCAGTTTGCCAGTGAAGAATTCATCAGTTTCTGCACCCAATTGGGGATTGACCTCAGGTTCGCCTCTGTCCATCATCCTCGGAGCAATGGCCAGATGGAGGCGGCAAACAAGATCATTGTCAACCTGCTCAAAAAGAAGGTGGAGAACCTGAAGGGTAACTGGGTGGAACAGCTCCCTTCCGCCCTGTGGGCCTTGCGAACAACTCCGAACACGGCCACAGGGGAGACCCCCTTCAAGCTCTCTCATGGGTGTGAGGCTGCCCTCCCGGTGGAGTTCGAGGTTCGGTCCCCAAGGGTCGCGGCCGCAGTTGAGGGAAGCGAAACTTGGAGGCTGGAGAATGAGGAAGGGTTGCGCCTCTCATTAGATATGGTGGAAGAGCTGCGGGATGTTGCTGCCATCAGGCAAGAAGAAATAAAACGGCGAATGGCTCGGTACTTCAATAAGCACATCAGGGTCAAGCAATTCTCCGAGGGGGATCTAGTGCTGAAAAAGGTCGACGCTGCAGGAAGGTCGGCCGCGGTTGGTAAGCTCAATCCTAGCTGGGAAGGGCCTTATATAGTAGAGAAGGCTCTGGCTAACGGAGGCTACTATCTCCAGGATGCGGAGGGAAGGACCTTGAGTCACACCTGGAATGGTGATGACCTGAAGCGCTTCTACCCGTAAGGGGAAAGGATCGTAATGTTGTAAACAACTATTGCATTTTCAATAAGTTTATTTCAGAATATTGACTATCTCTGAGTATGCAATCTTTATGTTTTTAGTTTTGGCCGGCTATGACTCCTCATCTCAATGATGGAATAGGCCTGGTTGAAAGAATCTTCATCAACACCCCGAGCTCGGCTCGGCCCCAGGTAGACCCGCTGCGCAGGCTCTCATCTAGCTGGCAGGTCCGAAGGCTCGCCTGTGGGGGAGAGGTTTGGTTGTCTTCATCAACACCCCGAGCTCGGCTCGGCCCCAGGTAGACCCGCTGCGCAGGCTCTCATCTAGCTGGCAGGTCCAAAGGCTCGCCTGTGGGGGAGAGGTTTGGTTATCTTCATCAACACCCCGAGCTCGGCTCGGCCCCAGGTAGACCCGCTGCGCAGGCTCTCATCTAGCTGGCAGGTCCGAAGGCTCGCCTGTGGGGGAGAGGTTTGGTTATCTTCATCAACACCCCGAGCTCGGCTCGGCCCCAGGTAGACCCGCTGCGCAGGCTCTCATCTAGCTGGCAGGTCCGAAGGCTCGCCTGTGGGGGAGAGGTTTGGTTATCTTCATCAACACCCCGAGCTCGGCTCGGCCCCAGGTAGACCCGCTGCGCAGGCTCTCATCTAGCTGGCAGGTCCGAAGGCTCGCCTGTGGGGGAGAGGTTTGGTTATCTTCATCAACACCCCGAGCTCGGCTCGGCCCCAGGTAGACCCGCTGCGCAGGCTCTCATCTAGCTGGCAGGTCCGAAGGCTCGCCTGTGGGGGAGAGGTTTGGTTATCTTCATCAACACCCCGAGCTCGGCTCGGCCCCAGGTAGACCCGCTGCGCAGGCTCTCATCTAGCTGGCAGGTCCGAAGGCTCGCCTGTGGGGGAGAGGTTTGGTTATCTTCATCAACACCCCGAGCTCAACTCGGCCCCAGGTAGACCCGCTGCGCAGGCTCTCATCTAGCTGGCAGGTCCGAAGGCTCGCCTGTGGGGGAGAGGTTTGGTTATCTTCATCAACACCCCGAGCTCGGCTCGACCCCAGGTAGACCCGCTGCGCAGGCTCTCATCAAGCTGGCAGGTCCGAAGGCTCGCCTGTGGGGGAAAGGTTGGCTCTTGCGATACTTTGCTCTTAGCCACTTCTACGACACCCCGAGCTCGGCTCGGCCCCAGGTTGACCCGCTGCGCAGGCTCTCATCAAGCTGGCAGGTCCGAAGGCTCTCCTGCGGGGGATAGGTGGAGTCCTTGACTTTTTGATCCTTGGTTCTTGGTTGGTAGTTACTACGTTACAACGAGCTCGGCTCGAACCCCGGCAGACCCGCTGCGCAGGCTCCCATATAAGCTAGCAGGTCCGACGGCTCGCCGGTGGGGTAGGGGTTTAATTGGTCGGAAAAATATATGAGCAGGGCCCTGGCCTAGACCGGAGGCAAGGCCCTAAAGGTCTCGGCTCAGAGGTCCCAGTCAGTAAAGGCCTCGGTTTGGAGGTCTCGGCCAGTAGGGGTCTCGGCTCAAAGGTCTCGGCCAGTAAAGGTCTCGGTCAAAGGAGGTTCTCGCAAAAGGAGGCTCCCGGCGGACCTGGGCAGGACGACTTAATTGGCGACGCGAGGTTCCCGCCTAACTGATCTCTACCAAAGATTACCCTAAAGAGACTAAGGGTCTCGGCGGAAGCTCGCGCGGAAGCCATTCGGCAGAATAATATACTTTCAAGCACACACTGACAATGAAAGATGAAACATTACTTTACATAAAATTAATTACAAAAGTTGGAGCCTCTCGCTCATTACAAAAGAAACAAAAAGAAAAAAGAAGCTTAGGGGGACGCGCTGTAACTCCCGCTGGTGCTCTCGCTTGAACCATCGCCAGAGCTCGCTTCAGATGTCTCGTCAGCGGCGGTAGAAGACCTCGGGATGTCTGAGGGAGGCGAGTCCGGCGCGCCCGGAGGTTTGGGAACTGGATCATAGAGCCAAGGAAGGAGTTGGCGAGCGTCGATGGTCGCGCCGTCCTCCCGAAGCAGCTTGACGTCTCGCAGCGTCTCGAGCGTCAGCTTGACGGTTGCCTGAGCGTTGGCTTGCAGCAGCTTGTCAACGTCGTACTCCGAGAGGTAACGACTCCGCAGCCTCGCGTCTAGCTCCGGAGGCGGGACCTTCGCCATCTCAGCCCGAAGCTGTTCCCTCAGGAGGACGCTCTCGCAGCGCGCGTTGGCCAGCTCTGCGCGAAGCTCCTTGACTTGGGCAGAATCCTGTGAAAAAAGAGTTCAGTCTGGAAACATCGCACAGTCGTAACTTTGAGAAACGAGGGCAAGGGTTCAGGAGGGTCTCGCTTACCTCGGTCGCGGGGCGCAGAGACAGCGCCAGTCGAGCATCCGCAAGCTCCTGTTGAGCTCTCGCGAGTTCTTCTCCCGCGGTGTGCGCTCGAGCCACCGCATCCTCCCTTGCCTTGCGCATATCGGTGAAATTCTTGTCGAGGGTGATGCTTCGGCGCGCACACATATGCGCGAGCTCGAACCCGCGCAATAGAGCCCGGACGGCATCAAAGGCTAGAAGGCGGGTAGACATCTGGTCAAACACGCTGGCATCCTCTCGGCTGTAAAGGCCATATCCAAGCGCGAAGGCCTCGCCAGTCACATCTTCCCCCTCCGCCCAGCTGGGGAGGAGCGTCGTAACCTTGACCGAGTTTGACTCGGGGTCCCATTCCATCTGAGGCTTCCCCTCCACGTCGGCGTACTTCATGCCGAAACCAAAGTTCCTGTGCCCTTTCGGCACCTCCCGGGGCGGAGCTCGGACGGAGGTTTCGGCGGCAAGCACTTCTCCCCCAGCCTCGCTTGCGGCTGGTGGGTTCCCGGTGGAAGCCTCGGCGCGGCTCTTGGCGGCGGCATCCATCTCGCTGGCCCTTTGGAGGATCGCTTCGAAGGAGCTGCCTGCGGGAAGGGGTTGGACAGGCGAGACGGTCGGGGCTTTCCCCTTCTCGAGAGCAGAAGGTTTGGGCCTCTTCAGCGTTCGGAGAGGAGGAAGGGTGACCTTCCGCTTCTTGGCTAATGGCGGCACAGGAGGGGCTGGATCGTTTCGGCAGGCGCTGGCGCTAGCTTCCGCGAGCGCAAGGGAGCCTCTCGCGGCCAGACCCTCGACACCCCGGCCTTCAGCGAAGGGTTGGCGCAGAGGGACCTCCCGCTCTCCTGCAAAGTTAAAACACTTCAGCGCAAGAAAATCTTTGATAAAAAAGGGGAATCTGAAGCGAGACCGTACCTTCGCCCGAGTGAACGAGTGGGAGGGAGTCGACGTCTCGCCTGAGGAAGGGAACGTCGAACTCCTTGGTCCCAAAGAATTCCAGGATTGCGCTCTCGCGCGATCCCAGAGTAGGCGGTTTGTAGGCGGCGTCCTCGTACTGAACGGGCTGAAGCGGGACGTTGCCGAAGTCCCCGCTGACATAGACGAATTTCTCGCCCCAGTGATGGTGCTTGTTGGCGAGACCGGTAACCTCGAGCAGTTGCCCGGAGAAGAAAACCACCCCCCCCCCCTTGGCGCGGAAGTTGAATAGTTTCCGGAAGATGGGCAAACTGAACTCGATCCTCTCGGATCGCATATAGCATATGAATGCTATAAGGATCGCGACCGAGTTCGGGTTCAGTTGGGCGGGAACCACCCCATAGTAGCGAAGAGCAAGTCGAACCTCCGGCCAAAGGGGAAGGCGGAAGCCCACCTCGAAGTGCTCGAGGGGGATGGCGAGCTCTCCCGCCTCCGGAGTATTCACCCTATCGTGATTACCCGGGTTCCGCGCCGAGAAGCCGGCGGGAATGTAGCGGTCAACGATCAGGTTATATTCGTCGAGGGTGAGCTTGCAGGAAGGGAAAAGGTGTTTTTGGAAAGCTTCCGCGCAATGGGCGCGACCCTTGTTCTCGCCAGGCATGGTGGGTTTGCGAGCGAGAGCGAGAGCTGAAAAGAGGTCGAAGCGGAAACAAGAACGCGAGAGCAAGGAAGGAAGGCTGAGGTTCCGGATCGAAGAAGTAAATGCGGTTGGTAGACTTCTCTATTTATAGGGAATCGTAATCATCAGGGATCCATCCGACAGAGAGAGAAAGTGACAGCAGAGTACAGCTGTCAGAATCCGGGCTAACGGCGCCTCGATTTTCCCCCTCGGGATGGCAGCGGTCAACGGTCGTTCCGGGTTTCGACGCAACTATCTGGATTGGCGCAAGCCTCCTAGATTGGCGTAAGCCTCATAGATTGGCGCAAGCATCCTAGATTGGTGTAAGCGTCTTAATTTAAAAAGCCTCGCAGAGCAATAAAAAGAAAAAGAAAAGAGAGACATGGGTAACAGCGAGATCCTCGCTAGCGCAAGCTGGATAAACTTAGTTAACAGTAATGTTTATTACAGATACATTGATAAAAGAGATACATTGAGATTCAAAGCGGGAAGGCTAATAGGGCTTCCAGCTCCATCGTCCTCGTTCTCGCCGCCTAGTTCTTGGGGGCGCCGACGGGTTGAAGTAAGACGATAGGGTGGTACACCCAAGGTTGATCCGCCTGGCGTGATCCCGGATCTGCGAGATGCACCTCCCTGGCGAAGACTCGGCAGAAGGCCCTCCCGGGCAATCAGTCTCGCCCAAGAAGAAATCCCGCTCCAGAGCCTCCAGCCTTTGCTCCACGGATTCGCGGAATGCTTTCGCCGCGGCAGCATGGGCACGGTCTCGCCGGATAAGCTTGGCCAAAATGACCGAGATCTTCCTCCGTCTCCCCTTCGCGCTCCCAGCGCTGTTCAAGGTTTCTTCTATCTCGCCAGACGAAGGGAGAGGGGACTCTTCATCCTCTTCTTCCTCCTCTTCTTCTTCCTCTTCTTCTCCTTCCTCGTTGACTCCCGACCGCAAGCCAGGATCACCTGCGAAAGAAACGTGCGAGAATTTTGGTTAAGGCATGGCGATCAGCGGTTTTAAAAGGTCTCGCATACCTGCGGTAGGGCGAGAACCGTCAAGCGACGTTGGGCGAGAAGGCCCAACCCCTCCGTTGGTTCCGTAGAGGAGGTGGAGAGGCTTGCCCAGCCCCGGGCGAAATGGCTTGCGTACGATGATCCCGGCCTGGCCGGAAGCATGAGGGGAGTTGTCTTCTCTATAGGGACGATCAGCATCCTTGAGAGTAGCGGAAGGTTCAGAAGCCGCCCCTCCCGCCTGCAGGATAGGATTGGCCGCCGAAGGAGGCACTTCAACGGTTCTCGCTTCATCTTCCCGGGTGGTTAGACCCGGGTCGGCGGGAGTTGGCACTGCGAGAAGACAGTTCAGAAAAGAAAGGGTCGGGTTGAAATATTGACAAGGGAAAATGTACCTATCGTTCCGGTCTCGGCTGGAGGAATCCCCTCCGAGACCCGCGTTTGGTCCTTGGGGGAATGAGCGGGCAGGTTCGAAGAACTTGGCGGGATCTCGGCGTCATCGTTAGGAGCGGGTTCCTGCGAAAGCTTACTTTAATCATCGGATCTAGTGCACAGTCAGCTCGGTAGGCACGGTTGAAAGGCTTACCTTCTGCGGGGAAGGATCCTCCGCAGGATTGGGAGTGGGGGAAGGAGGATCCCTGTTCTCGCGAGAAAGGTCCCGCCGGACCACCTTCGCCCTTTTCTTTTCCTTCTTCTTCGGCTCGGAAGGCCCGGCGGTTGAAGTCTTTCTCGCTAACCATGGAGCCACCGCCGCACAGTTAGCCAAGGCCCGCGCTTGGGCAGCGGCTAACCGGTCTTGGAGGTCTTGCGGAAGTGGTTTGGCAGCACGTTTGGGATGCATGGTAAGCTCGCGCAAAAATCCCTGGGGCGAGAGCTCAGTCGTAAAACAGTATTTCAAGGGCGAGGCATATGGTCGCCTATCGGTGCATATTTATAGCCGCAGTAGGGCCCACCAAAAGATTCCCCTGGTTAGCTGGCACGTGTCCAGCGAATATTTTGGGGGTTGGACTTGTCTTGTCGAGCGCAGGGCTAGCTCGAAAAGAGCGGGGATTGTGTACAACCCCATATTCGCTGGGAAGGACCAAAAGGCTTCAGTGGTCAGGATTGGGCTAGTCTCAGGCTAGCCTCGGGTTAACCCTAAGGCATACTTGGGGAGTTCTCGTCCTGTAGGAGCTCTCGCCAAGGGCAGGCGAAAGCTGAGGAAACCAGGGCAGATAGTCGAGCTCTCGGCAGGAGAGATCGTCGACCGACCAGGGCAGATAGTCGAGCTCTCGGCAGGAGAGATCGTCGACCGACCGAAGCAGAGGGCCTGACTACGGAAGCTCCCGCCTTAGGGAAAGCTCCCGCCCAGGGCAGGCGAGAAGGCTTTAGGTGAACCTTCTTTCGCATTGACATCATGACTACCTAGCGCGAGAACCTTCCTGGCAGAAGCTCTCGCCAAGGCGGGCCTAGAGGGGACCCAGCGAGAGCCTTCTAGGCCGGGGGTCTCGCCAAGTGGGCCCACGGGGTGGGACCCGGAGTCCAGAGGAGATTATTTTATTATTATCCCGAGGTAAAATTACCCAAATGCCCTTGGGAGGACAGCGGGATTTGGCTATTGGCAGACCCTTCAGGGGTATTTCAGTATTTTCAGGCCAAAAGAAGACTATAAAAAGACCCATAGGGGCTCTTTGGAAGGCAGGCTTTTTCATTTTCCCTCTAACTCTAGTGCCTTCTGAGGAGCTCCCAGCCCAGCATTTGGCTTTGGAGGGGAAGCTCTCAGAGATCTTCCGGGTGTGTGGTGGGACCTCCCAGCTGAGGCATTGGGTCTGTTTTAGGGCCTTAGCAGCCAGTCAGGGGTCGAGGTTGGAGAGAAGTAGACATCGGTTGCACTTTGGTTCGTGAACATCCGTTGGGGTTATTTTTGGCTTCAACAATCGTCATCATAATTTTGATCTGAAACAGACACCTGCAGAGTTTGATCATCGAGGACCAGAGGCTTGTGATGGTAGGTTTGCAAAAGACGTAGGAAGGGTAGATATAGGAAGGTGTGGAAGTGGTAGGTAGAGAATTGCGAGGAGGGTCAATGATAGCAAGAGGAATATCATGAATATCACAGGTCTCTAGGGTGTGGGCAGTTCAGTTTGGGTCGCTTTGAATCCAAACCGAACCGACAACTTTCGATCTTCGGTAGGTCTAAACCAACTCAGATCGAACCCGATTGGTTCGTAGTTGGTTCGGTTTTTGAATCAGTTTTGGCGGTTCTGTGCAGCTTTTGTATGTTATTTCACAAAAAATCTAGAAAGTTTTACATTAAATTTTTAATGTTCATTTCATTTACAATTGCTTTTATATGCACAAGAGACCACAACAAAATAACAAATAAAAATTGCTTATAAAATCATAAAATTCTAACCTTTAAGATCATTTTTTACACGACTTTGAATCTTGAATTCTTGATTAAGAGGATATCTTTCACTCATTCTTTGAAGCATTGATTTCATATACTACTTCCATTAGTACTTCTTTTCCTTTGTTTTGAAAAGGATGGCATCTTGGAAATTAATAGCAAAATGGCATTCGAGAATGACATGTTTGTCTATGTAAAAAGGAATGGGCAAACCTTATATATACTTTTTCATGTGTAAAATCCAAGAGAGAATACAAATATATGGGAGAAGAGTAGGTGAACAATCCTATACAAGAGATGTGGGACTAAAGGAGGAGAAGGAAATGGGCTTATAATTGGGCCTTTGCAATTATCTTTCCTATGTCATTTAACACTCCCCCGCAAGCTGGAGTGTACAAATCGTAGGCACCAAGCTTGGACAAGAACTGGTAATACAACTTGCGAGGTAAATCCTTGGTGAGGACATCAGCAACTTGCCCAGATGCAGGAACATGTTCAAGCTTCAGCTCCTTTGATTGGACCTTCTCTCGAACGAAGTGACAATCAACCTCAATATGTTTAGTCCGCTCATGGAACACCGGATTCTTTGCAATGTGTATTGCAGCTTGACTGTCACAAAACAGAGTTGGAGCTGCGGACAATTTAACTCCCAAATCTCCTAGGAGACTTCCCAGCCAGGTTAGTTCAGAAGTAACAGCTGCCATTGCACGGTACTCAGCCTCAGCAGACGAGCGAGCTATAACTGTCTGTTTCTTACTCCGGCATGTGATAAGGTTTCCTCCAAAGTAAGTACATAACCCAGTTGTAGACCGTCGATCATCCAACGAGCCCGCATAATTCGCATCTAAGTATGCAATAAGAGAAAGAGAAGAGGATGACTTGTACACAAGTCCTTGCCCAGGAGAAGTTTTCAGATACCTGAGAATGCGCTCCACAGCCTGAAGGTGAGAGACCCCTGGGATATGCATAAACCGACTTATCACACCAACCACAAATGATATATCTGGTCTTGTGACGGTTAGGTAGATCAATTTTCCCACAAGACGGCGATAGTATTCTAGATTTGGAAGTCGAGAGTCCTCAGATCCCTGAGCACACAGCATGTGGTTGACTTCCATCGGGGTATCCGCAGGTTTACACCCCGAGAGGCCGGCATCTTGCAGAAGGTCAATGCAATACTTACGCTGAGAATCTGAGATAAGACTAGGCCATCAGGTCGTCGAGCTACCTCCAGTCCAAGAAAGTATCGAAGATTTCTCAGGTTTTTGATTTGGAAGATAGAGTTTAGATGTTGTTTAACATGTATCCCGGTTGAGTCATAATCAGTGATCAGAATATCGTCTACATAAACCAGCAGTATTATGGTCCCAGTTGACTGGTGATGAGTGAAGAGAGAGGAATCTGTAGAGCTCTGTTTGAAGCCCACCTCACGAACGGCCTTGTTGAATTTCCCAAACCATGTCCGGGGAGACTGTTTGAGACCATATATAGATTTGCGAAGTAAGCATACACGAGACTCCCCCGTGGTATCAAACCCGGGCGGTTGATGCATGTATACAGTTTCAAGAAGATCGTCATTCAAGAAAGCATTCTTGACATCAAGCTGATGAAGAGTTCATCGGCGGTGAACAGCTAAGGAGAGCAGAACCCGAACGGAGTTCAATTTTGCAACTGGAGAAAAGGTTTCCGCATAATCAAGCTCATACTGTTGGGTAAAGCCCCGAGCCACCAGTCGAGCCTTTAAGCGATCAACCGTCCCATCCGCAACATGTTTGATAGTAAAGATCCACTTGCAGCTAACACAGTTGTGACCAGAAGGAAGAGATACAAGATCCCAGGTGTGATTACCCCATAGAGCAGTCATTTCTTCGTCCATGGCGGCACGCCACCGTGGATGTTGGAGGGCTTCCTGCACAGAATTAAGTATAGAGATAGAGGAGAGAGAGAGAGAGAGCAAAGTGAAGAAGGGGAGGAGAGAGCCGATGTAGAGAGACATAATTGGCCATTGGATGTGCTGTTGAGGAGGTTGCCGGATCAACAAGCCGCGAGAGAACACCGGTAGGGGGAAGCTGCTGTAGGGCATCTGGACGTGGAGGACGAGTGTATACCTGTATGATAGGAGGTTTGGAAGGAACTGGTGGTGGTGTGGGAATCCGAACTTGTGGTGGTGTGGGAATCCGAAGCAGAGGCGGAGTAGGGAGAAGTGGTGGAAATTGAGACGTCACAGGTATGATGGGCCGAGGTAGCGGAGGAGGAAGAAGGAGATCAGAAGGACTGGTGTGATATGGTTGGTCTTCATGAAAGGAGACATCAGCAGACACAACCACCTTACCAGTTGTAGGATAAAAACAGGCATACCCCTTCTGAGTGCGGGAGTACCCAACAAACATGGCTTTGGTAGCACGAGGGGCGAGCTTGTCATTGGAAGGATCAAGGTGGTGGACATAACAGGTACACCCAAACACACGAGGTGTGAGGGAGAAGAGAGTTTTGGATGGGTAAAGGAGAGTAATGGGTGCCACAAAGTTGATGACAGACGAAGACATGTGATTGATTAGGTGACAAGCAGTAGAGACGGCAAAGTTCCAGTAGAGGGGAGGAACCTGCATTTGGATCATGAGAGATCGAGCCACATCAAGGAGGTGGTGATTTTTGCGTTCCGCTATGCTATTCTATTGAGGCGTATAAGCACAAGAAGTCTGATGTACAATACCGAACTCAGCACACAGATTGGAGAAGGTGCGACATGTATATTCTCGAGCATTGTCCGTCCGAAGAGTTTTGACACAGGTAGAAAACTGAGTGCGCGTGCGCGTTTCTGTAAGAAACGCACGGAACGTAGTCGTGAGTTCGGTACGATCACGAAGTAAATACAACCAAGTAACGCGCGAGTAATCATCGATAAAGGTAACAAAGTACCGGTGCCCCAAGACACTAGGGACCTTATAGGGTCCCCAAATATCAGAATGTATTAGGGATAAAGGAGAATCTCTCCGAGTTCATGAAGGAGAAAAGGAGACACGGTGTTGTTTACCGAAAATACAGGATTCACAAAAGAACTCTTGGAGAGAGATAGTAGGAAGAGCTTTCTTGAGAATAGGGAGAGGGGCATGCCCAAGACGACGATGCCAATCAGTGGTGGAGACAAAGGTGAGAGCAGAGATGAGAGCAGTGGGAGGAACGTCGAGAAGATATAGCTCATTAGATAGTTGCCCCTACCAAGTATAGTCTGCGTCAGTCGATCCTGCACCACAAAGGAAGAGCGTGAGAAAGTTACACAGCAATCAAGGTCTTGCGTAAGACGGCTAACAGAAAGAAGGTTAAAAGGAGATCCCGGAACATGAAGAACCGAGGATAAGGAAAGGGAAGGAGTAAAAGACAGATTAGCAGTGTTAGAAACCGGGAGTGTGTCACCATTGGCCACAGTGATGTGCTTGGGGTAAGCAATATCTAAGTAGTGTAACGGCTGCTGCGGAGAGATGTGATGTGTGGCACCCGAGTCCACAATCTAGTGAGAGCTGTATGAGAGGCACGATATACCTTCCTTGAAGATCGAGGCTACGGAGCCAGAAGAGCGACTTACTACCCCTTGAAGCTGATGTAGTTGAGTACGCAGCGCAACAACCTCAGCACCAGTGATCGAGTCGGAGGCCATAACCGTGATCTGCGGCGAGGCACGACAAGCGGGCGACAAGAAGAGACGCGGCTAGCCGGACAGATCCAACGACTAGACCGGAGGAAGCACTGAGAGCAGCGAGAACAGGCTGCAGCGGGGAGAACAGGCCGCGAGAAACCAAAGACCGCTGCGAGAACAGGCTGCAGCGGCGAAAAACAAGTCGCGTGGGAAGAGAACAACTCGCGACCTGAAGAAGGCGGAGCGGAGAAGAGAAGAAGCCGCGCACAAGGAGCCAAGTCGCAGCGACTAGCCAGAGAAGAAGCCGCGCGAGAAGTCCGCACGGTCACGGTGATCACACAAGCGGCAAGGGATGATGCCACGACCCAGATGCGGAGACCGCATCGGATAAAGAACAATTCGCGGTGAGAAGAGAAGAGAAGAGAGGAGAAGCCGCGACGACGAAGAGAACTCGCGGCGACTAGGAGAAGTCGCGGCGAGCAAGGAGTAAAGGGGCGAGAACCGGCCAGAGAAGAGGGCCGCATAGAGCAGCAAAGCAAGCCGCGCGAGAAGGTGCACAACACCAGGGCAGCGGTTGGCGCAAAAGAGGCGGCGACCAGAGAGGTCGAGCGGGAAGGTTGGAGAAGATGAAAAGGGCACGCGAACTAGGGAGACCGCACGGTCTCGGCGCAAGACACCAGTGACAAGAAGCCGCGACCAAAATGCGGAATTCGCAGCGAAAAGAGAAGAAGCGGGTTGATAGGAAATCGAGCGATTAGGGAAGAACCCGCAGGGGAGAAGAAAGGAGAGGAGACCGCGAGCTGAAGAGGGGAGCGCACGACGAGAAGAGACTAAACCGCGCGGGTATAGAAGAAACCGCGCGGATAGGGAGGAAGAGGGAGGGCCCACTTGCCAGAGAGAATGTTATAAAGAGGAGAGAGAGGTAGAGGTGGAGGCCACGGGAATGAAAAAGTCGAATAGAAGCGGGTAGGGAAGACTTATCCGCCAAGGTCGCGCCCTATGCGAGAAGAGAAGGACGACCGGTTAGAAAAACTAGACCGCGTCAAACGCAAGAAGAGGAAGACCAGGCAGTTAGCAGAATGCTAGCCGCAAGGAGAGACCGATTCCCTGTGATACCATGTAGAAAGGAATGGACAACCTTGTATATACTTCTTCATGTGTAAAATCCAAGAGAGAATACAAATATATAGGAGAAGAGTAGGAGAACAATCCTATACAAGAGATGTGGGACTAAAGGAGAAGAAAAAAATTGGCCTATAATTGGGCCTTTACAATTATCTTTCCTATGTCATCTAACTGTCTACTGTCGATTTGGTCTCACAAAAAATGTACCAAATTAAATAATTAAAAAGGCTTTCTTACTTGTAATTGTTGAGACATTGACTGCCAATTGTGAGGATTTATGTCGTTGGCGAACAAGGGATCTAACCTGTCGACTGTTGATGCTGAGGAAAGAAGAGTCTAGAACCAGCTCTCAACTTTGTCAAATCAAGAAAGAGAAGTCCAAAACCAGCTCTGTCGATGCCGTTCGCTCCAAGGAAAATCAAGAGATGCGAATGTCGTGCACTACAGTTGAGAATGTCATGTGCTCACTGTCGAGGATTGAGGAGAACCAACTCTATTGATTCCATAGGTTAGAATGTCGCACGCTGACTGTCGAGGAGGAGACTCGCAGACTTGGGTGTGTGAGGCTATGGTTTTGTTTCTCAATCTCTCGAAGTCTCGGGTTTCAAATAAAAGAAAATAGTGTTATAACGATTACATGAATATACAAATAGTGGAATACTGAGAAATTGAGAATATTGAATATTGAATAGCATCATGCACATCGATTGATTTAAAAGCCTCGATTTAATAGTGACTCGGAGTGGGCAATGGGTTGAGTAGTGACTTAGGCTATGACTGTCGTCCCAGTCGCACTTTTTGGACTTCTATTACTTTTAACCAATATGGTATGATCGATTTAATTTTGCCAATTTTCAGATTTTGTAAATCGACACGAACCGATATAGGTCCCGTTTTCCACTGCTCCAAAATCGACACCAGACCGGACGACTCAATTCCAAAATTGATGCGGTTCAGTCGGCTTTTTCGGTTTTGGTGTTCACTCCTCAGTTCTCACCCGTACAGGTTTTGTCATCGTAACTTCATATCCCCTGACGAGGACAAGAGTACGACTCCCCATCACGAAATGTAACATCCAACGTACATATGTAACAACAGGAAGGAGGGTGATAGCAGCGATATCCCTTGGTGAACCCAAACACGTAGTTTGATGAACAATCTTGTGAACAACCCTCGGTCATTTGTACTCATCACCAGTGTCACAATATAGGACTCGTATAACTCCCCCAAATTGCGTCACAATCATTCAATGGAAAGTTTGAAAACAACCGAACACCTCACTTTTCTTTTTCAGCGGATAAACCCATCTAGTGCGAAAGAAATAATTAATGAGAATTACAAACCAATGACATCCAAATAATGATAATCAGAGTCATTTACAATTTTACATAAAAAGAAGAAGAATCAATTAAAGATACGTGATTTGGATTGTGGCGAATATATTTGACAACTCACGCGTATCACAAAAAAAAACTTAAGCATAGTATGGAAAACATGAAATTCTTTAGTAAGATAAGGTGATGAGAGGTGGCCAAGATGCTGATGTCATTGCTTAATGTCAATGGATGATGCATTGGTGGTGGATGTGGTCGGTTGTTGGTGCAACAAATACAACCCTCCAACATTCCTACCATCGTCAATGCTCTGTTTCATAGTGATGTGAACTAAAGTGGGGGACTGTAGTTTGAAAATAACTATCGCGATCTTTTACGATAATTTGGCGCGAGGGGATATTCGCAGGCGATTTCAACGAATAAAACGGTCGAGGCGTCGCACACGGACGTAAACACTACCGCACGAACATACAACCTTATGAAGCTAATTCCACAAACTTAGCAATCAAGTGGGTGGCAACACGAAAAATGAAAACAACGGTAATTAAGGGATGAAATTAGCTAGGGCAAGCTCAAAATTAATTACTATTCATTTAAACCGGTAAGCATAAATTTTAGCTAAGATCTCAAGTGAGGAAGCGTCGAGGTATACCAGAGGGCTTGGTTTCGGGCAGGACGGTGACTGGGGAAGCTTCAGACGACAGGAATGGTGGTGGCTGCCGCTGAAAGTTCACTGGATGCAGGCCAAGCTCCAGAGGAGAGATCTCAGGCGCTGGAACAGGGGCTGTGGTCTCGGAGTTGGACCAGCGTTGTCGGGAAGCAGGGGAACACTCGCCGGAGTTGCACGGACCGCGTTGGAGGACGGTGCAGAAGAGGCTGCCAGAACCTAGGAAAGGTTCAGGCGAGCCCGTCGACGCTGGTGGGGTTGGGTGAAGGAGACGGCGGTGAACTTCAGTGCGATTTCCGCTAGGAGAGTTGCCGATCCACTAGGAGACGGCCTGAGGAGGGGTCGTCGGGCCTTGGGGGAGCTTCTGGAGACGGTGGTGCGTGCTGGTGAGCGGGACGCGGGAGGTGTCGAGCTTCGTCGGGAGAAATCGGTGCAGGAACAGTGGGTGCTGGAAGAAAACCCGAACAAGGATTATTTCTCCTGTTCAGTTTCCTATTCCAGCCGGCTTTAGGGTTAGAAGGGGGGTTTGTTTTTAAGGGGGGGGGGGGTTAGGGTTTCATGTAGAAGTTAGTGGGTTTTTGGGAATGAGATTTCAAATGGGCCAAAATAAGAGTACATTTAAATAGGGCCCTCAAAGAGAATTATAATTTCAATACTTATAAATTATAGTTAATTAAAATTAAGCTTGCCCTAAATTAAACTATCCCTAAATTATCGGACCTATGCATTTAAGGTCTCGTTGGCCGGTCACACCAACGAGCCACACAAAACTCGCGCGGAAGCATGCGCAATACTACATGAACAAAAAACGCTAATAGCATGCGCGACAGAGCAAAAAAGAAAGATACATGTACGATAAAAATAACAATAAAAAGGACGCTCCACAGGTTGCATCACATAGCCAATTCCTGAAAATGCAAACATCATGAAAAAAATGTTATAGAATAGTGTAATAAATTAGCAAAATGTCTAATTGGGAGAAGATTGCAAGAAAATGAGAGAGCATGCAACACAAATGATGGAGACATGACCAAAGAACAATGAATCGTTCCTTTGACACCAATGGTAGAGGGAACTATTACTAGCAATAACTTTATCGCAACCAAAGAGGAGTGTAAGAGGTAAAAACTCGAGGCACTCGAGATACTTGAAGTGACAAAGGTAGCAAAGGAATCAGTAGCCGAAGAGTCTGAGTGAGAATGCAATGCGATGAAAGGCCCCCAGCTCCTTAGTAGAAAGACCCCCCCCCCCCCCCGATGGAGTATTGTCCTCATATGAAGATGATAGCAAGACTCCCGAGCATGGCCTCTCCTCTCTCTGTGGCTACACGTAAGAGTAGAGTAGGGTTGGGTGGCCCACTGTTGATCCCAACAAGAGCTGAGTGATTTGTCATCGCGGTGCAGTTAATAGAGTGGCGACGGTTCTCATCACTCAAGTTCTTGTTGAATGCTTCCCGAAGAGAGGGAAGATACTCACAATGCTGGACGTGAGTATGAATAATGTCAAAATCCATGTTCAGACCGATAATGAAAGAATCACTCGAAAGCGGTCTTTTTCCTTGTGAAATTTGACGGCATCAACCGTTCACACTGTGGACGAGGGAGCATCGAATGGTGTAACCACGAACTAACGAATTATCTGCATCACACTTCTTCCATTAGGTGTCAGTTCATTGTGGCTCCACCTTCGTTCCATCAATATACCCCGACAACTTGTGACTGTGGATTGCATGCAGGCCACTCATGACCATTCAAGATAATTGGTGTCATCCAATAGTACTGTAATAATCTTCGGCAATCCGGAGTGTCCATGGCTCCGAGGAGGGTCACTCGCTAGGGGAACCTGACTGGACAAGTGATGGGATTCCATCCGATCGTGCATTTGGAGGCGCGGGACCCACGTTCGTCTATTCCCGCAGGAACGCTTGATCGGACCGCCGATCCGACTCCGCGGTTGCGTCCGGAACGTCGCTGCGAGTCGAAATTATATATTTATGCATTTTATTTGGTTTTATATGTTGTTATTTAGAGGCCGAACCCATCGGTCAATCATAGCCGTTGATGGTGAAGCCCTAGAGTGTTATTTCTTATAAATAGGGAGTTGTGGGCTGGTTTAGTTCTCATTGCAGATTTTGGAGAAGTTTAATCCCGGAATCCTGTGATCCACCCACGGTGCCGACTCCGTGGAGCCCTAGGTGACGACTCCTAGGCGTTCATCCTCTTCCCCAAGGTAAACCCTAACCTTCCCTACTTTTTCCCACTATTTCCTCCCCTTTCCCACCCCCGGAACACCCCCTAACATCCCTCAGCCCGCCGGCTACCGCCCCTCCCCAAACCGCCGGCCGTCCGCCCCTCCCAAGCAGCCCGCCGCCTTCCGCCCTTCCCAAGCAGCCGCCGGACTGGCTGCTGCCAGCCCCCACCCTCCTCCAGCCCCTCTTGCCATTTCCGTCCCCTCCTAGGGCCCTCCTAGCCCTAGCCGGCCACTCCTCTCTTCCCCGTCGTGGATCCACTTCTTCCCCACTACTCCACAATCCCTAATCCTCCTAGATCCGGGTTTTATTGCCCCGATCTATCCTTCCCCGCCCCGATCCGACATTCCACCACCGGATCTACCTTCCCCGAGTCCGGATCTACGTGCTCCTATCCGGATCTACTCCATCGCCCTCCGATTCCGTTATTTGCCACCAAAACAGCCCCCCCACCCGCCTTTGCTACCTCCGTCTCCACCCTCGGCACCCGATCCACGCATCCGGACTTATCACCTCCATTGCCCTAAACCAGCCCGCTAGTTGTGAGTTTTATTTTTGTGATTTGGATTGTTGTATTTGCAATATTATTATTGGAAAACTTCATATTTTGTTTGGCTCTAGTTTGTAGCGTCTTGTGTCAATTGATTACTAATTTGCAGGAGGACCGATTCGCCGCACGCTTTGCTTTGGCCCTCCGAGCGGAGGAAAGCCAACTATAATTGCCAAAATTAAATTATATTGTTTTCTTTGCTTTCGCGTAATTTTGTGGTGCCAAATTATCTTTGCTCATAAAATTCGTCGCCGTCACTGACGGTTGTGTCGCATATAGAGTCTAGATTGTGCACCCACGGCCTACCCTACATCAATTGGTATCAGAGCCCAAGGTTTGGGCCACTTGCATGCTCCGTAGTGGTAGGAATTATAAAGTCAGCATGGCTGAACCACAGATCACCGATGACCGAGCGACGAGCTCGAACTCGAACGCCGCTTTTGCGGAGTTCCAGCGACTTGTCTTAGATCGTCTTGACACCATAGGGGCCCAGTTTGACGAGGTGCGCCATGATCTCACTGAAGTGAACCGTCGCTTAGGCCACTTAGAGGACGCTAGGGAAACACCGACACAGCACGCCGAATCACTTGAGGACGACCCCGATTCTCCGCTACGTTATGCCCAGCGCCAGAGAGATGGTCATCCATATGCAGACCGCCCCCGTCGTGACCCTCACCACCGAGTCCCAGCCCCGCCGGTTAGGCGGCATCCTGACCCGGTGCGTGAGAGGCCCCTACCTCCACGGGACGATTACCGTATGCCTCGTCGGCCTCCGCATGAGCCCAGAGACCGAGGGCCCCCACTTGGCCCCCGAGACTACCACCATGACGAGTACTATCCTCCAGGTCGGAGAGAGCGAGGTCCCCCACCCGCTCGACACGACTACTTTCAGGATGACTACCCCGAGGAGTACCCCGACCCACGGAGAGGTGGTCACTACCTTGACATTACTCGTCGTATCCGACTCGACGCCCCTTCGTTCGATGGTCGGCTAGATCCGAAAGCCTTCAGCGACTGGCTTTTGGATATGGATCACTATTTCGAGTGGTACGACATGAGCGACGAGCGGTGCGTCCGGTTCGCGAAGATGAAGTTGGTCGGGCAAGCCAAGGTGTTTTGGATCAGTGTTGAGAGAGCCCTAGAGCGGGATGGTTATTACCCCATCACCAGATGGGATGAGATGAAGGAGCGACTGAAAGAGAAGTACCTCCCCGCATCATATCGTGGGCAACTGTTTGAGCAGCTGCAGAACTTACGGCAGGGGACCCTTACCGTTGCCGAGTACATGGCCCGCTTCGATGAGTTGATCGTTAGGAGTGATGTTTCCGAGGAGCCTATTGCCACTACCTCTCGCTTCAAGGCTGGCCTTCGTGCCGATATTCGGAGAGAGTTGATTCCCCACCGTTTGGAGACTGTTGACCAGATATTCCAGCTCTCCCTTGAGTACGAGTCGTACCTGCGTTCGTCTAGTACGAGGCAGTTCACCCCCCGGACTGATTCCTCAACATTTAAGAAACCCGCTCCGCCCCAGACCACTCCAGCTGCACCCTCACGTATCCCCGCGGATGCGAAGGGTAAAGCCATAGCCACTGATGATCAGCGATCTGGAGGTATTGTATGCTTTAGATGTTCTGGCAAAGGCCACGTGGCGGCGCGGTGCCCCACGCGGAACCTGCTAGTTGAGGGTGAGGAGCAGCCAGGTTTAGAGGAGGAAGAGGAGGCCCCAGAGGAAGTTAGGGCCGCAGTCGAGGAGGGTTGGGAGAGTGACGCCGAGCGATCGTTAGAGGTAGGAGTGATTCGACGCCTCTTGCACACCCCCCGTGTGGATGAGGACTGGCGACGCACGACTATCTTCTACACCTACTTTCCTAGTGCAGGCGGACCCTGCAAACTAGCCATTGATAGTGGGAGTTGCGTGAATATCGTAGCCCAGAAGGCACTTGACCGTATGCAGGTGAGAGCAGAGCCTCACCCCCATCCGTACCGTGTCGTCTGGGTTGACAAGACGGCGATTCAGGTCACCCAGCGTTGCTTAGTCCCGCTCACTATCGCGTCCTTTCAGGACAAGGTTTGGTGCGATGTCATCCCCATGGACGTCGCCCACGTGTTGCTCGGCCGCCCCTGGCTCTTTGATCGTGATGTTACGTGCTTCGGTCGCTCGAACACGTATGTCTTTTATGATAAGGGGCGGAAGATCACGCTGACACCCACCCAGCCCCGAGATCGACCTAAGGGTGTGGTAGAGCCGTCGGCGAGCACGAGCGCCTCGCGGCCCCTGCATATTCTGAGGCGGGGCGAGTTCCTACGAGATAGTGCTGAGTCCGACGTTATTTATGTGGTTGCCGCCACCCAGGTTGCTGAGGACGCCCCAGTTGATTTCCCTCCCGCGGTGCGTCCCTTGTTAGGCGAGTTTACGGACATTATGCCAGACGAGCTCCCCGATGAGCTGCCTCCCCCGCGGGACATTCAGCATGCCATTGATTTAGTCCCGGGAGCTTCCCTCCCGAACCTGCCCCACTACCGTATGCACCCGGATGAGCACGCTGAGCTCAAACGGCAGGTCGACGAGCTTCTCCGGAAGCAGTTCATTCGTGAGAGCATGAGTCCTTGTGCGGTCCCCGCCCTTCTTACTCCTAAGAAGGACGGTAGTTGGCGTATGTGCATCGACAGCCGCGCCATTAATAAGATCACGGTCAAGTATCGTTTCCCTATTCCACGACTCGATGACTTACTAGACACTATGTCTGGTGCCCAGATCTTTTCCAAGATCGACCTCCGCAGTGGGTACCATCAGATTCGTGTTCGTGAAGGGGACGAGTGGAAGACCGCATTTAAGACCAAGGACGGTCTGTATGAGTGGTTAGTTATGCCATTCGGGCTATCTAACGCCCCGAGCACGTTTATGCGCGTGATGACGCAGGTGTTGCGGCCCTACATGGGCAAGTTTCTGGTAGTGTACTTTGATGACATATTAGTCTACAGCCAGACGCAGGCCGCTCACCTCGATCATCTGAGACTTCTCTTTGGCGCCCTTCGCCAAGAGAAACTGTATGTGAACCTGAAGAAGTGCGCCTTCCTCTCCGAGTCCGTTCACTTTCTGGGCTTTATCATTTCCTCCACCGGAGTCTCCGTGGACCCTGAGAAGGTCAAATCTATCCGAGATTGGCCTGTGCCTAAGAATATCCACGAGGCTCGCAGTTTTCACGGCCTTGCCACCTTCTACAGGCGGTTTGTCCAGGGGTTCAGCTCGATCATGGCCCCCTTCACGAGCTGTCTCAAGAAGGGAGAGTTTCAGTGGACCCCCGCAGCCACTAGAGCCTTTGAGGAGATTAAGGAGAGGTTGACGACAGCCCCCGTCCTACGATTGCCAGATTTTAGTCGCGCCTTTGAGGTAGCCTGCGACGCCTCGGGTATCGGTATAGGTGGCGTGTTGAGCCAAGAGGGACACCCAGTTTCTTACTTCAGTGAGAAATTGAATGAAGCTAAGCAAAAGTACTCGAACTACGATCGAGAATTTTACGCTATTGTCCAGTCTCTGCGCTACTGGCGACACTATCTTCTCCCCCGGGAGTTCGTGTTGTACTCCGATCACCAGGCCCTCCGTTACCTCGATTCACAACGCAAGTTGGGCCACCGACATGCGAAGTGGGTCGAGTATCTGCAGGATTTCCATTATGTTCTCAAGCACCGCGCGGGTGTTGAGAACAAGCCGGCTGACGCGTTGAGTCGCCGCGTATCCCTATTGCAGACGATGACGGCGAGTGTGCAGGGCCTTGAGCGACTGATGCTCGATTACCCCACGTGTCCTGATTTTGGCGAGATTTACACCGCCTTGTCCCGAGACCCACCCGACCCCGTTGAGGGATACCAGATTTACGAGGGATATCTGTACCGGGGTTCTCGCCTGTGCGTTCCTCAGACGTCTTACCGAGACTATCTGATTTGGGAACTGCACGCGGGCGGAGCCGCGGGTCACTTTGGGCGGGATAAGTCTATAGCCATTGTTGAGGACCGTCTCTACTGGCCCAGCCTCAAGAAGGACGTAGCTCGGGTTGTGCGCCACTGCCGTATCTGCCAGACGGCCAAGGGAAGTAAACAGAACACCGGCCTCTATACACCCCTACCTGTTCCACACCGCCCTTGGGAGGACATCAGCATGGACTTCGTTCTCGGACTCCCCCGCACCTTACGGAAACACGATTCCATCTTTGTGGTGGTTGACCGGTTTTCGAAGATGGCACACTTCATTGCTTGCCGCAAGACGGCAGATGCGACCCACGTTGCATCTATATTCATGAGGGATGTCTTTCGGCTGCATGGTCTACCCAAGTCGATTGTGTCCGACCGTGATGTGAGATTCATGAGCTATTTTTGGAAAACCCTGTGGCACAAGACTGGTACTACCCTTAGGTTTTCCTCCGCATATCACCCACAGACAGACGGTCAGACTGAGGTAGTGAATAGGAGTCTAGGGAATCTGTTGCGGTGTCTAGCTGGAGAGCATGTAGGTAGCTGGGACTTAGATTTGCCGATCGCCGAGTTTGCATATAATAGTTCGGTCAATAGGTCCACTGGGCTGAGCCCATTCCATATAGTGTCAGGATATGACCCTAGGAAACCCATTGACCTTATCCCAAGCCCGTTAGAGTCCCGTCCTAGTGAGTCCGCAGAATCATTTGCACAGCACCTGCATGAGTTGCATGAGTCGGTCCGCCGACGCATTATTATGAGCAATGAAAATTATAAGGCCCACGCGGATAAACGAAAGCGGGAACGTATTTTTAATGTTGGCGATCAGGTGATGGTACGAATCCGCCCGGAGAGGCTCCCTTCTGGGCCTGCCAAAAAGCTAAGCGCCAAGCGAATGGGCCCTTTCTCGGTTGTTAATCGGATTGGGACAAACGCCTACAGGCTGGATATCCCAGCAAATATGGGGATTCACCCAGTATTTAATGTTGAGGATCTGACACCCTATCACGAGCCTCATGACTATGTGGACCCGGGCAGTGGAGGCGATCCACTTCCTCACTCCTTGCCACCCTTCCCCACCACCCCACCCATGTCGAGCAGCCACCTCAGTCCACCCATTGCCCATATCCCTCCTCCTGGACAGTCGTCGTCTATGGTTCCGCCGTCGGCGTCACCGATCACTCCGGGCCCCACCATGAGAGAGTTGAGAGATGAGAGCATTACTGAGATCAGATCCCACCAGATTGTCCCCACCACAGACGGGCCACGTCTTCGCTACTTGGTTCATTGGCGCGGCCGCCCCGACGCGGACGACACTTGGATACTACCAGCTGAGCTTGCTCAACTCGCCCCCGGACTTCGACTCCAGTACGATCGTCTCCATTCTTCGGAGATGAATGCTTTTCAGTCGGGGGGAGTTGATGGGATTCCATCCGATCGTGCATTTGGAGGCGCGGGACCCACGTTCGTCTATTCCCGCAGGAACGCTTGATCGGACCGCCGATCCGACTCCGCGGTTGCGTCCGGAACGTCGCTGCGAGTCGAAATTATATATTTATGCATTTTATTTGGTTTTATATGTTGTTATTTAGAGGCCGAACCCATCGGTCAATCATAGCCGTTGATGGTGAAGCCCTAGAGTGTTATTTCTTATAAATAGGGAGTTGTGGGCTGGTTTAGTTCTCATTGCAGATTTTGGAGAAGTTTAATCCCGGAATCCTGTGATCCACCCACGGTGCCGACTCCGTGGAGCCCTAGGTGACGACTCCTAGGCGTTCATCCTCTTCCCCAAGGTAAACCCTAACCTTCCCTACTTTTTCCCACTATTTCCTCCCCTTTCCCACCCCCGGAACACCCCCTAACATCCCTCAGCCCGCCGGCTACCGCCCCTCCCCAAACCGCCGGCCGTCCGCCCCTCCCAAGCAGCCCGCCGCCTTCCGCCCTTCCCAAGCAGCCGCCGGACTGGCTGCTGCCAGCCCCCACCCTCCTCCAGCCCCTCTTGCCATTTCCGTCCCCTCCTAGGGCCCTCCTAGCCCTAGCCGGCCACTCCTCTCTTCCCCGTCGTGGATCCACTTCTTCCCCACTACTCCACAATCCCTAATCCTCCTAGATCCGGGTTTTATTGCCCCGATCTATCCTTCCCCGCCCCGATCCGACATTCCACCACCGGATCTACCTTCCCCGAGTCCGGATCTACGTGCTCCTATCCGGATCTACTCCATCGCCCTCCGATTCCGTTATTTGCCACCAAAACAGCCCCCCCACCCGCCTTTGCTACCTCCGTCTCCACCCTCGGCACCCGATCCACGCATCCGGACTTATCACCTCCATTGCCCTAAACCAGCCCGCTAGTTGTGAGTTTTATTTTTGTGATTTGGATTGTTGTATTTGCAATATTATTATTGGAAAACTTCATATTTTGTTTGGCTCTAGTTTGTAGCGTCTTGTGTCAATTGATTACTAATTTGCAGGAGGACCGATTCGCCGCACGCTTTGCTTTGGCCCTCCGAGCGGAGGAAAGCCAACTATAATTGCCAAAATTAAATTATATTGTTTTCTTTGCTTTCGCGTAATTTTGTGGTGCCAAATTATCTTTGCTCATAAAATTCGTCGCCGTCACTGACGGTTGTGTCGCATATAGAGTCTAGATTGTGCACCCACGGCCTACCCTACATCAATAAGAAAATCAAGGAGTCTCCCAAGTAATGAACATTACAATGGAACAAAAAAATCGGGAAAAAATGGTAGGAGTTACCACCGCAGTCTATGACGTCTCCTGCGGTTGCCCAACAGGACCAATGGTTGGAGACTTGGTCTCTGCCCGCTGAAGGGGCGGAAAATTACTGGAATCCTGCTGGCTAGGAGCGGAAGGTGCCATGGGCCTTCTGTGAGGAAGCTAGTAGGGACTGCAGGCGTTCTGTGTGGAAGCTAGTAGGGACTGCAGGCCTTCTGTGTGGAAGCTAGTAGGGACAACGAGCCTCTGCTTGATGAATGGAAAAAAACTTCTGCGAGTTGGATAAACTGAAGCTTCTGCGCTCCATAAACGTGACTGAAGGGACTGCTGATGGGCAATGAGACTTCTGCGAGAGACAGAGGAGCTGTGGGGAAGGTCGGTGGTGGAGATTGAGCCAGACAGAAGCGGAAAAAAGATTCAGGAGTGCTTATAATTCCAAGTTGAGAGGTAAACAATTTTAATTTCAGATTAGATTAAGAATATAACATCCTCATTCCTGGTATGCACAGGAGAGGATAATACATTAAAAAGGCATAAGACATAACAGTTTGTAGTCGGTTTTTGACCATTATATATTTGACTATTTGGCATCTTAATTCATTTAGGCCCTGTTTGCCGGGGCTGATCTGCGCGGTCGCGTGGATAGCACCATCCGGTCGTGACCCCGCCTCTATACGGATTTCACCTACGGGAAAACCGCTGTGCTGCCCTTAATAAGAAACAGATTATATTTTTGTCATTATTCTCTCTTCTGTTGATAATACATTAAACAGAAATTATATTTGGTGAGAATATATACACACACACACGAGTGACAGGCACGGGTCTTCGGCCCGGGGGGGGCATTCGGCGGGGGCGCCACATTTGTCATGGGTGCAACATTTGTCGTGGGGGCGACATTTGTCGTGGGGCGACATTTGTTGTGGGGAGCTGCATTTGTCATGGGGGCGGCATTTGTCGTGGGGGCGACATTTGTCGTGGGGACGATATTTGTCGTGGTGGGTGCAACATATGTCGTGGTGTGTGACATTTGTCGTGGGAGCGACATTTGTCGTGGGGGGGGGGGGGGGGGCATTTGTCGTGGGGACAACATCTGTCGTGGGGGCGATATTGGTCGTAGGCGGAAGCATCGGTCGTGGGCGGCGGCATTGGTCGTGGGCGGCGGCAATTGTCATGGGCGGCGGCATTCGTCGTGGGAGGCGGCATTCTTCGTGGGCGGCGGCATTCCTCGTGGGCGGCAGCATTCGTCGTGGGCGGGGCCATTCGTCGCGGGCGGTGCCATTCGTCGTGGGCGGCGTCATTCGTCGTGGCGGCGCAATTCGTCGTGGGCGGCGCCATTCATTTGGTGTATCGGAATAAGACTACATGCACAAAAACATCATCAATGTCATCATTCCCGGTGCCCTCAATAATATCATCTTCTTCTCAATCTTCTGCAAGATTATCATGAAGAACAAAGTTAGACAATATTTACTATGCAATTTCATTGCAGTAGGGGTCTTAAATGGATGCAAATATAAGCATTGCCATTAAGAAACTATGGTAAGGTCACCCGAGCCAAGCAGTTTCTTGAAGTAGGATTCTTGCCAAACTTTGGAATGGTACAATAACAAAATATAGTTCATAGATCTTAGAATCCATAAATAATATAAAATCACATGTCATTGAAGGTGCAGACAAACACATGATAAATAAATTGGGTGAATGTGAACAAAAATTATAAGAATAGAAAGAACAATAAAATGCTAAAAAGAATCATCTAAAAAAGGAATCATGAATTTTAAGTGGGGAAATGAAGTGTATCATTGCATACCCGAATAGAGAAGAACGCGGAAGCATGTAGGGATGATTTCTGCAAACTCGAGGTTGAATGATGAAACATCATGTAATAATTCTGGCTAGGAGGGCACATAGTAAGTGCATTATTTAAATGTTTGCCCCTGTGGTACGATCCTGAAAAGGAGATTAAGTACTGAAGATTGAGGTAAACATACCTTAAATATCATGGCGACATTGTATATGCCTTCGTAGTCTACCATATAAATGTTAATAGTTATACAGAGTGAGTTGTAGCATATTCTAAAGATGTTATGAGTTTCTAAATTTATGCAATATTGTTCAGATGAACTTTAGCCCCAATCTCCACTCTTACACTGCATACATTATTTGCATATAAAAATTACAATAAATATCCATGAAAGAATTTGCGTACTATGTGAAGAAAGATAACATGAAAGCTACACATATATTGAAGCCAACAACAATAAAAGTAAATATAATTAATGGTTGCACCATAATTATAAAACATCAAACAATATGTCAGACTATCACATAAGCTGACACTTCAATTGACCGAATTAAAATGGATTTGTGTGCACTTATATTTAGGAATTGAAAAGCGGACAGGTGTACAATGATTTTAGGATGAAACCTTCTCCTCCCAACAATCTTCGAGTGCAGAAAGTTATTGACTTGCAAACAATATGTATAATATGTATAAAGCTGTCGAAGGATTTTGATGAGGGTTTAGAAAAGACAGAAAAATTATTGTCATTTAATCAGCTACTTAATAAGATAAATCAAAATTCAACATACCCAAATGTCAACAACCCATAATCCAACACAACTCAGCTACTCAATCAAATTGGGAGGAAGCATATATATGCAAGTATCAATTCCAACAAACATATTTGTCGAATTAGAAGTAAATCAAAATTCTCATTTGTAGTTACCTTATGAAAGCCCTCTTCTATAGCCTTTGTGGTGTCCTTCAAAACGACGAAGAACTGCTGGAAGAAGTAGAGGAAGATCGCTAATCTCGGTGTACTGTATTGAAAATCTGAAAAAAAGAGATGGGGGAAGAAGAGAAGAGATATGATATTACCTTATGGAAGTGTCTATGTATCACCGTTGAAGAGGTGTTGGAAGAAGCAGTTGAACATCGTCCAGGAAGAACTGGAAATCAGTGGTTTGGGGGAGGCTGAGTGGAGATCGATGATGGAGATTCTTGCATAGAGAGGAGATTGGCGTAGGAGCTTCTTGCGCGGAGAGGTCGCCGGTGGAGATTCTTGTGTAGGGAGGAGTTTGCAGATGTCGTTTTTTGCGGTGGGAGGAGGGAGCAGCAGCGAGGTGCAGGAACATCTTTTGCGGGAGCCGTCAGCAGTGGTCACGACGGAAGAAGCAGAGGCGTGGCTGTGGGCTTTGACGTCGGAGAGTTGTGGGCCGTCGGAGAGCGACGACGGCGGGCAGTGTGGATTCCGAAGGTGACGAACAGGGGTCTGAAGAAGATCCGTGCAGCGGTGCAGGATCGAGTGATCGGTAGATTTAGGGCACGGGAGGGGCGGCAGGTTTTGTTTTTTTGGGGCGATTTGTGGTGTGTGTGTGTGTGTTGAAAAGCATGCCAGAAGCATGAAATTTAGTATGAACATTTAGATTATTTTAATGTAGTAGAACATTCAGATAATTTAAATTATCTGGTATCTACTTCATGTGCTCTCATTGCTTGAGGTGCCATTTTGACAATAATTGTTCTCATCCATCTCCATTGCAGCAATACATCCAATCCCTGGAGACCTCCGTTCGAGATGAAATGACCCGCCACGCCCCGCTCTACGGCGTTGGCGTCGACACTTTATCAATAAAGGAGCTCGAGACACTTGCTCGTATACACCAGGAAGGTCTGCGGCAGATTCACTCAGTCCAGCAGAGAAAAAACAGCGGAAACGCCCTCGTCAGCGATCACAGTCTCCCGCATATCCACGGACTGTACTCTGCCGCCCCTCAGTCGGCCGCCGGCCTCCCCCCTTCAGTCATCCCAAGCAGCGTGGGCGGGGTGCACGGCAACGGCCACATGAACGGCGCAGTCGGCCCATGGTTCAACGCCACGTAAAGGAGGCATTTTTTCCCCTCGAGAAGAAGTATGCATTGGCGCCCACATTTTTTGTGCGGCCTTGTATTTTTCGCAGGCGGCATATATGATTGTTGAGCTATCGTGTTCGTCTCCGGCATAAGCTGGTACAAGTTTTCCATTTTAAGTAGGAGATGTGAAGGAATTGCTGTCATATAAATAAGTTAAATAGATAGGAGAGGAAGGAACTGTAAGGCTTTAATAGTGTAATAGCAGCTTTAGAGCATGAGCATAATCCAGTAGATCTCTTTCAGGTTCAAATGAAGAAAAAAAAAGGATTACAAATGGCTGATTATTATCATCAGCCATTTTGATTGCAATTATGTTCGCTCTCAGTTATTCATTTTATGCTTGACTTTATGATTTTTTTTTAAAAAAAAAATTTATGTTATGGTTTTAATTTTCTGCAGAGCTCTGTATTGTTAATGGCATTAGAGTTTGATTTTTGTGAGCAACATTCGACACAACAACAACACTCAAAGCCTTTATCACACTATACTATATGGATCCTTTGTCGCGAATCGCCATTGTGCCCTATCTTTTGTCATAATCTCACTAATGCTGAAGTACATTATGTCTTTCCTTATAGTTTTATTTCAAATTTTTATTGGTCTACCCCTCCCTCGTTTAACATGTCTAGTGAGTAGACTCTCATGACGCCTAATAGATGCCTCTAATGGTCTCCTTTGTACGTGTCCAAATCATCTTAGTCGAGCTTCTTGCATCTTCTCTGCAATTGGTGCTATACTCCTATCTTATCCTCTAAAAAAAAATCTTACCGGGCTTGATTTTTTTTGCCTAAAATATATTACAAAAAAGGTCAGCTCGGTGAAAGGTTCTACTGCAAGGGTGAAATGTTAAGTAGCACTATAATTTTTGGTGTGCGCATCAATTTCAAATAAATTTAGGTCTTAAATTCCTTCCCAAAAAAATATTATGTGCACTCAATTAAGCACACTGCTGAAAAATGGTTCATTCTCTCCCCCAACTTGCCCTGGGTTCTTGACCGCGATCGGTGGGCTCACTCGACGCCACTTTCTTCTTCGACTGGTGTGCTTGCTCGACGCCGCCTATCCCATGAGAGATATTGGTTTGTCACAGCCTCGGCTTCTCTTTGTTCTTGAATTTTCATTGCAGCCCTCTTTTTTTCTTATGATACGTTGCCAATTCAATCTTTGTTTCGACTTAACTTTCTTCTCTGATCGGTGTTTATTCCTACAAATCGTGAGCAGCAAAACTCCTACCTTTCAGTTTCTAGAGAAATATAAAATATTTATGGAAAATCGGTATGTGGAAAAATCTGAATCTGCAAATTGATGTGGTAAAATTAGTTTGGAAAATCTAAATTATTTTTATCTCATATTTGGGAGGGTTTTTCATTGATCTTCCTTCTTCATTTGTGTGCCTCTAACATTGATCTCTAATAATGCGGTGCCTCTAATATTTATGTGTGGCTTTATTATAGCACAGTGCTTTTAACAAAAAAAATGCACAACTAAAATTATAATGCACTTAATATTTCCTAAATTTAAGTACAATAGAGAAAATTAAAATACTAAAAAAAATACATGTTAATGGTTTATATATTTATAAATTTTGTAGTGCTATAGTATTATTTAGTTAACCAAATTCTGATGAAGAGCTCTTGATCACACTCCCTGTACAGTACGACTTGTTCTTCGACAACAACCCGCGCGTCCCTTCAAAATAAACTCTGATCTGGTTATGAAGAGGATCTCCATAGCTTATCACATTGGGAGCCGAGGAACAACACTGATTTTGGCGAGTTTCAGTAGGAATATCAAAACTTGAGCCTTGGAGATGTCGGCCCCCTTTTAGGAAGTTCGACCCATTTGAATGACATTAGGCTCGTGTCTTGGATGCATGCGGATTCAACGACTGTTAGCTTGAACACAGATGGTGCTTCCCAAGGTAATTTGGGAACATCAGAGCAGGTGCCCGGTGAACTCATTCGCTCGCGTGCTGGTCAATGGATTGTTGGCTCCCGGGCTAAGTTGATGGACTGTTCGAACATCGTGGCTGCGTATAGGGTTGCTGCTGGCGGTTTAGGAAGCTACAATGCAGTGTTGACTATAAGCTTTTGGATTGGATTAGACAAGATTTTTCATTTGGGGGGAATCTGAATGAAGACAATTGATCTCTTACAAATCTGTCTTGGAGCTGTTCTATTCATCGTACCCATCGAGAAGGGAACTTTTGTGCGGATTATCTTGCTAAGGAGGGCTGTATGAAGAACTCTGAGTTCATGATTCACCATAATCCTCCTGTGGCGTCTTTTTTTAAAATTGCATTTGCAGTAAAATGAAAACAAAAAAGAGTACAACACTACGCTATTACATGATCCAGTCCAAATTCAGTTGGATCAGCTCAACAAACTCAGCATGGGCATCATCTAGGCTTTGTCAACAAAAGGAACTACTACACGGCAAACCGAGCATAAAAATCCGCAACCTTGTTCGCCCCACGGGGGGCATACTGAGAGTGAAGTTGAGGAAATCCGCTAAGGAAGACAAAATCCTCCTCCCCATCATTCGTCGCATCCCGCCGCCCCTTCTGCAGACTCTTGGAACAAACCGCAATCAAATTGGCGCAATCCCCTTAAAAACGGCACCACACACGTCAAACAAGGACGGGACTAAAAACTGCTTCAATGCAAGGAGAGCTCTCAGTTCAACTCCACCCGGGTCCCAATGCATAATGGAAGTGCCTACCTTCTTTGGAGCTTTCAAATTGTAATGCCCTTTAGATTTCTTGTATCACCAAGAAAAACAATCAAAGGTTCCACATTCTTCAGAAACCTGTCAGCAGTTAAATGCCATGATTTTTTTTTCAAGCTCTCTTAGCAAGTCACATCTGATTTCAGAAAATTTCACATATTTAATCAAATCTGGACTGCATATAAGTTGATTTGGAGGGCTTGAAGTGCTCGAGTTTGGCCTGTTGTCGACGAGGGATCTTGCACGCACACGACGAAAACATTGAACGGCATAATTTTTGCATGAAGCTAGGCATCGATTCATAATCTTGTGATTCAAGGGTGTGTAGACAGTAGATGATGATTTTAAGATAAAAGTGGACAGCATTGGAAAAAAATTTGACAGCAGAAATGCTCCAGAGATTTCGGGATTAACATGGGTGGCGGTCATGAACATGGGGGTTAAATTGTCATTCGTTAACGCCCACCTAAGGAACTTATCCACTCTTATGTTCAAACGAATGATGTTTGTTAGGTGATCCTTAACAAAAGACGGTTTAATCCATGCGTTTACGACCGCCGCCACCGTGCCAAATGGAGCCATATATAGGTGTGGTCACGAACATTATTTTTCAAAAAAAAACACCAGTTTAGGTTAAAACGCTATCACAACCATGCACGTGTGATCGGTCATGAATGCCTAACCCCTAGAAAGTATAATTTAGGGTAAATAAGCTGTCACTTAAATTTCAAACACAACCATCATCACTGCTTTTATTACCACAGTTTCACACCACCGCTGCTCAAACACCACAGTTTTCCTAAACATAGCCTAAATACGTAAACTCTGGAAAGTTTACGCACATCGCAATGAGATCCCGTCCATGAGAACCGATCCCTATCCCTCTCCCTCTATGAGAACACCTCCAGCACAAGTCTGTGCAGCTCAACTAAAAGCCCAAGTTGATGGAGCGGCTCGAAACGGCCGAAACCCCGCACGTTCGGCCTGGAGGGCAGGAAATAAATCTACAGCATTGCGAAGCCCGAAAGACGCAACATAGGGCACTGAAGGCTCTGCTCGGGAGGCAATGAAGATTGAAGCTAAGAATGGACTCATCCAAGGACCAGGCTAGCGCTCGGGCACAAAACGGCAGTTTGGAGGCCATGGCGTTTGAAACTGCTAATGCCCAAAAGCATGAGACTGCCCAGGGAAATTAAAATATATTTTAATGCAATTATATTTATGACAACATCTATTCAAATATTATGTGATTTAAAACATGAAACACCATGGACATAAACAAAATTTCTAACCTTGGCTCCCTCCACGCAACTAGAATTATGCATAAAACAGCATTTTGAGAATCCATGGTTCCAAATGGAGATTATTCAAACGGCCAAAAAGAGTAGTATTTGCATTTTTTTCAAAACCTCACCAATGAAAAAAAACTCCCAAACAAATGAAGCCTAAGGCTCTCTATGGGAATCAGATCTCCCTCCGGTGCGGTTGCAGCAAACGCCACCACCGTCCGCCTTCCAATTTGTTTAACCACCTCCCAGCTGCCGTTCCCAGCCACAGCCTCCAAGGAACGGTGAAATAGCCCCGTTCCCTGAGGCCGCCCCTACCTCCGTCAACATTCGTCTCCCTCTCCGGCCACTGCCGGAGTCCCTAACAGAGCCTAAGCTTATAACTCTCTTCTAAAGCTTCACATATATTAAGTGTACACGACTACATTATTTTTGTTTACAAATGTAAGAATATATTCTCAATGCTATCCGACATGTACATGGACTTCGACATTTAACACGTGAATTTTTAAATCGGGCGAAATTACAAGTGACCAATTAGGCCTAACTTGCTTTGATACCATGCCTCTAACCAAGGATCAATGAATTGTAAATAAAGAGGTCCAAGATCTACATTAAATGCAAGAGGCTCAACCCAAGCAAGCCAAAAAATAATACTCATGCAACAATAAAGATATGAACATAGAGTATATCAAGATCTCAAGACTACATGCAATGTATAAGTGCTTAAATAAATAAAAATGATACTTTGCTCACCCGAACAAAAAAACCCGGCAAGGATAAGCTGATTATACGGGTTTCGCCTGTGATGTGCACGACGAGGGAAGACGGGAGGTGAGAAATTCAAGTCAGTGGACGAAACAAGTCGGGAAGGTGAGCCCGTGGCACACAAAAGCAAGCGCCACGTATATTATGACCAGAAGGAGAAGAATCAGCGCGAATCTGCAAGATGTGGTGAAATATGATCAGCATTCCAGAGGGAAGACAGGTAGTATACCAATGTAATTACTACCTAATGCTAAGATAATTATCATGATAATTATCTCTAATATAACAAAATACTGCAGAAGATACAAAAGGACTTATTATTCCAACTATTTTTGGATTAGCTTTAGCTGGGCAATTGTAATAAATTATTTGCATGCTAAATATTATATTTCAACATTATTTCTATATTATAATATATAAAGTTCAAAATAAATCAAGCTCTTCTAAAACCAAATGATTTAAGCACGAGAAAAAGTCTAAATTGAAATTTATTTTTGTAATTTACATTTATGTATATATACATATAAATTAATATAATTCAAATATATATATTATCTATTTCATTATATTATAATAAGTATATTATATATCAGGGAGTGTCATAGCTACCTCCTTGGCTTGTTGGTTTGAAGTTCAATTCCTAAACATGAGATCTCAAGTCCGATCCTTGTCAGCTTCATATTTTAGCATTAAATTAAAAGCTTGTATTGGAACCTAAAATTCGCTCAGGTTTGTGGGTCGGCGGTTTGCCCGCCCAGTTAACTGGTTTCTAAGAGGTTTCAGTATAAGCCGATTTTCTAGCTCAATCTGGCCGGTCCGGACAGGTTATTAACACATTGCTCCCGCTCCTCTTTTTATGATTTATTTTATTTATTTTTCAATATTCTCTAAATCATTTTTCTATCCTATTTTAATTTAATTACAACTTCTTTTAGGTTTCCTTTATTTTAAATAACTAAAATATGAAAAAAGTAAATAAATAAGGGCGAAAAGGGAAATCTTAATGTTGTGCTTTCCTTTGATATACAATAATACTAATAATAATAAATCATTGTTATTTACGATATCATCATAGATGATACATTGCAAATTTGTAATATAGATCAAAATTTGAACATATCTGAAATTCATTAAACTATAAACTGTAAATTCATATCAATTTTTAAATAATCCAAGTGGGGGAGTGGGGAGGTGGTTAATTGGTAGTTATGGTAGCGTTATGAGGCCGTGGGGGTAGTTACTAGAAAATTATGTGGAAGTGGGGGAGTGGAGGTGGGGAGGATGTTGTCCAGACAAGGGTGGCAGGAGGCTTGGGTGGTGTCCGGAAATGAAGGAGGTGGGAGGGGGCGGCGGGTAAAAGGAGGGAAGGGGAAGTCTAGGCTTCGGTACCGAGAGTCGGCTTCGGCACTAGGCGACCAAAGGCTGAAAAATTACTCCAACTTTCCATCCCTTCAAAATGAGTCATCAATCCTTATTTATAAATTTAGAAGCTGTCGCGGATAGTTATGATTCTCTGATCACCAAGGCCTCCAAAATATAACAAAAATATCGATCGTTGATCCGCACAAAATGAACGCCCTAATTGTCATGTAGACTCATATGTGATGTGATCCCCATCAGTTATTGAATGACATAAATATCTAAAATTACGGATAATGGTGTGTATTTTCTGGTTTTATATACCCGCGACAAACCTATCCTAAAGTGCAGGCATGCAAGGAAAATGTGTTTGAGGTTGAGCACAAGTGGCACGAATACATATCACAGATCTCAGTTTGAAAGGAAAACATGTCTCGGGCAAACAAAGATAAACCATTAGTGCAATTTTTTTTCAAATTAAAATATTTCTTACATGAGCTTCACATTCCTCCACCAAGCAGTATTTCTGAAACGACGAGCCTGCTTTCGGAAGCGAATTGTTTTATTTTGCATGTTTGCAGTTTTGTCAACAAGTAATTCCAAACGGTCTCCTCTTTCTAGGACTTTGTCGATGTTCTCTATCATAACATTTCGTACCTACAAAATTATATGCGTGGTAAAAGAAATGCTTTCAATAATCACATTTCATATGATGAAGTGTACGACGAACAACAAAGGACATAAGAGGCAAGTAATATGCTCATTAAGACAGAATGAGTTAGAAGGCACATTTCATCCAAAAATGCATAAATTCAATGAACCAAGTGTTTTGTCCTTTCATTTTGTTGAAGAAGCTAAACTGAATCTGAAATAAGGCAATTTATTATAAAAAAAGAACTGCTAAAAGCAGAAAAAGCATCCTATAGACCATTATCTTAATGGAGTCTTGATTGCATAATAATTAATAACCCATAAAGAAATGTAAGTATGATTTTATGTCCAAATGTGTAAAATGACATCAAAAAATTACAAAATAAATCAAATGATAATAGAAACATGTATGATGAACTGTTGGTAATCATGCTAAAGAGCAAGTCTCTTATGTGTAAACAGAGAAAAAACAGACAGGCGGTTCAAGAAATTCCATAATCTTCTGGTTGTCAAATCAAGTCCCCCAAATAAAGAAAATTCAGAAATTTAGTACATATATTTTTCATAATCATTTGAGAAATTGCGCAAAAGCTAAGTTGCTCCCCCTAAGGAATGTGTCGCATGGTCCAAATGCGGCATCTTGGCAGGAACCGCTGCATTTCCAGGACTTGGGTGTAGAGTTAAATACGCAAGAGTCATCGTCATATGGTTTGAATGCGACGTCTTGGCAAGAACGGTTGCACCTCCAAGAGGACTTGAGTGTAATGTTAAATAGGCAAAAGTCCTCACATATTAGACGTCTTAGGAAAGTATGTCGTAGGAATTGTAACCGAGTTAGGTTTGAAAGTTGGAATATAGGTACGCTAACGGGAAAAACGATGGAAGTAGTGGATACAATGATTAGGAGAAAGATAAAATATTGCATGTCTGCAAGAGACTAGATGGGTGAGTGAGAAAGCTAAGATCATTCAGGTTTAAAATTATGCGACACAGGAAAAAATAAAACAAGAAGTGAAATAGGTATTATTGTGGATACTACTTGGAGGGATGAAATTGTTGGGGTAAGTAGAAAATGTTATAGAATCTTAGCTCTTAAATTGATCATAGGAAAGAAAACTATTAATGTGATCAGTACTTACGCATCACCAATGGACTAAGTGAAGCTATTAAAGTGCAATTTTGGGAAGAATTAAATGATTTAGTAAGGGAAATCTCACAAAGAGAGAAGATTTTCATATGAGGAGACTTAAATGAACATATAGGGGAGAAAAATGTAGATTACACATCCGTTCATAGAGAATTTGGATATGAAAAAAGAAATGAAGAAAGACGAATCATTTTAGACTTTATCGTAACACATGAGCTAATTATGACAAATACGTTACATAAAAAGGGAAGAACATTTAATTACGTTTAAAAGCAGACTAAATAAGTCACAAATTGATTATTTTACAACTCGCAAAATGGATCAAATGATATGTAAGAATTGCAAAGTCATATCAGAAGAAGATTTGACAACACAACAAAGGTTATTAGTGTTAGATGTATAAATTAAATATAATAAATTTAGGACAAGAACAAAAATGTTGCCAAAAATTCAGTGGTGTAACTTGAAGATAGAAAATCAAGTTGTTTTCAAGACAGCAGTTATGAAACAACTAGTTGATGACTCATATGTTGATCATAGAGTCTCATGAGAAATTATGTTTTTACATTTAAAGATAAGTGGAAAGAACGTACTTGGAGTATCAAAAGGTCGTGCCCCCCCAAATAAAAATCTTGGTGGTGGAAAGAGCAAGTGCAAGATAAAGTAAGGGCAAAGAGGGTCATCTATAAATCACTTTACGCTTATAGGAATGATGAAAACTTAGTCAGGTATAAAGTCGCAAAAAAAAAAGCTAAACATGCAGTAAGTAAAGCAAAAAAAAATCAAATTTATGGAGAATTTTATAAGCGATTAGATACAAAAGATGGATAGTGTGACATATATAAAATTGTTCGAGCTAGAAAAAGAAAGACGAGAGATTTAAGTCAAGTAAAATACATAAATGATCAAACAGATATATTTTTGACGAATGATGTGAATATTAAAGAGCGATGGAAAAGATATTTTTATCAACTTTATAATGAAACAAAGGACAATGAATTAAACTTGAAAAATTTAAGTAAATCAGAGAAGTATAGGAACATAAAATTCAAATATCAGAGGTAAACGATGCTCTAAAGAAAACGAAAAAATGGAAAGACGGTTGGGAGACAATATACCCATCGAAGTTTGAAAATGTCTAGGGAATGAAGGAATTTTATGACTTACATATTTTTTCAATAAGATATTGAAGTCAAAGAGAATGTCAGACCAAAGAAGATATACAAAAGAAGATAGCTTCCATGTTTTTTCAATAAGATATTGAAGTCAAAGAGAAAGTATATTGGTACCTTTGTATAAGAACAAAGAAGATATACAAAACTGTGTTAATTACAGAAAAATTAAATTGATGAGTCATACAATGAAACTATGGGAACGAGTAATAGAAAGAAGAGTAAGACGGGAGACTAACATCTCGGATAATCAATTTGGATTCATACCAGGGCGGTCGACCATGGAAGCTATACATCTCTTGAGGAGACTCATTGACAACTACCAAGAAAGAAAACAAGATTTGCATATGTTGTTTATCAATCTTGAGAAAGCTTAAGATAGAGTTTCAAGAGAGATCTTATGGAGAGTCTTAGAAAAGAAAGGTGTAAATGTATCATACATTGACATAAGAAAAGATATGCATACAAATTCAGTGACAGGGGTGAGGACATCTGGAGGATTAACACAAGAATTCCCTATCACTATTGGCTTACATCAAGGTTCAGCTTTAAGCCCTTATCTCTTTACCCTTATCTTAGATGAGCTCACCGGACATATCCAATAAGCAATATCTTGGTGTTTATTGTTTGCGGATGATATCGTTTTGGTCGATGAGACACGCGAATGTGTAAACGCAAAACTTGAATCTTGGCAATACACTTTAGAAAAGAAGGATTTTATGTTGAGCAGGGCAAAGACAGAGTATATGGAGCTTAAATTTAGCAGTGCAAGAAGGACGAATGACTTCGTTATTAAGTTTGGTGATCAAGATATTTCTCATAGTAAGTGTTTTAAATATCTTTGATCGATAGTTCAAAAAGACGGAGGTATTGATAAAGAAGTGACACAGAATCCAAGCGGGTTGGTTGAAGTGGAGAGACGCATCAAGGATCTTATGTGATCGTAAAGTACCATTAAAACTTAAGGGCAAGTTTTACCGTACTGCAATTAGACAAGCGATGTTCTATGGTTCTGAGTGTTAGGCAGTGACTGTGTACATGAGCAAAAAATGGGAGTTGCGGAGATGAGAATGCTTTGGTGGATGTGTGGACACACGAGACTGGATAAAATTAGGAATGAATGTATCAGGGATAAGATAGGAGTAGCATCAATTGCAGAGAAGATGCGAGAAGCTCGACTAAGATGATTTTGACACGTTCAAAGGAAACCATTAGAGACACATGTTAGGCGTTGTGAGAGTCTAGTCACTAGGCATGTTAAACGAGGGAGTGGTAGACGGTAGACCAATAAAGACTTGGAATGAAACTCTAAGGAAAGACATGATGTACTTAGGCATTAGTGAGATTATGACAAAAGATAGGGCACAATGGCGACAAAAGATCCATATAGCCGACCCCACTATAGTGGGATAAAGGCTTGAGTGTTGTTGTTTGTTTGTTGTTATACATGCCACATGTGTAAATACATTGGACGTTATCACAAATTGATTTGTGAAGAAAGAAAAGAAACACTGTGATTTGACCTACATTAATTTTGAACATTCATTGGGGTTAAAAAGGAAAATAACAAACATCATTCAACTTCTGTGGTGTGTGTGTAGTATTGTCTCAAGAGATCTAAACACAAAGTTGTTCTGCATAATTTTAATCTTCAATTTAAGCCCCAAAGCAGCTCTCAAAAACTATAGATAGGCTAGCAAAAAGCTAGAGCCTGAATCATTTAAACAATAATAATAATAAATCCTTGAAAGAATAGTTTAGAGCCAGAAGATGATCACTAGATAATAAAAGTTTTTAGTAGTCGATTCGCTTGTGTAGTTATCAGGGAATACAAACGTATGGGTCCTTAAATTCATAGATGTAATACAAATTATGCAGGCATGTGTAAATGTAACATAAATGTTTAATGGCAAATGCAACTCTACCTGATTCATTTCACCTCTGATACGGTTCATCCTATCTGCATTAGGATCATTTGAATAATAGTCCATTTGTTGACTTAAGACCCTAGAGAACTCATCATTCATGGCATAAGCAAGAGCCGTATGACAAGCACGCCCATATGTCTTCACGAATCTGCCATGAATATCCTCAAGAAATACAAAAGGAATTCTTCCTGTGTAAAAAAAGAGTCTGAAATCAGCATCGAGATATAATATGAAATTTTCCATTGATAGATAGACATCTAATTTGTGCAGAAAGTTTCTAGGATCATTTATTATAGCCCAGCAACGCCTAAAGAGCTGCAGAGTTTAATACATAATTATGTTAAATAGTATATAATGAATAGACAAATTTAAGGTGAAATATTTTTTGTTTAAAATATTTTATTTAATAATATTACAATAGTATTTTAAAATTAGTTTGCCACTCTATAAAAGGTTTTATTACTTTTAGAATAAATTTATAGTAATGTTAGAGTTGCATGGATGGAGACCCATGTAGCAGTCTATAATATTTTCTGAATGAGCTATTTTTCAATTTCTTACAACTGCTCTCTTTTTTAAAACTCTGAGCTATGTGCAATTCTATAATTTTTGATAAAGCATCCACGACACAGCTGTTCTCCCAAATAATCAAGTTCTACCAAACAGTTTTATCCAAATGCCTACCACTATATCTTGCAACTCATATTTCTATCTAAATATCACACCACCGACTTACCATTTGGTGTAAAGTTGTAGAAGTAAAAAAGAAAGTCATCAATTTATTTTACTTGCATTTGGATTTTTGGGGTAACATTTCTAGCCCTTTGGTGTTGGGGTTCCTGATGCTAACACCAGATCACACATGATTGATTGTGATGAAGTTTTGACCTGACTTTTATTTTTGGGAAATGACATTTTGAAAATAATATTTTCAGTTGGACATCAAATTCACATAGTGATGCGGCACAGGCGTCACACCTACCCGCCACCCTGGAGTCCCACCAGGGGGCCCACCTGGAATCAGCACCAGGCGGCTTTCATCAGGGTCGCGGCCCGTACATCCCAACCAGCTCTCCGCCATGGAATCACCACCATGCGGCAGGTTGTTGAGGCCGGGGCTCGATCCGCTGACCTCCTAGATAAGAGGCCTTCACCAGCGCTCTCATCACCAACTGATCCGAATTTGATGTAGGGTAGGCTAGTGGTGCTCGGGAGCTAAGACTCTAAGTGCGAGTGCGGGGAACACACTAATGCAACGCTAAATGCAATGTGACTGTCGGGTAACGACAACAATTATTATAAGCAATGGAATTAAGATTACCACACAGATAATTAAAATAAAAGAGACATAATTATTTTCAGCAATTGGGCAACGGCTTCCTCCACTCGGAGGGCTTAAGCAAGCGCGCGGCGAATAATTCCACAAACAATTAATAGCATAGAAGGAAATAACTACTCCACAACCATAATCTCAGCATGATATAGATAAACACTGAATGAAAATGTCAAGTCACATAATACAATACCATAAATGCTCACAACGTAGAGGGCTGAACCGAGACACTGGAGGATTTGAAAGCTGGATGTAAGGACGGGCGATCGAAGGTGAAAACGGTGGCACGGTGACGGCGGGGTGGCTGCCCACGGTGGAAAAGAGGGGAGACGGGTCGGAAACGGAGAGATCCGGCCGCTAGGAAATAGATCCGGGTGTAGGTGGATAGATCCGGAGTTTTGACGGCGGATCCGGGCTACGGGAAGGGGAATACGGATGAAAATGATGGATCGGAGGGTGGTAGCACTGGATCAAAATAGATCTAGGGTTTTCGGAGCGATGGGAAGTGGATCCACGAAGAGGAAGGGGGAGGAGTGGCCGGCTAGGCCAGGCCAGGCCTTAGGGGGGTCGGTTTTGAGGAGGAGAGGGGCGGTGAGGGGGCTGGTGGGCTGGCAGCAGGCCGGCTCTTGTACAAGAAGTGAGGGGGGGGGGGGGTCGGTGGCTGAAACTGGAAGAGGAGAGGTGTAAAACGATGGTGGGGGTAGGGTGTACCTTGGGGAGGAGTTTAGCGGCCTAGGAGTCGTCACCTGGGGTTCCACGGCGTCGGCACCGGGGAGGAATCGCTGAAATCCGGGAATGTTCTTCTCCAAATCCAACAATGACTCAATTCAGCCCCTCTACATCCTATTTATAATAAAAGAGAAGCTAAGACATCCCCATCAACGGCTATGATTGGCCGGTGGGTTCGCACTTAAAATACATCAAAAATAAACTGAAAAAAATAAAGTAATATAGTGTTATAACTCGCGGCGACGCTCCGGACGCAATTGCGGAGCCCGATCATCAATCCGGGCACACCATATATGGAAAGTTGTCAAATCAGCCTCGAACATGCCCAAAATGTGTCCTCGTCTCTGCTCCGCGTCAATCTCCCGGGCTTGAAAGAATTCATCTCCTGATGAATTGGGATGGGAATTCTCTCGCTGATCGCCAGGTACAACTCGAAGAGATCCACCGGAAGTCGTCCAAGTGTCATCGGCGGAAGGGTGTCCTCGCCAATCAATTTCCCCTGACTGAAAAGTTGTCATCTCCGGAGAAAGGAGACGGTCGTGCTGAAGTCGAAGTCCAGGGGCGAATCGATCAAGCTCTGCTGCAAGTATCCAAACGTCAACTGCCTCGGGGCGGCCCCGCCAATGTACCAAGTAGCGACAGCGCGGCCAATTGTCCTCCATAGGGATACCACCCCTTCAGCAGCGCACAGAAGAAGAAGAGAAATACCCTTCAATTTGTTTAGGTTGATCCACCAAAGTGTTTATGTTGATCCACCACCCCTTCAGGAGTAGTAATACCCTTCAATTTGTCCTCCATAGGGACAATCACAATGAAGAAGAGAAAAGAAAGACGAAGCAGGACTACAGACACCAATAACGGCCAACAGCCCCTCCAAAAAGCAACTAGAAGCGGACACGACCAGGAAGGACAGCAGCAGCGCACAGAAGCAGCGCACCAGGAGCAGTGTACCAGGAGCGATGGGCTCAGAGAAGCAGCGCACAGGAGGGGCGCACCAGAAGCGCACCGGGGGAGCGCACCAGAAAGCCTGGTGGAGGAGCGACGGGCTTGCGACGAAGCAGCGCACAGGCGGACGACAGAGGAACGACACTTCTTTGAACGTGACACAGAAGAACAGGGTCGAGCCTTTAGGTCGACGCAGATCTCACCGCCTCTGATACCATGTTGAAAGGGAGAGAGCGGGAGGAGAGAACGAACCTTAGGGTGCGTTCGTTTCCCCGGAATTGGGGAAAGGAATTGGAATTGGGTATCCCAATTCCAATTCCGCTGTTCGTTTCGTCAAATTAAAGACATGAATTGGAATTAACTGAAAACCCATGGGTTTTCAAAAAAAAAAATGCCTGCTCTCAAAACCTAGCCCCCCCCCCATCGGTTTTCCCCAGTTTTTGGAAAGAACCTTGGCCGATCCCGCAGCCGCATCCTTCCGCCCCACGATCATCTTCCTTTCTCAGCCAAGCTGCTGCCCTGCACTCCTCCTCCTTCCTCCCCGCACTCCTCCTTCCGCCCTGCACTCCTCCTTCTCAGTCAAGTTGTTGTCGTGCACTCCTCCTCCATCCTTCCGCCCCGCACTCCTCCTCCTCTTCACGCCAGTGTTCTCAGCCAAGCTGCTGCCCTGAAAAAAAACCGAAATCTGGAGCAGGAAATGCAACTGGTTAAGGGAGCTGTTCTTCTACTGCATCTCGCAAATGGTATTGAGATTGAATGTCTAAGTTCTGTTTGCTCCAGGAAGACAAACAAGAATGTCAGATCAATGGCTCTCAGATGGTGTTACATTCCGGCCAATTTCTGTCTCCAAATTCCATCTTGCAAACGAACAGAAAAAATGAAAAATTCAATTCTTGTGACTGAAAACCTTTCTGCAAACGAACACAGGAATTGGTTTTCTGCCAAAACCAATTCCTCTGCGCCGTAGGTTTTCGGCCAAAACCAATTCCTGCATCTCAATTCCTGCGAAACGAACGCACCAATAAGGTTTTTTTCTTCATTCTCATCTGGCCGAACCCACCACAATAAATACGATCAGCCACTTATGTTGATATGGTCACCACCTGGTGAACCAGAGTTAGCTTGACTCTTAACATAAAAGACAAGACCCAAAATGATAATAATAAATGACCTGACATACTAACGGTACATAATTGATGGTATCATAGGGCGATTAGCCTATGCCCATAACATATCTGATAGGAAGGAGGAAGGGAGAGGGAGATCTAGAGAGAAGAAGAATAAGGGGATTTAGGGTTAGAAGAGGAGGGAGAAAATACCTTGATAATCAATTGCATAATCCATCCATGAGAGCAGCCCCGGGTAAATATACCCGGGCCAAAGAGGGGCCGGCCGGCCCCTCCAATTGGGGCTGAACCCAATTGGTTCAGCCCCGGCCGGCCGGTTCACTGGTTGGGGGCTGAACCGGTTGGTTCAGCCCCGTTGGTCGCCGCTCCCTTGCACCGCCGAACATAATGACGCCCCGTGAAGCGTAGCGGGGGCATAACATTCCCCTCCCCATCAAGGATCAGCTTGTCCTCAAGGTGGTAGTCGGGGTAGATCTCCTTGAAGTCCAAGAAATCCACCCAAGAATTGTGCGTCGTCGACAAATTCCTCCACTTGACTAAGAGTTCCGGCCGATACTCCGTGCCCCGATTCTTCCATTTAACCATTAACACATCCTCCGGCAGTGGCCGCAGTTCGCCCGCAGCAGTAACCTCAGGCAGAAGAGTACTCGGTTGTACATTGGCACCCACTTTCCGCTTGAGCAAAGACACATGAAAGGTTGGGTGAATGCGGGATCCCTCCGGCAAAGCTAACTTGTAAGCCACCGGCCCCACCCTGCTGAGTATACGAAAGGGGCCGTAATATCGAGAAGAAAGCTTCTGATTGCCCCGACGAGCAACTGATAACTGTCTGTAAGGCTGGAGCTTGAGGAAAACTTCATCTCCCACCGCGAACTCCCGTTCCTTGCGGTGTTTGTCTGCCTGCATCTTCATACGGTCCTGAGCTAGGCGAAGGTTCTCTCGGAGGGTTGTCAACATACTATCCCGATCACGAAGAGCGCGGTCGACCGCCGGCAGGGCGGTGCTGCCTGGCTCATAGCTACCCAAGGTCGGGGGAGGGCGCCCATAAACAATCTCAAACGGCGTCATCCGGCTGGCAGAGTGATATGAGGTGTTGTAGCAATATTCGGCCCAATGTAACCACTCCGGCCAAGTCTGAGGCTCATCCATAACAAAACAGCGTAAATATGTCTCGACACCCCTGTTGAGAACCTCCGTCTGACCATCCGACTGAGGGTGATGTGTCGTGCTGAACTGTAAACATGTACCCTGTAACCGGAAAAGTTCCCGCCAGAAACTGCTCACAAAAGTAGGATCTCGGTCAGAAATAATGACACGAGGAAGGCCATGTAAGCAGACAATCTCCCGAGCAAAAAGTGCGGCAACCGACTCGCCCATGTACGGATGACTGAGAGCCAGGAAATGCCCGTACTTGGATAGTTTACCACCACCACCAAAATCACTGATTTCCCTTTGGACTTAGGCAGCCCGTCAATGAAGTCCATGGAAACCGTGTCCCAAATCTGCTGTGGAATCGCCAGAGGAACCAATAGCCCGACCGGGGATGAAGTCTCGTACTTCTGACGTTGGCAGATCTCACACTGCCGCACGAACTGATGTATGTCCCAGCGCATGCTGACCCAAAAGACATTCGCTCGCGCCCTCTGAAGGGTCCGGAGCACCCCCGCATGGTCACCCATCGGGGAAGAGTGAAACTCGTGCATCATAACCGTTTTCCATGCTGAGCCGGGGGGGCACAACCACTCTGCCCTCATAGTACAGCCGGCCATTCTGAAGATGATAACCGGGAGCCACTGCCTCTCCCCGCTGCAAAGCCTCCACCAAGGGACGTAAAGTAGTCGTACACATGACCTCCTCATGAATATCATCTAATGAATCCACCAACGGCCCAGAAATGTGAGTGAGATTACCCCCCGGTAGACGAGAAAGGGCATCCGCTACCACGTTATCCTTACGCCTTCGATACTCAATCTCGTAGTCATAGCCGAGAAGCTTAGTAACTCACTTCTGTTGTAGAGGAGAAGAGACCCTTTGATCCAGGAAATGTTTCAAGCTTTGGTGGTCGGTGCGGATCTTAAAATGCCGACCCAATAAATATGGCCGCCACATCGCCACAGCATGAATGATAACCAACATCTCCTTCTCATAGGTGGAGAGACCCAGGGTGCGGGGGGTCAACGCCTTGCTGTAGAAAGCTAACGGCCGCCCTTCCTGCATCAGAACTGCCCCTATGCCAACACCTAAGGCATCCGTCTCCAACACAAATGCCTTCGTGAAATCCGGTAATGCAAGAACCGGAGTGGTGGTCATGGCCTGCTTAAGAGCCTGAAAAGCTGTCTCCGCTTCCTCAGTCCAAGAAAAGGAATCCTTCTACAGCAGCTGAGTCAAAGGACGAGCTATCTTCCCATAATCTCGTATGAATCGCCTATGGTACCCTGTAAGCCCCAGAAATCCCCGCAAAGCACGGACTGTGACGGGTCGCGGCCATGACTGCATACTCTGAATCTTCTGTGGGTCGGCCCTGACGCCCTGGCCGGAGACCAAGTGTCCCAAGTACTCCACCTCCTCCTGACCGAAGGAGCATTTGGAACGGTTGGCGTAAAGCCGGTGACGACATAGTATGGCCAATACCTGCTCAACATGACCCACATGGTCCTCCCAATTGGCGCTATAAATCAGAATGTCATCAAAGAAGATCAGCACGAATTTCCGCAGGAGCTCGCGGAAGGTCTCATTCATGTTCGCCTGAAAAGTTGCGGGACCGCCAGTCAGCCCATTGGCCATGACTAAGAACTCGTAATGGCCAGCATGAGTCCGGAAGGCCGTCTTATGAATGTCCTCCTGTGCCATCAGAATCTGGTAATAGCCTGAACGTAGATCGAGCTTGGTGAACCGTCGTGTGCCATGTAGCTCGTCTAGTAACTCTTCCACGACAGGAATCGGAAAGCTGTCCTTTACCGTGGCGCTGTTCAGGGCCCGGTAATTCACACAAAATCTCCATGACCCATCTTTCTTCTTTACCAAGATGACGGGGGCTGAAAATGAACTCGTACTCGGACGAATGATGGCCGCCTCCAACATCTCGCAGACGCTGCGCTCAATCTCTGCCTTCTGAATATGTGGGTAGCGATATGGCCGAATATTAGGGGGCTCGGCGCCCGCCTTAAGCTGAATATGATGATCTCTGAATCGAGGTGGTGGTAATGTGCGTGGTTCCTGGAAAACATCAGAATATTCCATCAGAAGAGACTGTAACTGAATTGGTACCTCTGAATGTGTCGTGTCGGCCGTTGGGACTTCCCTAAGGACGGCCATCACCCTTCCTTCCTCGCCCAAGCGCTGCATGCTCCGAAGAGAAATCTCCTTCACTGGCGAAGAGATGATACCCTTCAAACAGAACTGCTTTCCCCCGTAGAGGAACTCCATAGTCATGTGCTCCCAGTCGAACGTTACCCTCCGCAACTGACGCAGCCACTGTACTCCCAAGACCATATTCGAGCCCCGGATGGGTAACAGGTAGACGTCGGTACACCCGCTATAGCCCTGCATCCGTAGCTCCACACCCTTCAGCACCCCTTCGCATTGCAGCTTGCTGCCATCCGCCACCATAACATGGAAGGCAGCCCCCTTATCGATCACATGACTCACTCGTTGTGCCACCTCTGGATGAATAAAATTGTGGGTGCTCTCACTGTCCACCAAAACAGTCACCTTCTCACGGGCAATCCGTCCCGCGAGCCGCATAGTAAGCGGAGGAGGGGTGCACCCCTCGAGAGCGTGTATGGAAACTCCGAACTCTGTCAAGGCCAAGTCCACCTCCAACTCCTCGTCCGGAGCCGGCTCGTCTTCCACATCCTCATGCAGCATAAAAACCTGTATCTTTTCGCACTTGTGGCCCGGCACGAATTTCTCATCGTAGTTAAAACATAACCCCTTTTCCTTCCGAGCGGCCAGCTCACTCCACGAAAGTCGTATCACTGTTGGCTTGTTACCCGTTGGTGGATCCCGCCGTGCTACTGCTGCTGCGCCCGCCGACGGCTTATCGGTGACCCGGGTTCTCTGCCTGTTGAACCGCTCCTCCTGAATGCGGGCTAAACTGATGGCGTGCTTCAAGCTGCGTGGCATATAAGCATGAACCTCATCGCGCAATTGCTCCTTCAGCCCCGACACAAAACAACTCAGCAGTGTCCTCTCCTCCCAATGTACCCGGTTGGCCAACTTCTCAAACTCTGTCCGGTACTCAGTTACTGTCCCCTTCTGTCGCAATTTTTGCAGTAGCGCCTCAAAATCTTCGTATTCCGGGGGCCCGAACCGGGCGGTGAACCCTTCCACAAAATCAATCCATGGCACATAATCTCTATCTCTTAGGAACCACTGAGTCCACTGAAATGAGTCGTCCTCCAGATGGAACGACGCTAATTGCACCCACTGCGCCCCCGGGACCTCCTGGTAACTGAAGAACAATTCCACCTTCTGAACTCATTCCAGAGCATCCCCCCTTTGAACTTGGGGAAGTTCATCCGTATCAACTTGGGTGGCATGTACGCTCGAGGCCCCGCTTGCCCTTGCCAGCCCTGCACGTGCCATGCCTGACGTCGCGGACCCATATGACCCTCGTACGCTCCTGGGTGGCCCCGAGGTGGCTGAACCGGATGAGGAACGTGTTGACCAGCCCATGGAACGTGGCCTCCATACCCAACGGGAGGAACGCCGCCTCGCGGGTTAGGAAGAAGGCCTCCCGTACCTCCTGGAGCCCTCACAGCTGCTCCCGGCCCCCCATCAGCCCGCTGCCACGGCTGTCGGACCCAATCCCCAAGAACAGGCCCGCTGGAACCCCCGTCTGGACGCCAGGAAGGTGTGCCTTCTCCCTGTGCGGCCGAACCAGGCGAAAAGCCTTCCGTTGCCGCCGTCCATGCTCCCGCCGGAACCCCCGCCTGGACGCAGTCGCCGGAGGTACCGCAGGGTCGGGACGACCCCACGCCAGCCCCGCCGGCCGCCACTGCCACTCCGGTGCCCGCACGACCCAGATCGGTCGTTCCCGACAGATCGGCGGACCGATCGGGTCTTCTGCCGCTCGATCCTTAAGCGCACGTGCCTTTCCCTTTCAACAGCGCCTTGAGTTCCTCCATACGAGCGTCCAAATGCTGCTCCAGCCGCTGCGAAGACGCGCGCATCTCTTCCTCGATCGCGGCTACCGAATCCGCCAAACCACCGTAGTTTTCCTCCAAGGTTTCCAAACGGGAAATCTCTTCTTGTGTCCGCGTGGTCACCATCGTCGGAGAACCAAACCTCTGATACCAAATGATAGGAAGGAGGAAGGGAGAGGAAGATCTAGAAAGAAGAAGACTAAGGGGATTTAGGGTTAGAAGAGGAGGGAGAGAATACCTTGATAATCAATTGCATAATCCATCCATGAGAGCAGCCCCGGGTAAATATACTCGGGCCAAAGAGGGGTCGGCCGGCCCCTCCAGTTGGGGCTGAACCCAATTGGTTCAGCCCCGGATGGTCGGTTCACTGGTTGGGGGCTGAACCGGTTGGTTCAGCCCCGTTGGTCGCCGCTCCCTTGCACCGCCGAACATAATGACGCCCCGTGAAGCGTAGCGGGGGCGTAACAATATCATCCTTTATTTCTTCGAGCTTGTCCTCAAGATCGAAACCATGATAAGGACTCGGGGTAGGAAGTGGTGAATGATCTGTTGTTTCCTTAAAAGCTCGCCAAAACAATGGCGCGTATCATTGCCTTGTTGAAACACTATCATTGATATACCAGGTGAAAGGAGACAAATAATCCGCAGATGCATGGTGGTTGCTTAACAACTTGTCAATCTTCGTGCATGTTAGAGGAGAGTCACCGACCATCTTTAAGCAATTGATGTGTGGTAGCTTGAAGGAGTGTCCTTCTGAATGAGAATAACAACAGGTGACGGTTCTTGGAGGATTGTTGGACTGGCCGGAAGATCAACTCACCTGGTCGGGTAAGGGCACTAGTCGTGTGATGAGCAGTTGTTTGATTTTGTGTGCAGCGATCATGTTGTTGAGTTTGGTGATGATGGAGGTGTAGAAAAGTTGCGACTTGTGAGCGAGCATCATGGCCTCCAAATCATTTTGCTGGTTGTCTCAGATGTCATTTGTTCAGATATAATTCGCAAGTAAAATAAAAAAAATCTGAAAGCACATTCTGTAAAATTGGGAGAGGTGTATTGCAAAGACGTCGATGTCAGCCTACTAAAGTGATGGAAAAGAGAGTCGGGGAGAGTAGATCCAGAATGTAGAGCTCATTCAACAATCGTCCCTTACCAATGATACTTTGCATCCGTCGATCATGCACCACAAAAGAGAAAAAAGTTATGGAGCATTGACATGACTAATAGAGAGAAAATTAAACTGTGAACCAGGGACATGAAAAACAGATGGTAGAGAACTAGTGGGGGTGAGATGCATGTCTATAAAGACGTTAACATACGTGGTTTTGCCACTTGCAACAATGATAAACTTGGGACAAATAGTGGTTGAGTATTGCAAGAGTTTATGCAAAGTAATGTAATTTATGCCCTCGGAGTCCACTATCCAAGAGAAGATATGACAAAGATACGATATACCTTCATTTGACGTAGAAGCAATGGATCTGGACGTTCGGGTAACTAGCCATCGAAGACTTTGAAGCTTGGTGAGGAGGGTTTTGTTATTGTTGTGGGAATCCATGATTTCTATAAAATGTTGTCTCAGTATGATTAATCTGATCATAGCAAGTACACATACAAGTGCACTGTCCTTTAGGATGATTCTGATCATCTCACCCACTATTGCCTCGAGATCCCATGCGACCTCCCCAATTTTTAGTATTGGGGAACATAATTCAGTAGAATGTTGCATAAGGGTAGGAGATGGAAACATAAAGAATGTCAATGGATGGAGAGTCGGAGATTGGTGTTAAACAGACAACAGATGGAGATGGGATTGTTTGTGACGATAAAGCATTGGTACAGACACTGTAAAGAAGTGGTGGTATGCGAGTCTTTATGATAGTTATGCCCATTGCTTCTTGTTGCGCCCTCTGGATTGCCAGATAAAGAGTAGGAAGTTAATCTTAAATCCAAACCCCAATGAGAGTCTTATATTGGGCCACAAATTAAGTCAGATCGCCATCTGAACTAGGTCCAATAGCCTGGAGACCCCGGAATAGATCGAGTAAGTGTTGAAGCCTTGAAGGTTATTTTCCCATGGTAAAGAGACTTTAGTTCATCCCACATAGTCTTGGCAGTTTGGTGGTGCATAATAGATCGATATGGATCACTTTCTATCAAGTTGAATATTCATGTCTGAACTCGACCATCATCTCGCGATCATTGCTCAGCATGCTTAGTTGGCTACGTCATTAAAGGCACATCTCAGGTGCGCCTAAGGCTCAAGGCTCACCAGGCTCAGAGGTTTGCGTCTTTGTGCACCTTTATAATATAAAAGGCGCATCTGAGTGAAATTTTTGTTGTAATTTTAAAAAAAAATTATGCAAAAACTCAATAATTTTTTATTAATTTAGTGTTTGTGGAAGATTATTGTGTGTTGAGGCTTAGATATGATATAAGTGACTGCATTGATTCTATTTTTTAAGAGATACGAACGATATTAATGAATGATTAATTAAAAGACTAGATGAAGAATTTGATCGAGAAGTTGAAATGATACTTGATGTTGATTATTTAAAATAAATGTGGTTGCGTCTTGCCTTTGTTAGGCGCGTACCTGCGCCTTGAGCCTTGGGCCCAGGCTCCAAGACCCCTTAGCGCCTTGGTGCGCCTTGTGCCTTTAATAATTAAGTTAGTTGGGGGTTCGCGAGTAAGATGATGAAGGAGAACTTTCATATGGAGTACTCAGCGCACCGAATGGACCCCCTCGGCAAAATTCTTCTTCTCAGTAAGAGAGATAATGATATTCTTCAACTCATCATGAACTTCACATATGGGAGTGCGAGCATGGGTGATTGGAATGGTAGACGAGGCTAAAGTAACATTTGTCCCATATTATAAATTCAAGGAGAAACCTTATGTGGCTAAAGGAGATTCACGCAGGTGTTGAAACCCGATTACCGGTTCAACGGAGTTCGGACTAAGGGGGAACAATTCAAGTCACTTAGCCCGTCGTCGGGTACACAAGACGAGTTAGCCCTCACTAGGTATAAGAATATTTCCTACTCTCAAACCCGGTGAGCTGCAGCGAGGAGGTCCCGCCACTCACCCGAAAGCGCGTCTCGCGTCTTCCCCTCCCAAAGCCATAAGCTGAGCTCGGCACCTTGGATGGCACAGGGCGTGAGCTCTCCAAAAATCCAAAGCTAAAGAAGGTTGGGTCTGCCTCTTCAAGGTGCTTTGAGGGTCTATTTATAGGCAAACTCTGAACCAGGGGCAAAACCGTCTTTGTGGTCTGCTAATAGCAGCCTCCGCCTTTTCATTTTTGTCATTGGCACCCCCGATTGGTCTGCGGATAGCGGAATCCTGCTGTTTGAGATAGATATGGGCAGACCAGGATGATCTGCAAAAAGTAGAACGGTCAATCTGTAGGTTTCCCTGCCGGTCGTAAGAGCCGAGGACTCGCTGGGTTGGAACTCGTTGCTCCCTGAATGTGCCTCGACGCGAGGTCGACTTGGCTGGCTTCATCTAAGGCCCGTTGGGCACGTCGTCTCGCGGCTACCTGGAGTCGGCAAGGCGCGGGGTCGCCATGCTAGGGTTTGATCGCCTGGCCTGGTTGCCCTCGCCATGTGCCCTTCATTGGGTGCGGGCTGGGCCGAGGTCGCCAAATTGGGGTTGTACACTATAATTATACTAACTTCCAGGGGAAGTTTTGGCAATTATTCCTTCTAATAAATATCTCACTTTTAGAATAAAATTATGTGCAAAAAGCATACATTAAAAATACTCCAATTTGAATATTCTTTATAAGCATCTTTGAAAATAATACATACAAACTTAATAAATACTAACCCTTGATGAAAACAACATAAATTGACCAATTCATCATAAATTAAAACCTGCATCTAAAATTGGTCTTTGACACATTATCTTTCTAAGATTTCTCACTTGCATTTTTTTAGGGGAATCCAACATGTGTCCTCCACTTTGAAGATCAAATGCAATGCCACTCAACTAAGTAGTTTGTGGTAAAATTAAATCTATTCTCAGATACCGAAGAAATTTTTCTAAGAGTTGTTCCGTTAACATCTCCCACAAATTCAATGCATGATTCATAATTTCATTCCCCAATAAATTTCAGAGCCAAGACGCCCATGAGCAACTTATTTATTCTAAAATAGGGATACTAAATTCTTCTTCAATAATCATCTTGCATCCTCATGTATTAAAATTTTCACTCAAAAGATAAATTAACTAAACTACTATAATAACACCACCTATGACTCTCCCGATCCTGATAAATATCTTGGAGGCAACATTTATTTCTATGATAATTCTTCACAGCTGTCTCCAAATTTGGGAGGGGGGGCTTAAAAAAGCATGCTTCACCATTAATGTTCATCATGCTTCTCCAAAAAGATTAATTCCACAAAAACAGTGATTAAATAATTTCAGAAAATGACATTTCCATCCTTCATTCATAGTGTACCTAGCTATTATATGAAACATCAAAAGATCTACCTTCTATTCTTATCATTATCCTCTTTGTTAGAAAAATAGATTTTTCACTATCACTGCAAGTCGCAGGAGCACTTATTTTGCATCACTCCTTAAATGCAGGTTATTGTTCATTATAAAATTTTGTACATCCTTGTTCTAATGCCAAGTTTCCTTTGTGTGATGAAACTTTTAAATCTCCTGAAACATCTACCACAATAATTTTATGAAACTATCCATCCATCTCACATCAAATTTGACTCTATTGAATAATTCCAGTTTTCCTTTTTTAAATTATCTATGAGCACCAAAAGGTTTGACGACTCGTGCAACACTTAATGGAAAATGAGGAATTAAATCTATTCCAAATAGTTTAGTTAGGGCTAACTATGATTAAGAATCTTTCTAATAAACAAAGATTTTGACACTTTGCATTCTCGAAATACGGGATTTTCCATTTTTTAACTATCTATGAGCACAAAAAGGTTTAAAATGAGGATTTAAATCTATTCCAAATAGTTGAGTTAGGGCTAGCTATGATTAAGAACATTTCTAATAAACCGAGATTTTGACACTTCGCGGCCTAGAAATACAGGATTTTGGCACTTTGCACCTCAAATATTTAAAGTTAGCACTTTGCACCCCCAATTATAGATTTCCGGCACTTCGCACCCCAGACCGAAATTTCAATGGTATTTAGGTTTGGGCAACACCAAAAATGCTCATTCAATATATTTAGGTCCGGGCAACACTAATAATACGGGGTTCAATGTGCCAAAATGAGCATTTTGTGTGCTTTCCGGACCTAAATACCCTTAAAATTTCAGCGTGGGGTTGCAAAGTGCCAAAAATCGGTAATCAAGAGGGTGCAAAATGCCAATTTTAAAGATTTAGGGTGCAGTGTCAAAATCACGTATTTGAAGGTTGCAAAGCGCCAAAACCCCTAATAAACACAATCTAGCAACCAAATGTTGGGACGAGATGAAAAATTTTCCACATTGATATTCTCAAAATACCATCTGATTACCCCTTAATCATCTCATAGGACACCTCAATTCAATTGTAACCAAAAAGACAGAAGACCGGACAAATAAACCAATCAACGATGTGCACCAGTGATGATTTATAATGAGGGAGAAGAACTCACTGCCGGCGGTGTCGTCGGCAACGCACAGGACGGTGATGCCATCCGTTCGCTTGACGTGGAAGATGTAGCGATCCTGAGAATAGGATACGTGGCTGTCGTTGGTTCCTGGGATCTTCTCGAGGATCTGCCGCGCGATCACGCTCGCGTTCGTCTGCGTGGCGCTGAACTCCGCCAAAACCACCGAGCCCCGCGCCACCAGGGCGTACAGAATCGCCATCTCGACCACCCTGCCCCGCCCTTCTCCTCCGCCGCACGCTCGTCGATCAAGAGATTTATGGGATCGGCGACGGAGGAGGATACAACTAGAAGCGGACAGAGAGGATTTTTCTGCTTGAGAGACCCTATTAGTTTGGAGCGAAGATATCCTGCCATTTTTATATCCGCATATTTTGTGATGATTGCGCGCAAGATCATTTTCAGATCTCCCCAGTCCCAATGCCCATAAGTAGCCACAAAATAATGAGAAAATTTTCTGTGCACGGAAAATCTGTGCAGTTCTTTTTTTAGTTTAAAAATTGGACTGTAATTAGTTAAAAATAGATATTTTTATAATTGTATTTTTATCTTCAAATATAATCATATGAATATTTAAAATAAGGATAAAAATATATTGATCAATATTTCATGACTTATTTTGTAAGGAAAAAAAAAAGAGAAATGTGCATTTTTCTCATGATCCTCTCCGTGCTTACACAGAAAATTTTTTGCCAAAACGATTGGCATGTATGAGGCACCTTTCTTTCGTGCAAATTTAAATAGCCCTTAAGAGTTAAAGATTATAGGGATCACTTTCTTTTTCTCCAAAATTCAAATTTCTCTTCCGCTTCCGTCTGTTCCACGCTCCATGCCGAATTTCTAGTGTTTAGACTGGAGGAACTTACGAGCTGGAGAACTGTAATCGAACACCAGGACGTCATTACTAGGGTTTTCTTCTATCCACCGTGCTGAACTGCTCGCTCACTTCAGTTAAATTTGTGTCAACCCGTGGATTTTCTTTGACAGGCAGTGCTCCGACGCCAAAATCTCTTCTGGGTAGCTTCCAGCTTGAAGGTATAATATACAAATATACACTTTCCAGTTCATTTTTTGATGTTTCCAATTGTTTTATGGGTGATTATAGTTGCTATTTTCTCATTCAAGTCCTAATGGTATTGATGTTTTTCATTCCAAATATTTTTGTTCTAGTCTTAATGAATAATTTTGTCATCTTCAGTTCATTTTTTATGTTTCCAGATGTTTTTTGGGTGATTAAAGTTGTTCTTTTTTCATTCCAGCCCTAGTAGTACTGATGTTTTTCATTATAGTTTTTTTTGTTGTTGTTTTCAGTTATAAATTTTTATTTTCTAGATGTAAGTTATTGTTTTCAGTTATAAATTTTTCATGTTCCAGTTGAAATTTTTTTTTTCAAAAGTGTGACCCAGTGATAAATTGCATGATAGGTTCTAGCCAGTGTTAAGAAAAGGGAATTGTTAAAGGCACCGCGGATTTGACCATTGACACCGTATACTTGTAATTTCAGGTGTTAAATACGATCCTTAAAAAAACCTAACCACACTCATTTGTTCGCACTACTCCCTCCCGCTCACGACTTCGGAACCCTACCGCCGCTCATCCCGTCGCACACGACATCTCCCTTGTCACTCCTGCCGCCGGCCCTCCCCGGACCTCAGAAAAGTATCTCCAGCCGTCGCCTCCTCCTCTCCAGGCGCCGCTCCTTCCTTGTACTCCAGATTCCCGCTCCCGCTCGCGATTTCAGAAAACTACGACCGCTCCTCCCTATAAATCTCTAACCTCGCCCTGTTTGAGTTTCTTTTTTTTTCCCTTTTTCACCTAAAACCGTTGCTCTCAAAGCCCTAAGCCCCTTGTTTTTTCCCTCTTTCGCATATCTCTAAGTCGTAAGCCGCCAATGTCTGATTCTATTCCCCTATCCTCTAAGTTGCGGATGTTGAAAAAATGAAAATGCAGATGAAAACGGGAGCCGAAGTCGTCATGAAAGGCATATTCATTTATTTTGTATTGTGAAATGTGTGGTGTTGTGATTGATATATCTTTAATCATGCTTTATTTTGAAAATGTGAGTTAATGAGTGTTGTTCATGCAAATTTTGCATGTTGTGGTGGCCCATCAACAAAAACCCGATCCATAACTTATCAGATACAAAAATTGTAAATACAGAAATTAATCTCCTCTGCATGTTACTAACTCGTGGATGTTATGATAAGCGTTGTTATTATTGAACCTTGGCAGGTGTTATCGAGTTCGTCAGTGTCTTCAACTGAAGGAGGAACCGGAGAAAAAAACGATAAGCGTTGTAATAAAAATGTGCTGTGCATGTTATGAATTAGAGATTATTTTTAAACTGACTCATGTTTTGAATTGGAGACTATGTTGGATGTTCTTATATGAAATACAGTATCATCAACATTCTTGTTGTTGAGGATGAATTCCATTTTATAAGAAATAGGTGTGCACATAGCCACACCCCCGTGATCTCCACCCAAAAAGAGTGGGATCATGAGTTTGACCGCGCACACGATCACCGTGCACCGATCCCACTACGCATAATGGGGAAACCGCCACACCTCACCGGCGGCCGGCCTCCCCCCGGCCGCCCGCCGCCCGCTTCCGTTCACCGCATCGACCCCCAGCCGCGGACGAGAGAGAGGCCAAGGGGGGCGGCCGCCCGAGCCGCCCCCTCCTCGGCCGCCCAAGCGACCAAGGGGGCGGCCGCCCGGGCCGCCCCGTCGCTCGGCCGCCGGTGCAACCTAGGGGGGAGGCCACTCGGGCCGCCCCCTCGCTTAGCCGCTGGGGAGGCCGCCCGGGCCGCCCCCTCGCCCGGCCGCCGGAGCGGTCGAGGGGGCGGCCGCCCGGGCCGCCCCCTCCCTCGGCCGCCCTCTCGCTCGGCCGCTGGCATGGCCCAGGAGGGCGGCCGCCCGGGCCGCCCCCTTCCTTGGCCTCCGGTGGCCAAGAGGGGCGGCCTCCCCCTCCCTCAATCGTCGGCGCGCGGCCAAGGAGAGCGGCCGCTCCTCCCCGACCACCTCCCCTCGACGGCGAGCTTGGCGGCAAGTTCGCCGGCCTCCCGTGGAGGTCCATTCTCGCCGTCCGATTAAGGGGGAGCATCCACGGCCGTTCGATTCGTGCATAACCACCTGCTAACCACCAGGTTAGTGAGGGAATTTAATTAATATTTCATTATTTATTTACGGCGGTCTCCAAATAGCGGGATACGCGCATTTAAACTGTAGTATAAACATTTATGAAGGTGGTTACAGTGTGCGGATAACCGCATAACAATTGTAACCATCTCCCGGGGCCTATAAAAGGAGTCTCAGGCCTCCTCATTTCTCATCTTTTCTCTTCGGAGTCTTCTCCATCCTCGGATCGAAGTTCTGCAAATTTCCTCCTAAGAGACACCTCCGAACCGCATGCGAGTCGCACTCGAGCCACACCGAGCCATAAGCTGGTCAAGCCACGACTACCCGTCAAAGCCAAATCGTCCAAGTTTCAAGCGGCTCCTGCAACTACTAGACCAAGTGCTCCACCTCCCATCCAGAATCATCAAACTGCTATCCGAAGACCACCAGCGCGAGGCTCAATTTGTAACAACTCCCGGCGTGACGGTCTGTTGTCCACCGTGTGCAAAGTATTCTCTCACCCCATAATTGTAACGAGAGGTGACATGTCACCCTCGGCTTCACAAACTAGCTGTAACCGCCAGGAAATCGTGGATTTTGACCGGCACAGATCCGGTCACGTGGTGTTTTACCTAGTCGAGGGTTTTTTTCATATTAAAACTGCTTGTGTACAATCAACCTACTCTTTTGACTGTGTGCGCGCTCGACCGTTCCGAGAGCTAAGACGGTCCAAGAATTCCGGCGCGAATGAGACGACGAGTTAGTCCGCAACACTTCTCAAAATGGTGTAATGGATATAAGCAATTCTATTCTACGTTAAATATATAGTAAGGTCCAGTCAATTTTTGAAAATAAGGTAAATCAAGACATTTTAAATAAAAGTATATTTGCGGCGCCTTTAAATTTTTGCGGTGCCTTTAATATTTTCGGGTGGCATCAATTGTTTGTGATGCCTTTAACAAATTGGTGTCAATAGCCAAATTCAAGGTGCCTTTAACAATTCTCTAAGGGCCCGTTTAGATCTCTTGAATTGAAATTGAGAATTGAAATTTGAGCAACAGAATTCCAATTCCAGTATTCAGATGTTAGAAAATTCATTACAATTGAGGTTTGAGGCTTCGTTTGAACGCCGCCCGTGCCACTCGAGTGCCCGACTGATCGCCTGGGTGTCCCGTTGGAGCCTAAGGCTCCGTTTGGGGGGACTTATTTTCATCGGTCAAGCGGTTACGACCGCATGAACCGGACTTTAATTATTTTCATCGGTCAAGCGATTACGACCGCATGAACCAGACTTTAATTAAAATCCGGTTCATGCGGTCGTAACCGTTTGATCGATGAAAATAAGACCCTCCAAAGGGAGTGTAACATCTTGGTTCTTATGTTATAATAATATTAATATTAATAATAATAAAAACCAGGCCTCACCTCCCTTTTATTTCCGCATCCCGCAATCCAGCACAGCCCGTGCCGTCTCTGTCGAATCCCGCGCTCGACTCCGTCTCCCGTCTCCCTCTTACTGTGCATCTCCCGTTTTTGTCGCCCCTACAAGCAGCGATTTTTCCTCCTCCTGTTCACCGCCGGCGCTTGCTTCTTATGGCGTGGCCGCCATCTCCTGCTTCCCCCCTAGCCGACAGTTCTTCCTCCCCCTGTCATGGCCAATAGGAGCTCTACCTCCTCCAGCAGTCGCTGCATCCAGTTCTTCTCGCCTCCTGGTGGCCGGCAACCGCCTTCTCCCCCTACTCCAGAGCCGACAACCGCTTCTCCATCTTCCTTGGGCTCCGTTTATGCCTAGGGTTTCTCCCCTCTCCTCCTTGAACTCGGATTTGACTTCCGTGGGTAGAAAATCCCTCATTTCTCCCTCTATTCAGATTTCCTTGTTTTGTTTTGAGATTATTTGTCCCCAAATTTTGTATAACTTATGTTTCAGATTTTTGTCCCTTGTAATCATCTAACTATCGTGTATTTGTGATTTCGGCGTCATTCGTCGCTTCAATTGACGGTTTGTGAAGGAAGTCCTCTTCGATTTGGAGTTTCCCCCAGCCGAGCGCCGTCAAGTCTCTGTCTCCGCGTAGAATCTCTTCTCCCCTAACTCATGAGGGAGGTAAATCTTTTAGCCGCTCTTGATTTAGTTATGTAACGAATAATTGTATGTGTTAACGTAATGAATCCTACTTTGTCTCTTTCGTTGTTCATAGACAGGTCCGATTAGGGTTTCTAAATCCTACTTGCGTCGCTCAGCTGCCTCCGTCAGATTCGGGCTCATTTAAGGCAAGTGGAGATCCATCTCTCTTGCAACATTGTGTTATTTTATTGCATCTGTTTTTTAACTGTTTGACCACATTATTGAATATATCGATCTGTCAAATTAATTGATATCTTAAAGGCTAAAACCTGATGAGTTAATAATTTAGGCCATAATATGTTTAGAATTACTTTAATTTGTGATTATGAGCAAGTCTTAGATTAATATACACTTAAATGAAGGTTTTTAGTTTGATATTTAGTAGGGCGAATGATTTGATCTATTTTGATGAAAGATGAGAAGAATGATAGAATATCGAGCACGAGTAACAACTATCATGATAATATTTGTAACAAATTCTGGAGAGCAAATATATGTTTTGGTGTTTTTATATCATGCTCGTAGAGAATAAATGTTTGCTTAGAAGATGATCATATCTTTGAATGAATCAATTTAAATGAATATTAGGTGTCCTAGAAAATGAGGAAATGTAATCGTATCACTCGTAAATACTTTAAACCCGCTAAATATATCGCTCCTTATCCAGTTTTATTTGTGTCATCGAATCTTGTGACAACGAACCTTGTGTCATCGAATCTGCTGTCATCGAATTTGTTTTCTTAGGTAGGTTCTAAAACTTGAGCGAATGTAGCTATATAGCTCAATTTCTCTCTTGACGCGTTTATGAACTCTAATATTGTACAACTGAATCGCTAAATTTGTATCAGGTCTTGATATGTTAGAAATCTGCTAAATCATGAATCCTTAAAATCTGTAATGTTATAAACAATTCTTGAAAGGTAGTATTAAATTGATGTGATGCTCTGACTCGAGTTTTCGCTTGACTGTCAACGAAAACCAATAAATGGTCATAGCAAGCATAACTATTTTGATAAGACTTGTATCTAGACTCACATTAGAATCACGTGCATCAAATAAAATATTTATACCTTTCACTGATTACAGCTAATGACATTTCTTTATCTGTCTGTATGTTATACTCCGGAGTAGTCTAATATACTAACTTGTTCTATTTAGTTCTTTTATTTGCTTGTCTCGAATAGTTTTGTTTCATGAGAAACTGGTACACTCACACTTTTCTGCTTCTGTTCTATATTTTACTCTGTCCACCCTATTTATTTCAATGTTATGAGCATTTTCCTTCTTGTTTTGGAATTGTCTTAGTGTTCGTGCAGCGCCGCCAGGTCCTCGAGCCCGTTCAGCATTAAGTTTTAGGTTCTATGTTTACATTTCTTTTACTGTCAAATATTTTTTTTATGTAATAATTGCAATCAGATTTTTTCTCTGGTATCATGGACAACTGCTAGACTATTTAAATATTTATGTACTAGAATTTGAAATTAATGCACGTGCACTATCTGTTGAATTATATATAATTGCATGAAAATTATAGTAGTGGCCTGTAAAACATAATTTTTACAAAATATATGTGCATCTAAAATTCTCATCGTTTTAAAACTCTAACAGCTTATGCAATAAAAATTAAACTTTTTCTCTCCAAATTGTGTACTTTAAAACTATTTTCTATATTTTTCTGCATACACCTTAGCAGACATAACTTTCTTTCCGTCCATACCTGTGACATCATGGCCCGCCCGAAGGGCATTGTGACTTTTGTCCAGATGGGAGCCTAAACGCTACGCCAAACGCAGTCTTGCGTTACTGAGGGTCTGTTTGGTTGGGCTGTTGCTGATGGAAAGCTGCTGATGAGAAGCTGCTGATGGAAAAAGTGCTGATTCTGGAAAACGGAGTTTTGTTAAAAAACTGTTTGGATGAAATGGAGTTTTGAAAACAGAGTTTTGAATAAGTTGTTTGGATTCAAAACGGAGTTTTGAGTTGAAATTTTTTTTTTCAAAAAAAAAAAACTTTAGTCTAAATAAAAACAAAACACAACAAATCCGAGTACACCCGCAATCTCGAGCTATGCTCTCGATTCATACAACTGATCCGCTATACTATCACGTAGCGCGATCATCTCCTCTACTCCACCTGCAGTGTCAGAGCAGGTTTCTTGTCGCCCTTGCGAGGCCACCCTAACTTCTTGCCCTTCCTGCTCGCACTCATTGAAATCTATATCGTTGCGGGAAGGGTGTCGGCGAATGAAATTATGTAATGCCATCGTGGCCATCACAATATCCGCCTGCGGCACATGGTCCTAGAAGACTCTGCCATATCCTCTAACACCGCTGTAATGTCTTTCTTCTGTCCTTTCCTCCTTCTGTGGCCAACCTCGGATGTTGCTGTGTTCTCAGGTACAGGAGGTACTCCAGTGACATCAGCGTCTTCTTGTCCACCGTTTGACAATGCTCTATCCTCCGTAGACTCGGGGCCAACATTCCTCGAATGAGGGGTGCAAGCATTATGTCCAGTCGCTACAACAGAGCTGAACATCATGTTCATTTTCTCCTCCAATTCCGGCTGTATTCCGGAATAACGGAACTTCTTTGCCGCAGGAACAACCTGAAATATCAAAATCAATTATTTAAAACGGGTATATAAAAGATATTTAAGGGAAATAATTGAATTTAAACACACACAAATACCTTCAAGCGCTCGTCCCACCACTCATCCGAGGCATCTATCGTTTTCCTTGAAGTGTTCCAACCCAAGCCAGTCTCACCTCGTTTTAACTCCGTCCACAGTTTCCACTCCTTCTTCAGATGATCCCACTTATTTTTGAATTGCACTTTATCGTACTTCTTTCCAGTCGACTCTTCAAACTTTCTCATTATATTGGACCATCCCTCTTTACTGAAATGTGTTGTCGGACGATTCCCACGTTCTATCTCTCTTATGCATATATCACAAAAGAGTAGAACGTCGGAATTGTCCCACATTGCTGCCACCCCACCGTCTTTTGATTTGCCCATCTTTTCAAGGCAATATATAAATATGAATTCAATATTCAAAATCAATAAATACACATATACATACACACACACACACACACACACACCCTAAACATATACACACACACACACCCTAAACATATATACACACACACACAAACACATACATATATACACACACAAACATATATATATATACACACACACAAACACACACATATATACACACACAAACATATATATATATACATACACACACAAACATATATATATACACACACTCAAACACACACATATATATATACACACAAACACAAACACATACATATATACACACACAAACATATATATATATATACACACACACAAACACACACATATATACACACACAAACATATATATATATATACACACACACACACATAACTCACAAACTTCACAAACCACATACACACACATACACACACAATTACACACACAAACATACATACAAAAACACACATAAACACACACACACACACATAAACACACACACATACACATACACACACATCTACATACACACACACATTCCATACTCACATAAACACACACACACATTCCATACTCACATAAACACACACACACACACACATAAACATAAACACACACATCTACATACACACACACACACATACACGTACACACATACACACAATGGTGAAAAAAAAATGAAAAATTAGCCCTTTTGTAAAGAGAAAAGCTTGAGCTAGTTTCTAGTTATACTTGCAGGAAACAACATAAAAATCAGCCCTTTTACTTGCAGGAAACACACATCAGGAAACAACATAAAAATGAAAAAACACACACATCAGGAAACCCTAAAGCCTATTACTTGCAGGAAACAACAAAAATGAACACAAATTGTAAAAAAGGGAGGAGAAATAATACCTCAGCGGAGGGAAACACCTCTGTGCTGGTCGGCGTCGACGGGGAAGGTAGATCGGCGTCGTCGGGAAATGCAGAGGCGGCGTCGTCGGCGGGGAAGGCGAGGCGGCGTCAAGGGGGAAGAAACAGACACCGGCGTCGACGGGAAATGCAGAGGCGGCGTCGTCGGCTGCGTCGTCGGGGAAAGACAAGTCCGGCGTGGCGGCGTCGATGCACACCGGCGTCGTCGGGGAAATGGAGAGGCAGCGACGTCGCGCGAAGTGCAGGGGGAAAAGGAAAACCTAGCTCCTGCGGTTGGACGCGAAAGGCTCTCCGCGGTTGGGGCTTATGAGGAATAAACGTTTGTTAGTAAACTGTGTTTCTTGGATAAGCTGCGCCAAACGCCGCTTGACACTGACCACTCAGAGTGGATAGCTTTTAGATAACACCAAATTTCCAGTCCCGCGTAACCCGCGCAGCGCTCTTCGTTTCCCTCCCGCCGTCCTCTTATAATCTCAGTTCTTCGCTGCAACAGCAATGGCGGGACTGAGGCCACTGGATGCTTCCCGACCATTTCTTCTGAACCCAGTCTCTTCCGCTGCGCCTCGATGGCTTCCAACTATTTCAGGTCCAGCTCGTTCTTCTTTTACCCCACCCCTGTCTCCCTCATTTCTCTCGAGTTCAGCTTCTCTGTTATTTCTTCGCTTTCCAACGCGGTAGGTCGGTCCCTTGCGATGGTTGCTTTACTCTGTACGTGGAGTTGTTTTCTTATTTCGCAGAAGCTCCACTGATCTGATATAGTAACCATGGAAATGGTTGTCTCATTCTTTTGTTGGAATCAATTGTAAAACATGCGTTAAAATTGGGAATTGTATTTTGACCTAGGCTTTTGATTAGATGCTTTTCTGCGGATTGGGATGCCTTCTGGAGACATTTATTGTTCCTTTTTTTGCCACTCAAGGGTGCCTGGTGTTAATGCGGAGGCTCAGGCCTTGCTTGATTGACCCAGCTGCAGAATGTGAGCTTAGCAGCTTGAATATCATATAGTCTAATTTATCTGCGCTCAATATGATGGTTGATTTGTTCCAATTTTTCAGTGCCTGGAGCACTTTTTTTTGTTTAAATTTCACAAGGGGTTGGACAATAATAGCAATGAAATTTCTTTACTTATTGTGTTAAACAAAATGAAATGTATGACTTGATTTTTATTCATACCTTAAAGTGGTATAAATACTTTGAGGAGTCCTACCTGTGAGAAAACAGAGACTAAACAAAAGAAAGAGGAAACACTTGGAATGAAAATCCCTTGATCGGATGCCTCTCATATATTCTCTATTTATAGTATTACAAGGTACAAATATTTTAGGTAATTACAATTATTTTGGTATTCCTATTATCTATTTTAGGAGGGGAGTGAATGCTGGCATTTACTCCAATATACAGCCAGGCATATTGGCTGGATCCGTGGCAGGCCAGGCATTTACTCCAATATACAGCCAGACATTTACTCCAATATACAGCCAGACATATTTCCTATAATAGCCCATTTGATTTGCACAGATCTCGCACATCCCCCCTCAATCTCACGACGGATGAATCCGGAAGGCGAGCTTGTCCCGAAGCCATATAAACCGAGAACTGGGAAGGGATTTGGTAAAAATATCTGCCAGCTGATCGCGCCCCGGTATATGAGAGAGAGTAAGATCACCACGAAGGACATGGTCACAGATGAAATGTACGTCGATGTCAATATGCTTCGTCCGGCTGTGAAAAACGGGATTCTTGGACATGTGAATAACACTAACGTTGTCGCAAAAAAGAAGAGGAGGCGCCGATGAACAGAGACCAAGAAAACGAACCATATGAATGAACCAAAGGACTTCGGACGTCGTGGAAGCCAGAGCACGATATTCAGCCTCAGCGCTTGACCGAGAGACAGTGGGCTGCTTCTTAGCTCCCCAAGAGAGGAGATTCGGCCCCAACAAGACAGCATACCCCGTTGTGGAACGCCTACTGTCAGGACAGCCGGCCCCATCTGCATCCCAAAAGGCGCGTATATGAAAGGAATCCGATTTAGAGAACTTGAGACCAAACTGCAGGGTGCCTTTGACGTAGCGAAAGATCCGTTTGACGGCCGAAAGGTGAGAGGAACAGGGTTTCTGCATAAATTGGCAAACATAATTAATGGCATAAGCTAGATCTGGACGGGTCATAGTAAGATATTGAAGAGATCCGACCATCTGCCTGTAGATGGTGGGATCAGGTAGAGGATCTGGGGAGTCGGCAGGGAGTTGAAGTCCCGCGGCGAGAGGGCTCTTGACTGGTTTGACACCGTCTAAACCAAACCGAGTGAGCAGATCAAGTGCATATTGGGTTTGAGAGAGAAGAAGCGGTCACTGCGCCGTTCAACCTGCATGCCCAAGAAGAAATTCAGGTCGCCGAGATCCTTCATGTCAAATTCGGAGGAGAGGCGGCGAATGAGGCAAGAGATTAAGTCAGTGTTGTTGCCAGTGATGATGAGATCGTCAACATAAATCAAGACGATAACAATGTCGGGGATGTGGCGCTAGAGAAACAGCGAGGCATCATGCGGACAGATGACAAACCCAAGTAGAAGAAGTAATGTGGCAAATTTGTTATACCACGCTCGGGGAGATTTGTGAAGACCATAAAAAGCTTTATTCAAACGACAGGCGTGCTTGGGCCGTGTGGAGTCAATAAACCCGGGCGGTTGCTGGAGGTAGACGGTCTCCTGTAAGTCACCGTGTAGGAACACATTTTTAACATCCAATTGACGCAGACGCCAGTCACAGGAGAGAGCCAAGGAGAGAACAAGGCGCACAGTGCCTGATTTGACCACCGGACTGAAGGTTTCGGCGAAGTCAAAACCTTTGCGTTGATTGAAGCCTTTCGCCACCAAACGGGCCTTGTAGCGTTCGATGGAACCATCTGCCTTATATTTCAATTTGTAAACCCACTTACAGTCGATAACCTTCATTGATGGGGTGAGTGGAACAAGAGTCCATGTCCGGTTGCGACGTAGAGCATCAAGTTCCTCTTCCATAACACGAACCCAGTTAGGATCAACAGCCGCCTGCTGATAGGTAGCGGGTTCGGGAGGATGCCCTGGCAGCACGAAAAGTAGAGCCAAGGAGATAGGATGGCAGGAGGCATAGAGCGCCCGGGGACGTTGGATGCCGACGCGAGAGCGAGTCACCATGGAGTGAGTTGAGGACGTCCCAAGCGCCTGAGAATAAAAGGGCGATGCACCAGGGCCGCCGCGAGAACCCCGAGGGTGATGAATAGTTGAATGGGCCGGCCACGGAGGAGGAGCGATGGACATCGAGGCAGGAGCACTATTACCTGGACCTGGAGGAAGGCCGTCCAAGATGACGCCATCAACATGAGCTGCGGGAGTAGAAGTTTCAGGTGCGCCAGGAGGACTGTCCGGGAGAACAGTGGAGGCAGGATCCATGAGAGTAGGGGGGCCGGAAGCCCGAGTTGGAGGTGCAGTGAGCGCGTGATTATGTCGAGAAAGACGAGCAACCACCGGGGAGGTCGATGGAGACTGGTGAGCGCTGGGTGGTGGTACAGTAGTGGAGACCTGCAACAAGTTGTGAAGAGGTTGGACAGAGAAGTGATCGGAAGAAAAATCCTGAGTTGAAGGGTCCCCTGCGGAGGATGGTTGAGCCAAGGGGAATCGAGTCTCATCAAACGCCACATGACGCGATAGATAGACTCGTCCCGAAACTGGATCAAGGCATCGATAACCCTTATGGTGCGGGCTGTAGCCGAGAAAGACGCATTCCACAGACTTGAAGTCTAATTTTCCTCTGCCAAACGGAGCTAAAGTAGGAAAGCAGGCGCAACCAAATGTGCGCAGATGGTCATAAGATGGACGATCACCAAACAAGGCTTCAAATGTAGAGTGTCCGTTGACCGTGGTAGTTGGCAATTGGTTGATCAGATACACAACCGTGGAGAACGCATGATTCCAATATTGTTTGGGGGTATGCCCATGAGCCATAAGAGTAAGGCCGGTTTCAACAATATGACGATGTTTGCGTTCCGCTAATCCATTTTGTTCAGGTGTTCCTGGACAAGAAATAATGTGAGAAATACCATGGGATAGGAAGAAGTCTTGAAGAGTATGACTCATGAACTCCCCGCCCCCATCTGTTTGGACAAATTTGACTGTCCTATCGAGTTGCTTTTCTATGCGTTTAATGAACTGTATGAATAGAAGTCCAACTTCAGATTTGCGACGAAGCGGAAAATACCATGAAAACCTGGTACATTCATCAATGATTATGAGATAAAAACGAAAACCATCAATAGATGAGGTAGGTGCTGGACCCCATACATCACTGTGGAGAGTATGAAGGAATTGAGTCGAATACGACTCACGACGAGTAAACAACAATCTGGACGCTTTGCCTAACTGACAACTGCGTCAAAAATTTTTATTAACCGATGAGCTCATGTTCAACAATGAGTACAAAGGTTTCATTAAACGAAAAGATGGATATCCCAGACGTGTATGCCAAGTGTCCCCGTCTGTCTTATTGGTGAAGAGGCTGACTGCAGATAATGATGTCCCTGTATTTATTGGATAGAGTCCTCCTTGCCTAGTTTCTTCCAACACTGTCTGTCCCGTCTTCAAGCTCTTGATGAGGAAGCCCCATGGATAGAAAATAAAACAACAATTATTATCGCGAGTGTACTGAGAAACACTTAATAAGTTCTTTTTCAAGTGTGGAACAACGAGAACACGGTCGAGATGAACTGATGTGCGAGGAATGGATACCTTAGCCACATGAGTAGGTAAACCAGTCCAATTTCCGACCATTACCGAATCAAGACCAGAGTATGACGTCATACCTTCAATTTGGGCAGTGTCAGCTGTCATATGATTTGTTGCTCCAGTATCAGGGTACCATGCGTGATCAACCTGGTCAAATAAGTTTATTGCGGCAAATGATTGAACCTGATTGGGGACCACCAAATCTGGGGCAAAGCAATTGTTGGCTTTGTGATAGGGATGACCACATCGGAAGCACACCACGTTGGAATCATCGGTTGTGCGAGGCACACCTTTAAGACATTGCCCTGGTGTTCCACGACCACCGCAGGTTGGTGCAGGTGAAGGAGGTCCGCGGTTGTGGTTAGCCCGACCGCCATCGCGGCCACCACCAAATTGCCCGCGACCACGAGCACTGCGATTTCCAAAGTGGGATCGGCCCCGACCGCGAGCAGAGTACATCGCCGTGGGTTGATCAATGACTCGCCGGGTTGTTTGGAGTCGGAGCTCGAAATCAAACAATAGAGCGGTGACTTCATCCACCGTGGGAGATTCTCGCGCGAGATTTATGGCTGTAACAATGGGATCGTACTCAGATCCAAGGCCACGAAGAAGAAACATGACGAGATCATCCTCGTCAATGGGTTTACCGGCGCTTGCAAGATTTTGGTCGATAGTTTAACCCGCTAGACGTAGTCGGCCATAGAGAGAGTCCCTTTGGACATGGATTGAAGCTCTGATTTGAGCTGAAGGATTCGGGATCTTGTGAGAGTTCCATACAGCACCTCCAAAGAGTGCCAAACCTCAGCCGAGGTTGCACAGGTGCGATCTGAGTAACGGCTGTCTCAGAGAGAGAGTTGGTAAGCCATGCCAAAACCATCTGATCCAGGCGATGCCATTGGACAACGTTTAACGAGAGATCGTCGGGGTCAGGACGGGTCGCAGATCCATCAATGAACCCGACCAGCCCAAGCGAACGAAGGACGGGAAGAACCTGCGTCTTCCATGGAAGGTAGTTTGTCGGTTTGAGCTTGATCGATACATCCTGTCGGATCGACTTCACGGTAGGGAGAGTGGACTCCAAGATGGTGGTGCTGGGATCATGAGTGGAGAGAGTATGGACGGTGGAGATGTTTTCGGCAGCGGGAGTCATGGTGTTTCCCTCTGATACCATGTGAGAAAACAGAGAGTAAACAAAGGAAAGAGGAAACACTTGGAATGAAAATCCCTTGATCGGATGCCTCTCATATATTCTCTATTTATAGTATTACAAGGTACAAATATTTTAGGTAATTACAATTATTTTGGTATTCCTATTATCTATTTTAGGAGGGGAGTGAATGCTGGCATTTACTCCAATATACAGCCAGGCATATTGGCTGGATCCGTGGTAGGCCAGACATTTACTCCAATATACAACCAGACATTTACTCCAATATTCAGCCAGGCATTTACTCCAATATACAGCCAGACATATTTCCTATAATAGCCCATTTGATTTGCACAGATCTCGCACACTACCATCATTACATATGGGAGATGTGGGACTAAAGGAGAGAGAGAAGAATGAGCCAATAAACCAGGCCTTACATATGGGCTGATGACTTCGTTATTAAGTTGGGTGATCAAGATATTTTCCATAGTGAGTGTTTTAAATATCTTGGATTGATAGTTCAAAAATACGGAGGTATTGATAAAGATGTGACACATAGAATTCAAGCGGGTTGGTTGAAGTGGAGAGGCGCGTCAGGGATCTTATGTGATCGTAAAGTACCACTAAAACTTAAGGGCAAGTTTTACCGTACTGCAATTAGACCTGCGATGCTCTATGGTTCTGAGTGTTGGGCAGTGAATTGTGTACATGAGCAAAAAATGGGAGTTGCGGAGATGAGAATGCTTAGGTGGATGTGTGGACACACGAGATTGGATAAAATTAGGAAATTAAAGTATCAGGGATAAGACAGGAGTAGCACCAATTGCAGAGAAGATGCGAGAAACTCGTCTAAGATGGTTTGGACATGTACAAAGGAGACCATTAGAGACACTTGTTAGGCGTTGTGAGAGTCTAGTCACTAGGCATGTTAAACGAGGGAGGGGTAGACCAATAAAGGCTTGGAATGAAACTATAAGGAAAGACATGATGTACTTAGGCATTAGTGAGATTATGACAAAAGATAGGGCACAATGGCGACAAAGGATCCATATAGCCGACCACACTATAGTGGGATAAAGGCTTGAATGATGCTGTTGTTTTTATTATATTATTTATAGTTTTTTTTTAAAAATGTTTATTTAATATTTGTACTATACCATTTTAAATTCGGTCCCATTTGGGAGAGCTTATTTTTGCTCTGTTCTGATATAAGGAAAACAAAGTTATTCAGTTTGTAGTATTTGATAGTACAGCGAGACAACTTCATTTATTAAAAAAGCCACTTTTGTCTTTAGGGTGTTTTCACATCGAAGTTAGGAGTTCTTGTTTTGTGAAAATAGAACGGCCCGCTTCTTATATCATCTCCAGATCGAGCCTCTTCCGCATTCCAATCTTTAGTTGAAAGTTCTCTATCTCATACTATTGCAAGTTTTCGCCGACATCTCATCTCTGTTATGGTAATCTTCCTTAACGACGAGGACTATGTTTCTCCTCATTCTACTTTTCAGAGGAACCTTGTGGTAATATTCCCTGACTACGATTTCCCCTTTCGATTAATCTTCATAGATCTGTAAGCATACCCTCTCGTTTTTAGGCATCTCAAAGTCCTTTTCGATGACACCGTTCCTCCTTGCGAGATCGAACCTTTTCCACTTTCCAGTATTTAGTTGAAAGTCCTCGATCTCAGACTGTCGCTGGTGTTCTTCCTCCTCGTTTATGTCTCATCCCTATTTCAACAATCTTTTCCAACGACGAGGACTATGTACCTATTCGTTCTACTTCCAGAAGAATTTTTGGTTATCTTCCTTTCCCATGACTTCCCTTTCTGATTAATTTTCGCATATGTAAGCATACTCTTCTCTTCTACATTTGATTTGATACATTGTGTTGTGCTTATATACTCAATGAACATGAATTGATTTGTATATTATTATTATTATTATTTTGAAATTAATGATCTTACTTATTAATGTGTAATGTTAAAAATGATTAATATGCTGTAGAAAACATAAGTTGGTATCAATGTTATAAATATCGGATGCAGCGACATATCAGATTGAGTTTTAAATGTCATATGTTGGAAGTCAGAGATATGTCAAAAATATTTAAAATATCGGATTTTTCTATCTTATAAATGTTTTTATTTTATTTTATGCATATTAAGTATAATTATATGTTCTAAAAGTAAAAAAACTAACATAACAAGTAAACAAACAGTGTTTCATGTATATCCTGAAATAAATTCAAAGAATACCCAAAATAAGATATTATTAACAAGTACATTTCAATACATCATAAAAAATACTTAATATTATATTGATGTCACTAAGTTTTATAAAAAATAAAGAAGATTTAAAAGCTAAATATTGGATTGATTATAAGTCTTTCCAAACTTCTCAAATTAATGTAAAAATCATAAAAATAATCAACTATTAAATGTGTTGAATTTTTTCACATTTTTTTGTATTATGAAATAAGAAAAACATAGTGTAAAATATTTATGCAAAATTGATTGTAAGAATAACACATAAAAAATGAAGTAACAAGTCTAATTGATTTAAACATTGATAATATAATACATATCCTTGACTTAGACATATGCGGCTAGTATGGTAACATAACATCAAATAAAATTGCGGGCGGTATCTTCAAAGGTCATGTTGGCCTATATGTTGAAAAAAATTGGATATGTCGGCGGATATTTTATGGAGGGAGATAATCTATTTTAAAAAAAATTATTTTAGCCTCAAATACGACATGTTAGACATATCAGTGGACATTTAAACAATGATTGGTATGCGATTTAACCATGCCTTTAGTATTGCTGATTCATTAGGAATAGATACTGAACCGTAACCGCATAGAAACAGGTGGAAACGGTTGTGAATATTTTAGTTTTGGTTCTTGTTGAATCGGAACCAAAACCGCAAACATGATGGTACCAAAAAATTGTACTGTAAACGAAACCGGTCAAACCAAATAAAGTGTTGATTTTAATTTGAAGAATTGTTACCTTGATGATTTGGTTCTTGGTTTTAATGGAACTGAAATCGAACTGGAACCGTGACAGCTCTACACCTCAGGTTGCCTCTACAGGTGAACGATCATGGGTATTATCGTGGCCCACTGGGTCATGTTCATTATAAGAAATGAATGTTTGCGATGAATGCACATATTTTTCACTTCCTTTTTACTTGAAATGGTCAATTTATATGCATTGCGCTTAAAATTCTCTTGCTCTGAACAGGTTGTAGCTGCATGGATTCGATTTACTTTGGAAAGCCTTTTCTTTCTTCTCGCCATTTTCCCAAACAAAGGCGACAACATAGGATGACTATTATGACAATAGCTACATCAGGTACAGTCAAGTCAATTCTTGAAAAGAATGTTCTGGTTCTTATCTATATTAAGTTCCATGGATCTCTCCTCACAATGTCGGCCTAAAATTGACCTTTCTTGTAGTGAAGGCAAGACTGTTGAAAGAAGATCCGGTAGAAGTTAGTTCCATAGATAAGACTGTTAGTGGAGATGAAATACGTCAACGTTTCCTCAAATTCTATGCTTCAAGAGGCCATAAGATTATCCTAAGTTCTTCACTTGTCCCTGATGATCCTACAGTTTTATTGACCATTGCTGGAATGCTTCAGTTTAAACCTATATTTCTCGGAAAGGTTTGTCCAACTTTTCCAATTTCCGTTCATCATTTATCTATATTTCTTGGAAAGGTTTGTCCAACTTTTCCAATTTCCATTCATCATTTATCTATTTTTTCAGTTTGAGATGTGTGTAAGAAACACGAAATTATGTTCTTTGACAAATTCTATTTCAGTTTATATTGATTGCTGCAAATGATGGTGATGGATCCCTGCACCGAGCTTTCGACTTAGCAATGGCCCTCCCGAGAGAGTGGGGACCTTGTTAGTAATTCTCTACTTAAGTCGATTCACTCCGAATTAACTAGCGTTGGCTCCAAGCGTAAGTGTAATTATTCCGTAAGCGGATAGCTCTAACAAGCGGCAAATTCACGCAAAATGTTGGTGGATAAACAGTAAAGAAGGCAGTTAAGAATGCAAGCGCTAACAATGCGACCACTTAATTTAATTGCATGAGAAAATGCTAAGCAGTAGGGGAGCTGAGTGGTATACCTGCAGAGTTTTCCCAGGGCGAAGGACTTTCCTCGGGTGTGGGGTGGCTGGCTGCGTGTGAGGGATGGCTTGGTTCTGGATGGGAATGCTCGGGCTATGGGGGAAACACGTGGCCGTTGGACGGGCTGGGGAAAGCTGGGTATGGGGAAGGCTGCGACGTGGTGGAATCAGGAAGGGGAGAAATAAGGTCAGGAGGTTGGAGCAGGAGGAGAGCGGTTCTGAATGTCAGGAGCTTCATGTGACAAGTTCGCCAGAGATTGGTGGTGGCGATGTAGGTCGGAACTGGAGGAAAGGTCGGGAAGGATGGCTGATGTCGACCGACCTTCGGAAGGAACGGGGCTTGCTGGACGCCGCTAGGAGGGACGACAGAGGCCTTGGATTTGGAGGCGGAAAGGGCAACCGACCTCGTTCGGGCTCCAGCTGGCGGCGCCGGAGTTGGGAGAAGAGGGGACAGGCTGTGGGAAATCGTCAAGATCTGCGGTCGGGGTCTCTGCTGGATGGAACCGGGGTGAAGACAATCTGTCTCACTCTAATTCTTTTCCAACCCGATTTTCACATGGGGAGGCTGTGGGTTTTATAAAAGAGGTTTTATTGGGGGGGGGGGGTTCCAAGCCGGCAGCGGACAATTAATGGCAGTGAAAGAGTTTTGATTTTTTTAAAGGAAGGGAGTTTCAAAGTTGTGAAGTTAAAAGGGAGATTTTGGGAAACTCAAAAGATTTTATGAGGAATCAAGAAGGAACTTAATTTCATAACTCCCAAATCAATCCTGAATTTTCTTAAATTCAGATTTGAGTGATTTTTCATGCAGTTAAAAAAAAACAAAGTATAGTTGCGTAAGATATTGCCGCGCCTATATCCTAACACGTTCTACTACCGGTGTTGAAGTCGGGAAAATTTCCTACTCCAGAATTCAGATCAAGGCAACCTAAGGTTACTGATTCTGCGGTCCGACGTCACAATTCAAATGGCTAGCGCGAGAGAGAGGAAACTATCTATAAACACACCCAGAGTGCTCCAGTAGGGAGGTCCCACCACGTACCCGGAAGTTTGAGAGAAACTTCCCCTCCGCAACCAAAAGGCTGGACGAGGTACTAGGCAGGCATGACTAGGCGAGTATCTACTTGGGGGGACCTCAACCTCTTCCAAAAGTCCATTTCTAGTACTCCTGGGGGTCTATTTATAGAGAAATCCTTGGGGGGGGGGTGTATAGGCGACTATCCAGCCTCTGCTAGCGAGTATCTAGGGTTACTCACCCATACTCGCGAGATACTCGCCCCAGCTTGCCCCCAGCTCGCCCCCAGCTCGCCCCCAGCTCGCCCCCAGCTCGCCCCCAGCTCGGTCCCCAGCTCGCCCCCAGCTCGCCCCCCAGCTCGCCCCCAGCTCGCCCCCAGCTCGCCCCCAGCTCGCCCCCAGCTCGCCCCCAGCTCGCCCCCATCTCGCCCCCAGCTCGCCCCCAGCTCGCCCCCAGCTCGCCCCCAGCTCGCCCCCAGCTCGCCCCCAGCTCGCCCCCAGCTCGCCCCCATCTCGCCCCCATCTCGCCCCCAGCTCGCCCCCAGCTCGCCCCCAGCTCGCCCCCAGCTCGCCCCCAGCTCGCCCCCAGCTCGCCCCCAGCTCGCCCCCAGCTCGCCCCCAGCTCGCCCCCAGCTCGCCCCCAGCTCGCCCCCAGCTCGCCCCCAGCTCGCCCCCAGCTCGCCGCCAGCTCGCCGCCAGCTCGCCCAATGGTCCGCGAATAGCCGTCTGCTTGGGTACTTCTGATCTCACCCCAGCTCGCCCCAGCTCGCCCAAGCTTGCCTCTGCTCGCCTAATGGTCCGCGAATAGCCGTCTGCTTGGGCACTCCTGATCTCGACGAATTACGGGTTATAAAACCGGACCTATTTATTAATGGTCATGTTGGCCGGTCAAACCAACAAGCCTGAACATAAAATAAAAAGTGCGATACAACGACTTATGAAGACAACACCCATAAGACAATAAAACGACGAATGACGACAACGTACATGCTATTAAAAGAACTTTTTAAGATAAAACACACACACACAATCAAGCATAGCTCATCCGGATGCGACCACAGATGCATCATATGGTTTCTTAGAGCTTTGAAAACAATCCACTTCTTTCTCTAAAAATAACATTTCTCTAAGAAAACTTATGTTAAGATCTTAATTTAAACCATTTTACCCGGGGAATCTCATGATTTATGCTTGTGGTATGATGGGGATCGTGTCACACATGGTCCTACCTGATGACCAGAGTCGTTCATTTCGAGCTGATCGGCGATTCATCATTTTTTTTGTAATTTTCTTAATTTTATTCTGTGTATTTTAGAGGCCATCATGATTGGAGAATCATGAACGTCTGTGGTGGATCCTTAGTCTATAAATAGGGAGAATGCTCATTTAGAAGGCATTGAAAATTTGAGAATAAATTACTCCTTTTGATTACCGGTGCCGAAGCCGGAACCGAGTGCGACGCTTAGACAGTATCTCCCTTCCCCTCTCCCCTTGGATGACCACCTCGTACTCCCCCACCACCTTAGTTGGCCCTCACAATCCCACCCCATTCCATTTCAGTTTTCCAGTGACCACCTCCCCTCCTCCGATCGCCACCACCACCTCCTGTGACCACCAACGACTGCCCCTCCACAACTTCCATTCCCCTCAATTTCAGTTTTCCGGCGATCCGCTCTACCCTCTCTGGCCACCACCTCCGACCACCACCGTAAACCCTCAGCGACCATCACTACCACCCCATGTGACCACCACCACCATCTCCGGCGAGTACCACCATTTTCAGCGACCTCCCTTAGCCAGCCACCCCTCCCCATTATTCCATACCGGCCCTCCTCATCGCCTAGCCCACTACCTCCTATTTACAACTCTCCTGCCGCACACGTCACTCCCAGAATTCCCCCCGCCCATTCTCAATGACCTCCTAACTGGTTCCTGTAAGCCACTTCCAGACCACTATCCCCTATTACCAACTTTCTGCCGCTGGAATTGAAATTCCAGCCACTGGAAGTTCAATTCAGCTCCACCTCCATCCCCTTCTTCCCCAATCCAGCCTCCCACTTCCAGTCGCACCTCCCCAGTCCCCTCTCTTGTCCACGCCAAAAACAACACTCCATCTTCAATTCCTCCCCTAGCCACCCAAGTTTCCCATCTCCAACCTCCATTTCCCATCCTCAGCCACGGGCTGTTACTGGACAGCAGACGATTCACTGTTTCTTCCTTCCTACAACCCTCCACTCAACCCTCCCCAACTCCTAGCGTCCATCCTCACCCACTACAGCCCTCAAAGATCATCTACAACATGTGCACCTCTCAGACAACAGCCTTACATTGTCCATTCGGCCTCTCGTCTCCGCCACACCTTCGGAATTGCTGCCTTTCCTCCATCAAGCCCTCTACCCTGTAAGCATTGTGAGCTTATTGATTGATTGTCTTCTTTTTAGTATCGAATCATGTGTTTATTCCATGTTTTGGGTTTATTAGTTTGTAATCATTGCTTGCAAATCTTTTGTGACTTGTTAGGATTCTTTTTTTGTGTATTTGTTTTCTCGTGCGTGTGCACACGCACACCGCATTACTTATTTTCTTATTTGCGAAACCATCCTACATCATGGTAACCTTGGGATACATAAATATATAATGTTTTTTTGTTAATATCTCTTCTGAACAATTGCTTGATATGTGCATATTGAGAATAATAAATGTAAACTATCATCCTCGACTATTTGTGTTCGGTCTTATAGATCCTCATTTTTATTAGTTTATATTGATTGATCCCTGATGTGTTAAGCCTAGACTACACAAATCATATTTAATAACTTTTATTCATATTACCTTGGTTTTACTTCTTATATCTAATCCTTCACACTATAATTGTGGCATTTATAACTTTGTCGTATTCTCTATAATCTAAATATTTGATAGATGTAACTCCTACCATTTTCAGTATAATCATTCCTTAATCTAACCGGAAATTTCATTCTCATAAATGTGATAATATAAATGTTTCTTAATTTAACATCGTTGGCCTTATAACAAGTTTACAAATTTTACCTTTTAAATCTCCAAGGTATCCTCTCATCGCATAGTATTTGGATACGTGCTTTTGATTGTGTGCAGGTGTATGGAGGGAGAAGGAGAAGTTTCAGAGAGAATCCTCACGACTCTTCCATGACCTACCCTTTCCAATGATGAAGAATACAATGGGAGCCGAGCTCAACCCAATGAGGAAGAGTAAGAGGGAAGACTTGCTCAGGCTTAGCCTTAACTTGAGAAGATGAGAAGGAGAGGAGACTAAGAGATAGAGTAATACATAATTTCATTCATGCCATATAATGCTCCCTTGCTCACCTATATACAGTGAGAGGGTAAGCTTCCCAAAAGATTACATGCATGCCCCTTACTCAGGCTACAATATACGTGAGAAAATATAATAGTGTGAGAATTATTATAAGACAATGTGAGAACTAAAGATGCATTCGTCGTCACCTCATTGGGCCCTAACATCACCTTTTGTACGCGGATCAAGCTTGCCCTCAAGCTTGAGTGGGCAATGGTACGAGGATCTAATTGTCCTGGCATCCTGCCCATTGTCCGAGGGATCATCAACCTCTAGCCAAAAAAGATGCTTGCTTCTATGTTTTGATGTATATGGGGTCGCCGCAGTTGAAGCAAATCCCTTGTGCTCATCACTCTGCCATTTCCATTTGTGAAAGGCGCTTTATGGATGATGTGCCATTGTAATCCTTTCACTTGGATGTAGTTGAAAAGCTATTGGAGTAAGAAGAAGGGTTGCTCTTTCAATGACTAATCTGTTCCCGTTGTGGTGGTTTCTGTCATGAAGAGATGTTTCTTATAAATACGGGGCAGACTCTTGACTGTGTCGAGGTTCCGCAGGGATTGGAATTCTAGTGAATATAAGTACTTGATGAAGGGACATGCGAAATCTCTCCAAGTGATCGTTTATGGGCCTCGTTTTCTTAATGGAGAGGTCACCCAACAAATTGTCACAGAGAGGTAGTTCAAAGTGCAAATTGCTGGAGTGTTTGAAGGCCGCTCAATTTAAATCTATTGCCTCCCAAGAAAGCTCGACGTATCATAGTTGCGCCGAGCTCATGAGGTGGAGTGAAACCAACTCGTTCCATTCCTCCAACAACGTGAGCCGGTTGGCGAAGATGAGCTCTCAACGTATGAGCCAAACTACAAGGTCGCTCTTGCCGTCAAATGGGGAAAAGCCCAACTTTATATAGCGCGGAACACTGCCTCCCGCAAACCAATTTCCATGAGAATCGGAGTGCATAGTGCACTACGGCGCACCCAAATTGGAACTTATCGCAAGTAGGTCATATGTGTACCAATAGGGGCGATAGACAGATGCCATCGAGGAGAGTGATGAGGGAAACAAATGTGTTCTGTTGTTGAGCTTGGTTGGCCATCAACTTTTGCATTTCCTCCATAACCTGAGCGAGGGTAAAACCTCCTTAGTACTTGTTGTTTGACACGCTTGGGGGCTACCTAGAGGAGGCATAAGTGGAGGTTGAGGGCTGGGAATCCCGGTTCGAATTGTTGGGCACTTTGGGGCAACAATGGTAGAAGCGGGGTAGCATGGGAAGCCCGCTGAAGATACGTTTGGGTTGGTCAACCTACTAAAATAGTATTCTGACGGTACCAGGAGGGTGGAAAGGAGTCTTGAAAGCTGAGAATGTGGTAAGTGTTGGGCGTTAGAAGGATAAAATGTCAGTGGTTGGGAGGAGAAGCGATGTTAGATGTTGCATCAGAAGCATCTTTGTGCACAGTGGGGTAGATCGGTCTTATAGTTGGGATCGATCCCGAACATGGTTGAGTTGATACGATGTAGCGGACATGGGCATCAACGCACGATCAACATCTTCTATGCAAGCTGTGGCACGCGAGTGTCTGATCGGGTCGTCGCGCGCATTGCAACGACGGGCCACGATGCAATTAAGGCATCAACTGAAGGTTGTCAAGGAGGGATCAAGTATAAGAACGATCACTAGCTTTTGTGAATGAGAGTGGCTTTGATATCAAGATGATATGTGTTTCTGATTGCAAGCCGGCGCGTGATCGAGTGTTGGAGAAATCTTGGAGAGGATTCTTTCAACACTTCCTTGACTTAGCCTCCCAATGGTTGAGGATACAACGAGGGCGAGATCAACTGAGAGAGAATGAGAGTCTTGCTCAACCTTAGCCCTTGTGAATATTAGAATAAGAGGAGAGTGAGAGATGAGAGAGATAAAGGGAGATGTAATTTTATTCATTTCATATAATCCCACATTGCTCACCTATGTGTAGTGAGAGGGGAGGGGAATGTTCTCAAAAATTACATTTATGCCTTCTTACTCAAGCTAAAAGATACATTCAAAAAATATAACAGTGCAAGAATTATAATAAGACTATTCGAAAATTAAAGATATATGCGTCTCTGGCCGCACGTCATCACCCTTTTCATGGAAAAAGCTATATTCCCACCGCTACTGTTGTTTTTAGGTAATTTGGAAACTGTATGATGACAAAAGTGTTTTTTTGAAATATGAGTTTTGAGAGCTTTTTGAGCTTCCGGGCTATGGAGCTTTCGAAAATTGTTTTTTCGCAAAATTACTTTCATAAACCAATCTCAAGATTATTAGATCATGACAATTGATTTGGATCATATTGTATAGAATTTTGCGTATATGTTATAACATTATATTATTTATATAATATACAGATAAGAATTTCCAACATTTCAGCAAAGTTTAGACGAGATCAGCCCATAATAACTGAATTATTTTTTTTTAAATTTCTTAATATCATAAATGTGTAAAATAAGACGAAAATGCAAAAATGGTTTGCATTGTTATGTGGATTGCGACTCTAATAAGTTCTCATGAAAAATAGCATTATTGAGCACACGTGAGGTATGAGGCGAAGAAATGATCAATTTTTTTTTAAAAGTACTTTAATAAGAATTTGTAAAATAAAGCGTGTTTTTATATTTAATTAACACATGCAGCAATTTTAATAAATTTATTAATGCACACATGAGGGTATGATGACAAAGCTCGTCCTTTTTTCGCCGCCTCCTACATTCAGACGCACCTCCATTAAATGGTTTACGAATTGTGCTGATATTTCCTCTATCTGCTTCTTTCCTTCTTGCCGCTGCCGCAGGTATCCCACCTTGGCCCATGCAATCTGGTTCTTCCTGCTCACTGGTGGCACCAAATTTCAGATCTTGGTTTTAGTTCAATTTTTTGATCATTTTGAGTTTCAGGTTGAAAGACTGCCTGTTTTTTGAGTTTCATGTTCAGTGCTTCAAGTTTGTGAGAGTACCTATTTTTTGAGTGTCATACAGCCAAACAACTATTATTAAAAGTTCTTTCAAAACAATAAACATACAACACATTTCTGAACAACACTTAAATGGAGATTTCCAAAATAGTCAGCAGTTTTTTCATTACAACTTTCTGGACAGCTATAATGCCACCACTGATTTCTCACTATTACTTTCTATACAACCACAACTGCCCTAAACAGAGCCTACATCATCATCTATATCCCCATTTTTCTGAAAACACTTTTATCTTTTTATAAGATCGTTTAATAATTGCTAATATCACATCACTAAATTGTAAATCATGTATCTTATCTTAGTACTACTAATTTGAAGCCGTTTATTAAACATATTTTGATATGTATTAGAACCAAAGTTTAGCTAGAAAATGTGTTGCTTTAATTTAGTAACATCATTGTTGTTCATATCAATCCTTTTTCCGAGTACATGTTGCTGTTCATGCTTTAAATTAGTAACATCCTTTTGCTGAATAAATGTTGATATTCGTCAACTATCTTTATTACATACTTTTAAGGTCATTGATGGAGATCCATTAATCATTATACGTCACTTCAGCTATTTGTGAGATGGACATATTTGGATTGTTAGATGGACAACTGGAGACCGTTATCACGATCGACTCGATTTTTTATATTTTTGTGTTGTATTTTAGTAGTTAGGTTAAATTATTTGTCAGACGATCATGACCATCAAATGTATTTAACTTAATTCCTCCTATAAATCATGCTAACACCCAACTTATAGGGTATTGAGTATTACACTTCAAGGAATAACCTGAAGCTCTCTGTCTAAGAGGGGATGAGCCCAGTGCGACACCGCTCAATCCCCTCTATTCGTGATGCAAATCCACAAACGCTGACAACCCTTGAACCCTTTCCAACCTCCTCCACCATCGCGCCCTCTCCCTGTGGTGCGACTCTACAGACGCCTACGATCCCTGTACCCTTGTCAACCCCCATTGCACCCTCGCCATTCCTTTTCCGCTGCCACACCCCTCTCTGTACCCTCCACAACCACCACCAAACTTCCCTTAGCCTTGCTCTGCCATCCGACCCCTTCCTGCACCCTCTACAACCGCCGCTAGCCTTCCCACAACATTTCATCGCTACCACACCTTCTCTACGAACCCTCTACAGCCACCCACCTATAATCAAGCCTTCTCCTCTCATTCCACTCGCTCCCAACCCTTCACCCACCTACCATTGCTCCAAACAGTCATTTCATAGCCTCCTCGTGCTTTTTCAACATCCACCACAACTTTCCATAGTCACTAAATCTTCTTCTATTGGCGGTGCTGATTACTCGGTGAGCTTGAATTTTAGCTTCATTTCTCACATTGTACGGGTACTCTAATTTATTGCTAGTAATATTTGGTTTTCAAGAACTTTGATTTGACTCTTTATTTTGTCGTGTCATATTTATTTGTCCTGCATTTTAATTTTAGTGCACTCTCATTTAGTTGCATTTATTATTTGCTAGTTTAAATTGCGATATTTGTAATCAATTGCGATGCATGCGTAAGTTTTAAATTAATGTTGTTTGATTAATTACGCGTCTAAATTTATTGTATGATTGAATCCCTCACGAGCATCGTATTATTGTTTAGGGTCAGCTGCCATAAGTTCATTGGATTGCGTGTGTGCATTCGCCCATTTAGGATTTGTCGTAGGCCCATTGCATTCATCGCGTGCTTGCTTGCATTACATTTAGGGTATGATATGATGCATTAAATTTTGATGTCCTGTCTTGTTCAGAAAGCAGTAGAGTTTTCAATGACGTGGTATTTATTAAAAAACTATTGCAACTCTGCTTTTGTACCTCTGTTTTCACTGAAGTTTTTAGCTATATGATATAATGCCTGGTATCCTACTCTATAGTCAAAATGTGTAAATTAGTTGTGAATTGCCGACATATGTCTGAAAGATTATGATGCAAATGCTTTTAGTGTAATATTTCCTGGTGTATTACCACGTTTAAGATATATGTTGGTGTTTATTTAGTGGTGTGAGTTAACATACTTGTATATGTATAAATAGGAAAGAGAGATGTTAGAAGTCCTAATAATAATTTTTACCACATGGTATCAGAGCCAAGTTTCGATCCTAGGTTATCGCTCATTCGCCTCTTCCACTCGTTCGCCACAGGAAAGATACTGAAGAACCGTTTCGTCGCTTCATCGTTGAAGGAAGAAGGAGAATTAGAGAAGCAGGAAGTTGCTTGTGATCGACTGAAGGAGGGGTTGCTTGTGATCGATCAAGAGGGAAGGAGACGCAAGAAGCTGCTTGCGATCTATCGAAAGGGAAGGAGACGCAGAAAGCTGCTCGCGATCGATCGATCGAGAAGAGGCTACTTGCAATCGATCGAGAAGACCTTGCGATCGACAGTGGGACATTGTCCAATCAATATCATTGGGCCATCCAGTCGACACCCTCCATATCGACACCTCATCCAGTCGACTTGCACAGTTGCACATCAAATCGTCCAGTCCCTCCATATGGAGACTTCATCCAGTCAACTTGCACATTATCGTGGGGTTCCCTCTCGATATAGATCTCCAGCCGGTGGACATTGTAGGGTTGTTATAGTTTCTGATGGAGGAAATTCTCACGAAGCTGGGTCCCGTAGAGGTGGCCACTTTGTTGGAACTATTGGGTTCATCGCCCTGACTGACGCAGTTGGACCTTCTGCCAGTTGATCTGAAGCTCGATTGGCCGATCACTTATTTTGGGTGGTCACGCCGCGTGAAGAAAACCCTTGCAACACATATGGTTGAGGGTTTATTGATAGGGGAGTTGAAGAAGCCAGAGAACCCAGCTGCTGGAGATGACTGTGAGTCAACTTAGATGACAATGTTTGTGTGACTTCTCAACTCAGTAGTCCCATCGATTGCTGTCCTGGTAGATGGACTGGAGACAGTCATGGATGTTTGGGAAAAGCTGAAAAGTACTTGTGATAGAGGGGGAACACCCTTCGGGTCTTCCAGGGGAAGGGAAAAATTGATGACGCAGTTCAAGGCGAGAAGACTGTGCAAGAGTATGCCTCCGAGTTAGAAGTTAGAACGTCTATGGGTGGACTACAACCATGCTTCTTGTGGGGTGAGTTTGCAGCGACCCACAGTGTAGGACCTCCAAGATCATCGTGGAGGAGAGTAGCATGAAGTTTCTGAAGGGGTTAGATGAAATGTTCGATCAGAGGTGAGCCTTATTTCTATCTGTTACGAAGATTCCTACACTTACAGAGGCCATCGCGGAATCAGGAGACCCGCCTCAAACTTCAGGCAGGGATTGGAGCGTCCGCTGCAGTCAAGTCAGCACTAGCGGCTACTGGCTTGGGTGTTCCAAGACTACGAGAGGAAACCCGACAGTGTTACAACTATGGGGAGATGAGTCATCTCTGGTGTGCTTTCCCCAAACCACTCAAGGTGGGGTATTTGGGTGGTGGTCGTGGACGTGACAGGGGTCATGGTGGCCGAGGTGGTTATTGGGCCAATCTAAGCATTAACAGATGTGCTAAGGAAGTTGGTGTTATTTACACCATGAAGGAACAGACCCTACTGACCATGATGAGCGTGGTGGAGGGCCTTAAGAAGAAGCAAGCAGGTGAAGACAGCAGGAGTGGAACTGGGGGAGCATCAAGTTCAACTATGTATGCTCACACTTCCAGGACATCGGATTGGAGTGTTGACTCTGGTGCCTTCTGATACGTGAGGGGATGCAGGCGAGTTCTCCTCCTACACTCGCTTAACTACTGCAGATAACATCCAAATGGTGGATGAGACTTTCCAGCCAGTGGTCGGTAAGAGGACGGTCAATTGCACAGGTTCGGTAAAACTATCTAATTCTTGTATGCTCCTTTTCCAGTTAGGCTCATATCCATCAGTTTCATTATTTTTCAACTAAATTGCGTCGTTTCTTTTGATATTCCCAAGGTGAACTTCCAGGAGAAAGAGACAAGATGGATATTTGGGACTGTGACTTGGCATGACGGGCTATGGTATTTGGATTGAGAAGGATTGGATACAACTCTTGTATTTGTGGCAGAGAAGACAAGAAAAGGGGACAAAAGATGAGCGCAGATGATATGCTTTTACTCCATCACCAGCGTTTGGGGCATTCGGGTTTTGGTACCTTAGCTAGATTATTTTCTTTGTTGTTTGAAAATGCCAATAAACACAAACTGGTATGTGATGCATGTGACTTGGGTAAGCTTACTAGAAGCTCTCACGTGATCACGGGCTGGATGAGCTCTTTTGTTTTTGATGTTGTGCACTCTGATGTATGAGGGCCTTGTGTCGTATATTTTTTGAATGGTTATATGTACTTTGTGATATTTATTGATTGTCCTTCGCATGTCACTTGGTTGTATTTAATAAGAACATAGTACACTAATAGGGCATTGACAGAGTACCTGAAATATTGCATCATACCACTTGTGCATATACACCTGCAAAGAATGGCGTGGCTGAGCGAAAAAACAGATATCTTATGAAGGTGGCAAGGAGTATGGTGCTCAATATGAAGGTCCCCCAGAGTTTGCGAGGGGTATGTAATGTTAACAACAACGCAATTGATCAACAGAATGTCATCACAGATGCTGGGTTGAAAATCTCTGTGTCATAAGTTGCAGGGAAATAATACGGGGATGCTTTCAATAAAAGTATTCGGCTGTCTGTGTTTAGTGAATGACAACAGACTGAGTGTCGAGAAACTTGATGCGAAGACTGTTGGGAAAAACCCTTTTGATTTAACTTAACAAATTATATTATAAGTGATTTTCCAACCTAGGATTATTACCCATATTGTATAGTGAGGGTAATATGGTCATAAATGTCCTAGGAAGTTAGTTGAGTCAAGGGTAAGAGAAAGACACATTGAAATAAGGAATAAAATCAAGTTAAGTCAACATGCATCGACTAGAAGTCGACGCAACATCGACTGGAAGTCGACGCCACTTCGACTAGAAGTCAAAGCAACCCCAGAAGTAAAGTCGGCGCTACTTTAAGCCAGAAGATGGCGCATGCGTTGATATGATATTGATGCAACATCGATTACATAGTCAAGTTGACTGGACTTTATTTTGAAGGAAGATATCGACATAACTTCTACATGAAGTCGACGTAGAGTCGAGTAAAACTTAAAATGAAAATAACAGAGAATGTGTCCAGGCTTTATTCTAGGAAGAAATTATGGAATTATTTCAAAATTTTAGAGCAGTTGAAAGAAGAACATAATGAAGGATTTCTCCACTAATTTTGAAAGAGTATATGGAATGAATTTGAAGAATTTCTCGAGACCTCTTGAAGCAGATTTGGAAGAAGATAATATAATTTATTCTGAAGAAAATTTCTATGAATAGGAAAATTCAAATTTATTCAGGAATGATATACTCATACGGTAGAAGAAGCAACATAGATGTAGAATTACAGAACATACACAGTCAACAACCTCTCTTCTTCTTCTTCCTCTTTCTTTCTCTGCTACTACAACTACAGATTCTGAAAGAATAATCAGAGAAGAAATTTGGATCAAAATCCTATAATCCTTGGCTCCTTGCAACTTCTTCAAGCAAGGATTTATCGTCAAGAGAGGATCCAAAAACACTTTGTATAATATAATCCTCAGATTGCTGAGAGAGGACTCATTATTGATGACTCTTCTTCAACTCTTTCTTTCTCATTCTCTTCTTGTATTATTGAATAAAGAGTTTTAAGAATCCATCTTCAAAGGATTCAACCACTGATTCTAAGAGTCTCATTATCAAAAGACTCAGTGTGTCAGTGGTTCAAGATCTCATTGTCAAAAGATCTGATGTTGGTTCAAGATCTCCTTATCAAAAGATCTAGTTGTTGGTTCTGAGTGTCTTTTTATCAAGAGACTTAAGCACTGAGATAATGTATTTCTACCAAAGTGGTAGAAGAGTGAATGTACCCAGATTTTAGGGAACCACTATAGTTTTTGTGTTTTCTTGATTGTGTTTTTCTGTGATTGTTTGCTGTGCTGTGTTTTTATTTATTGCAATAATTCTCTGGCTAACTATCTGTGAATGTAAATCCCGTGTTAACTGAAATTTAGAAGATTAATCAAGTTTAATTTTAAATCTCTGTTCAACCCCATCTCGAGAATTCTCTGAGGATTTAGTCAACTGTTCTCACTTTCAAAGGCGTTCAAGTGTATTTTTGTGGGCTACTCTGGTACTCATAAGGGGTACGTGTGCTGGAGCCTAGTGGAGAAAAGAAGTTTTGTGAGCATAGATGTCCATTTCAGTGAGCTGGAGCAGTACGACCTACAAGAGGAGGCCTCACTTATGCCAGAACTACCAAATACCAAAAGCATAAGGTGAGAGAGTGAGAATTTGGTGACAGATTTGGAAGTATGACATGAAGGATCCATAGAGGAGCAGGAGAGCGATGAGGGGCAGAAGGAGGAAGTGAGATGTATGAGGCCTACGACTCAAGGGGAGCTACTTACATATCGTAGGAAAGGGAAGCAAATTGCAGAACCAGTACCCGCGCCTCCAGTGTCAGTGCCTAGTCTCTTGTCTACGTCAGTTTCTACTCCTAGAGCACCTCTACCACCACTGTCACTTTTTAGTGAGATCATTCCTTCTACTCCTCCATCCCCAATTGTTACGGTCCGAAGGACCACTCACAGCAATGCTGACAATCCCCTTGATAGATGTTGTTGAGACATTGCTTCTTTTGTCTTCTATGATAATATCTCTTCTTCCCATGAATCATTCATTGCATCTTTGGATAATATTATTGTACATAACAATTGACAGGTTGCCAAAGCCGATCCAAAGTGGCAAGCAACAATGAAGGAGGAGATGAGAACTCTGGAGAAAAACAAGACACGAGAGCTAACACGGCTACCAAAAGACAAGAGGGTTGTCGGGTGCAAGTGAGTTTTCACCATGAAGCAGAATCCAGATGGACAGGTCGAGCACTACAAGGCTCGATTGGTCGCCAAGGGGTACAACCAGACATATGCCATCGATTACGACGAGACATTTGCACCCGTGGTAATGATGAGCACCGTTCGGACTCTGATCAGCCTGGCAGCGAATGGTTGATGGAATTTGCACCAATTAGATGTGAAGAATGCATATCTTCATGAAGATCTTGCTGAGGAAGTGTATATGGAGATACCATTGGGGTTTAACACAATAAAGATAAAAGACAGAGTCTGCTGATTGAAGAAGTCGCTCTATGGATTAAAGCAGTCTCCCCGTGTGTGTTTTTGACCGATTCAGGAAGACTATGATTGAGATGAGATATCAACAGATCAATGCTGATTACACAGTGTTCTTCGGGCAAAATGAAGGTCACCGCATCACCATTCTTGCAGTGTATGTGAATGATATGATCATCACAAGGGACGATGAGCAGGAGATTGTCCGCCTCAAGGAGGCGTTGGGCAAGGATTTCAAGGTAAAGGATTTGGGTTTGCTTAGGTACTTCCTTGAGTTTGATATTGCCTATGGTGTAAAGGGAATTATTCTGTCTTAGAGGAACTCTGGCTTGAATCTCCTCACACGGACGTTGGGGTGCAAGTCTGCTGCAACAACGATTGACCAAAAATTTAAACTGGGTGCTGAGGCAGGTGAACCAGTTGATCGTGAGATGTATCAGAAACTACTTGGGAAGCTGATTTACTTGAGCCACACACGTTTAAACATTTCTTTTGTCGTGAGCATGGTGAGTCGTTACATGCATGACCCTAGAAAGGGCCACATGAATATTGTGTAACGGATCCTTCAGTTCTTGAAGACTGCCCCCGAAAATTGAGGGCTATTCAGGAAGAACGAGCATGTGAAGATTGAGGGCTACTGTGACTCTGATTAGGCTAGTTGTGGAGACGACATGAGATCCACTTCGCACTATTGCATATTCGTAGGAGACAACCTGGTCTTCTGGAGGAGCTTGAAGCAGTCAGTGGTGACCAGATCGACGATAGAGACAGAATATAAAGCTATGACATTGGGGGTTGTTGAACTGTTGTGGCTAAAGGGAATGCTGATGGAGCTGAAATTAGATCGAGGAGATATGATGAAGTTATGGTGTGATAGCAAGACAGTCGTCAGTATTGCAAGCAATCCAATCCACCATGATAAAACCGAACATATCGTGATCAATAGATTCTTCATAAAAGAGAAGTTGGATAGTGAGCTACTGGAGCTTAGTCATGTCTCAACCAAGGATCATGCCGCAGATTGTTTGACCAAGAGTCTTAGCTCGAAGGATATGATCAAGAACTGTGATAAGATGGACTTAATGAATATCTTTCGCCCACCTTGAGCAGTGTTGGTGTTTATTTAGTTGTGTGCGGTTAACATACTTGTACATGTATAAATATGAAAGAGAGATGTTAGAAACCCTAATAATAATTTTTACCACAAGATATCATAAGTGTTTTAACTTGAAATCTTCTAAATTACTTGATGATGTTATATCGATACAGTTGGTTTTGTTGAAGTTCCCGTGGACATTGAAATTGCAAGCTTCAATATGGAGTTAGAAGCTGATGAAATTTCAATTTGTACATCTATAGTTTCCACTTATATAACCTGTTTAAGGAATGCCCTTGAATTTTCTTTAAGGTCCGTCTGCTTGGATGAAATTGGGGCTTCAAAATTTGAATTAGAGGTCCAATTTCAATGAAAATGGACCTCCAATTCTTATTCTAAATATTTGGATTTGATAATTTTGGGATTGATATTTTTTTTTCAAGTATGCACTTGTAATATTTCATATGATCACGATGATATATGATTTTTACTCAGAAATATTTGATATTCTGTAACCTTGTTAAAGGTTTAATTATTTCTTACACAATTTCGTTCTTACTGTTATATGGCAAGATAAGGATTTACAAACTTTAATTTCTCACTGTGTGCTTATTCAAAATAAAGGAATCTAGACCAGCACCATGCGTTACAACTGCTCAAAAATGCATACGGACAAATGATATTGAAAACGTTGGGCGGACAGCTCGACATCATACCTTTTTTGAGATGCTGGGTAACTTCAGCTTTGGTGACTACTTCAAGAAAGAGGCAATTATTTGGGCGTGGGAGCTCACAACTGAAGAGTATGGAAGAGTCTTTGAATTAATCTTCCAGTTTTTTTCTTTGTTGAATACAATTTTCCTGTTTACTACTCTTGTAGCTATTGCATTCTTTGTTTGTGTTAGAGAATATTAGGAAAGATGATGTATAAGTCCATTAATATGACCCATTTAGGATTCTGGTTTAGTCCCAAATTTTTTGTATAGTTGTCTTTCTCTCTCTTCTCTCCTATATATTTGTACTCATACTTGTATTTTTGTATTCAAGGAGTATGTACAAGGTTCGGCTCTCTCTTCAACATGGTATCAGAGCCAGGTTCTTGTTTCGAGCGGCTACCTGTTTTGTAACCGCGACTATCCGCGCGGCTTCCTCCCTCTACCCGCCCCTGCTCCGCGGTCTCTCTTTTTCTCACCGCCCCTACTCTTCTCTCTCCGTGGCTACCACTTCTCTTCCTCTCCCTCCCTCCTTTATAACCCTCTTCCCTCTAACAGGTGGGACCCCCCCACCCCATGCCACCGCTCTACCCGTCGTGCGCCCTTCTACCCGCTGCGGGCTTCCTGTGATTAGTCGCTGCGTTTTTGCTCGCCGCTACCTGCTCTTGTCTATCCGCTGCTTCTGACCACGGGTTCTAGCCGCTGCTCCTAGTCGCTGCTTCTGTTCGCCTCCTCTAGTTACCGCGTCTATCCGCTGCTCCTAGTCGTTGCTTCTATCTGCTGCTTCTGACCGCGGGTTCTAGCCGCTGCTCCTGTCTGTTGCTCCTAGTCGCTGCTTCTGTCCGCTGCCTCTAGTCGTCGCATCTGTCCGCTGCTTCTGGACGCTATGTCTGTTCGTCCGGCCTCTGCTTGCCGCTGCGGGTTCTCTACTCACCGTCTGGGGTACTTCTTCCTAGTCGCTGAGTATCTGTCCGTGCTGCCTCTTTGCGACTTGTGTGCCTCTAACCGTTGTGGGATCTATCTTTTGGTCGCGACCTCTCTTGCCGCTGGTGTGTTGTCACCTTAATCGCTGCAGGTTCTATCCTATCCGCTCGTGTGCGCTAAGTTACCGTGATCGCTGCGGGCTCTGTCTCTTAGACGCGACCTCTCTTCCCGCTCTTAACTTTCCCTGTCTGCTCTCTTCATGGCTTCCGAGGATCTTAATGTTGCCTCTGCTCTTCCTGCCCGTGTTGCGGCTCCGATTCCCGAGCTTCACGATGACCTCCGTATTACTACTATCTCCCTCAGTGGGAAGCGGAATTTCGTGGAATGGGTGCACTCAGTTCGTTGAGTATTGCAGACGAAAGGAATCTTTTATCACTTGACTCGAGTCACTCCTACCGTCCCCACCGATGAGTGGCTTCGAGATGATGGTCGGGTCCAGTCATGGCTGCTCAACTCCATGGACACCGAGCCATATAGGATGACTATGTACCATGACACGACTAAGGATATATGGGTGGAGCTCCATTCTTTTTACTCTGAGCAGAATAGTCTTCAACACTTGTTCAACATCATCTCGAATCTTCAAAACCTTGATCCCTGGGATCCTGGTGATATGATCTCCTTTGTTGCTAAAGCCAAGACCTTGGTTGAGGCCTGGATACAACATCAGCCTCCTACTACAGATTTTCCTACTCAACAAGCCCAGAAAGAAGCTGTCAGGATTGCGATGATGATGTCCCGAGTTCCTTCTTACCTACATAGTGTTCGGGCCCATATTCTCTCATCTACTACCATTCCATCTCTGTCAAATGCGTGCTCTATGCTTCTGAAGGTTACACCGCACCAGGATGCTCCTATGACTCTCTCTCCATCTCTTCTACAAGCTACAACAACCTACACCTGCTCCGCAAGCTCGAGGTTCCTTGGCCCGTGGGGGACGCAACACGTCTAGGGGACGTGGCCGGTCTGACAGATCTCTGTTTAAGTGCACGTATTGCGGTCGGGATGGTCATCTTGAAGTCACCTGCTATCGCAAATATGGTCTGTCTCCACATCTTGCTGCTCCTGTTATGGCTGATCCTCCCACTTCTCCTGCCACAGATTTCGCAGCCTCTGTTCGGGAAGACATTAATGCTCTACGCAATCAGCTCCAACAACTACAAAGGGTGATCTCTCGCTCCTCTGGATCCGTTGCGTCTATTTCAAATGAAGGTATATCTTGTCTCTCACAGGGCTCCCACTGGATTGTGGATTCGGGAGCCACACACCTTATTACTTCGCAGCGCCCTCCGCAATATTCGATGACTGCCCACCCCAAGTTCATTACTGTGGCTAATGGTGATACCACCCCTGTATCTGACGCTACTGATGTGCCTCTTACACCCACTCTCTCTCTGTCTTCTGCTCTTCATGTTCCAGGATCACCATTTAACTTGCTCTTTGTTAGCCGCCTTACTCAAGACCTTAATTGCTATTATCTTCTCACCCTCTACCTTTGTTGTGCATGATAGGCAAACGCAGAATATCATTCATAAGGTCGGCTGTCGAATGGGCTCTACCTACTCGATGTTCCTCCTTTTGTTCTCTCTGTTGTTTGCATTACCGATTGGCATTGTCGTCTTGGGCATGCTCCCCTCCAGATTCTCAAAAAAGTCCTTCCAGATGTCTCCCTACATGAGTTTTCTTGTGAATCTTGTATCTTTGGCAAACATCATATTTCCTTTCATCCTACTTGTACTCAGAGTGATACTCCTTTATCATTAGTGCACTCTGATATTTTGGGACCTTATAAAACCCCTAGTATGTATGACTATCATTATTCTGTTACTTTTATTGATGATTACTCTCGCTTAGCCTGATTATATTTACTTCGAGATCGTGGTGAACTGAACTATACATTTTGTGCATTTCTTATGGAAACTCGTACTCAATTATCCTCTCCTTTAAAAATCATTCGCCATGATAATGCTTAGGAATACACTAGCCGGTCATTCACGAACCTATGCACATAGTTCGACATTATACATCAAATCTCGTGTGCATATACGCCTCAACAGAATGGTGTGGCAGAGCGAAAGAATTGTCATTTTTTTAATGTTACTCAGTAACTCATGATTCATATGCAGGTTCCTACTTTGTTTTGGAACTTTGTTGTGTCCGCAACATGTCACCTCATCAATCACATGCCATCCTCTGTGCTCGACTTTGCCACTCCGTTTAGTTTCCTATTTCCGTCTCAATCCCCGTTTTCTTTCACACCTCATGTGTTTGGCTGTACTTGTTATGTTCACAACCTTGGTCCGACCACAGATAAGTTTGCCCCTCGTGCCAACAAATGTTTGTTTTTCGGGTACTCTCAGACTCAAAAAGGCTATATGTATTATTCTCCAACTACTGACAAAGTGGTTGTCTCTGCTGATGTCACCTTTCGTGAGGATCAATCATTCCATGATTCACCGTCTGCCTCTGTTCCTCTTTCCCCTTCCATACCTCGTCCAATTGTTCTTGTTACGTCTTCCCTACCACCTCTTCTCCCCACTCCACTTCCGGCACGTGTTCCACCTCAACCACCCAAACCGCCTCTTCTTTGCGTATACACTCGTCGTACCCCGGTCTCTGGAGCTCTACAACAGCCCCCCTCCACCGGTGCTATCCCGCGAACTGACGATCCAACATCAACATCTACCGCTCACCCCATGACAAATTATGTATCTCTGCATCGCTTGTCCCCACCTCTACGCAAGTTTGCTCTCTCTCCTTCATCTCTACTCCTAACTCTGTGCAGGAAACTCTTCTTCATCCAGGGTGGCGTGCAGCTATGGAAGAAGAAATGACCGCTCTTTGGTCTAACCAAACTTGGGATCTAGTTTCTCTTCCTCCTGGACAATCTTGTGTCAGTTGCAAGTGGGTGTTTTGCTATCAAACATGCTCCAGATGGGACAGTTGAACGCCTCAAAGCCTGACTTGTGGCTCGGGGGTTCACTCAACAACAGGGACTTGATTATGATGAAATTTTCTCTCCCGTCGCCAAGTTGAACTCTGTTCGGCTGCTGATCTCCTTAGCTGTTCATTTCCACTGGCCTCTCCATCAGCTGGATATCAAAAATGCCTTTTTAAATGGTGATCTTCAAGAAACGGTCTACATGAACCAACCTCCCGGGTTTGAGACCACGGGGGAGTCTCGTGTATGTCATCTTCATAAATCTATTTATGGTCTCAAACAATCTCACAGAGCTTGGTTTGATAAATTTAGTAAGGCCATTCGCGAAGTTGGATTCAAGAGGAGCTCGGCTGACTTCTCTCTCTTCACTCGTCATCAATCAACTAAGACTGTCATTCTCTTGGTTTATGTGGATGATATTTTGATTAATGGTGATGACTCCACAGAAATACAACAAATTAAGCAACACTTAAACTCTGTCTTCCAAACAAAAGATCTGAGGGCTCTCATGTACTTTCTTGGACTTAAGGTTGCACGACGACCTGATGGTCTTGTCCTTTCACAATGAAAATACTGCCTTGATCTCCTCCAAGATGCTGGCTACTCCGGGTGCAAACCCGTGGAAATCCCGATGGATGTCAATCACAAGTTATGTGCTCATGAGTCTGACTCCGATTCTCTATTTACGAACCCTGCGTATTATCAGGGTCTTGTAGGAAAACTTATATATTTGACAGTACAAGACCTAATATTTCTTTTGCTGTTGGAGTGGTCAGCCGATTTATGTATGCTCCTCGGATCTCTCATCTCCAGGCAGTAGAATGCATCCTCAGATATTTGAAGACAGCTCTTGGACAAGGATTGGTATATAAGCCATTCTCCTCTCTATCTCTTATTGCATATTCAGATGCGGACTATGCGGGCTCTCTGGACGATCGACGTTCCATTACGGGTTTCTGTACCTACTTTGGAGGGAATCTTATCATTTGGCGTAGCAAGAAGCAGTCTGTGGTTGCTCACTCTTTTGCTGAAGCTGAGTATCGTGCAATGACGGTCGTTGTATCTGAACTCACCTGGCTTGAGGGTCTTCTTGGTGATTTGAGGGTCACTTTATCTTCACCAACAACTTTGTTTTGTGTTAGTCAGCTGCAATCCATATTGCGAAGAATCCCGTGTTTCATGAGCGGACCAAGCACATTGAAGTTGACTGTCACTTCGTCCGTGATGGTTCAATTGAAGAAGTTAGAGCTGGAGCATGTTCCCGCGTCAGAGCAAGTTGCCGACATTCTCACCAAGGCATTACCACGACAAATGTACCATCAGTTCTTATCCAAGCTTGGTGCCTATGACTTGTACTCTCCAGCTTGCGGGGGAGTGTTAGAGAATATTAGGAGATGATGTATGGGCCCATTAATACGACCCATTTAGGATTCAGGTTTAGTCCCGCATTTTTTGTATAGTTGTCTTTCTCTCTCTTCTCTCCTATATATTTGTACTCATACTTGCATTTTTGTATTCAAGGAGTATATACAAGATTCGACTCTCTCTTCAACAGTTTGTATTGCAGCCATATGTGCTAACTTGGTGATCCCAGAGGAAATTTCAATTAGACACCTTTCAATGTTTTTTTGTAATGTTGCATCTTTTATGCTATTTTTTCCGGTGCAGGTTTGGTTTGCCTCCTGAGAGATTGTGGGTTAGTGTTTTTGAAGATGATGGTGATGCCTTCAACATATGGCATACTGAGGTAAGCCATTGATACTAACCATTTTAGATATCATCTTTTTATGATCAATAGACTAAAAGCATGAATTATTATTAACTACTCTGGCTAGATGAAGACTCCAACATATGGTAATGTTAAACCATTGCAAAACCTAGAATTTTTTTTTCTAATAATTAATTGAGCATGTACATCAAACCAAAAAGTACCATCACAAAATGATTAGGATAATAAGTTATTTATCTCCGACATAGACATTAACACAATGAATCCCATTAATAATTAGGTAGCAATTGAAGATGACACTAGAGTTCCTATGAGATGCAAATTACAAAGGTGATTCGCTTGCCAGCCATAACATTGTTTATACTTGGTTTTAATTTGAACAACAGCACTAATTTTCAGCATGAAAATCATCTTGGTCTTAAATTCCTAAGTACATTCATGTAAGCTTCGGTAAGTAAAGTTCTGGTATTCGAACATTCTTTTCCCCAAAGAAACATCAGTATTACCAAGACTTTGAAAATGATGATCAACAGGATTGCAATCAAAGGTTATACTTTTTCTAACTAATGAAATATGCTGAGAAAAAGTTAAATCCCATTAATTCCTATTTCTGTGAAGCACATTATTCTTAAAAGAATCCATCAACAATTTGCTCCATAATAAACTAATATAGATTAGAGAGCAAATCTGGGGCAATGGATTAGTGACTTTAGTGTATTCTAGAGAACCATGTTCTAGATCAGGTGTACCTGGAAGTGGATGACTTCCAGTAGCACCTTTTTTTGTTTGATAACTGTTGGAATACATTAGAATAATAAGTTTTATATTGTTGTTGTATTATCGTCATGTACACCCATATATATATATATATATATATATATATATATATATATATATATATATATATATATATATATATATATGAGCCTCTAATGTAATGAACACTCATTATTCTTTTCCTCAACATGGTATCAGAGGGAAAAAGAGTTTAGGGTTTTCGGATCTCGCCGCTCCCACACAGACGCACAGTCCCGACCCCCGTCCTCCGCCTCCCGCACAACCCGCCTTCCGCACAGCCCGCTTCCGCCTCCCGCACAGCCCGCTTCCGCCTCCCGCACAGCCCGCTTCTTCTTCTTTTCTTCTTATGTCCGGATCATGAAAAACTTGACTCTCCCGATGCTGGTGGTCCCTTCACCTTCTTCCCTCTTTCTATGAGGGCGGTTCTCCTTCCACATCCTTGGTGATTATTTGGTGCCTTCTCGATTTCTATTCGGGGTTTCCTTATGGCGAGTAGTGAGTCGTCTACCACCATGTCTTCCGGTGGAGTGGCCTCTCCTACTCCGACTTCTGTTGGACCTTATCGCGTCCCCTCAGATCATGGTGCTCCTCAAATCACCACTATAAAATTGGATGACTCCAACTACCTCCCGTGGGCTCGCTCCATCTCTCTTGCTCTCAAAATCCGCCGGTTATTTGGCCATGTCGGTGGCACGGTGAAGGCCCCTACAACCTGACTCTCCTGAGTGGCTTCAGTGGGAATCTGACAACTCGCTTGTGATGTCGTGACTCCTTAACTCTATGACGGAGTCCATTTCTCAGAACTACCTGTTCTTGGATACTGCAGTGGATATCTGGAAGCGTGCAGAGTCTACCTATTCTGGTCGCTGCAATGCAGCTCAGATCTACCAACTTCGTCGCCGGCTATTCCTCCCGCGACAGGGTGATTGACCCCCCTCGACCTACTACTCTGAGTTCACCCAACTCTATCAGGAGTATGATCATTTTGATTCTCTGACCCTAGTGTCTCTTGAAGATGAGGTGCTTGTCCGAATAAGAGAATAACACAATCGCATCTTTGAGTTCCTCCACGGCTTACATCGAGACCTTGATCCGATCAACATTCAAATTCTTGGCCGCTCTCCACTACCTTCTTTGCCCGAGGTGTACAACCTTGTTCAACAGGAATTCGATCGCTGTTTGACTCTGCTTCCCGACTCTGCCCCCGAGGGATTTGCCCTTGTTTCTCTTTCTCAGCCTGGGGCTCGTCCTGCTCGTGATACTAGATTGAGGACTGCGAAGAAAGATCACTTAGTCTGTGACTATTGCGGGAATGCCCACCATACTAGAGATACCTGCTTCAAGCTTCATGGTTTTCCTCCTCGACGCAGCCCTGCCTCTCGTGGTGGCCGGGGAGGTGACCGCCCTCAACACAGACCTCCTCTGCCTAGATTAGCCTACTTATCGGACGCTGGGGTGGACTCTACTGCTCCTTACTCTCTGGCTTCCAATACGCCCCCGACTCTTTTGGCTAAAGAAATTCTGGCGTTCCGTCGGATGATGCTTGGACCTCCAGTGGAGCCATCCGGTTCTGCCTCCTTTTCCTATGCTCATCAGGGACCTGCAGGTGCTCAGTCGGCTTTTTCCCACCTCTTCTCTCAGTGTATCATTGATTCCGGGGCTACGAACCATATGACCGGATCAGCCACAAGTTTTGTGTCTTACACACCTCTGCCGGGCAGGGACAAAGTGAGCATTACCGATGGATTGCTATCTCCCATCGCTGGGAAAGGATCCATTCCATGATTTTCTCTTACCCTCTCCTCTATCCTTCATGTTCCTACTTTCACTCGCAATGTCTTCTCTATTAGTCACCTGACAAACTCTATGAATTGCTTTCACCCGCAATCGCTTCTCTATTAGTCACCTGACAGACTCTATGATTGGCTCTGGTAGACTGTGCAACAGGCTCTATGTGTTCGACCCCTCTGCTTCCACTTCATCCAGCATCGCTCGGCCTCCCAACGCTCTTCTTGCTACTCGTCCCTTTGATTTGAATTCCTGGCATTGTGGCTAAGACATCCTCTTGTCGCTATTATGAAGTTGTTGCTTCCTGCTATGTCTTCTACTTTGTTTAATGTTTTTCACTGTGATGTGTGTGAACTGGCTAAACATCATCGTAGTACTCTTCCTCTTATGTCCCCCCGTAGCTCAGTTCCGTTTGTTGTTATTCATACTGATGTTTGAGGTGATATCCCTACTGTTTCTATTTCTGGTTGCTCGTGGTTTGTTTCTTTCATTGATTGTTACTCTCGTTGTACCTGAGTTTACTTAATGAAGCATAAAAATGAGGTGTTCTCTATTTTTCAGCGTTTTCACAAGATGGTCACAACTCAATATGGTGCTCTTGTTAAAATCTTACGTAGTGGCAATGGTCGCGAATATATTGACGCTCGGTTTGCCAAATACCTAAGTGACCCAGGTATCATTCATCAAACCTCCTGTGTGTACACCCTTGCTCAGAATGGGGTGGCTGAGCGTAAGAATCGGCACCTCCTTGAGGTGACTAGGTGCCTTCTCCTTCAGATGCATCTTCCGAAATATTACTGGGGTGATGCTGCTCTCACCACGGCCTACCTCATCAATCGTCTTCCTACACGGGTCCTCGGGTTTCAGACCCATCTCACCACTCTAGGGGGTCCATCCTACCTCTCTCTCACCCCATGTCTTTGGATGTGTCTGCTTTGTCCACACCCAGTCTAAGACCAAACTTGATCCACGTGCCCTGAAGTGTGTGTTTATTGGCCACTCTCCTACCCAAAAAGGCTATAGGTGCTTCCACCTGGTTATCAAGCCGTTATTTGTTATCATGGATGTCACCTTTCCGGAATCTGGAGTTTATTATGGGAACTCTCTTCAGGGGGAGAGCACAGCTATAGAAGTGAATTCCCCTCCTTCTGTCCCTCTGCCTATTCCTCTATCTATGGTGCCACCTCCCGTTCCCGTCACTCCACCGTCATCTCCCGTTACTCCGACTCTCGTTCCTCCGGTGCCCCTCCTATTTTGCAGGTCTACACTAGACGCAAAAGGGGAACGAACACTCAGGCTCTTGCTATTCAACCTGTGCCATCATTTGATCCATCGTCAGGTATTAACAAAGGTATCTCTGTTTCTACTCTACATCATCTTTCTCACTTTGCGACTTATGACTCATTGTCTCCTTCACATAGAGCATTTGTCACCTCCTTGACCTCCATTTCTATTCCTCAATCTTGGCAGGAAGCACTTGAGCATAGTGAGTAGAAGACAGCCATGCTGGAAGAAATGAGAGCCCTTGAGAAGAACAGTACTTGGGAGCTGGTCCAACTCCCTAAGGGGAAAACTGCTGTGAGATGTAAGTGAGTTTTCTCTGTGAAGCAAAACTCCCAAGGTCTTGTGGAACGATACAAAGTCAGGTTAGTGACGAGAGGATATATGCAGATAGCGGGCATTGACTATCAGGAGACATTTGCACCGGTAAAAAAAATGAACTCCATCAGGATCTTGCTTTCATGTACAGTGTGTAAAGGGCGGAGTCTCCTTCAGTTGGATGTGAAGAACGCATTTCTCTACGGTGATCTTTAGGAAGAAGTCTACATGTCCTTACCTCCTGGTGTTAACCAAGAAGGATCGGCAGGGAAAGTTTGCGGGTTGAAGAAAGCTCTGTATGGCTTGAAGCAATCTCCACTTGCGTGGTTCGGGAGATTTCACGGGGCTATGATCTCTTTTGGGTACAAACAGAGCAATGCTGATCACACCTTGTTTGTGAAACATAATGAGGGTAAGGTGACTGTTCTCATTGTCTACGTGGATGATATGTTCGCAAACAGAGTAGCACTAGTTAGTGGATGTTTAGTAGGCACTGTTGAGACCTCCTTCCGTGATTGATAAAGGCGCACTATCTTTCTCATGGGTTGTAGTGTACCTTGTGAGTCTCAATGTTTGGGAGATGTTATAGTTGAGAAGATAAAACCGAATAATACTTAAAGATTAATTAACCTTATACTCTTATATATAGAGTAAGGGAAAAGCGTACAAAGACTAAAACACCCTTATGAAGGTAAAATACTAAAATACAATAAAGCATGAACAGACTTGATTTTAACTCTCCCTCTCAAGTCGAACGGTAGATATCTGTCATTCTGAGTCTATGGATATCATCAATAAAAACATCGCACTCTAAGCTCTTGGTGAAGACATCAGCCAACTGACCTTTGGAGTGAACGAAATGGGTGACTAAATTTCCTTTTTCTAGATGGTCTTTGATGAAATGGCGATCAACCTCTACATGCTTAGTTTTGCCATGTTGGAACGGATTACGAGCTATGCTGATAGGAGCTCTGTTGTCACACAACAAAGAGATGGACTCCCAGCCTCAAGAACCTACCGCATGGTGGTGATTCCATGACAGAGAGCTGGTTGGGGTGTACGGGCCACGACCCTATTGAAAGCCGTCTGGTGGTGATGCACGGTGGGTCGCCTGGTGGTGATGCCAGGGTGGCAGACAAGTGTGACGTCTGCCCTGCATCATAAAAGCGCGGATCAGTTGGTGATGAGAGCGCTGGTGAGAGCCTCTTATCTAGGAGGTTAGGGGATCGAGCCTTGACCTCAACAACCTGTCACTTGGCGGTGAGTCCATGACAGAGAGCTTGTTGGGGTGTATGGGCCGCGACCCTGATGAAAGTCGTCTGGTTGTGATGCCGGGTGGGCCTCCTGGTGGTGATGCCAGGATGACAGGCAGGTATGACGCCTGTCCTACATCACTAACACTAATGCCAGAAATGAACAATGCGATACAAACGAAGAATAAAAAGCATTATTGATGGTAAAAATATTAAGAATGCAAATATTTTATTACTCGCAGGTTCAATATTAGCTAATCATCATTAAAAACTTAGTCTTCGTCATCATCTTCATTGCCATTATAACCTTCTTTTTTATTGTCAACTTACTTATCCTCTTTATCGTCTAATGCGACGCCATAGTCACACCTGCCCGCTACCCTGGAGTCCCACCAGGGGACCCACCTGGAGTCAGCACCAGGCGACTTTCATAAGGGCCGCGACCCGCACACCCCAACCAGCTCTCCATCATGGAGTCACCACCATACGGCAGGTTGTTGAGGCCGGGGCTCGATCCTTAGACCTCCTAGATAAGAGGTCTTCACCAACGCTCTCATTACCAACTGATCTACGATTTTATGATGCGGCATAGGCATCACACCTGCCCGCCACCCCAGAGCCCCACCAGGGGGTTCACCTAGAGTCAACACCAGTCAGATTTCATTAGGGCCGCGTCCCATACACCCCAACCAACTGTCCTCCATGGATTCACCACCATGCGGCAGGTTGTTGGGGCCGGAGCTCGATCCCCAGACCTCCTAGATAAGAGGCCTTCACCAACACTCTCATCACCAACTGATCCTCGGATAAGAGGCCTTCACCAACGCTCTCATCACCAACTGATCCGCGGATTAGTTGGTGATGAGCGCTGGTGAAGGCCTCTTGTCTAGGTGGTCTGGGGATCGAACCCTGATCTCAACAACCTGTCGCATGGTGGTAACTCCATGGCGGAGAGTTGGTTGGGGTGTACGGGCCGCGGCCCTGATGAAATCCGCCTGGTGCTGACTCCAGGTGGGCCCCCCTGGTGGGACTCCGGGGTGGCAGGCAGGTGGTGATGCCTTTCCTGCATCATTGTCATCTTTGAGGACTACCAGAGTAAGATCCTTGTTTTCAAAGTGCTCCCTTTTTCATATGACTTTGCGTAGATCACAATCTTTCATTTAGATAAGTGCGTGCAATAAATATCCTCTTCAACTCCAGTGATTCTAACAAAAAAATTTGGTGAAGAAACAAGTTATGTGAAGAATCCAAGGAGAGAACTCTTCGGTGAAGAAAAAACTTTGGCGAAGAAGGATCTTCAACGAAGAAAGAAATACGGCGAGGAAATTGCGAGGAGAGTCCATAGGAGGAGGGCCGGTCGACGCTCGGCAAGAATGCAACAACGGAATTTGTGAGCAGCGGAAAAAGAAGAAAAACCTAAAACTAATACCGCTTACAAGACAACAATTTAGGAAGGTACGCAAACATGCCTAGCGCTTCGGAGTAGGTGTGCCTTACCCACACCTGGGCCACCTCGCCCACCTCTGCCTAACAGAGACATGGCACTGTGCCCTGATGTGTCTCGCGCCTAAGGTATGCCTTTAATAATATAGGATACAATTATTTGAAAGAGTTATAAATAGTTCCATTATAGTAAACTAATGCTCTTTGTAGGGAAGTAGTATGAATGAATATGACTGACATCTAATAGGTGCCAGAATGATCTGGAGAGTGCGAAGGGCACTTAGTTTATGTTGTTAACCACTAGAGTACTGATATCAATAATAGTATTAGAAAGCTGATCACTGTTCATATTGATTCCAATTTGTGCCATTCATTTGATTGTAGTTTCATTTCACTTCATGTGCCAATTTTGTTTTTTTTTGTTTTTCAAGATCTTTCTTCTACCGTTCTTCTTATGATAGTAGTTTCAAGCACATCATTGCAGGTTTTATTTCTTCTTTAGGTCGGTGTTCCCAAAGAGCGCATCAAGAGGATGGGAGAAGATGACAACTTCTGGATGAGTGGAGTCACTGGACCCTGTGGTCCTTGCTCTGAAATTTATTATGATTTCCATCCTTATAAAGGACATGTAGACGCAGTATGTACTTTTGTGGCTTGCTATGTATTTTTCCAGCAAATGTTGAGATACTTTCAAATTATTCTACACAATTTTAGGGTTTGCTATATATTTTTCCAGCCAATGGGTTGACATAATTTCAAATTTTGCATGTTCTATTTTTTTAGGATTTGGGAGATGGTAGCAGATTTATAGAGTTATACAATTTGGTCTTCATGCAATATAACAAGAAGGATGATGGTACACTTGTACCATTGAAACAGAAGAATATAGATACTGGAATGGGCCTGGAGCGAATGGCACAAGTCCTTCAGAAGGTAATATTACACACTATTTGATCTTCTGGCTCCGATGAGAGATTAGATTATGGAACTTAACATGATACGAGTAGAAATTATGAACTATTTTATTATTATAGAACTTTACTGCAACATTGTGCAAGGCCAATGCTCTGGATGCTGAATGAAGGAAGCATGGTTATGTGCACATAAATCAAAATGGATTCTTGTGTCCGCTCTCTCTGATGTCTTTGGATTTGATTTGAGGGCATGATTCCGCATCAAACGTGACGGTATAGGGGGCCATTATTTCAGTGGTATCTGTGAGCAACCACTTTGTGCATTTATTGTCAAAGGTTAGGTCTCTCTCCTCTGAGAGAAGCCACTTTGTGCATAGTGCCGAAGGTTAGGTCTGTTTCCAATCTTCCCCCGCCCATACCCCCAATGATTGGGGACTATATGAGTTCTGTTGTTGCTGTAGAACTTTATTGTAGCAAAGCTTCTAGTATTCATACTTCAATTGCAAATTTAGAAATGATGTTCCACTTTTTATTGGAATACTATCTGATGACTTGCTACATTCTTGTACGAGAACATGTATGTCCTGAATGGAGTAAAATGTGTACAATTCAAAGAGTCAATGAAGGTATCTTGAGTGGTTAACCAAATTTACTACAGTTAAATTGACAATCCTCCGCCTGCAGCAAGTCCATCTGCCTCTCTATGATTCTGTAATTCATCTCTCTCTATGTTTTTGTGGTCTGATCCTCCTTTGTTTCTTTCTATTATCATTAAGGAAGCTATCCATGCATGCCCTAATTGGAGTAAAATGTGTAAAATCCAAAGAGTCTCCGGAAGGTATCTAGAGTGGTGTTAATTAGGGCTTCAAAATCATCTTATTCAATAGATGAGTCCCCTATATATAAGGGAAAAATACATCATAAGTAATTATAAGGAGAAATACGGAAGTACGGTCTAACACTCCCCCTCAAGTTGGGCATATTATATTCTTCATACCCAACTTGTCAATACAAACACAAAAAAGATTTCCCCCAAGACTCTTAGTTAGGATATCAACTAATTGTCCCTCTGAGGGAATAAATGATATGCAGATAATCTACTTCTTAATGTTCTCCTTAATGAAGTGCTTGTTCACCTCGATATGCTTGGTGCGGTCATGCTGGACGGGGTTGTTAGCAATGTTGATTGTAGCCTTGTTGTCACAGTACAACCGGATAGGACTTGACTCATTCAAACCCAGGTCACACATCAAAGAGTGTATCCATAATCCTTCGCATATACCATGTGCCATTGCTTTAGACTCAGCTTCAGCGCTGGACCTTGAAACGACAGATTGTTTTTACTTCTCCAAGTGACTAAGTTTTCACAAACGAATGAGCAATACCCTGATGTAGATCTTCTGTCTTCAATAGAACCAGCCCAATCAGCATTGGTAAAAACTTCAATCTTCAAGTCCGTATTGAGAGTAAACAGGATCCCCCTTCATGGTGAAGTCTTCAAATACCTCAAGATCGATGAACAACATTCAAATGTCTCATATTTGGGGCATGCATATATTGACTAACAACTCCAACTGCATAGGCTATGTCGGGACGAGTGTGGGATAGGTAGATTAACCTTCCAACAAGGAGTTGATATCCAGCCATGTTTTCAACAGGATTACCATCATCTCTTCCAAGATTATGATTCACCTCCATAGGTGTATCAACAGGTCTACATCCACTCATACCAGATTGTTCCAGTAAATCAAGGGTGTATTTTCTCTTGGAGATGAAGATACTCCGTTTGGATCGTGTTACCTCAATTCCCAAGATATATTTAGTTTCCCTAGATCTTTTACTTTAAACTTCCTTGCCAAATTGGCGATATTATCAACATAGACAATGAGAGCAGTTATTAGATTTGTTCTTCGTTTAATAAACAAAGTATGATCATCATAACTTTGTTTGTATCCAAGGGAAATCATGACCTCGTGGAATCGACCAAACCAAGCCCTCGGAGATTGCTTCAGCCCGTAAAGTGCCTTTTTTAAACGACACACTTTTTCTTCAGATCCGTAAGGAGAAAAACCTGGAGGTATAGACATATATACCTCTTCATCTAAATTTCCATGAAGAAATGTATTTTGCACGTTGAACTAATTAAGTTCCCAACCCTTGCACGCAGCGCATGATAGCAAAACTCGTATGAAGTTCATTTTTTGCGACGGGGGAAAACGTGTCTTGATAATTAATTCCAAAAGTTTGAGTATACCCCCTTGCAACCAACCTCGCTTTGAATCGTTCAACCAAACCTTCAGAATTCTGCTTTACGGTAAACACCTACTAACAACTGACAACCTTCTTTACAGGCGGAAGATGTGTTAGATCCCAGGTATAATTCTTTTCCAAAGTATTCATTTCCTCAATCATCGCCGATTTCCACTGTTGATGCCCAAGAGCCTCCTTCCATGTGGATGGGATGGAGACAGAAGCTAGGGAGGAGACGAAAGCTTTTTAGGAAGAAGTTAGAGCCTTATAAGAAACATAACAAGATAGTGGATGTTGGGTGCAAGATCTAGTACCTTTTCGAAGGGCGATGAGAAGTGCAGAACGATCCATTGATGGAGCTGGCATTGGCGTAGGTGGCGTAGGATGAGCCTGTGTGATATCTCTACTCCGTCTGGTGTACACCTGTAACTCATTTTCTCTATAGGGAGGCTCCCCTTGGTTTGGAATCTCAGAAGTAGGTAAAGAATGCAAAGGATGAATCGACAAGGGTAAAACAGGTGAACTCACTTCACCTGTATATGTGTGCTCCCCCTGAAGTGAGGGAACGTAATAAGGTTCAGATTCACGGAATGTGATATCCATCGTGACAAAAATCCTTTTAGTCGGGGGATGATAACATTTATATCATTTCTGAGTGGGAGAATACCCAATGAACACACATTTAAGAGCCTGAGGGTCTAGTTTGGACCAGCCCGGAGAGTGTATATGAGAGAAGAAGACACAACCAAAAGTTTTAGGTAGTGGAGAGGTCGGGGTCACCCCTAAGATAGTAAGAGCGGTTTGGTGTTCCAGTACTGAAGAGGGCATGCAATTTATGAGATAAGCAGCCGTGAGAAATGCACCCCCCAATAGTATTTTGGGAGATTCATAGTGAGGAGTAAGCATCGAGCTACCACTAATAGGTGACGGTTTTTACGTTCCACAACTCCATTTTGAGATGGAGAGTGGACATACGAGGTTTGATACAGAATGCCATGAACATCAAGATAGTCCTGCAATGGAGCGTTGACATACTCACGACCATTATCACTACGAAGGATTTTGATATGGACAAAAGATTGAGTAAACACCGTGACATGAAAATTTGGAAGATAGAAACCACTTCATTTTTAGTTTTCATCAGATAAATCCACGTTGTACGGGGGAAACAATCAATAAATGTAACAAACCAAAAACATCCAAAAATAGATACAACGGAGCATGACCCCCACACATCAGAATGAATAATATGAAAAGGAGTTGTACTAGGTAAAAACACATGATTAACAGGAGTACGATGATGTTTTGCAACAACACAGATCTCACAAATAATTTTTTTAAAACACAGAAGAAAAATCAGGAAATAAACGTTGCATGGTCGCAACAGAAGGGTGGTTAAGAAGACGATGCCAAGTAAGCAAGGTGGAGGTTTGCGATGAGTGGAGAGCTTGCGGTGGTGGAGCCTCCGAAGTGGAGTCAAACACGTACATACCATCCTTCATGCTACCAGAGCCAATCACCTGCCCCGTTTTCAGATCCTGAAAAATACAATGAGAGGAAAAAAAGGTAACGGAGCAGTGAAGAGAATTAGTCAAATGACTAACAAAAAGTAGACTATGGGTGAACTTTGGAACATGCAGAACAAAGGATAAAGTGAGGGAAAAACAAGAAATGGAGTCCTTCCCAGCAATGGAAGAGAAGGAATCATCAACAATGCTCACTTTATCCCTGCCTAAAAGAGGGGAATAAGATACAAAACCTGAAGTTGAACCAGTCATGTGATCGGTGGAGGCTGAATCGATAATCCATTGAGTAAGACCAGTAGAAGAAGAGTTGGCACTCGAGGCACCAATATGGGCAAGGGCAAATGATGGCATATGGGCATCTACGGGTTCAGTATTAAGGTCGTGCATCAAACGACGAAGTGCCTGCATCTCTTCAGCAGAGAAGGAGGATGACTGAGAGGAACCACCATCAAAAGTCTCGATCAGGTGAGCAGAGTGAGGAGATCGGCCTGGAGTCCGACCACGATCGCGACTACCACAAAAAGTCAATCCACCTCGAGGAGGAAAGCCATGGAGGCTATAACAAGTATCCGGAGTATGACAAGTCTTGCCACAATAGTCACATGTGAGGTGATCACGATCTGTCGGCTTGGGCTTGAAATCACGAACAACACGACTGCCAAACTGAGGTTGATGAGCCACTAGCGCAGATCCCTCTGGAAGGTTGGAGGTGGTCCAAGACTGTCGTCGATCAAAATCTTGTTGAACAATATTATAAAACTCAGGAAGTGAGGGAATAGGAACACGCCCCAAGATCTGGATTATAATCTGATCAAAATCTCTGTGCAAGACATGGAGGAACTCAAATACCCGATTTCTATCTTTGTGATTCTTCAGCAAGAGTGATTTTGAATTGCACACCATGACGAGAGAGTCAAAATGATCGTACTCCTGATTGAGTTGGGTAAACTCGAGGTAATAGGCTGAAGGAGGACGATCCCCCTGACGGAGATTTCCGATGTTGCGGCGAAGATGGAAGATTTGGGACGCATTTTCTTTGCGGGAATAGGTAGACTCAGCGCGCCTTCATATGTCTGCATCCGTATCCAAAAAGAGATAATTCCGTGCAATCGATTCCTGCATGGAGTTGATAAGCCATGACATGACAAGCGAGTTTTCTGACTCCCATTTAGGCCAAACAGTAGAAGTTGGTTCCGGAGCCGTGGTGGTGCCATTGACGTAGTCAAAGAGATGTCGACTCTTCAGGTCAAGGGTAATAGAGCGAGACCAAGCCAAATAATTGGTGTCATCAAGGCGGATTGTGGTAAGCTACGAATAGAGGTGATCTTGACCAGCCCGGGTAGATCCAGCGGGGGTCATGGGAGTACCAGGATCACTAATCTCCGACATGAAAATAAAAAAACAACCAAACTGCCAAGAAGATTGGGTAGCGAAGAGAAGAGCACCCCATCAAAGAGAAAAAGAGCGAACAAGCATCAATGAAGGATTAAGAATCACGATCCACGTCTACAATGAAAACTCTAGATCGAAGATTTGGATACATCCAACCGTTGGAATTTCAAAAAACTTGAGAGGGAGGATAAGGAAGGCAAAGCGAAACTTTTACCAAAGATTGAGGTCAATCGGACCGCCGAAGACCCGCTTGGGGTGGCATTAGTGCCAATCGGCCGACATCTTGTCCTGCGCCGATCGACGCTATAGAGTTGTTGCGGGTCGCATGAAGAGAGAGAGGGAGGGAGGGGAGGGAGGGGGGGGGGCGGGAGCTGGCGACCGAAAGCGGAAGACGGATGTAGAAGCGCCAATCGGGAGATTTGCGGAAGTCGGCTGCAGAAAAAACTAGCGGACCGGGACTTGCTCTGATACTGTGTTAATTAGGGCTTCAAAATAATCTTATTCAATAGATGAGTCCCCTATATATTTGGGAAAAATACATCATAAGTAATTATAAGGAGAAATACAAAACTACGGTCTAACAAGTGGTTAACCAAAGTTAACTGCAGTTGAAATGGCAAGGATCCTCCACCTACATCGAGTCCAACTGCATCTCTCCCTAAGTTTTTCTGGTCCTCCTTTGTTCAGTGGCTTCTATTATCATTCAGCAAGTTTCTATAGCTTCTATCCATGTATGTTCTAAATGGAGTACTGTGCAAAATTCAAAGAATTTATGGAAGTTATCTTGAGAGGTTAACTAAATTCAACTACAGTTGAAATGACGTCGAATTGTGGATCCTCCACCTACAACGAGTCTAACTGCCCCTCCAATGATTTCTATAATTCATCTCTTTCTATGTTTTTTGTGATCATCCTTTACTCAGTGGTTTCTATTATCATCTCCACAAGTTTCTAGAGATTCTATCCATGTTTTGGGCTCCGGTGCTCTTAATTTCTTGATTATTTGCTGCATTTCATTCTTGATGAACTTCCAGGACGGATAAGAGTAAAAATAATACTTGAACAAAATCGGCCCAGGAAAATTCAGTAACTTGGAAGTCCTTAAGTTAGCTTAGTGATCCACAACAAACAAAATATCCCTAAAACTTTGAGATAATGTGACGGGTTCTGTGAAACCTTGTGAAGCACGAGTTTTTAGCCGGTTTCGAGCTGATTTGTTACCTACCATATTTTTCATCGCCTGATGGATGATCCGAGTTCGCAGTTGCATCCGGAGCGCTGTTTTGATATCTTCTTATATTGGGTTCAGTTTTAGTGTTTTATTTAGTGAGACCAAACAAGCATCATGTACGACCAATCACAACCGTCCAGGATGGTTGTCCTAGTCATGTTTTATTATAAATATGAGGGTAGGAGCAACCGTTCTGAGAAATGTAGATTTTGGAGAGATTTTCTTCCCGGAATCCGACGATCTCTCATGTTGCCGACTCCACGAAATTCCAATGTGCCAACTCTTTGGTATACCCCTTTATATCCTTGTTCTTTTTCCTTATTTCACAATCTAGTCGCCCTTTTCCCCCTCCCCAATCCTTAGTCGCCAGCCCTCCTAACTTTCTGCCGGCCCACCATAACAGCCACAACCCTCCTGAATCCACATCCAACCCTTCCCAAGTCTCTCCTATGTGTTGTTCCAATCTAGCAAATTTCTACCAGCCCTCTTCGACGTAGCCTATCCTTCCCTGGGTTGTTCTACCACCAGCTAGACCCCAAAACTGCTCCCAGCAGTCCCGCCAAGCATCTCCTAGCCCACTGTTTGACTTCTAGCCCTTCCATCTAAGTTATGACGCTCCTATCCCCTCCCCACTGCTGTTTCCACTCTCCAGGCCATCTGCAGGCCTAGGTGGAGCTTGCTCGGGAGGATAGAGCTACCTGAATCTCTTATTCAAGACAAGCAATAAGAAATAACTTCTTTGATAACATTACAAGACCCACAGTTGCCTTTAAATAGGCTACAAGACTATTCTTAAACTCAAACCCTAACCATCTAACACTGAGCACACTAATAATAATAAAAGATACTAACGATACAATAATGGGAATGAAACCATAACATCCCATCCTTCCTTGAAATCGAGCTTACCCTTAAGCTCGAGCATGGTGCGATCGATGTGATTCTCGGGTTCCTTAACTTCGCGCCAGAATAATTTTTTGTTGCGTGAGGTCGAAGCGGAGGCTTCATTGGGGAAAGGGCTCATGGAGTGCTCACAGATATCACAGAGGTCTGCCAGGATCTAGCATGGTGTGACTGATAGCTGAGGAGAGTCTGTCATGCATAATGGATGGCAGCGGGGAAAGTGTGCCTACTGAATGTGAGTCGCGATAATCAGAAGTGACAGTGTCAACTGGGAATGGTCATCGAAAGGAATGACTCTGGTGGGGTTGGCAGAACATGTAACTGTAGCATTGGGCGCTAAATGGAGGTGTCTGAAAGCACAGTTTGCACAGATTGTGGTGGAACAATCAACAAGTTCAATGGCGATGGCGCAGGGAGCGGTGGAGATACTTGACTGTTAGTAGTTTGGTCATTGATTAGAACAATGGTGGTTGTAAGATCAATGAGCTTATTGTAGAGGGTGTAAAAAATCTTCCCGGCGACATGTATTAGCTTCTTGAAAGCGTGCTTCTAGGGAAGTCAGAAACACTTGCATCTTGTTCCTTAGTGTACTCACGTGATCGAACGAGAGCGATCGACGAAGAGAGCCTCCGACACTGGAGAAACACACACAATAACCGGCGGAGGCGTTGCCTCAGATAGACTGATAGCCGGAAGAAGATTAAGCTCGAGGATGCAGAGATTGGCAATAGAAAGACAATCTGGAGAGGGATTCTGGAGTTGGAGCGTTGAGGCACTTACAACTGTAGTTTCTATGTATTGCTCGAGGGGGGACGAGTCAAAACGCTACAACATAGCGCAGGAGGCTGCTGTGAGCGTGCTAGTGAGACCGGATGGAAGAGAAGGGATCAAAAGGAACACATGCGTACAAGTCGGTTGGATCGGGTGTCGTCAAATTGCTATGGGAGACGAATCTCGTCGACTGTAGGAGATGCATAGGACGACATGGGGCTCGTTGGGCTTGATGAAGACATCGCTAGGCTTGTCGAACTGGATTGTCGATGTGGCAGGTGCGGCCTTTGGAAGAAGATGACACAGAAGTGTCATAATCTCGACGTTTATCTTTGCTGGAGGCTGCACTGGATGTCGCTGGATAGGTTGAAGGCTGGCGTCTGGGTTCGAAACCAGAGTGCAGATAGTGGCGTGCTTCTTGGTCGAAGGCTGGTCGTAGTCGTGGAAGCTTCCATCGGTTGTGCAAGACAGCGTCGAGAACACGCGATGCGACTGCTTATTGCTTGTTAGAATTGAAAGAAGAAGGGATGGATCTAGGGTTTCCAAGTTGGTGACAGCGGCTTTGGCAAAAGAGGAGGCTCGAATTTCTCTGTTACTAAATTGTTGTGTGGTCGCTGGAGGAGTGACAGGAGGCGGAGGGGATACTTCGGAGCTGGAACCGCGTTTGCCTAGGTGAGACTTGCTCGGGAGGAGAGAGCTATGAAAATCTCTTATTCAAGAGGAATAAGAAATAACTTCTTTGATAACATATTAACATTACAAGACCCACACTTGTCTTTAAATCAGCTACAAGACTATTGTTAAATGCAAACCCTAACCATATAACACTAAGCACATGTTATGGACCCCACACCGTTGGTTATCTTGTGTTAGAAGTTTTATTATATCGAGTCGTTTTATATTCAGTCTTTATTGTAGGAGTCCAGTCGTATTGAGTCACATGTATATTTTAGGTATTTTAATATTTCCATGTATTTTATATTTTTTATGCAGGATGTTGGAATTATGGGATTGCCCCCGGGGGCTTGATATATATGCCCTTAGTCCTTGTATGAGAATCAAGCAATGAAATATGAACTTTCTCTAAAATTCCTCTTCTAGGGTTTCCTTTCTCTAAAATTCCTCTCTCTATCTCTCTAAGCCCTCTCCTCCTCTAGGGTTTCCTCTTCTTCTTCTTCCCCCATGTTTTCTAACTTTCTCTTTTCCTCTACCATTCTAGGGCTTGCCCCTTGTATCCCCGACCTCTAACGATCCCAACAAAACAAGCCCATAATATATTTGGTATCAGAGTCTCTTTCCTCCCCTCCGGTCCACGTTTCTGTTGTTCCCGGCCATCTGCCGCTGCTCTCCTTTCCCGACCTGCCCGCTTTTTACCCGGCGCCAGCAAACCCCTTATCGTTGCCCCCCAGTGCCTCTAGCAGGCTCGGCGAAGCCCATCCACCGACGTCAACCACCGACCGCCGCTTCTTCACCGCATCCAGCAACTGCTGCCTCCCTCCAGCTCCCGCACGCTCCATTGGCGCATCCAGTGCCCCCCTCTTCCCTGACTGCTCTTCTTCCTCGGCTACACTCTCCCGCTGCTCTTCCTCAACTGTGTACACAGCTTCATCATCTTCTTCGTCCACCAAGCCCGACATCAACCCAGAGCGCCCGCCTTCGCTGCGCAGGTTTCCGCTCTCTCCATCGTCGCCTCCAACAAACCGCTCACTGATGAGGATTTTTTGTTTTAAAAATAATTCAAATTAATATCCCGAAAAAAGCAAGTATATCTATCGAAATTTAGTATAGAATATGTGGTATTAGACTCGGGGCACGCTGAATACTCTTACAGTCTTACTTCAAAGAACTAATTATTATCCTATTAATTTGATTTTTGGGTTGGGTTTGCAAAAAGAAAAAGTGCAATTAAAAAGAAGGTTGAGACTATAATAAGGGAAAGTAGTGCTCTCGATCTTGAATCGCCTTGGAAAGAAACAATCAAAATATAATAAAATTTCTAATTCACTTTAACGAAGGTGCTTCGACCAAGACCTGAATAAGGAGTTTTTGGAATCCCATTGAGGCCAATCAGGGGCAGTCTTCTCCGGTTCCGTAGTTTGCCCTGTGACATATCCAAAGAGGCGACGACTCTTAAGAGCAAGAGTGATAGAGCGCGACTAAGATAGATAATTTGAATCATCTAATCAGATAGTAGTAATATGCGGAGTATTGTGATCATGACTCCCACGCAGAGGACTGACAAGAGGAGGAATCAGAGAGGGAACCAGTGTTGAGGTTGAATCACTGAGCAACGACATAGTTGCTCCAGAATAGAAATCCGGAGACCACACGCCACACAAGGCAACAAAGGTAACCAATTCCACCAAGCAACAATCGAATTAGGAGATAGGAGGAATAAAAATCAACTCCATCCGATAACATGGCAACAATCCCTAGGAGACGGCGCTGGAAGGAAGGCTGGCCTCACCACATATCCGACACTAGAAGAGGAAGGGCAACAAGCCCTAGGAAACCCGACTACGACCTAGAAGGACACGCTGGAACTGGCGCTGGAAGAGCCGCTGAAGAGACGCGGGAAGTGCGGTCTCTGTCTGACGGTGAACTACCCGCTGAAGCCCGATGCCGATCGACACGCGAAGAGCGGGGTTGGTCGACAACCACGCCTGGGAAGAAAGAGAAGGCGTCAGAGAGAGAAGGTTGTCGGAGGAGACGCGTTGCGGAGGAGTGACGGCAGAACGACGGATCGGGAAGGAGCGGCTAGGGCACCAGTTTTGCTGGCTCTGATACCATGTTGGAGAAAACCGTGAATAGTGATTCAATTACAAAATAGGCTTGTCCCTTCTATATATGGAGGCGGACCCACCAATAATACAAGAAAAAAAGAAATAAAACACAATACATATTGTAACAATAACTTATATTTATATATCATAGGAGGGTGCTTGTACTAGTCAACCTTTGATTATAAGCATCTACTTTTTCAGAAATTTTAATTGGCATTCTAATGCATGTCCATTACAAGATTTATGGGAGCAGGTTAGAAATTGGGGAACAAAAGCAGCATCCAGTTGATAGATGGCCTCCTTGAGAGTCTTAATTAGGACACTGTCTGACTCAAGTTATAATATAAGCTGCTGCAGATGATTATTAGTAAGACTGCCATGTTTACCTTTTTATTTAGTATTGTAGTGTGATATACTTTCATATGTCTGTGAAATAATTTAACTTAAGTTTACATTTTGATAACCAATCCTTCAATCCTTTTTTTCGTGCAAACATTACTATCGTTTGCTCATAGATCTTCTATTGTTTATTGTTGTAGGTTCCCAACAACTATGAGACTGATCTGATTTTTCCAATCATAGAAAAGGCATCAAAGTTGGCCCTAATTTCTTATGCCAATGCAGATGATGTTACAAAGACGAATCTCAAAGTATGCATTAACGATGAGCACTTGACCTCTACCTATCATCACATAGTCTTGAGTTGTTTTACCTTACATTTTTGTTAATTTAAGAAGTTATTGGTGATTCTTTTAGCCTATTGTTTAGCTCTTATTTTTCTCCAGATTATTGGAGATCATATGCGTGCTGTTGTTTATCTCATATCTGATGGGGTTATGCCATCAAACATTGGAAGAGGCTATGTTGTTAGAAGACTTATAAGAAGAGTTGTTCGAATTGGAAAATTGCTTGGTATAAAAGGTGATGTAGAGGGAAATATTGGAGGAGCATTTTTACCAGTACTTGCTGGGACTGTAATTGAACTTAGCAGAAATATTGACCCGGAGGTGAAGGCAAGAGTGCCACGAATTCTTGAGGAACTGAAAAGGGAAGAGCTGCGATTTCTGCAGACTCTGGAGAGAGGAGAAAAGCTACTGGACCAGTTTCTGGAGGATGCTTTGGCAAGTTGTGGTTCTGAAGGAGATGGGCCTTCTCTCTCTGGAAAAGATGTATTTCTATTGTATGACACTTATGGTTTTCCAGTAGAGATAACAGCTGAAGTTGCTGAAGAGCGTGGTGTTAATATAGATATGAACGATTTCCATGTTGAAATGGAAAACCAAAGACGTCAATCTCAGGCTGCACATAATGTGGTTAAGCTCTCAATTGGAAATGAAACGAATTTCGCGGAAACTATTCCTGATACTGAATTCTTAGGATACAACACTCTTTTTGCGACTGCTATAGTAAAGGGTATTTTAGTTAATGGAAACTCAGTAGCACATGTTTCTAAAGGTTCTGATGTAGAAATCATGTTGAATAGGACACCTTTTTATGCTGAATCTGGTGGTCAGATTGGAGATAATGGATTCTTGTATTGCTCAGGAGATAAAGATATTGGAACGAAAACAGTTGTAGAAATCAAGGATGTTAAAAAGTCTCTTGGAAGTGTTTTCCTTCATATAGGTACTATAAAAGAAGGCACAGTTGAGATTGGCTCTGAAGTGGATGCTGCAGTTGATTCAAACTTGCGCCAAAGGGCTAGAGTATGAGTTCTACTTAAATTTTCTTACATTTGTGTTTATAGTGCTTGCATTTGTTTTTTCATTTGTGTTTATTACTATAATCAATCATGTCAGGTTGAGCAACTCTAATGCTTCTCGTGAAGTGTTGTGTTTTGTGTCAGTTAATTTTGGTATTTTCTTCTTTATTTCATTTTGCAAGTTCTGCTCATAACATCTATCTTGATCATTATAAAGTGCTCTTCTTTCTTTTAAATTTGTGCTTGTATGTAGCTAAGTGCAAATTTGTTTTGCCTCAGATTGTGTATTAAAACGTGCCATTTGATGGCCTGTTTATACCTCTATATGAATAGCCAAAACTATCCAACCAACACACACCACATATATAGCCATCAGTTGGTATGACTAATGACAGTAGCCCAATAGGATACTTCAGTTCACCTGTCTTCCCCTGACCCTTTCATGAATATAAGCAACCATTGAAAATTTTCGAAGATCTTGATCTCAGATGAATGTCATTGATGTTCTAGGGGTTAACACCTTGCATAATGTTATATGTTGTATGTTTTTTCATGCTCATGCAAAAGAACTCCATAGACCGCAATCCTTTTTGTTAGGATAATTTGAATGTTGTATGGACTGGGTTATCTATATGGTTATGGATGTGTAATTTTGTTAATGCATTTGTTTTGTGATTGATCTGGACTTGCAATACTCATTCCAATTGCACATTTAATTGAAAGCAATCCATTGAAAGGGGAACAAAAGTTGCCCGCTCTCCTAATTTTCTGTAAATAGTTGTGGGGACCGCAATAGGTTGTACTTTCCTTATTGCTTGTGATCATTTGTTGGATATACTTTTGTCGGCTTGCACCATTCTGATGTAGTAATTACCTCCGGAGGAGGGAGCGGTGGAGCCTTCCGGCCGGAATCGCGCCTCACGGGCGGAGGAATCGTCGAGCGGCGGGATCCTTCCGGATCGGTAGATCTCGCACGGAGAAGGGGGAGGCGGCTAGGGCAAACGGCTTCTTAATAATACCAAAAAAAACTCCAAAGAAAATACACTCTCCTCCCTCTTATACTATGGGGGGGGGGGAGAAATAACTATTAGCACACACAAGCTAATATCACACATAATAGTTCCACATAACAAGTACAACAAAAAGAGCATAAAATAAATAGCGCCGCCTCTTTATTTAAACGGCTCGCGGACTCCAAAGCGGGTCGAACTTCTCGAGCCATGCAATCCCCGGTTCGGCGTGGGCTTCGTCGCTGACGGTGCTGGTCGCACCGTAATCCGCATCATTCTCCGCCACGTGAGAAGCACTCGACCACGAGTGGTCGACATAAAGAGGCACGTCCGGGTAGAACGGCGATAAGTCGCTCACGTTAAAGGTCTTGGAGATGTTGAACTCCGGTGGTAGAGCAACCACGTAAGCATTGTCGTTGATCTTGCAGGTGATGGGGAAAGGGCCGAACTTCTTCGGCATGAGTTTGTGGTGAGGGCCGGCAGGGAGCCGCTCTTTCCGGAGAAAGACCATAACCAAGTCGCCGACTTGAAAAATCTGCTCGCGGCGGTGCTTGTCGGCGATAGCTTTATACTTAGCGTTGGATTCGAGCAACTTGAGGCGGGTCTCGGCCTGGACATCGCGGGCCTCTTCCGCTAACTGCGTGGCTGAAGGGGGGGGGGCGGCGGGTAAGCGGGCCAAATCTAGCACGTGCCGGGGCGCCTTGGTGTAGACGATGGAGAACGGGGTGCGACCGGTTGAGCGGTGGACCGCATTGTTGTAAGCGAACTCAGCTTGGGCGAGAGCGAAATCCCACTGCCTCGGCCGGTCTTGGCAAATACAACGCACTAGATTTCCCAAGGTCTTGTTGATCACCTCGGTTTGCCCATCCGTTTGGGGGTGAGCGGAGCTACTAAATTGGAGAGATGTGTCAAACATTTTCCACAGCATGGTCCAAAAATGGCCTAGAAATTTCGGATCGCGGTCGGATGTGATGGTGGTTGGAACGCCATGCAGACGGACCACCTCGCGGAAGAATAACCGCGCAATATGGGAAGCATCAGATGTTTTGCGGCAAGGAAGAAAATGTGCCATCTTGGAGAAGCGGTCCACCACGACAAACACTGAATCGACTCCGCGCTGAGTTCGCGGAAGGCCCAAAACGAAATCCATGGAAAGGTCCTCTCACACGCCAGAGGGGACCGGGAGAGGTGAGTAAAGACCGGTGTTGTGTGCTTGGCCCTTGAATTGTTTGCACACATAGCATTTCCGAACGAAATTCCCCACGTCCTTGGCTAACTGCGGCCAGAAATACCTCTCGTGGAGACTTGCAAGTGTCTTGTCTCGGCCCAAGTGACCACTCAACCCGCCACCATGTAGATCACGAATCAGCTTCTCCCGTAATGAAGAGCGGGGAATGCACATGCGGTTGTCTTTGAGTAAAAACCCCTCGAGTATCAAAAACCCGCCGTGTGAACCGCCCCTCGAGCAGGTGCTCCAAGTGTCTTTAAAATCCGGGTCGTCGACATATGACTCGGCGAGAATATCAAAACCAATGATCTCGTGTTGTAGCGTGGTCAATAAACAGCTCCGCCGGCTGAGGGCGTCCGCGACGACATTGGAAGAACCCGGCTTGTGATGAATGATGTACGGAAAGCGCTGAAGGTAAGTGGTCCAACAAAGATGCATACCATCCATGCGTTTCTGACTGTGGATAAATTTGAGGGCTTGATGATCCGTATATAAGATGAATTCCTTGTGTAGTAGATAATGCTCCCAATGTTTGAGGGCCCGGACAACGACATAGAACTCTTGATCATAAGCGAACCACTTCCGCCTAGCATCACTTAATTTCTCGCTGAAAAAGGCAACCGGCCGCTTGTCTTGGGAGAGGACCGCCCCAATGCCAATACCGCTGACGTCGCAATGCACCTCAAATAGCTTGTCAAAACTGGGTAGCGCCAAGACCGGTGCCGAGCTGAGCTTCTGCTTGAGCAGCTGGAAAGAGCGGTCAGCCTCGTCCCCCCAAAGAAAACGCCCCTTCTTTAGGCAGTTGGTCATGGGGGCCGAGATGGTGCTGAAATCGCGAATGAACCTCCGGTAGAATGTGGCTAACCCATGAAAAGACCGCAACTCGGAGAGGGATGCGGGTGCCGGCCAATCGCGGATGGCCTGTATCTTTACCTCGTCAACTTGTATGTCGTCCGCACCCACCACGAAACCCAGAAAGTTCAGCCGCGGCGCCAGAAAGGTACACTTCTTGAGGTGAATAAATAGTTTGTTCTCCGCCAAAACTTCCAACACAACACGTACATGAGATAAATGCTCCTCCCGGGTCTTGCTAAAGATGAGGATGTCGTCGAAATAGACGACCACCGACTTGCCCAAGAAAGGTCGCAGCACCTGTGTCATAAGACGCATAAAAGTGCTTGGAGCATTAGACAAACCGAAAGGCATTACCTTCCACTCGAAGAAGCCGTCCGGAGTTTTAAAGGCGGTCTTCCATTCGTCGCCCGGTTTGATGCGGATTTGATGGTACCCGCTGCGGAGGTCAATTTTGGAAAACATTTGTGACCCGTCCAACATGTCCAACATGTCATCCAGGCGGGGAATGGGAAAGGAGTACTTGATGGTGATGCGGTTAATGGCGCGACTGTCAACGCACATTCTCCAGGACCCGTCCTTCTTGGGAACCAAAAGTGCGGGAACACCGCATGGGCTAAGACTCTCGGAGATAAAGCCTTTTTTTAGCAGCTCTTCCACCTTCGTACGTAAGACGTCATGCTCCTTGGGGTTCATGCGGTAGTGGGGCAAATTCGGGAGGCTAGCGCCCGGTATGAGATCGATCTGGTGTTGTATATCCCGAAGTGGTGGAGGGTGGTCTGGCAAATCATCCGTGGTGATGGCGCGGAACTCATGAAGTAATGCCCGAATGTTTGGGGGCGCGACATCCATCTCCCACTCGTTGGTGGCGTACAACCCGTAGGGAATGAGGGCCACCACCTCCTTGGCCTCCCCAACGTCCCGCTCGAACCGTGAGGTGTCATCGTGCATCACGAGTAGGCTGCGCCCCTTGTCGGTGGACGGGTTGGCCGCGGGTTTATCGCCGACCCGGGCCACAATCTGTATTTTCTTGCCGGCCCAAGTGAAGGAGTAGATATTGTCGCGGCCCTTGTACACAACGTCCGTATCATATTGCCACGGTCGCCCCAAAAGTAGATGGCTCGCGTCCATCTCCACAACGTCGCACCAAATGTCGGCTAGGTAATTGATGCAGGACGACGCGTAGGGTTTACGCGCCTGTCGGCTTTTTCTAGGAAACCCTAAATGCATGCGATGATTTAACTTACTTTTTGTAAAGTTTTGAGCGAAATTTGCACGAACTTAAAATGAGGCAACTAATTTTCTTTATACGACACAAAATCGCTACTTTGTTTTAAAATTAACATTTCTTTAAAATGGTTCAGTTTAAATCCGGGGAAGGAAGTTTGCAACTTTCGTTCCGTTCCCCTTGTCGTAGCAAAACGGAAATCGTGAACTCCAAATACGTTTCCGTTTGGAATTTTCGACGTAGCGTTTGCTGACGAAATTCGGGCGAAAACCCAGCAATGAGTCTAATTATCCTAAGGAGAAAACTTAGACACACACAAAGAAAGGAGAAAGAAACAATTACCCACGGAAGAGACGTCTTCCGTATTCGAAGTCGATGGCGATCACGCGAGAAACTCCTCGTCACCTTCGTCCTTCGCTCCGAGGTCGGCCGCTATCGCATACGGGCACCAAGGAAGAAATTCGCTCCCTCACACGAGGTCGTTCCACGGAATCACTCAATAAAGTAAGGAAAGCCACAAACCTAACACGCCTAAAATTCACTCGCTCTCACACTAGAGGCTCCACGAAATCTCTATCACTTGCGGTGGATCCACGAAATCTCTAACGCTTAAATGAAACAAGATTCCCACTGTAAAACCAAAATCCCAATTTCCTAACTCCTAAGCATTTGTGCAGTCAATAGATTCTAATGTTACTGTTCATCCAACAGCAATTAATGCCTAAATTCATTAACAAGACTTAAAACAGAACACAACTCGGCAACTTCTCCAGGAAATTAATAACAACAGTAAATGGAAATCACATCAACATTCCCCTACTCACTTAATAGTAGCAAAGAAACAGCCGTATCACAGCACTGTTCATCATCTTCTAAACGCCTAAACAGGAAATAAAATCAACAACTCACACAGAGCTTTAATCACCACCTAACACCTACAGCTCTCACCAGAGCTTCATTCGCGCCTAAGTTCTAACAGGAAGTACACAGCAACCTCACAGTGACATCACACTGGTAGCAAATTTCACACAGAAACTCTTTTTTCAACATCAATCACCTCTTGATTCCTGTTCTTCTTCTTCTTTTATAGGGCAGCAGCAGTAATGCGAAGGTGCGGCCATGGCGGGCCGATTTTTGACGTGGAGCGGCGGTTGGAGTTGTTGTCGTGGCCAGTAGAAGAAATCGTGGACGTGGCTGGCGGGTGATGGCGTGCGGCCTTCCGCCATTATCGTCTTCCTGCGGCCTAGATCGGGAGACGTCGTGGTGTTGAAAACGGAGCGCCGTGAATTCCGCTTTCCTATAGCTCTGAATCGGGAGAGCTCCTGTCGCGGGGAAGAGGAACAGTGAACCGGGACGGGATATGTGAACCATTTCTTGACCTAATAACATATCTATACATATATATATGTATTTAAATATATATACATATATATATGTATTTAAATATATATACATATATAAGAATTTTGTATATATATATGTATATATAATACTAGAGAAAATAAAACTCTAACTACGGCTACGCACGCAGGCGTGCAACAACATGGCTACGCACACAGGCGTGCGACAAACTAAATATTGACAACATAAAACTTGCAAAAAAATAAAATGCAATAAACATAAATTGGAAATGCGACGTCGGACATTTTTCGACGACTTGACCTAGGTTGGTCTCCATCAGTAATGCTTGCCCATAGCGACGGGTACGTGTGACCGGTGGGTGACACGCACGGAGGGGACCTTTTGAATCCACCCAGTGGAGTAGGGGTGCGGGTGCGGCTCGGTTGGTAGATGCAAGTAGGTGACCAACCGACTAGCGACAAAATTCTCACAGCTGCCATTGTCGATCAGGACATCACATATCTTCCCCTTGATGGTGCAATAGCTCCGAAAGACATTACTACGTTGGGCGTGCTCATCCACCCGCGGTGCAAGAAGGAGGCGTCGGACCACGCAAGCAGCAAAATCGCCATCTTCTTCAAACCCATCGATGACCTCATCGGCCTCTCCCGAGTCATCCTCCTGATCCTCGTCCTGAGTAACAGCGTGTACGGGTTGGCGCAGAAGAGGGCACCGGGAGGCAAAGTGGCCCGGTTGGTGGCACTTGAACAGGTCCCCGGTGGTGCGCGGTCAGGTGCCCGACCCTTAGGTGCGGAAGGCGTGGCCGGCACCTCACGGCTGGTAGAATCCGAGTATGCGACCCCGACGCATCCGACCAGGGACGGCGAGAGGCCGAGCGGGTTGAAGGGGCCGCCGACGTCTCCATGAGTTCCGCCTTGAGGGCCATGTTGTAGGCCTCATCCACCGTGCGCAAAACATGCAAGCCGATCTTCTCATGAAGGGATGGGCGTAGCCCATGTAGGAAGCGAGTAACACGTTGGCCGTCCGACTCGGTCAAGCCGTTACGGTCCGCGAGGCGGAAAATTTCAGCCAAATATTCGGTGACGGTGCGAGAGCCTTGCGAGCAACTTTGGTAGAACTGGAACAGGTGTTGGTCGTAGTCGGGGGGTAGGAACCGATTTCGTAATATTTTCTTCATTTTGAGCCAAGTGCGGACGGGGGCCTTGCCTTGGCGTTGCCGATTGAGTTGAAGTTGATCCCACCAAACCGCCGCGCCGGATTTAAGGCGGTACGCGACCATCTTCACTTGGCGGTGTTCGTCGAGCTCAACCATCTCGAAGAAACGCTCGACCACCGAGATCCAATCGAGGAAGTCTTCAATGCCCAAGTTGCCAAAGAACTGTGGAATGTCCGCACGTATGCGGTAGCCGTGCTGCTGCGGTGGTGGCTGGTGGCGCCATGGAGGGGGTTCAGCCCCGGCGTGGGAGTCATCCTCGGAGCTGGAATCGGACAGGGGAGTTGCCGGGCGGGGAGGTGCCGCACGGCCACGGCGGTACTGCCGGCCGAAATAGGCGTCGACCGGAGGTGCTGCAGCGGGTGCGGGATCGCCGGGCGGAGGTGGCTGCGGGTTGCCGAGCGCTGCGATGAGGGCGGCGAGCTGTGCGGTGATGCCATTGATGGCCGCCCACAGAGCTTGGTCGTCCCGCGGATTATCTCCCATGAGTTCAACGGAGATCGACGCTGAACAGGTGGGGAAGCGGACGCAGAGGTCGACGCGGCTAAGCGAGCAGGGAGGACCGGCGCCGAGCTAAGAAGTCGGGGCACGCCTCTGATACCAACTGATGTAGTAATTACCTCCGGAGGAGGGAGCGGTGGAGCCTTCCGGCCGGAATCGCGCCTCACGGGCGGAGGAATCGTCGAGCGGCGGGATCCTTCCGGATCGGTAGATCTCGCACGGAGAAGGGGGAGGCGGCTAGGGCAAACGGCTTCTTAATAATACCAAAAAAACTCCAAAGAAAATACACTCTCCTCCCTCTTATACTATGGGGGGGGGGAGAAATAACTATTAGCACACACAAGCTAATAGCACACATAATAGTTCCACATAACAAGTACAACAAAAAGAGCATAAAATAAATAGCGCCGCCTCTTTATTTAAACGGCTCGCGGACTCCAAAGCGGGTCGAACTTCTCGAGCCATGCAATCCCCGGTTCGGCGTTGGCTTCGTCGCTGACGGTGCTGGTCGCACCGTAATCCACATCACATTCTATGTTTAGTTTGGTTCTCCTACATTATGCCCTAGGCTTTGCATAGGCTAGACTCACACATTTACCACCATATAGACTACCATGTTTTTCAGATTCACATTTAGATTCTTGGTTCATGGGAGATGGCGATTTATCATTGATAATACTGTTATGGGATTCTCTTGTAACATTGTTGGGATCTCGTTAGAGGTGCTGGTGGAGGCGAAGATACAAAGGAGTCGAGCTCAACCAACAGAGAATGCGAGGAGGAAGAAGGGGAGCCTTGCTCAATCCTAACCCTAGAATTGGGATGAAGATGGAAAAATTAGAGGGAGATGGAGAAAATTTTCATAATTTCATTCATTACCTCATACACGACCTAGGGGGTCTAGTTATAGAGTACAATGACATGAGCACTAGATCATTAAATGAAAGAGATCCCCACAACACTAAAACATTAAGACTCTAATGACTTGACTTGATATGACTTAACTCCTACAACTCGACTTTAATACATAAAGACTCATAATGAAATATGTGTAATACCACAAATATATAACTGACAATGTAAGACACTAACATCCCACCCGTCCTTCAAATTTTGTCCTCAAGCTCGAACGAGGCCGACACGACATGATCATTTGACTTCTATTTCCCGCCAGAACTGCTTCTTGTAGTATGTTGTTGTAGTGGAGGTTGCATCAGGTGGAACGCTTGTGTCGTGCCTTCCGATCTCTTTGACAAATAACGATGATGCCAGAGGGATTCACGAGGGTAGGAAAATAGGGTAACCACATGGTGATGATTATTTGATGACTGTGGAGGGTCGAGGACGACAAATAATCTCGTAGAATGGGGATTGGGGACTATTGTGAATAAGTGTGGCTACACTGGCGCGATGGCTCTCACCAGTGGAGCAGATCTCAAAGTTGGCACAATCAGTGATTGAGGATGAATCGGTAGAACAAAAGTAGCTGACAAAAGCTTTGGGTGCGGAATGGCGATGGCCGGCAACTTAACTGGTTTGACGCGCAAAACAAGTGAGATCGACTGGTGTGGCGCATCAAACTTTGCGCCCAGCTACTACATTAGGGCTTGGAGGGAAGCAATGAAGGACTCACGAGTAATGTTTATCAAGGCGACAATATATGGTTGGATTGGTGGGGGCTGAGTCGCGGGATTGTCCAAAGGTCCCATTGAGAGAAAGCGGGACATACGATCACTGGTTGTTGTGGAAAGAGTGAGTAAATAGCGTGGAACGACGAACTGGAATGCCACGAGAAGCACGACTTGCGGAATCGGGAAAAGACGGGAGGCAGAGTCTCGCGGATCGATGGATCTGAAAGGTGCGTGAGTGGCGAGTGGAGACGAGGCTTGTCGATGCAGGAGAGCGCGACGTAGTCACGATCAGGCGAGACCAGAGGCGCGTTGGAAGGAGTGGAGATGGATCGAGGGGCGAGCGGAAGGCGAGTGCTGGATTGTCTGCTGGAAGGAGCGACAAGCTCAGTTGCGTGATCGGGTAGAGCGATGGAATCGGGTGTTGGATCGATTCGGGAGGTAGAAATCGCGGCCTGAAAATTGCAGGTCGGACCAAATGTTAGGAATTAGGGTTTGAAAAAGAGGATATGGAGGAGAAGAGGGACTGAGGTAGGGAGGAGAAGAGTGAATCAGAATTCAGCCCCTTGATCCCTTCCCAAAAAGATCTTACGTCCCAGATAATCCAATAAGAACTATACATAGGCTTATATAATGCCTAGTCCCGAAACACACAATGGAAAACAGTAAATAACCTACGACCTTAAATACATGCGCAATAATAAAAGATAGAGTTGAAGGACGTGCGATGCCCGTGCGCACTACTGGCGGATGTCTTCCATCATGTTGGGATCCGTGTCCTCATCTCCCCAGTCCCGACATCAACACAATCGTAGTATTCTCATCCTCTCGTGCCTTGCCCTCTTCCGTATTTGTAACGTAATCACTGCCTGGCGGTTGTGGAGGGTTGAGGCTGACAAGTAATCCTGCAGAATGAGGATCACTGTGAGTAGGAGTGGCTACACTAGCACGGTGGCCCTCACCAGTGGAGCAGAGCTCGAAGCTGACTGAATCAGTGACTTAGGATGAATCTGTAGAACAAAAGCAAATGACAGAAGCCTTGGGCACGGAATGGCGATGACCGACAACTTAACTGGTGTGGTGCTCAAAACCGGTGGGATCGATGGGGGCAGTTTAAGATGTGTTTGGAGGCGGATTGCAGGGTTCGACATAGCACAGGTTGCAACGGCGTAATTAGTGACCTCAGTGGAGCAATTGTAGGAGGTGGTGGGACAAGGAAAGTTGGAATGGAGGGGGGTGGCGTCATGTGTTGGCTAGGATGATTGTTGCGCTGGTGGAAGTGGGGCCCTGATGTGTCCCAACATCACATATCGGTTGATGTTGGTGTTGTGTCATGACATTGAGGCCTGATATGAAGTCATCTCTAAGATCATCGAACCGAGGATAGCTTTCTCAGTAGCAGGAACCGAAGTTAGGATCATCTTATAGTCATGTTCGGAGCCGACGATCAGAACTTTATTTATTTTTTATTTCATGTAATATTGTGACTTGATGTTCCAAGTGATCTAGCCTGTCCGTAGTGGCAATTATGCCTACAAAAAGGAGTCTGGGGGCTGGTTTCAGGATTTGCATAATTTGAATAGAATTTTCAGACTCTCGCGGTCTTTTTGTGGAGCCGATTTTGTTAACTCAGTGTTGAAACCAGATTATCTTCTTTCGCCACTTGGCTGACTATCACCCTGTTACGCCGCCTTTACGCTTCTCGGGGCGTCAATATGTTCGTAGGCGCAAGGAGTCGGCAAGCAACAACGGGGGTGAACCATCTGGTTCAGCCCCCACTCAGTGAACCGGCCGGCCGGGGCTTAACTAACGGGTTTAGCCCCTTTTGGAGGGGCCCACTGGCCCCTCCTTGGCCCGGGTATTTATACCCGGGCTGCTCTCTTGTGGAGGCATGCAAGATATCTCAAGGTATTTCCCTCTTCTCTCCTCCTCAACCCTTGTTCTCTAGTTTTTCCCTTTAGATCTCTTTCCTCCCCTTCTTCTTCCTATCATTTGGTATCAGAGGCACGTTTCTCCACCATGGTTACTACTCGCACGCAAGAAGAAATCAGCCGCTTGGAAACCCTAGAAGAAAACTTTGTTGGATTGACGGATTCGGTGGCCGCCATAGAGGAAAACATGAGGACGTCAACGCAACCTCTTGAAGAACGGATCGACGCTCGGATGGAGGAGATCGAGGCCTTACTAGCGCAAAATCTGAAAGGGAAGAGCCCGACAAGCGAAGAGAACGACGGATATCCAAACCTCGGACTCGAAACGGCGGGATCTCACCCGTCGGGTCCGATCTTAGGAGAGGCGGAGACAGGGACGGCGCTAGGGCGCGGGATCGGCGTGAGCCCTAGCGCGTGGATGGCGGCCGCTGGCGAGAGACACCGCCCGAACCCGTCGGGCACTGGTTCGTCCAAGGGCGGCATCAACGACTTCAGTGCAGGCCTCACCCCCTAGCGGCGCGTCGGGGAGGATCAGGGCGGGATTAGGAGACCTGCGAGTCAGGCCGGACCACCTCCGCTGGGCGCGGGAGGGCTTCTTCCTCAACCGGGGGGCTTCAGACCAGTAAGAGGCTTCAAAACGGGCATTCCTTGGGCCGGCCAACCTCCTCCAGTGGGAGCAATGTATCAGCAAGGATATACGGGCGGATTTCCTGACCCGGGGGAGCAAAGGAGACCAGACGGCTACGAGCACAATCATGGTTGGCAAGGACAGGGCGCGCCGCGGGCGTACATGCCCCCAAAATTAACCTGCATGAATTTTCCCAAATTCAACGGAGGAGACGCGTTGGAGTGGATACACAAAGCATAGCTCTTCTTCAGTTATCAAGATGTATCGGAAGGGCAGTGGGTTCAACTTCCATCCTTCCATCTGGAGAACGATGTCTTCCAGTGGACGCAGTGGTTTTTACGGGGCCGGGACTACGTTCCCTGGGCAGTGTTTGTGGAGGGCTTTTCGGCCCAGTTTGGACCCCTGGAGTACGAGGATTTTGAGGCCCTTCTCCAGAAGTTGCAGCAGAAGAGGACGGTGATGGAATACCGCACCGAGTTTGAAAAATTGGCAAATCCGGTGCAGTGGAAAGAAAACACGCTACTCAGCTGCTTCGTCTCAGGACTCAAAGAGCACCTTCGTGATGAGGTGCACACACACATGCCCCGCACGTTGAATCATGCTATCACGTTGGCCCACATCCAGGAGGAACGCTTCCACAGGCAGCGGGCTCGTACCACGAGGAGGCAGCCAGCGGCCTCCGCAGTTGCACGACGGATCCCTCAGCGGTTGGCAAACCAACGGTGACACGACTTTCATGGGCTGAACTCCAAGCCAGGAAAAAGAAGGGCTTATGCTTTAACTGCGACGACAAGTTCACGTCGGGACACAATGCTAGAAGATACAGGTCTTTATGCTACGTGAGGACACGGAGGACGGGAGCCCACCCGAATCAGAGTGGGATGGAGACTTGGATTTGACTGAGTTCGACGTGTCACTTCAGGCGATGGAGGGGTGCAATGCACCGCTCACAATGAGGATGGCCGGGAGAGTCCGCCAGGAAAGGGTGACTATTCTGGTAGATAGCGGGAGAACGCATAACTTCATCCACCCTGAAGTGGCGCAGCGGGTGGGACACGAGGTTGACCGAGCAGCTGCTTTTCATGTTATGGTGGCCGACAGAAGCAAGCTCTAGTGCGAGGGGGTTATGAAAGGCGTGGAACTACGGATACAGGGGTACTCAGGACGCACAGACGTCTACCTCCTACCCATCAGAGGGTCGGACATGGTGCTTGGGGTGCAGTAGCTACAATAATTACGGAGGGTTACCTTCGATTGGGAACGGATGACGATGGAGTTTCTCCAACAGGGGAGGCAGTACTGCCTAGATGACCTAAAATCTTCTCCACTGAAGGAGATATCCCTCCACAGACTGGAGCGGCTGGGGGAGCAAGGCAGCACGATGGCGATGATCATGGCAGTTACGGAGGCCCCCGGGGCACCTCCAGCAGTACCCGAGCAGATGCGGGCGTTGCTCGCTCAGTATGCAGATATATTCCAGACACCCAGGACGCTCCCACCACCGCGGTTCCGCGATCACCAGATTCAGCTGAAGACCGGGACGAAGCCCATCAATATTCGGTCGTACCGGTACCCGTGTAGCCAGAAGGCCGAGATCGAGCGCAACGTTCGGGAAATGATCACAACGGGACTCATTCGCCCTAGTACCAGTGCATTCTCATCCCCCATAATCTTAGTCAAGAAGAAGGACAGATCGTGACGCTTCTGCGTGGACTACCGCGGCCTAAACAGTTCCACCATAAAAGACAAGTTTTCGACACCGCTGATTGAAGAACTACTGGATGAACTACACGGTGCTTCCCGTTTCATCAAACTCGACCTCCGGTCGGGTTACCGCCAGATTCGCATGCATGAAGAGGATGTCCACAAGACCACATTCCACACACATGACGGGCATTATGAGTTCCTGGTGATGCCGTTTGGGATCACCAACGCCCCCTCCACATTCTAGGCCGTCATGAATGAGATATTCCGGCCCCTTTTCCGTCAGTCCGTGCTGATATTCTTTGATGATATTCTGATCTACAGTGCCAGCTGGGAGGAACATTTGCACCACGTGGAGCAGGTCTTCGCCATCCTTCGCCAACACCAACTGTACGCCAAGTAGTCCAAATGCTCTTTCGGGCAGGAGGAGGTAGAGTACTTGGGTCATTTGGTGTCGACTGACGGCGTCAAGGCGGACCCTCCAAAGATCGCAAGCATGTTATCCTGGCCGCACCCCCAGACTATACGAGCATTGAGGGGCTTCTTGGGCCTCACAGGCTACTACCGTCGCTTTGTGAAAGACTATGACAAGATTGTCCGACCTCTCACCCAGCTGTTACAGAAAGACGCCTTCATTTGGCAGGACGAGGCAAAGGCAACATTTCAGGCACTTAAGGGGTCCATGACGTCTACTCCAGTCCTGGCGCTCCCAGATTTCACCAAGGGATTTGTGCTGGAAACCGACGCTTCCGGGGTGGGCATTGGTGCGATGTTGATGCAGGAGGGCCGACCCTTATCCTTCTATAGCAAGGCATTGGCCCCTCGCACGCTGGGCTTGTCCACCTATGAGAAGGAAATGTTGGCTATCATTCACGCGGTGGCTGTGTGTCGGCCATACCTGCTAGGCCGGCATTTTAAAATTCGCACCGACCACCAGAGCTTGAAGTATTTCCTGGATCAACGGGTCTCTTCTCCTCTTCAACAAAAGTGGGTCACCAAGCTTTTGGGTTATGATTATGAGATTACCTATCAGAGAGGCAAAGACAACGTGGTGGCTGACGCTCTCTCTCGCCTTCCTGAGGGTACTGTTGCTCACATCACAGGGCCACTAGTGGATTCCCTGTATGATATACAGGAGGAAGTGATGCGAACTTTCGCTTTACGCACCCTGGTGGAGGCTTTGCTGCGCGGTGAGACCGTGGACTCCGGCTATCACCTTCAGAATGGCCGCCTCTACCATCATGGTCGAGTGGTTATTCCTCCGGACTCGGCATGGAAAACCGTGATGATGCACGAGTTTCATTCTTCACCGACAGGCGGCCACGCGGGAGTACTCCGTACCCTTCAGCGGGCGCCATCAAATATTTTTTGGCCCAGCATGCGCCGCAATATACAACAGTTTGTGCGGCAATGTGAGATCTTCCAGCGTCAGAAGTACGAGACGACATCGCCGGCAGGACTGCTTGTGCCTCTCGAGATTCCGCATCATATTTGGGATACGGTGTCGATGGATTTCATTGACGGGTTGCCCAAGTCCCAAGGAAAATCCGTGATTCTGGTGGTGGTTGACAAACTCTCCAAGTACGACCACTTCCTTGCTTTGAGCCATCCATATATTGGCGAATCTGTCTCCTCTCTTTTTGCTTGGGAGATTATCCGCTTGCATGGCCTGCCTCGTGCTATCATCTCTGACCGGGACACCACCTTTGTGAGCAATTTTTGGCAAGAACTATTCCGGATGCAAGGGACATGTCTACGTTTCAGCACAACACATCACTCCCAGACGGACGACCAGACGAAGGTCTTAAATCGGGGCGTAGTGACCTATCTCCGTTGTTTTGTTATGGACGAGCCCCGGACTTGGTCGAGGTGGTTGCATTGGGCCGAGTATTGCTACAACACTTCCTATCACTCCACCAGCAGGATGACCCCGATTGAGGTTGTTTACGGCCGCCCCCCTCCTACTCTGAGCAGCCATGAGCCGGGCAGCACGGCCATGCCGGCGGTTGATCGAGCTCTTCGTGACATGGATCACATGTTAGCAATCCTGCGTGAGAATCTTCGCCTTGCCCAGGATCGCATGAAGGTTCAGGCGGACAAGCATCGCAAGGAGAGGGAGTTTGCAGTGGGCGACGAAGTGTTTCTGAAGCTCCGACCGTACCAACAGTTGTCAGTCGCTCGTCGTCTGAATCAGAAGTTATCTCCCCGGTTTTACGGCCCCTTTCGTATACTTAGCAGGGTGGGGCCGTTGGCTTACAAGTTGGCACTGCCTATGTGTTCCCGCATTCACCCAACTTTTCATGTGTCCTTGCTCAAGCGGAAGGTTGGTGCCAATGTCCAACCGAGTGCTTTTCTACCAGAGGCTACCAGTGCGGGCGAGCTTCGCCCACTTCCGGAGGATGTTGTGTTGCTCAAGTGGAAACGGTGAGGCGCTGAGCACCGCCCCGAGCTCTTGGTCAAGTGGAAGGACCTCTCGGCGGCGCACAATTCCTGGGTGGATTTGCTGGACTTCAAGGAGCTTTACCCCGACTACCACCTTGGGGACAAGCTGGTTCTTGATAGGGAGGGGAATGTTACGCCGCCTTTACGCTTCTCGGGGCGTCAATATGTTCGTAGGCGCAAGGAGTCGGCAAGCAACAACAGGGCTGAACCATCAGGTTCATCCCCCACTCAGTGAACCGGCCGGCCGGGGCTGAACCAACGGGTTCGGCCCCTTTTGGAGGGGCCGGCCGGCCCCTCCTTGGCCCGGTTATTTATACCCAGGCTGCTCTCTTGTGGAGGCATGCAAGATATCTCAAGGTATTTCCCTCTCCTCTCCTCCTCAACCCTAGTTCTCTAGTTTTTCCCTTTAGATCTCTTTCTCCCCCTTCTTCTTCTTCTTCATATCACACCCTCTCTCCTCTACCCCAGGCCGCTGGCAACCACAAACAAAGCCACTTGCTACAACCATCAATCACACACAACTACCACTAACCACTGTTGACTACTATTTTAACCACCCCTTTTCATACTGTAACTGCTTATTTTCTCTACCCAAATCCCATAACCGTCCATTCCCACCCCCAATAGCTCACCCCTGATGTGAGCTCCACAGCCAAACATCCATCAACCCAATTCCACCTATTTTGAGACTTCTCCTTCACTCAGAAATCTCCAGAACAAGTAATTGTTCCATGTATTCCCTTTGGTAGGCACATGTTCACGTTCAGAACCATAAACTGCAGTCTGGAACTCATTTACTTCATTGTCTCTTCCCTGATCTGCCTCCACCAAACCCCCTTCACTCCCAAACTGAGCCTGCCAACCCCCGCCTCCTCTCCCAATTGCTTTCCACTATTTCCCCCTCATCTCAGCGCCTCTATACCCTACCCGATCCCTCACAACCTTCTCCAAATCCCAGTCAACTCCTAAAATTTGTTTGAACCGTTGCAGAATTGTTATCTTTCCCCAGATAAGCCATATTTCTCTTTGTTGTTTCTTTGGTGAGAATATTTGATTATGTATGTTAATTTGTATGTGTTTACCCATGATTTCTTCTACTTGCATGCTTTATTAGCTTGCGGTTTAATTGATGCATTCTTATCCTAATAGAACCTGAAATTTGTCTGTTTATCTATCACTTTAATCTCGGTTGTAATTGTTTGTTGACGTTTTTAATAATTTCAACACTCATTGTAATTAATCACTGGACTCATTTGTGTGCGCATTGCATCATCCTTAGAACTTCACGACAATCTAATAACATCACTTCACTGGAGTTACCTTAGAGCATATTTACATGTTCGCTTCACCTTATCCTAATCACAGCTCACTAGTAATTAATTTAAAATAATTAAGGATCTGACTTTTGCATAATAAAGTATTAAAGCTAAACTATTTCCCATGAGACATTCCCATGGTTCACCCCCCCCTCATTAATTGGTGCATGCACCTCCTTCCTTGAGTTGTGTGTAGACTCTCCATGCATGAACCATGGGTATGTCTAGATTGGCAGCAACATGCAGGTCCAAGTTGGTAGCAACAGACAGGTCCAGGGTGAGATCGTATATGGTATCCTGGTAGGCATATCACATGGTAGAACATTAATTATTACTTTTTGTATTACAAAGTTGTCTTGTAGATAAATTTTACCTTATGTGTTAATGTTAGATTGATGACTCCACATTACACTACTTTTATCTTTTTTATTTTATGTACTTTTTCTTCACCAATGTTTTATTTAATCTTCTTATATCAAGCTATTCTTTAAATTCAGGTTCACCATACTGCAACACATCTACTACAAGCAGCTCTTAAAAATGTCATTGGCCAGGACACTGCACAAGCTGGTTCATTGGTGGCTTTCGACCGCCTCCGATTTGATTTCAACTTTCATCGTCCACTCTTAGAGCATGAAGTAGTGAAAATAGAAAACTTCATAAACAAGTGGATCAGAGATTCTACCAGTCTTCAAACTAAAGTCATGTCCTTGTTAGAGGCCAAAAGAGCTGGTGCAATTGCAATGTTTGGGGAGAAGTATGGAGAACAGGTGTGAAATTCTTAAGAATCTTGCTGTTGTTGTAATGGTTGAAGGAATAGTAATGATTAACATTCTTCCGGTGTTAGTGAAAATTGGAATCTGCCATACATGCAAGTTGAGCTCAAATAATCTCTAACCCCTTTTAAAACACAAGCATGCATCAGTGGTACCTTAAGGTATATAACGATCTGAGAAATATGTTTTTGAACTTGACCAGTCCTTCGAGATTTTGAGTATACTTCGGTTTGTGTGGGTATGTTTATGTTTATATGCATCCATACACAAAAAGACCCCCCCTGAAAATTTACTCCTGTGGAATAGAGAGAAATAAATTATTATTATTTTTTAATTTCTCCAATGTGTATTATGCATGTATTCATACATTAATATAGGAAGAGAGAAAGGAGAAACAATCTCAATCTAAGATGTGGGACTAAAACATAAGGACAAAGATCGCCCAAGATGGGCCTTGCATTGGGCTTTTACATGACTTTCTTCTAACACTCCCCCGCAAGCTAGAGCATACAAATCGTAAGCACCCAGCTTGGACAAGAATTGATAATATAATGCGCTTGGTGAGGCCTTCGTGAGAATATCAACAACTTGAGCAGGAACATGTTTCAATTCCAGCTTCTTCAATTGAACTTTCTGCCAAATAAAGTGACAGTCTACTTCAATGTGTTGCCCGTTCATGGAAAACATGATTCTTAGCAATGCGTATAACCACTTGACTGTTGGAAAACAAAGTAGTTGGTGAGGAAATCTTGACTCTTAAATCATCCAGGAGAATTTCTAACCATGTAAGCTCAGATATAACAAATGCCATCAAGCAATACTCGGCTAGAACGAGCAACCACATATTGGTTCTTGTTGCGCTAGGTAATAAGGTGTTCTCTGAAGTAAGTACAAAATCCACTTGTGGAACGTTGATCATCTAAGGACCCATCATAATCAGCATCATAATAAGCAATCAACAATAGATTAGAAGAGCAAGAGGGTTTGTATACTAGCCCTTGTCCAGGGATAGTCTTCAAATATCTGAGGATGCGCTCGATGGCCTAGAGGTGAGACATCCGTGGAGAATGCATGAATCGACTGACAACTCCAACAATAAATGAGATATTTGGTCTTATAACTGTAAGATAAATTAATTTTCCTTCAAGACAACGATAATGATCTGGATTTAGAAGAACTAGATCGGTGTCGGAGGCATGAGCACAAAGCTTGTGGTTGACATCTGTAGAGAAAAGCATAACCTTGTCTATACTTCTTCATTATCAAATACAATGTATGAATACATATATATAGGAGAGAGAAAGAGAGACGAGTCCCCTATACAAGGTATGAGACTAATGTATAAAGGGAAACAATAAAAGAGTAAATGAGCCACAAACATGGGCCTTTTTACATGGACTTTTCTAACACTCCCCCGCAAGCTGAAGCGTACAAGTCGTAGACACCCAACTTGGATAGGAACTGGAAGAATAGGGTACTCGGTAGAGCTTTCGTGAGAAGATCAACACCTTATTCAGTGCCCGAAACATGCTTCAATTCTAGCTTCTTCATTTGAACTTTCTCCCTAACAAAGTGGCAGTCCACTTCAATGTGTTTCGTTCTTTCGTGGAAGACTGGATTCTTCGCTATGTGTATAAGAACTTGACTGTCACATAATAAGGTAACATGTGAAGGGAGTTTTACCCCTAAATCCTTGAGAAGACTTTCAAGCCATGTAAGCTCGGAGACAACTGATGTCATCGACCGGTATTCAGCTTCAGCTGAAGATCTAGCAACCACAACTTGTTTCTTACTGCGCCAGGTCACAAGGTGACCTCCAAAATAGGTACAAAATCCACTGGTGGACCGTCGATCGTATAGGGAACTAGCATAATCTGCGTCTGAATATGCCACCAATGTGGGAGTAGAAGAAGTTTTGTATACCAGCCCTTGACTAGGAGCTGATTTTAGATATCTCAAGATGCGCTCGACGGCCTGTAGATGAGACATCCGAGGAGCATGCATAAACCGGCTGACCACCCCAACAATAAAGGATATGTCTGGTCTCGTGACCGTTAGATAAATAAGTTTTCCAACGAGTCGACGATAATATTCTGGATTTGGAAGAAGAACTGCATCAGAAGCATGTGCGCACAACTTGTGATTGACATCCATCGGGGTGTTAATCGGCTTGCATCTAGAATAGCCAGCATCCCGAAGAAGGTCGAGACAATATTTCCGTTGAGAGAGGACAAGTCCATTAGGACGTCTTGCGATCTCAAGACCAAGGAAGTATTGAAGGTTCCTCAGATCTTTTATTTGAAAAACCGAACTAAGCTGCTGTTTGACCGCTTGTATTCCCTTTGAATCGTCTCCTGTAATTAGAATGTCATCGACATATACCAAAAGAAGAACCGTTCCTATAGTCCGATGTCGAGTGAACAGAGAGAAGTCTGTCAAGCTCCAAGTAAAACCAACCTCCTGAACCGTCTTAATAAACTTGTCAAATCATGCTTAAGGGGATTGTTTGAGACCATAAATAAACTTCTTAAGGTGACAAACTCGGGACTCCCCGTGGTCTCAAAAACCCGGGCGGCTGTTGCATGTAAACCGTTTCTTGTAGGTCACTATTTAGAAACGCATAATGGTGATAACGAAGAAGTCGCCTTACTACTACTTGGAACGCATAATGGTGTTAGAAACCACGGTGGAGGATACCACGGTGGGGGTGGGGTGGGGCCACGAGAGGAAAACTATAAAAGCGGAGTGGGGGGTCCACGAGAGGAGAAGAGAAGCCGAGTAGACCGAAGGAGCGAATAACAAGGGAGTAACCGCAGAAGGGGGGCGGTTAGAAAGAAGAGGGCGGATAGCACAGGAGTAACCACAGAAGTTGGGGGGTTAGAAATCGACTTGTCCACCCGAAACCGTAGGTAGGACCGGTCGCTCTGATACCACGTAGAGAAAAACAGAACCTTGTCTATACTTCTTCGCTATCAAATACAATGTATGAATATATATATATATATATATATATATATATATATATATGAGAGAGAAAGAGAGACGAGTCCCCTATACAAGGTGTGAGACTAATGTATAAAGAGAAACAATAAAAGACTAAATGGGTCACAAACATGAGCCTTTTTTACATGGACTTTTCTAACAACATTCATAAGAGTATCAACATGCTTGTATCCAGAATAGCCAGCGTCATGAAGAAGTTCAAGACAATACTTCCGCAGAGATAGGACGAGGCTATCAGGACATTTTGCAATCTTTTTGCCAAGAAAGTACTGAAGATTTCCCAACTCCTTAGTTTGAAAAACTGAATTCAAGTGTTGCTTGATCATTTATATTCCTTTGGAATCATCTCCTGTAATAAGGATGTCATCGACATAAACTAAGAGAATCGTTGTGCATGTTGAGTGATGACGAATAAAGAGAGAAAAGTACGCCGAGCTCTGAGTGAATTCAATATCACGAACAACCTTACTAGATTTGTTAAACCATGCATGAGGAGACTGTTTGAGATCATAAATAGACTTCTTGAGGTGACAAACAAGTGACTCCCCCGTGGTCTCAACTAGGGAGGCTGGTGCAGGTAGACAATATCTTGAAGATCGTCATTGAGAAATACATTCTTGATATCTAATTGTTGTAAGGGCCACTGACGATGAACAACCATGAACGATGTTCAACTTGGCGACTGGAGAGAAGGTCTCATCATAATCGAGCCCCTGTTGCTGAGTAAACCCGCGTGCTTTAAGACGTGCCTTGAGGCGATCAACTGTCCCGTTTAGAGCATGTTTGATCACAAAGACCCATTTACATCCAACACAAGTCTGTCCCGGAGGAAGGGAGACCAGATCCCAGGTCTGATTAGCCCAGAGGGCAATCATTTCCTCATCCATCACCGCACGCCACCCCGGATGTCGGAGTGCCTCCGACATAGAATTAGGAATAGAAATGGAGGATAAAGAAGTTGTAAATTTGAGAAGTATCAGGGAGAGATGATGCAATGATACATAATTCTCCAGGGGATGAGACGTGAAAATATGAGTCAGATCATCAGGCCGCGAGGTACCAAAGCTAGAGGGCGACTGTTGTGGGGAGTCGAAGCGAGGAGGACGGCGAGTGTATACACGAAGAGGTGGTTTTGCCAGTATGGGAATCAGGGTTGGAAGGAGTGGTGGGAGAGGAGAAGTAACAGGGATGGCAGGACGTGGCAATAACGGCGGTGGAAGAGGAGATGGATGAGGAGAATAAAAATTTGATCTTCTAGAAAAGTGATATCGACAGACACGACAACCTTGCGATCAGTGAGAGAGTAGCACACATACCCTTTCTGAGTACAGGAATAACCAACAAACATATATTTAGCAGTCCGAGGAGCAAGTTTATCAAGGGAAGGACCAAGATTATGTACATAACTGGTACAACCAAATACCCGAGGTGTGATGGAAAAGGGCGATGTGGAGGGAAAGAGAAGACTAAACTGAGTGGCATAGTCAGTGGCGGACACAGATTTTTCTGTGTGGGCGGTGTACAAAAAATATAAATAAAATAAAATAAAAATATTACTACTTCGAATTATATTCAAAAATGATAAATAAATGTGACATACATAAAAAATAAATGATAAATAAATGTGTAGGAAAAATGATAAATAAATATGTTAGGAAATAAAATGATAAAAAATGTGTTAGAAAATAAATATGGAGGAAATAAAAAAAAGGTATAGATAGAACTTGAACTCATGACCATATAGTTAAATATCAAACACTCTACTAACTTGGCTAAAAGACTTGCTTGAATTTATTCATGAATATATACATATATTATATCTACCAAATAAATAGAATATGCATTCTACTATTGATAAATGGTATTTTTTTAAAAATCAGTGTGGGCGGCCGCCCACACTGGGCCCTATGTGGGTCCGCCCCTGACATAGTAGAGAATGGAGGATGACAGACGATTGATGAGATAACATGTCGTAGATACTACAAAATGTCAATAAGACTTGGTAACTTGCATTTGAAACATAAGTGAGCGAACAACATCAAGAAGATGACAATTCTTGCGCTCAGTCCACCATTTTATTGGGGGGTATAAGCACATGAGGTATGATGGATGATCCTAAACTCAGTACAGAGATCATCATACGCATGACTGGTATATTCACGAGCATTGTCTGTACATATAGTTTTAATTGTTTGGGAAAATTGAGTATGAGTCTCATTAATAAAGGCCTAAAACACACAAGTTAGATCCGACCAATCATAAAGTAAGTATGATCACATCATGCGAGAATAATCATCAATAAAAGTAATGAAATAATAATAACCAGAATACTAGCAATTTTATATGGTCCTCAAACATCAGAATGTACTAAATCAAAATCAGTGTCACTCTGAGTACAATGAGAAAAAGAAGAACGATGTTGTTTGTCAAAAATACATGACTCGCAGGTAAAGTCAGGAAGAGGTAGATCAGGAAGAGCCTTCTTGAGAATTGAAAGAGGAACATGCCCAAGACGTTAAAGTCAATCTACAGAGGTGACGAATGAGAGAATGGAGGGAGAAACGTCCCGAAGGTATGAGTCTATTGTACAGTCATCCTTTACCAATGATATTCTATGTTCGTCGATCCTGCACAACAAAAGAAGAAGACGTGAATGTCACAGAGCAGTCAAGGTTTTCAGTAAGACGACTAATGAAAAGAAGATTGAAAGGAGAGCCCGAGACATGAAGAACCGAGCGAAGTGAGATAGAGGGACTAAGAGACATATTGGCAGAGCCAGAGACTGGGGCGGTGTCACCATTGACCACTATGATAAACTTGAGATGCAGGGAGTCCAAGTATTGAGGTGGTTTATGCGGAGTGATATGGTGGGTGGCACCAGAGTCCACAATCCACTATGGACTATGAGAGAGACATGAGATACCTTCATTTGAGATAGAGGCAATGGAGTCGGGCGGACGATTTAGTAACCCTTGGAGATACTGGAGTTGGAGGCGCATGCTATCAATATCGGCGCGAGTGACAGAAGATGTTCTCAGCAGCAACAGAGACATGGGGTGGAGGAGGTAGACCGTGCTTACGATAACAAGTGGCCTCAAGATGTCCATCCCTTCCACAATTAGTACACTTGAATCTAGACCGGCTATTCCGACCTCCCCCTCGGTAGCTGGTGCGACCTACTCGGGTAGATGGAGGAGGGGGTGCAATATAGATGAGTGTTGGAGGAGTGCTGGAGTGGGAGGTCCGGGAGCATCTAGGGGCGGTGTCACCTTCAACAACATTGAGCAAACATCAGAGAGAAGGAATAGTGGAGGCGGAGAGTATCTGAGCCCGGACACTGTAAAGATGAGGTGAAACTCGAGCCATCATTATGGTAATACCAACAACATCTTTCAGAGCACGTTGCGCTGCAAGATTAGTAGTAGGAGGTTGATGTTGAATCCCGTCCTCGACTAAGGTTTTGGACCGCGTAACAAAGGAGGTTAAGTCGCCAGCACCTCCTGAGTCGAGAGATTGAAGGTCCGTGATGATGTCAAACAGATGTTGAAGGCTGTCCCTGCGAATGCAGTTCATCCCACATAGCCTTGGCCATTTCATGATGCATGGACATATGATAATGTTCACCATCCAGGGAGTTGAGGTTCCATATCTGGACACAACAATCATCTCGAAGCCAGACGTCAGTGGGTGCAAAAGGGGTGTCCTTCGTTAGATGATGCCAAAACCCCTTTGTTTGAAGAACACGACGGACGAAGTGCACTTACTCAACAAATTTTTTCTTCCCACTGAGAGAAATAATGGTGATCTGAAGCTCTTCACGAGGTTATAATTGACAGAGAAATATTCCAGCACAAACAAGAAGGGACGAAGCATCAGTCGACTCCATGGAGCTCACAGGAAGTTATAATTGACAGAGAGAACTTACGGCAAGAAGTTGCGATCAAGGAGCAGAGAGCAAGGGTGGTCAGAAGCTACACCCAAGCGACAACTATTGCGGGCTCAATCAAGCGGTGAGCAGATGAGGAGAAAGGCAGCGGTGAGAAGAACTTGGTGGCCCGGCGGTCAGAGAATTGCAGCCACTTCTGTGGCACACTGCTGCGGCCAAAAGCAGAAAAGAAGATGCTAAGAGGCAAACAACAACGACTAGAAGCCTAAAAGCGGCAAGAACTGGCAAGACACCTTGGCGGTAAGCCGACGAGAGACTAGGAATTTTCAAGCACCAAGGCGCGCAAGCGGATAGTCGCTGCTGCCAGATAGACGAGCAAGCGACCTGGAGGGCAGGAAGACTTGAGGCCAGAGGACTTGGGTACTTGAACAAGACGCGACAAGGAGCGCTGGAAGCAGGAGCTCGTCGTGGGCTAACGACGAGTATAAAGTAAGGAGGCGGAGATCGCAAGGAACTTTTGCAAATAGGCGGTACGCAGCAGACCAAACGATTAGGAGAAGAACCAAGTGGGAGAAGACCCTTGTGGGTAGGATGCAACGACAAGCAGAAGAGCCACCCTGTAGGAGGCGATCATAAAGAACAGTCAGTCTCCTGAGGGGAAGGCGACTCAGCGGCTAGCTGGATAAGAAGCCGCGCGCGGACAAGAATGCGACCAAGCCACCTGACAGCAGTAGGAACACCACGATCACAATCGCTCACGCAAGAAGCCGATGCTAGCGGAAAAGAGGGCTCCGGGAAGAGGTCTCACAGTCTGAAGCAAGCAGCAAAGAGCACACAGGAACCCAACAAGCAGTTGCGTTGGGACCCGGAGCAGCGATTAAAAAGGCGAGCAGCGACATGCCAAAGAAGCCCGCAGAAATTACAGAGTGGTGGGGTCGAGAGAAACCAAGAGAATCCTGCTATAAATGCCAGAGGAAGTAGGGAAGAGCGATAGGAGCAGGAAATGTCGGGGAAGCTGCGGTTAAAAAGTTCCAACTGCAAAGGAGGGCGAGAGAAAAACCAAAAAACAAATAATTTTTTTTAAAAAAAGGATCAATGACTCTGATATCATGTTTAAAAACACCATAATAGAGAGAAATAAGTGATTGTTTTTATTAATTTCTTCAATGTGTATTCATACATGTATTTGTACATTAATATAGGAAGAGAGAAAGGAGAAACAATCACAATCTAAGATGTTGGACTAAAACATAAGGAGGAAGATGTCCCAAGATTGGTCTTGCATTGGGCTTTTACATGACTTTCTTCTAACAACTTCAACGGGGTATTTTTTTGTGCATGAATGTTATGAAATGTACACTTATAGGAGAGGTTTTTATAATTCAAAAGAGGGCTGCTACCTGTACTTATGCCAACTTCCATGGGAAGTTTCTGTAATTATTCATATATATGTGTATATTATGCATAGATTGAAACATGCATATTTACGCGTGATTCAAATGTTGGTTGGTGAGAACACACTATTTTTTATCTATTCTTGTTTTTTTTTTTGCATCGCCATCCAAAAGAAAAAATGTCTGGGTCACTTGTAATGATATGGCAATCCCTTGGTGAGCCTACGCCAACTTGCCTTATAACACCCCTCTCCTCTCAAGCTAACTCCACAAGCACTCTCCATTCCTAACTTGAGAGAGTTCATGCAAAGATTTTTCCCCGAAACTGCTATGGTAAACCGGTTGAGCCCCCAGTAGGGACAAACACAGTAAAAATGATTGTTAATTCTTCGAGCCCCCCCGGTAGGTGGACTCATCAATCTATATTTGCCATTCTTTGAAACAGATTGTGTGCTCTGTTCCCTCTCTCTCTCTCTTCCACAGCCCTATCTGAGACCTCTTCCGCCTCTCTCTCTATACACATACATGCATAGAATATGTAATACCAATTTTTTCTTGCTGTTTTTACCCTGGGTATGAATGCCAACAGAAAAATATATTTGTTCAAATTTTGTAGGTATATTCAATTGCTTATTAATAACAATCGAAACAAACACCATTAAGTACAATGTGAAGTAATTTTTTTTTGAATTCACTACGATTCCTTCAAACCATACATATCACTGATTTTTTTTGCAATTAAAATTGACAATTTGATTAGAAGTGAACATGCTATTCTAGCATGTATCAGTTAGAAATGGCCCTTCTCTAATGATATGCTTTGTTCTGTTTTATAGGTCAGAGTAGTAGAAGTCCCAGGAGTGTCAATGGAACTGTGTGGTGGAACACATGTTACCAATACTTCCGAAATCCGTGGATTTAAAATAATTTCAGAGCAAGGTATTGCATCTGGAATTAGGCGTATCGAAGCTGTTGCTGGTGAAGCTTTTATCGAATATGTTAGTGCACGTGATCAACACTTGAGAAATCTGTGCTCCATGCTTAAGGTATATCTTGTACTTCATTATCATTTTTAATGGTTTGCCGACGCATCTTCAATTCTTTATTTATTCATGTAGTGTGTTACAAGAGAAGTGTTTGTTGCACTCCTTACTCCACCTTGTTAGATAATATAGGGAAAATGATGTAAAGGCTCATTTATAGGCCCATTTCTATTTTCTCCTTTAGTCCCACATCTTTTGTATAGGATTTTTTTCCCTTCTCTTCTCATATATATTTGTATTCTCTCTTGTATTTCATATCTGAAGAAGTATATACAAGGTTTGCCCATTGTTCTCTACATGGTATCAGAGGAAACCGGTCCGGCCTGTTTCTAACCGATCGGCTCTCTTCTTCCCTAACCGCTTGGTCTATCCCTTTGACCGGTTGGCTTGGCAGTTCGGCTTACCGCTCCCCTTTGCGGTTTCTCTCTTCTCTAACCGCCTCTTTCTTCTCTCCCGTGGATCCATCTCCTCTCCTCCTCTCCGCCACCTTTTATAGCCTTCCTCTCTCTCGCTCGTGGATCCCACCTCCGTCCGGTTAGGTTTCTTCTAACCGCATTTGCGTTCACTATCCGCTGCGGCCTCTCCTTTTCTTTTCTACCCGGTGCGGACTGCTGCTAACCGCCTGGGTGTTGCTTTTGTTGCGGTCTTCTCCTTACCGTTGCGGTCTGCTATTAACCGCTCCGCCCTTGATCTTGTTGCGGTCTTCTGCTATCCTCTCGGTCTGCTGCAGCCCGCGACCTGTTTTAACTGCATGGTCTGTCTTACCGGTTTGGTAGCCGGTCTGACCGGCTCGGTTTGCCGCCTTCTTCTCTTCGCTTCGACCTCTCTCCGTAGCGACTAACTTTCCCCAATCCTCTAGTCGCTGCCTCTGGCGACCTCTTCTAGTCACAGCCTGCTTCCTCTACCCGCGGCGGCTACTTCAACTCGATGCGGCTTCTCCTTCTCTCTGAGGCTTATTCTCTCCGCGGCGGCTTCTTCTCCGCTGCGACTAGCTTTCGGCATCCTCTAGTCACTGCCTCCGGCGACCTCTTCTAGTCGTTGCCTGCTTCCTCTATCCGCGACGGCTTCTTCAACTCGCTGCGGCTTTTTCTCCTAATCGCTGGTTCTGTCCGGCTAGCCGTGTGCTTCTAACCGCCCAGTTATTGTGCCTAGCCGCCTAGGCTTATGGCTTCAGATTCCACCACTGTTGCTGATTCTACTACTCTCTCCGGCTGTCCTCGTGCTGCTTCTCCTGAGCTTCGGGATGAGCTGCGGATTATCACTATTTATCTTTGTGGCAAACAAAACTTTGTGGAATGGGTACACTCCGTTCGGCGTGTGCTCCAAATTAAAGGTCTCCTTCATCATCTCACCAAGACTCCTCCCACTGCATCCACTGATGAGTGGATCCGTGACGACGAACGGGTTCAATCTTGGCTTATCAATTCTCTGGACACCGAGCCTTATCATATGACTATGTACCATGAGACCGCTCACGCTATGTGGACTGATCTTCAGTCTCTCTACTTTGGGAAGGACAGTCTTCAGTACTTGTTCGATATTATTACTGATTTCCAGTCCCTTGACGCTGGAGTTACTGGAGACATTACATCCTTTATTGCGCGGGCTAAAACCCTTGTGGAGGCTTGGATCCAGCATCAACCTCCCACCACAGACTTGGTAACTCAACGACAGCAGAAGGAGGCAGTGGGGATTGCTATGATTATGGCCCGTGTTCCCTCACATCTTCACAGTGTCCGCGCCCATGTTCTATCATCCGTTGTTACTCCCTCCCTCTCAGATGTGTGCTCAATGCTCCTAAAGGTTACTCCACCTCCGGATGCTCCGCCTTCTTCTCCCGCTCTCCTTCAGCAGCCCGTGGCCACTCTCGCTCCATCTAATCGTGGTCCACCGGCTCGTGGTGGTCGCTAGTCTCAGGGACGCGGCCGAGGTGGTCGTACTCTCTTTAAGTACTCTTACTGCGACAGGTATGGACATTTGGAGGTCACCTGCTACCGCAAACATGACTTGCCCCCTCATCTTACTGTTACGGTCACTCCCTCACCTCCCTCCGCAACAGTGATGATATTGCTGCATTACGTGCTCAACTCCAACAGCTTCAAGGAGTGGTTAGTCGCTCCTCTGGCTCCGTGACCTCAATCTCCAATGAGGTATATCTTGTCTCTTACACAGCTCTCACTGGATTGTGGACTTGGGTGCTACACATCATCTCTCTCCACAACGGCCGCCTCAATATTTAGATACTACTTACCCCAAGAACATCACTGTGGATAATGGTGACACGATCCCGGTTTCTGGAGCTGCTCATCTTCCTCTTACTCCTTCTCTCACCTTATCCTCAGTCCTTCATGTTCCTGGCTCTTCTTTCAATCTCCTTTCTGTTAGCCGTCTTACACAAGATATTGATTGTTGTGTTACTTTCTCATGCTCTTCATTTGTTGTGCAGGATCGACTAACGCGGACTATACTTGATAAAGGGCGACTGTCTAACGGGCTGTATCTTCTCGATGTTCCTCCTGCTGCTCTCACCATTATCTCCACCACTGATTGACATCGTCGTCTTGGGCATGCTTCTCTTCCAATTCTCAAGAAAGCTCTTTCTACTGTATCTCTTCAAGAATTTTTTTGTGAATTTTGTATCTTCGGGAAGCAACACTGTGTATCTTTTCCTTCTTCATGTACTCGGAGCGATGATCCTTTATCCTTAGTCCATTCTGATATTTGGGGGCCCTATAAGGTCCCTAGTGTTTTTGGGTACCAATATTTTGTTACATTTATCGATGATTTTTCTCTAGTTACCTGGTTGTATTTACTTTGTGACCTAACCGAACTCACAACTACATTCCGTACATTTCTTACGGAAACTCGCACTCAGTTTTCTACTTGTGTAAAAACAATTCGGACAGACAATGCTCAAGAGTACACTGGTCGCTCCTTCTCCAATCTCTGTGCTGAGTCCGGTATTCTACATCAGACCTCGTGTGTCTATGCCCCTCAACAGAATGACATAGTGGAACGGAAAAATCGCCACTTCCTTGATGTGGCTAGAGCTCTCATGATCCAAATGCAGGTTCCTCCTCTTTATTGGAATTTTACGGTTTCTACAGCTTGCAACCTCATCAATCGCATGTCGTCTTCCGCCCTCAACTTTGTGGCACTCATCACTCTCCTTATCCATCCTCAACTCTCTTCTCTCTCACACCTCGTGTGTTTGGGTGTACCTGCTATGTCCACCACCTTGGTCCTTCAACTGACAAGCTAGCCCCTCGGGCCACCAAGGCTATGTTTGTTGGGTACTCCTGCACTCAGAAGGGGTATGGTTGCTTTGATCCTACCACTGGTAAGATGATTGTGTCTGCTGATGTCTCCTTTCATGAAGAACATCATATCACACCAGTCCTTCTGATCCCCTTCTTCCTCCTCCTCTACCTAGGCCCACCGTACTCGTAACATCTCCACTTCCACCACTTCTCCCTACTCCTCTGCACCACCAATCCAAATCTCCTATCATTCCGATTACCCCAACACCACCAGTCCCCTCCAAACCTCCTGTCATTCAAGTGTACACTCATCGTCTTCCACGTCCAGATGCCCCGCAACAGCTTCCCTCTACCGGTGTGATCTCGCGGCCTGTTGATCCGGCAACCTCCTTGACAGCACATCCCATGACCAACTATGTCTCTTTACATCGGCTCTCTCCACCTCTTCTTACCTTTGCTCTCTCTCTCTCCTCTATTTATATACCTAACTCTGTGCAGGACGCCCTCTGACATTCGCGGTGGCGTGCCGCCATGGATGAAGAAATGACGGCTTTGTGGGGTAATCACACTTGCGACCTTGTGTCTCTTCCTCCTGGTCACAGTTATGTTAGCTGCAAGTGGATCTTTACTATCAAATATGTCGCAGATGAGACTGTTGATCGCTTAAAGGCTTGGCTTGTGGCCCGAGGTTTTACCCAACAGTACGACCTGGATTATGAGAAAACTTTCTTCACAGTCGCAAAATTGAATTTGGTTCGGGTTCTTCTCTCCTTAATTGTTCATCGCCAGTGGCACCTCCATCACCTGGATTTCAAGAATGCTTTCTTGAATGGTGATCTTCTTTAAACAGTATACATGCATCAACCGCCCGGGTTTGAGACCTCGGGGGAGTCTCGGGTATGTTTACTTCACAAATCTATTTATGGTCTCAAACAGTCTCCACGGGCGTGGTTTGGAAAATTCAGCAAGGTCGTTCGTGAGGTTGGCTTCAAACAAAGCTCGGCAGATTCCTCTCTCTTCACTCGTCACCAATCAACTAGGACTATAATACTTTTGGTTTATGTGGATGATATTTTAATCACTGGTGATGACTCAGTTGAGATACACCAGGCGAAGCAACATTTAAACTCTATCTTTCAAATCAAAGATCTGGGAAATCTTCACTATTTTCTTGGACTCGAAGTAGCACGACGACCTGATGACCTCGTCTTATCCCAGCGTAAGTATTGCATTGACCTTCTGCAAGATGCTGACCTCTCGGGTTGCAAACCTGCGGAAACCCCAATGGAAGTCAACCACATGTTGTGTGCTCAGGGATCTGAGAATGATTCTCTACTTCCGAATCCGGAATACTATCGTCATCTTGTGGGAAAATTGATATACCTAACAGTTACAAGACCTGACATATTATTTGTGGTTGGTGTGGTCAGCCGGTTTATGCATACCCCACGGGTCTCTTCTCTCTGCGGCTTCTTCTCTCCGCGGTGGCTTCTTCTCCTTGATTTGGCAAGGGCCACACTCGCCTTGCACTGGCGGTCCCACATCAGCATCAATTGAAAAGAATGGCCATGGAGGAGACGGATTTGCATGCGTTGGCACTCGACAACGACAACACCGCCGCCGCCTGTTGGGGAGTGGCAGAGCAAGCTTTCCATTGCTAAGTCATAACTGCAGGCTCTATCGTGTGTCTTATATTATTCACCCTCGCCCATTCCTAGAGCTGTCACTTAAAACCGAAAACCGCAAACCGAACTGGAACCGAACCGGAACCGCAAAGAACCGGACCGAACCGTTCGCAAAATATTCGGGTTCCGGTTTGAATTTTGGAACCGTGAACACCATTTGTCTGGGTGTGGTTCTTACATTTTATTATCCGGACCGAAACCGGAACCGGAACCGCAACATACAAGTCTCAAGCGATTTCAAATTTTTTAGACCCGATCCGAACCGGACCGAATTAGAATCGAACCGCAACCCGTTTATTATTATTATTATTATATTGTTATTATTTTATAATTTATCTACAATATTTATACTTACTATTACTAGTGAAGCTTGTTCAGTTTGAACCCAAACCACAATCGCACTAAAGAAGGTCGATTTTGGACCGAACAAAACTTCACCGCATAAAAACCGTGTGGTATGATTTGACATTGGTGCGGTTTGGAGTCAATTTTTGCAGTGCACTTTTGATTTTTATATAGTTATATAATATATTTTCAATTTTACGTACATATTTTATTTAAAAAATATAAAAGATATACAATAACTATTTATTAGTAATCTTGAAAGACAACGAATTGTAGTCGGTTGTTACAGTACGTTGAGCATACCGACGAGACGTGCAGAAGCCAACTAAAAGTCGTGGCAAGTCTACACGCGTAGGAAGGTGATTGATATTATCACACTGATCGTTGAAAATACCGTCAATAAGTGCGTAACATAATTACTTCTATTTCGATGTTGTTTTGAGTTTTACTATTTGCAGTCCGTTTTTATTTCATTTCGGCAAGTTTGATTTTGGTTTTAGTTGGAACCGATTGGAACCGGACCGAACCGCATGGAACCGGACCGAACCGTTAGTGGCTGGTTTGGTTTTGGTTCTTGTTGAACCGGAACCGAAACCGTTGACACGACGGTTCCAAAAATTAAGCTGGAACCGGAACCGGAACCGGTCAAATCAAATAAGGTTTTAGTCTAATTTGAAGAACCGTTATCTTAGTGGTTCGGTTCATGATTTTAGTAGAACCGGAACCGAACCGGAACCGTGATAGCTCTACCCATTCCTAACAGGAAGAAAAATAGGTACTGCCCATTGGGCATTCAAAAAGCTTTAAAAAATAAGAGTTTTATGAGGTCCCTATATACATAGTTAGGATAAATGAAATGACATTGTATAGACATATTTGCCCTTCATTAAGTAGATTACTAGAAGATCACATGCCAACAATCCAAGATTCAAGAGATCACAGTAAAAAACCTGTGATCGGCCAAGAAGTATCCAGTCTGCTTAAGACAGTGGATAAGGACTACCTCTTTGTGGAGAGGATCATAATTATGAAATTGTGAAGTAAATTGCTTTTGCATTCCCTCCAACTCCTTCAAACCGAAGTTCTATTTTGTGTAGAGAAATTATATGGAATGTAAATTTATACAATTTCGTATCCTCTGTCCTACGCAATTTTATGTACTTGGATTTACCTAGGAATTGTGAACTCATGCATTTTTCTATTGACAAATCCCCTATCCATTCCTAGAGGAAAATTTGGAAAAAAAAATAGTGAATTATCATTGCTACTTAGACCCCCTCATGATAATACTATTTTTAATACAATTCCTTCACCATTTCAAATACCTTTTTTTTCCATTTTCTTCATAGTTTCGCATCCAACTCTCATGCCCATCTCGTTCTTTTTTAGGTGAGAGCAGAAGACGTGGCTGCTCGAGTAGAAAGCCTAATGGATGAGCTAAGAATGGCTAAGAACGAGGTTTCGACCCTCCAAACAAAAATGGCGATTCTTAAAGCATCTACTATCAAGGAGAAGGCCATCTATCTTAGCACTTCTAATGCCAGGTGATATGAACTAAGAATGACTAATGACTTCTTTTAACCTTTCATTTCCCTCACAAAAAAAACCATAATTAAACTAAAAATGGTTCTCAGAGTGATGGTCGAAAGCATGGGCGACGTTGAAGCTGAAGCGCTCAAGAGCGCGGCAGAGTACCTCATTGATTCACTGCAGGATCCCGCCGCAATTGTTCTGGGATCCTGCCCAGGCGAAGGGAAGGTTAGTTTGGTTGCGGCTTTCAGTCCCGGTGTCATCAACATGGGGCTTCAGGCGGGAAAATTTATTGGAAACATAGCCAAGATATGTGGAGGTGGTGGAGGCGGCCGACCTAACTTTGCCCAGGCCGGCGGAAAGAAGCCCGAAAATTTGCCGGAAGCCCTCGAGAAGGCTCGTGCAGAACTCATCACCATTTTCTCTGATACAAAATAGCAGAACTTAAAAAGACACATAAAAATTATGGTAAGAGGCAAATTATTTAGTTCAATGTCAGGATCTTATAAGAGTCCAAAATTTGATTTGTATTAGGAAAATAATCATTTTTTTATTGAAAACTATGGAATGCCAGCCTCCCTTTGAAAGTGGTCATATTTTATTAAGAAAATCATCAAAAACTGATTACTTTTGAAAAATTAGGATCTTATTTTTTTTCAAAGGTGATCCTTCTTTGATGTTTTTTTTTTAAAAATGGCATCAATATTTTTAAAGAGGCCTCGCATTTAATAGCTTTTGGTAAAAAATTACCGTCGTTTTACTAATAAAATTAATTGAAATTTGGAACCTATTTTAAGATCCAGCATCCTCTTCATACTTTCTCTGAGAAGAAGCCCAAGAGTTCATCACTGAAGGAGAAAAAGCCACATTGAAATTTGCAACTGAATAGGCATGTCTCTTCAGGTTCATAGAAATTTGCTACTAAATGGTTACAAACAGACCTTTGCAGTTTACAGTTTTCTTACAATAAACTGTTTTTTTTTTATGTAACATGATATCAAATTCAGGGGCTGACCCGCATAAGTGGGCTCAGTTAATCATACAAAAAAGACCTGCACCCTGGGCCCGGGCACCCGGTTCTGAGGTTTATTCCAGCCGGGCCCTCCTTTGAAACCTGGTATTGCAGGGCCAGAAATTGGGCCCTGATCCGGCTCGGGCTGGGCCCAGGCCGGTTTTTGGCTTCTATTCTCTCGGCCTGTCATTGCATGGAGAGAATTATTTGTCCGCGTATCATACTAAAAATCGCCGTACGGGATGCGCTATCACACCGTTATTTTACGTGAGCATGACTTTTTGCGCGTAATAGATCTAAAATACGGTCGTATTTTAAAATGACTGTATTACAGTGGTATTTGCGCAAAAAAAATCTTCACTGTTGAATCGTGGATCATACAGTTGTATTTTATCCCGCTCGATGATATTTGATGACCACGGTGCGTACATAAATATCTCTCCAATGCAAGGGTGCTTGAAACATTGAATCGGGCCAAACTAGATTGCAGCATCTCTTACCGGTTGGATCCTCTAATTGTATTTATTGTTATATTTCATTACTTTTTTTCATTACTTGTTTTCGTTACTTTTTTCACTACTTTTTTCCTTAATTTTTTTCATTCTTTTTTTCATTCCTTTTTTTCATTGTTTTTTCCATTACTATTTTGGGGAGATTTTTTGATACACTCAGCGTATATAAGCATCGTGTGGAGATTATATTTTCAGTTTAGATTATAGTCCTAATTACAATTATAATCGTAATTGAATTGTATTTTCAATTTAAATTACAGTCATATCTGAGTTCAAAAAAATCTTATATTAACGGTTTAAATTAGTGATATTTGTGTGTAAGTAACGTTTGTTCACTATTTTTTCTGTTACTATTTTTCTATTACTTTTTTTCATTACTTTTTTCATTGTTTTTTCAATTCTTTTTTCGGTACTTTTTTTCAGTACTTTTTTTCAGTACTTTTTTCAGTACTTTTTTCAGTACCTTCTGCATTACTTTTTTTAGTTATTATCTAGTCATTGGTTTGATTATTTTTGGTATCATAAATTTGCCGAATTTTTTTTTTATAAAAAAAATGTGGATATTTTTCTATAGGCAAACATACTACATAAAAAAGTTCAAGCGAACAGTGTACGGAGTGACTGGTGAAAGACCGTTGTTGGGTCCGAAAGCCTTAGAATAATTCCATCAAATAATCATTTTTAAAAAAAAGACACTTCGTATACCTTAAAATAAGAAAGATACAAATTTTACCCTTTATTACAAAATTTAAAAATGAAGTTTTGAGTATTAAGGTTTTTATGGCTTTCATGTTATTATGTTTTTTGGCAGATTGCACCTTTCAATTGCACCATTTTAACAGATTGCACCTTCCAGATGCATTATTTTGGCACTTTGTACTCCCAATTCATAAATATTGTACTTTGTACCCCCCCTCCCCCTCAATTGAACTTTTTTGATGCACCCGGGCTTAATTTCAAGGGGCATTTTTGTTCAAATTATGTTGAAATCACATATATTGGCATTTTGCCCCTCAAATTCCTTAAATTGGCATTTTGCACCCTCTATGCCTTTTTATGCACACACCTTTGATACATTAATTTCTTATATGGCAGATTTTGCATGCCTTTTTTTTATTAAACAATGAACAACTATTACAGCATCAGATATTACATATTGATAACAGTTAATTACAGCATCAGCTATAAACAATGAATAATAACTAGTAATTAACCGTGCATCAGCTATTAAATGTTGATAACATGTTATTACAGGTTCAATAAACAACTATTACAAGTTCATAACCGCACCTATTATAAAATTGAACACAGATTTAAAGATAATAGGAGCACAAAATTTGTTTCGTCCACGATCAACTCCACAAACTTAAAGATCACGATCAAGCTTTTCTCACCTGCATACCAACATTTCCACTCAACATCTTCACTTATATGTGATTTAAAGACATTTCTTTAAAAAATCCTAAAAACTTCAAAACAATTTAGTAAAAACAATATTCATCCACATATTTCATCTAAGCTGAAGCTAATAGGAATAAAAGCATGCATCACTGAGGTCAACACTAACAAAATTCTATGCCTTCACTGATGTCTCCGGCGAAATGTGCGACTGCGGCTTCTTTGGGCGACAAACACAGTGGAATGAGAGGGAAGAACTCCGAAGAGATGGAAGAACACTTATGTGCTGGAAGAACTCCGATGTTATGCAGGCCTTCCAGCAAAATCTGGACAGCAGCTTCTTCGGGAGACAGAAAAATGGAATGAGAGGGAAGAACTCTGATGGGCTGTAAGAACTCCGACGTGATGCAGGCCTTCCGGCGAGCTGCAGGAATTCGAACCCTCTGGCGAAATCCCCGACTCGCGGCTTCTTCGGGAGGCAAAAAAAATGAATGACAACTAAGGCTTCAAATTAGAGAAATAAAGAGATTGTGTCCTCACTAGATTGGCCTTCATTGCGAAAATGGAGGTGCGGGGAACACCTTGGAAATAAAGAGATTATGGTTCCGTTTCATGCGGTCGTAACCACTTGATCGGTGGAAATAAATCCTCCCAAATGAAGCCTATGTGTCCTGACCAGATAATATGGGCCAAAAAGCCCATATTAATCAACTAATACGGGCATGCATTTTTAGGAGTAAATGTTCAAAAGGAGTATTTTCAAAAGGCGCGGAAAATTAATATGAGCGTATTTCTAGAAATACGCTTTATACATGCATTTTTAGGAAAAGTGTTCAACACGAAAGTTGTAGATCTCGTCGAGATCTACAACTTTCGTGTTCATCACTTTTCCTAAAAATACATGTACGAGGAGTATTTTCAAAAGGCGCGGAAAATTAAGTGTAAATGTAGTGCAAATATCCAAAAGTGCAGTGCTAATAACAATCACCAATAAATATGGGGATTTGATTAAAGAGAGTGGACCCCCCTAATTGCGAAACACCTAGGAAATCTTCTCATTAAATATTTCTAGGTAAATAAAAAGGTCAACAAAAGTGGAGGTGCGGGGAATCGAACCCCGTGCCTCTCGCATGCGAAGCGAGCGCTCTACCATATGAGCTACACCCCCTTATATTTTTTTATCTGTTACTTTTTAAGGAAATTCAGTAAAAAACGATTTCCTTTAATTGAAACAATTCAAGGAAAGTTGCGGTCAAGAAATAAAGAATAAGCGCGGAAAATAGCTTTAAGATGTCGTGTATTCAAAATCATAGCTTGGCCATAACGTAACTGAACCTAATTTATTAAAATCATAGCCTGTCTGTTTGTACATTGTAGGCATGCCCACAATAGACATTTGCAGACCTACAGTCTTAAAATGTAAAGAGATTTTAGTCTAAAATAGACCTCTAATTGTAGCCCCTCATTTCAAGCCCGAACACAACCGCCCCTTCGCTCTCGCCCTAAAACAGCAATTGCACGCCACACCGCCAAAATCGATGCCGTCGCCGCCTGGAACAGCCGGAAGCGTTGCCATGGACATGAATCATAATATGATTCAAGTACGTCGTGATTTATGCTAAGAGTTACGTGAACATAAAATGTTATACAACATGATAATGAGAGTGATAGAAGATTGAAGTTACCGAGCTCTCATGATTGTTATATTACTCCTGTCCCGGTGAATAAATGGTTTTTTATGCCAGATATGTGTCTAGTAGTGGCAACATGTTACAACATCTAATTTGTTCGTTACTCAAGTGAGCAGTCATTCACCTTTCTTACGTTGCATTAAGCTCTACTGGTATTTAGAAGGGTCATCAACATTGGTTTTGTTAATGATCACCACTTTGTTCTTTTGAAAATCCATGAAGATTGGTCACTATCACATGTATTTCGGGTATCGTCGAGGTAACATAAAGAAATAGCTGAAGAATGAGACATTCCTTACATAAACACATATTCAGAGTATTTGAAAGGTTTGCATATTTGTTAGTACAAGCGTGATTGATTGTCTACATATATGTTCTTTATTTAAATCATACATTTTTTTTGTATGTTTTTCGCTACTACATTCATGCATATTACAAGGGGCACCACAAAAAAGAATCATATAAATATTTTGTAATATCTTCGCAACATAACAAATTTAATTTATAATATAAATTCAATTTTAGAAAACTAAAATTTGACTAGTAGGAGAAAAAAGATTTTAAAAAATGAATTTTAAAATTTTTAAATAGGAGTTGCAAATATCTGCTGGGATTGCAAATATTTAATTGGGGGTTGCAAATTTTCAAGGACTGCAAATATTTAATAAAGGCCTGCAAATATCAGCACTCTTTATTAATTTGAGTCGAAAAAGACAAAGGAGCTTTCTGCATTTCTCTTGCTTCTGTTCTCATTGATCCACAACTCATTTTCACTTAGGGGTGGACTTAGAGGGGTCCCCCCCCCCACCCCACACACACAGAATATGAATATTGCAAAATAGATGATGGATTTGGATTTTCAACAACTTACTCATCAAAAAATGGTGGCTGGATGAGGTAGAAACGACTATGTTAAGATGAAGATGTCTTGATTCCTTTTTTTGTTGGAAAAAATGATGTCTAACCACCATTATTGAAATTTGTAGATCCACCTCTTATCTCCACTCATACTATTGAAAGATGATGTTTTGTGTAGAATGCGGTGTTGAAAATTCAAATCAAAGTTGTGATTGTTAAGCTGATTTATTTTTCAAACTCATGTGATTCACCTTCCCCACCTCTTATCTCCACTCATGTTGTATTTTTACCGTTTCACCCCCGCTGACCTGCCCATGACCTTTCAGAACAGTAGAGTTAAGTGTTGGCAGGCCGACCTGGACTGCATATAGCCGTTTTAAATAGCGGAGGTACGTTGTTGGCAGACTAACTTCAAAAAAACTATAAATTGACCCAAATGGGTACCTCAGAAGGCAGGCTTTCAAGCATTCCAATCTTATTACTCTCTGATCTTCTAGTGCTTTCTGAAGTGCCCTTAGCTCAGCACAGGCTATGGAGGGGAAGCGCTATGAGATCTTCCGGATGTGTGGTGGGACCTCCGTGCTGGAGCCTTGGATCGGTTCTGGTTCTAAGTCTTTGGTCGTTCAAGCTCGCTAGGGAGAAGTAAGTGTGCGGTCGCCCCTTCCCCAAGCGTTTGAACTCCACAGAAGCCGAATTTCGGTTTGAACACATACTACACATCATCACATTGATTATGAAATAAAATGATTTATTAAACTAGGAAAGCTGTTAAAAGGTACCTTAGTTTAGTCACACTATAATTTCTCCTAATGTATGATGTTGGACTTCTAAAGGCACAAACACCGATAGAGCCATCAGCTGCTCACGGCTCCAACGTAAGTGTTTCAGCACCGTCGATAGGTGGAGAGCGATGGCTGCTCAGGAAGAACAAGCATCTTTCCCACCATTAGTGTTCCTCTCGGTCTATCTTTCGATATCCATCCGTTGATCTTTGATTCATTTTTTCAATGTAGATCGGCCAGTCATCTTTGGTTTCAGACCTCGAGCCTAATGTTCTGTCTCAGAATTGCTGAATTGGTGCTTGATTTGATGCAAATTTCGCCATTTTTATTTCTCCATGTCACCTTTGTACTCGATTTGGTTCTAATTTTTTAAATTTTGCTTTGACAATATCTAATGCCTCTCCATAGATACAGCTTATATAGCTGGAGAGCTCGACATCGAGTCTCCTCTTAGATCTCCTCTTCCATGCTTTTCTCTATCTCTTCCTCAAGCTCCATTAGTATACTTCTTTCTAGGTCTTGGGGGGTAGGGTGGGGGTTGGAGGTGGGGGTGGGGAGTGATCCTTGTACTAATAAACAAGCGATAAACTTAATATTCATGTGTAATACATTTAACAAAAATGGAATGCAAGTAACAAGTATGAGCAGGGGCGGAACTGGAAATTTTACTTAGCCCGGACACAATTTTAAAGCATATTTCTAAGTTCTCACAGATTGATACAAAAATATTTCAAGAGGCAAACAATGACCCCAATGGTCAGTATTTGCATTATTCCTAGCTCCTTTTGACACTAATATTTAATATGGCAGAAGTCAAGATCCAGTTCCTGACTGGTTATTTGCAGCGATGAAGTAGTTGAAGCTAGAACACTAACAAGAAGATTGCAGTCATTCCACTAAAGAATATTGCATTCACAAAAACTGAAAAGGGGAAAATCAGCATTGCATTCATGATTCATCAAGATTTGAAATAGAAAAATCAGCATTGCTAGGGCTTGCTAAATAGGAACTTAGAGAATCAGAGATTTAGGGAAATAGAAACTTACTAATCAGAGACAACTCGTCAAAACTGCTAGGGGGTGTACTGAAGATGGACGAGCGAACGAAACACTAGAGAATGGAGTGGCAATAGCGTCACCTAAATTACTAGCACCACCGTCAGAGATGGAGAAGAAGGATCGATTGGAGACTTGAAGAGGCGCGCCGCGCGCGCCTAGGGCAGGGAGAACAGTTTGTGCCGCCGCCATTTCGTCGTCGCAGTTCTGGCAAGTGGCAATGACCATCCGCCAACGTGTAAAGCCTCTCGACCATCCCGCCTAAGGGCGCCTTTAGCTCCTTGCCGTGCTCTGCCGTCGTGACAGAGATCGCGACCTCTTTCAGCAACCACAGAGAGCTCAGGAGGGTTTTTCGGGGGAGAGGCGAAAGGGAGTTTCCAAAGCATAGAGGCGGAAGGGTGTTTCCAAAGCATGGCAGACTTGCCTTGCTCAAGTAGGTTGACAGCGACAAGTCATGGATGAAAGAAGGACGCGGCAGCCTCAGCGAAACTTTTCCAAAATCACGCCCGGGCATGTCTCTACATGGGTCCGCCCATGCAGTATGAGTGTCTTCAACAACAAAAAAGTGATGCATTTAACAAAGCGGTACGACCAACCAAAATTACGGTGTCTTTAACATCTCCCTAAACTAATTCTATAGCATATTATAATTATATATTTTACAATGTTTTAAAAATCGGACCGGACCGGCCGGTTCGACCGGTCAGACCACCGACCGGTTCCCCGGACGGTCCGGTCTGGTCCCTAAAACCGCTCCTGCTTAAAACCGGCCTAGAACCGGTTAACCGGGCGGTTGAACCGGTTAACCGGAAACCGGGCCTGTTTTTAGGGAACCGGACGGTTTAGCAAAGTAGGCAAATTTCACCACTTATTTGGTATCGGACGGTTGAGAATACTTTAACTTTTAGGTTAAACACTTAAACCTTTGCTTTTTAATTTTGCATATGTTATTCCTCACGCTGGCGATTTCGACGGGGAGGCGAGCGTCCAGAACGAAGATATATGTTCTTCTTCCTCACGTAGACCAGCGAGGCAGTGACTTCGAAGGCGAGGGACATTTTCCTTTGGATCATCTTCCTTCATCGGCTTCGGTAGAGACTTCGACGGCCTTTCATTTGAGTATTTCACTATTTCGACGACGATGATATAATATGATTGACATTACCAGAGTATTTTATTTTTGAGTTTTTTTTTCAAAAACTATGCAGTCTAAAGTTTCTAGAGATGCTTTTGTAAGTTTATTTGTCTATTTTAACTCTTTCTCAATGTGTGACACTTTATTTATCATATATTTACATTAGTTGTTTTATTTTTGATATATTAATATCCTTATCATATATATTATAAAATAATATTAGTAACTTTTGTCTAAACAGTTCAATCCGGTTCAGCCCCGATTCAACCGATCCAATCGGTTGAATCATGAACCTCTCCTAAAATCTGTTCCATTTCTAGTCCGATTTTAAAAACCTTGATATTTTAACATTTCAATCTTATTACCAGAGTACTTCAATAATTTTTTACTTCTATTTTCAATTCTTCATATATCATATAAATAGGGTGGTGTTAAAGGCACACCATTTTCGGCTATGTGCACACCCATCAAAAATATAATCTTTAATAATTTAGGTTTTTTAAACCACACCCAACTAAAGCCAAAGCTGCCCGCCTCCCCTTTTCCGATATGCACTTTTTAAACTGCGTCTTCTACGTTCATTTTCAGGAGAAGTGTTCAACATGAAAGTTGTAGATCTCAACGATATCTACAACTTTCATGTTGAACACTTTTTGATTTAAAGCCGTTTAGGCCCCCGATTTGGCCCCCGGAAAAAATCACGCGGAACATTAAAATGTTCCGCGTGATTTTTTCCGGGGGCCAAATCGGGGGCCTAAACGGCTTTAAATCAAAAAGTGTTCAACATGAAAGTTGTAGATATCGTCGAGATCTACAACTTTCATGTTGAACACTTCTCCTGAAAATGAACGTAGAAGACGCAGTTCAAAAAGGAGCGTATTTCATTTTAAAAAAACTATGCAATCACGACAACGTCATCTTCCCCACAGCTCTTGTGGACATGTACTGCAGATGCGGGTGCATTGAAGCAGCTTTGGAGGTGTTCCGCCGGGTTTCGAGCAAAGACGTCGTGCTTTGGAACGTGATGATCGGAGGGCTCGCGATGCACGGTCATGGCCGCCTTGCCGTCGATCTGTTTGCTCTGATGAAGGAGACGGCAACGGCGCCCAACGAGTTCACATACATTGCAGCTATGTTTGCTTAGACTGTGCACATAGTATTGGTGTGCACAAAACCGAAGATGGTGTGCACATAAAATTTCAATGGGTGCACATAGTATTGGAGTGCACAAAGCCGAAGATGGTGTGCCTTTAACACCACCCTATAAATATAGGGTTACTTATATAGAGTTCCAATCAAAACTGACAGACACGTGGATATAAATAATTTCAATATATATATATTTAAAGAGAAAAATAGTGTCTGTCCTACGTGGTGTTATCGTGTCCTTGAGATTGACAGCTCTTCCCCTATCTTTTGACGCTTTTGACGCGCCAATCGCCAGTTTGCTCACAGCTTCAGGAGGGGGGAGGCAGATCCTTCCCATGAGGAGCGCCGCCACTGCCTCCTCCCTCATTCCCTCTCCTCATCTCCTCCACACTATAAATTTCCCCCATTTCCCTCGCTTCTCCGTCCCCAATTCCTCTCGGTCACTCTCCATTAAGGTACGAATTTGATTTGATCCGCCATTAAAGCTCCCTCTTTCTTCATCCCTACTACATTCAATCGCAATGTTCTCTGATCTTTGTTGTTGTTGTTGATATATACGTGGATTCAGAAGCAACTGCGTGCTGGCAGTTCCTTCATTGCCAAGAATACAGAGGAAGATCCGATGACGATCTCATCCTCTGTTAAGGTTACCGAGAGGAAGCTGGTGGTCAGAGGCCACACTGTTCTCTCCTCCGTACCGGATAACGTGATTACCAGCTCCACCGTCAGTTCCGGCCCTGTCGACGGCGTCTTCCTCGGCGCCCGCCTTCCTGATTCCTCCTCTCGCCATGTCCTCTCCATCGGAATTCTCAGGTTATTTCCTTGGATTTTCTCGCAAATATATACTTTTATTAGGGTTCTAGGATTTGCTTAATTGTACGTGTTAATTTGATGGTTTCAGTGATACGAGATTCATGGCGTGCTTTCGCTTCAAGCTATGGTGGATGGCGCAGAGGATGGGCAACAGGGGAGCTGAAGTTCCCTGCGAAACCCAATTCCTGCTTCTGGAGTGCAAATCGGAGGAGGACGAAGAATCGGAGACTCTATATACCGTCTTCCTTCCCATCCTCGAGGGCCCCTTTCGAGCTTCCCTGCAAGGAAATCTTAACGATGGTTTAGACCTATGCATCGAAAGCGGCGATCCCGCGATCAGCGGGGCGGACTTTTCCCATGCTGTCTTTGTCGGCGCCGCCGCCTCCGACCCCTACGCTGCCATCACCGGCGCCGTCCGATCCGTGAAGTCTCACCTTCAAACCTTCCACCTTCGCCGAGAGAAGCGGCTCCCCGCGATCGTCGACTTCTTCGGATGGTGCACTTGGGACGCCTTCTACCAGGACGTCACTCAGGAGGGCGTGGAGGCTGGACTCAGCAGCCTCGTCTCCGGCGGGGTGCCGCCGAAGTTCGTCATCATCGATGACGGCTGGCAGTCTGTTGGACCGGATGTAACAACCCCTGCAAACGCAAACTCTTTCCTCCGCTTGACCGGGATTAAAGCGAACGGCAAATTCCCGAGCATGAAATCCATCGTTTCCACGGCGAAGAAAAAGTACGCGCTCAAGTATGTTTATGTATGGCACGCGATCGCCGGATACTGGGGCGGAGTCCGGCCTGGGCAGGAAGCCATGAAACAGTACGGATCGACTGTGCAGTACCCGAAGATCTCTCCCGGAGTTGCGGAGAACGACCCATGGATGAAGACGGATCCGCTCACCTTGCATGGCGTTGGGCTCATGGATCCTCAGAACGTGCACAACTTCTACGACGAGCTCCACAGCTACCTCGCGGCCGCCGGCATCGACGGAGTGAAGGTCGACGTGCAGTGCATCCTGGAGACACTCGGAGCGGGGCATGGCGGCCGGGTGGAGCTGACGAGGCAGTATCATCGCGCCCTTGATGCATCCATCGCCAAGAATTTTCCCGATAATGGATGCATCGCCTGCATGTCCCATCACACAGACGGGCTTTACTGGTTAGTTTTACTCCTTTCCCTTTCATGTTCGACAGGGTTGTTTTCCGATGATCTTCACCTGTTTGATGAAATGCCAGCGAGAAGCAGACGGCGGTGGTTCGCGCGTCAGACGATTTCTATCCTAGGGATCCGGCGTCGCATACCATTCACATTGCGTCGGTAGCATTTAACAGCGTTTTCCTGGGCGAATTCATGGTCCCCGACTGGGATATGTTTCATTCCCTCCACCCCGCCGGCGAGTACCACGCCTCCGCCCGTGCAATCAGCGGCGGTCCAGTTTATGTCAGGTGAGTAATGGAAGCTGCTCAGTTCTTCTTTGCTTGATCCACAATCTGTGCTTATCGGCCTGTTCTAATCTTGATCCGATGAGACAGTGATTCCCCTGGAAAGCACGATTTTGAGCTGCTGAAGAAATTGGTGCTGCCGGATGGATCCATCCTCCGTGCACGGCTTCCCGGCCGCCCCACCGTAGATTGCCTTTTTGCCGACCCAACACGAGATGGTGTAACCCTACTGAAGATCTGGAACATGAACAAGTTCAGCGGCGTGCTCGGCGTCTACAACTGCCAGGGCGCCGCCTGGAGCTCCGCCGAGAAGAGGAACGCGTTCCACCACACGGGATCGGCCGCACTGACTTCCACTGTCAGGGGAAGCGACGTCCACCTCATCTCGGAGGCGGCAACGGAGCGGAACTGGAACGGCGACTGCGCAGTCTACCTTCACAGGGAAGGAGAGCTCGTCGTTCTTCCGCACGACGCGGCACTTCCCGTCACACTGAAAGCCCTCGAACACGAAATCCTCAACGTCTCGCCCATTAGGGTTCGTCGAACAGTACTTCTCCATTCCTCGCATTGTGTATGATTGAAGTTTCGAATTGGTTTCTCACTTCGCCGTGATTCTAAATGCAGGTTCTGGCGCCTGGATTCAGATTTGCTCCCCTGGGTCTGTTGGACATGTTCAATGCCGGAGGCGCCATAGATGGGCTAAACTATGAGGTATTAGCCGGTGCCGGGATAGTGGATCTGGATTCCGACATTGAGAATAGGAACGAAGGGATTGCTAGGGTTCGAATGGCGGTGAAAGGCTGTGGAAGATTGGGCGCCTACTCGTCCGCCGAGCCGAGGAGATGCTTGTTGGGCGCCGAACTTCTGAATTACGAGTACGATGACTCGGCCGGACTCTTGACATTGCGTCTGGAGAGTTTGCCGGAAGGCGATAAAAAAGTACACGCCGTCGTGGTTGAGTTTTAGATCGGAGAACACGATGCCGTCTTGCCCGCGATGTTGAAGATGCCGAGGCTCGGAGAATCCGCATCAATTGATTGCGAGCTGATGTTGTATTTTCCCGCCAATCTAATCATTATTCACAAATTTTTGTTTTTCTTGTCATTGAATAGAATTCTTTACTTGTACGACTCAAATGCCACGCGTATTTTTAAAAACGAAAATTTTTATGTACATGCAGGCATGTAGAGGATGGTGTCCGCGATGCATTTTGAGCCTTTCGATCAGCAAAAATTTAATCTTATTTTTAAATGTTTTTTGCTCCTTTTAATACTGGCGGCCAGATCTCAAATCTGACGCCTAAAAATGTATTGTACCTACCTCTACGTACCTGCAGGTACCTAAAAATTTCTCTTTTAAAAAATATGTATTTCAATTGATAAGAAAAATAAAAGTACTGATTTGACATCATAAGAGGACATCATCCAATAATATATAACCGAGTTGGATTTGGGGGGGAGTAAAGTGCATCCCTGCACTTTACGGTATAGTGCGGGCATCCAACGGCTCGCGTGGATGCCCGCACACATCTCAAAACGAGTGCATCTCATCTTGCTTTGAGATGTGTGCGGGCATCCAATGCGGACCGTTGGATGCCCGCACTTCACGGTAAAGTGCACTTTTGCACTTTACCTCCCCCCATCCGAGTTAAATAGTGAATTTCCCTACTTGTTGAATCAAGAAATCATAGTTTAAGAGGAGTTCAGACTAACAAGGGGTAGTTTCTACTTTTTTCTCCTGAGTTAGAACGCTGGGTCAAGTATTAAGAGCAAAGAATCTTACTCGCAAGAGGTGGGTAACAACGAAAAGATCTCGCGAACTGCAACGAGGAGGTCACGTCACATATCCGGAAGATCAAAGAGAACTTTCCCTTCTAAGCCAATGTTGAGTCGGGCATTTTGGAAGACACTTGAAAGCACCAGGTTGTAAACCTAGAAACCACGGTGAACAGTGAGTTGGAGCTCTCGACAACTAGAATCAGTCAAAGAAGAGAAAAGCCAATAGAAAATCTCTCAAAAGGACCCCTTGGAAGTATATTTATAGTTTTCTAAAAAATCGTCAGCGGATGGCAAAATCCTGTCTTTTGGTTTTAGTAAATGCGGCCCAAATTGCTCCGTCAACAACAAAATTCCGCTGCTTGGAGTGACTAGTGGCAGACCAAAATGGGATTTCCTGGAGGAATAGGTCACAACAGCCATTGGCGGGTCCAAACCGTTTTATGCCTACTCGCCCTGACTGCTTGATGGCTTGATGAGTCCACTCAAAAAAAAGGAATTGTACACTGCTTATAGTGATGAAAATTTGGTGTGGAAGTCATTAACGCGGAGGTTATGAACCATCGTTTGTGAACGTTCAATCACACCAAAGCAACTTGATCTAATTTTATGTTATAAATTAGCTTTATTTTTTGGCGGAGGTCATAACAATTGTCATGTCAAACATATATTTTATGACGGTAGCGTTTTTTTCCAAACTCACCGGAGCAAAAATGCCTCGCTAAATAGAGCCTAAGGCTTTGTTTGGGACGGCGGCTGCGGATCAGAAAGCTGCTCTCAGATCCACAACCGTTATTTTTGTTTGTTTAATGGCGGATCAAAAATCTCAATTCTGAAAGTCGCAGAAATGCGGCTTATTTGGGAGTTGCAAAGTCCTTTCGTTTGGCTCCCGCAAAAGCGGGCCTTGTGCCTTTTTTCCCTTCCCGATCGCGACTTTTCCCCTTTTCTTCTTGATCATGACCAAACTAAACCGGTGGTGGTCGCATGCGGCGAAGGGGACAACAGGTTTCTCCTCTCCGGCGACGGCGCCAACGCAACAATGAAAACTGGCGGCGGCTTGTTTCCTCCTTGGCGGTTTGTTTCCTCCTTGTCACACCCTATCTACAGTTGCGCCAAGGGAAACTCCTCTCGAAGGAGGGAGTGGCAAAGGAAGGTAGGCAACCTCTCCTTCTCCCCACGACCGGCGATAGCAGCTCACAGGAGGCGCAGGTGGAAGTGATTTCTCCGGCAACCTCCTCTTTCAGATCCGGTCAAACTCGAGCCCTCCTCTTTCAGATCCAGTCGATTCCAAGCCGTGTTCCTCCGGCAATTTGCTCTTCTCTTCCAGATTATGAGCTCTGCTCTTCAGATCTGCATTATTCATGTATACATTTTTATGGGAAATTCAAAAGTGAGAGAGTTGAGATCCAAACAGCATGCAGCTTTGCAAAACAGCTTCTCAAGAAGCTCTATACAAGTAACTCTATTCGAACAGTAGATTTTCAATCCGCCGGAACTCTCCCAAACATAACCTAAATAAATAGCTCTCACCAAAGAAACTTGTATGGCAAGTTAGGTATTTACTTGATGGAATTCCATTCCTATCAGTTCCCCAAATTTAATTTTTTGTTCGTGGAGACCAATGATTATGCCATCAATAGATCAGCCACCTTCCGACCGGATCCGCAAAAAGTGGATCTCGATCGGCAACCCCTTACGGCCTCGTCTGGCCTCATTTAGCCTAGCGCCAGACGCAATAATTCCCCATCCATTCATTATGAGAATTTTGTATTGTGACTAAATCATGCATCTCTACAATGATTGGGATTGAACCCAACATAGTTTTTCACATGGGCATTCATTATGCTAATTTGTGGGTCCTCATCTCTGAATCCTTTGGAAGGGCTCTCTTTTAAGGTTTGCCCTTTGTTATTCTCTCTAACCTTAGGTAAAATATAGGCCCTTGCATTCACATACGCCTTTTTTCTCTCGAAAAATAGAATTGAGAGTATTCGAAAACATTCATATGGTAAAAAAAGATGCCATGCAACCAAAAACTGATTGCTGAAAAGTAAAAAATGGTCTTTTAAGACTGATAGTATGCGACTAAGGCTCTGTTTGGCACGGCAATAGCAATTGTGAATGTGGTTGTTATGAACTGTTTTTCGTAAATGTCGGACCTCACCCAAGGAATTTCATTCACTTTTATATTTAAAACTAGTTCTTTTTTTTTTTTTTGCTGACGGTCATAACCATTTTTGTGCCAAAAACATGCATTCTATGGCAGTGACGTTTTTGTTCAAATGCTATGCCAAACGGAGCCTACAAATAATCATACAGCAGTGTATCATTATTTATTAAAAAAAAGGTTTTAAATACTGAGGATTATTTTATTCTTTAAGAACACAAGATAAGGCATGATTATGACATGACGTACTTAGGCATTAGTGAAATTACGACAAAAGATAGGGCACAATGGCGAAAAAGGATCCATATAGCCGCCCCACTATAGTGGGATAAAGGCTTGAGTGTTGTTGTAGTGTTGTAGAGGGTGATCCTGAAGCAACAATCAAGATTCCTCCAGTGAGCTTCAAATAATCCTTTCACAAATACCATAGTATAGAACAAGATTCAAGAGGGGGGAAATCCCTTTTATAGAACATGCCTGTAGATGATTTTAGAGAGAAAAGCAAATGATTTCGTAGCAGATAATCAGGCAAAGCAAGAAGAAACGCAGACTCGAGCGACACAAAAATCAAGTGATTCGTCGAAGATTAGGATTCTCATTAGAAAATTGAGTAATGCTGCAAAGATTAGGATTCTCATTAGAAAATATCTCAGATTATACAACATGAGAGCGGATAACGCGAATGATTGAGGTTAAAAAAAAAAGAGCTAGAAAAATGAGAAAGAAAAGGAAAGGCCGGATTGGCGCCGCTATTGAAATGGAAATGATCGTCTTATTTTGAAAGCAGATGCCTCCTGAATTCTGATACTCAACATTTTACAACCATGCAGCTCTGTTATTTTGATCCACCTGCTATGTCTTCTTAATTCTTCTTCAGAGTCACAAAGAACAACTCACCAGCACCATTGCACATTTGTTCTAAGCACCACAATCCCTCGCAGGAACCATCTGGAAGCTTCCACCCGCACGAGTCAAAACCGCCGGAATAATGCAAATAGTTGCAGATCTCTATATGTATTTCTTGATAGAAACTCTCGAGTTTGATCACCGTCACCATCTCTTTTCGGACAATGAAATCAGCTGAAAGGAGCGTGGGGGGTAAGTATTTATGCATTATCAGAAAAATTAGAGGGCCAAACATTTAATTTTTGCATAATTTGGAAAATATATGGAAGAGGGAAAGCATAATTAGGAAAAACTATCCTACAATTTTGCATAATTACAGCGACCTACCCTCTAAATTTACATTGTTAACATAGATGTATTAAAAAAAAGTCCCCAAAGGGGGCTTGTTCTGTACATATGTTAACAATGTAAACTTAGAAGGGAGAATTTGGCCATTTTAAAAGTTAGATAAGAGGTCTCTGTGACTATGGAAAGTGGGAGAGGAGGTCCCAATGAATGACCCTAAAAATAATTCAATTAAATATAATGTGAGTAGGAGTTATAATATCAGCAGTCATCAAATTTTAAAAAAGAGCCGTTAAATGTTCAATGCTTGTGTTACAAGATGGTTAGGACAAATTTATTGGATTGGATTGGACATAAAAGGCTTTCTGCAAACTATGATTTGTACTGAGAATCTAAAACTCTCCGTTCTAAGAATTCGGAGTCATCATTTTATTTGAGTATAAGGCAAGGTTTGTCTACATTTCACCCTTGTGATGGCCGATGGGACCCTTCCACAGACCCTCGTTGTGCGGGGATGCTTTGTGGACCGGATCTGAGCTGTTCTTGTCCTTGCTATAAGCCAAGTTGCAAGAGATCTGGAGTCCCAATATAATGGGATGATTGTAAACAATCGAGCACATACTTCGACAGATTTAGCTACCATGCATAAAGATGGAAGCGGAAATTAAGGGGCTGTTTGGGTACCCGTCTCCCACTAACGGCAGACCGGCAACGGCAGCTGGACCCCTGAGCTGCCGGAACAGCGGTTTTCCAAGCGGAAAGGCAGCGTTCTATGGACCCTCAGTTGCATGCTGCAACGGAGCTCCGCTGGAGCCCCAAACAGGACCTAAATGATCCTTGTCAGTGGTTGGCTCTAGTTGATTTTGTAGTATTATTTCAAATGGTTTGAGGGTTTATGAAATCCTGGATTTCACAAACTATACTTGGCCTGCAAAATCTTGGATCTATGAAATCCAAAATTTAATAGGGCAGCCCGGTGCACAAAGCATCCCCGTGCAGCAAGGGCACGGGGAAGGGTCCCACCCCAACGGTGAAATGTAATGAAACCTCAAAAACAGTTTGGCTGGATTTTCCTTAAACCCAGTCAAAATCCTACAAGAACCACATAAGGATTTCGCAAATCTTATTGCTTGCAACTGTAGGATAGTATAAAGTTCAGTTAGTGCTAATAACTCCAACCAAATCTTATTGCTTGCCAAGATGACATCAATCTGGTTGTTTACATCTTGGGTTGTCATGTGGAGTGACACTCAACTGGATGTCTTCAATGCTCTTTTACATGGGGATTTAGAAAAGAAAGACTATATGGAGCAACAACAAGACTTTGTTGCTTAGGAGGAGCATGGGCACAAAATGTAAATTGAAGATATATTTGCATAGGCTCAAAAAAACACCTAAAGAAAAGTTTTATTGTTTCTCGTCTACTCCAAAAACGTTTGGGTTAATTCATTTTACGGGTGATCACTCTGTGTTCTATTCATAACGAGCATGTGAGTATCTGTTACGGAAGCAGAGGAAGGAGAGCAACGCCAGTGTGACAGGTATACAAGTGGTACGTCAGCGGGATTGGTATCTTGGATAGTATTATGAAGTAGTGAGAAATTTAGTGATTATTTTCTTTCCACCCTCATCCTCACTTCCCCTCCTCTCTCAGATTTAGGGGTGTTGTCGGTCTCCAATCCGAGTGGTAAAAATTTGGTCCGACTTACCTCGCTTTCCACCACGGTTTCCGTCACCCGAAGCATTCGTTCCAACGCCCTAAGCTGTCCGCTGTGCACGCGTCCAGGATCGACGTCTTTGCAGCCAGTGGCCGCCACTCTCTTCCCAGGATCGTCGTCTCGTTCCTGTTTGCAACATCCATCGCCCTCGTGTCTGACTCCGCTCAACCCGTGTGTCGTCTGCGCCCCTCACGCGACCATCCCAACATCGCGCAAGAGTACTATTTCTGTGACCGATTGCGCCCTCCTGGTGGCTCCTAGCACCGCTTCTTCCAAGAAGCATGTTTTCATTCTTGCACGCCCTACAAAGCCACCATCGCTCGTCTGGTTGTGCACCGCCCTCCCTCTCGCGTGCCTGCCCCCACGACTCCGCTCTATGGCGCACTTTGACACGCCCGTGCCTCAACCTCCCGTGGATCCATCCATCTCCCTCTACCTCGATACTCATAAGGAATCCATCGCCTCGCTTCAGACCCTCATGTTGCGGATGGATGCTAAGTTCCAACGCCCAATTGGCCGGCCGGTCAAGTGGTTCCTCGACCTCCAATGTGGTGTCCTCGTCACTTCTCGGGGTACACTCAGACCTTCTCCGGGATCCTCTTCCGCCGCCGACAGGTTATCCACCTGCACTCCACCCGTTTGACGTCCCTTCAACAGCACCGAACCCGATGGGGTGGAACACCCACCCATAATAGTTCTTTGACGTGCATTAGATCCTGGAGCTACACCAGGTCAGTACGACCCTTATCATCATGGACAGCTCTGCTCTCCATGGGTCTGTTGGCTACGTCAGTCCAAGCCCACTCTATCGTGATCGGACCAACAGTAGGATCTTATTCGTCGTTACGATGTCCATTACTCGAGATCTGTCATGGAGTGTCTGTGGCATCCTCCATATGGGGTCTCTTGACGACTACATCGACGAATTCATTGCATTGCACACACATGTGTCGGGTCTTCCTCCCGATCATTACTTCAATTTCTTCATACATGACTTACCATATTCGCGCTTGCCTACACATGCAACACCGCCTTCTATTGCTAAGGCCATGGACCTTTGCCCGGTTAGTTGAAGCGTGAGTTCCAAGTTTAGCCGCCAGATACTGTCTGGATGGCCCTAATGGCTCCTCCTCTTCCGAACTCCAAACCTACAACAGTGTCTCGTCCCGCGCAGATTGAGGCCCATGGACTCTCCGCCCACCAAGAGCCACCACCGCGCCATCCCAGGTCCCCAACACACCCTCGATTGTCGAATCAGAAGTATCACGATCTTCGCACAATGGGGCTTGCGTTTCCGCGGCAAACAATTGTACTCTCCAACCCATGATTGCCCAACGAAAGACCTCCAGGCCCTCATTGGTGAGGAGGAACCCGAGATTACCCTCGTTGACTTCGAGGCCCTGGAGGCTTATGCTGATACCAGCGATCCTCTGCACGCGGCCTTGCACCGCCTTGACCTTACCTTCTTTTCCGTCTGCGGGATTTCTGGCCCACAGACGATGAAGCTCCCCGAGACATTGTAGGGGGATCCAAGTGGTCATCATGATTGATAGTGGGGCAAACCACAACTTCATTTCACAACACCTAGTGGAACTTTGGTGTTGTCGTTGACCCCCATTCCACGTTTGTTGTCTATTTGGAGGATGGCCATCGACGAGTGATTGGCGGACTATGCTTAGTGTTGAACCTTATAGTGAGAACGTGCCCCCTCCGAGCGGACTTCTACGCATTAGCACTAGGTGGGGTGGATATTATTCTGGGAGAGGCATGGATCCTCAGCCTGGGCGATGTCGGTGTCAATTAGGATCAATGACAATTTGGTTCATCCAAGACGGGACGCCATTACTGTCGGCGGGCGACCCTACTCTCTTGCGCTAGTCTGTCTCCCTCCAATCTCTGCAAAAGATAACCAACATCAATTGGGTTGCATATTTATGGCACGTGGTGGGGCAGGAGGCCCCATGATCGCCACCCCCTCCGGTCCTGCAGGCTATTCTAGACAAGTTTTCGGGTGCCTTCACCGACATGGCCCGCATCCCTCCACCTCGCTCGATGGACCACCGCATCTCCTTACATGCGGGTGTGACGTCCATGTCAGTTTGTCCTTACCGTTACTGCAACGCGTAGAAGGATGAGATCGAGACGATTGTGGGCGACATGCTAGCTGCGGGTATAATTCACCCTAAAGCTGGTCCATTTTTGAGTCTGACTCTCCTGGTCTGCACGAAAGATGGCGGTTGACATTTCTTTGTAGACTACCGGGAGCTCAACAAAATCACGATCCCAGCCAAGTATCATATTTCAGTTATACAGGAGCTACTGGATGAACTACTGGGGAGCTTTTATTTTTTAAAGATGGATCTCTGTTCCGGCCATCACCATATTCGGGTATAGGAGAAGGATATCCCTGAGATGACATTATGGGCACACGACGGCCATTACGAGTTCATCGTCAAGCCTTTTGGCATGATGAATGCGCCCGCCACCTTTCAGGCGACCATGAATGATCTATTTGGTCGACCCTGCGCAGGCACATCTTGGTTTTCTTTAATGACATTCTTGTTTACAGTTCCTCCTAGCAGGATCACCTCCTTCACGTACAGATAACACTCGCCACCCTGTAGGAGCATCATTTTCTGGGGAACCCCAAGAAGTGCACTTTTGGTCAGAGCGAAAGTAGCTACTTGGGGCACACGATCTCTGCGCAGAGAGGCGCAATTGACCCGTATAAGGTTTGGGCCATCCTACAGTGCCACCCTCCCCCCACTCTCTTTGCGATGTCCGAGGCTTTTTAGGCCTCATCGGGTACTACCGGCAGTTCATTCGGGATTATGTCAAGATTTCCAAATCCCTCTCCAGCATGCTGAAGAAATCTGAGACCGGTGCAGTCCAATGGACCTTAGGGAAGCCACAACCTTCCAGGCCCTCTAGCGAGCCCTCAACATTGCTCCATTTTTGACCCTTTCGGATTTCCCCCATCCGTTTGTTTTAGAGTGTGATTCCTCAGGCACAGGCGTCGGCGCAGTGTTGATGGACATCCCATTGTCTACTTTAGCCGTATGTTTGCGACCACTGTCCGCCCTCGCTCCACTTATGAGTCAGGGTTTATGGCGTTGGTCCTTGTTGTGCAGCACTAGCGCCCCTACCTGCTTGGCCGATGATTCACAGTCCATATGAAACATCACAGCCTCTGGTACCTCCTAAATCAGAAGATTGTCACACCGGCGCAACAGGTACGAGTCACCAAACTATTAGGTTACGATTTTTCAATCGAATTCTACACCAGCTCCTCCAACCGCGCGATCGACTCTTTGTCATGACAACCACATATTGCTCGTTTAGCAGCTATTTCGAGACCAATATGGGAGGACACCGCCATTGTCCAACATGAGGTTAATGCTGAGCCACTCCTCCGACTGATTATTGCAGCCTTACGGGCGGATGCCACGGCCCGGTGGCCTTATAGCCTCGCAGGGGATCGCCTCCATCACCGAAGTTGTTTATTGCTCTCAGCTTCAACATAACTCATCCCATGTCAGAGCCTTCCAAACATATCGCCACCTCGCAGCATCTCTGTATTGGCCCGACATGTTCCAACGGGTCAAGAAATTCGTGACAGCCTGCTTGCCATGTCGGTGTGCAAAGTGTGAGACCATTTTTCCCGATCCAGATCTGGGAGGATATCTCAATAGATTTTATCTCAAAGCTCCCTTGCTCCAAGACGTGGGATTGCAATTTATTGATCGTGGATCATCTATCCAAATACACCCACTTCTAACCCCCTGCGACATCCGTTTACTGTACGAATGGTTGCTGCAGTTTTCATTGGTAGGGTGGTCCGTTTACATGGGTGTCCTCGCTCCATTGTGAATGATTGCGACCCTTTATTCCTAAGCTCCTTTTGGAGCTCAATTTTCAAGATACGGGACACCCAAATCCATATGAATACAACTTACCACCCCCAGAAGAACGGGTAGTTTGAGATGATGAATTGTTGCTTGGAGACATGGCTGTGATGTTTTGTGTGCAATCATCCACGGGCATGGGCGGATTGACTTTCTTGGGCGGAGTACTCATATAACACCTCTTTCCACACCAGTTTTAGAAACACTCCATTCGAGGTAGTCTATAGACGACCCCCGCCATCCATCACGCGCACTCTCCTCGGCGAATGCGTCATAACATCTTATTATGGGTCTTATTATGATATTACTTATTATTATTTATTTCTGAATATGCATTTATTATATCATAAGAGTCACGTTCTTATATGACGCCGTTATTTGTGGTGTCCTTTTTAACCGCATGTCCAAGTCTGTCGTTATTTCCTATAGTGTTCTTTCCTCTTTGGTGTCGATTGTAAGTCCTATTTACAGGACTTAGTGGGTCTTGTACCGGTATGAATGAAGAAAGTCTATTTTCCCTAACCCTAAAAGAGATCTTGAAAGCTCTCTATCTTTCTCTCTCGAGCACGCCCCGCTTAGGCAATCGCGGTCAAGGCTCCTTAGTATCTTCGTCACCGTCATCTCCACCTCTGACCTCTCCTCCGGCAACATTCTAAGACCCATAACAACTTGGTATCAGAGCCATCGGTCCTCTTTCACATTTATTTTTGATCGGATTTTCCTCCACTCACTGCTCCGGCAACCACGACTTCTCCGTCTTCAAGTCGGGCCGTACCTGTCCTCTATCGACTTCAACAACACAACCGCTCGATCCCCCTTGCAGGATCGTCTCCGCTGATCAAAATCCACGCGGGAATGCCTACTCCAAACCCGTCACCCACCGCCCGACGGTCCTTGACGAGCTTGACGGCCGACACCACCAACGGACTCCTTCCTCCCCCGTGCAGGAAGCGCATCCAGCCCCTCTGTCGGTTCAATCCCTCCCAACATTGAGCCATCTAATTTCTGCCGCCATCTCTTTGCATCATCAACGACAGCCACGATTGATACATCCCAGCAGTCTCGTGTGTCTTCATTGCTCGCGGTTGCAGCGTCTTTATCGCACGTGCTTGCAACGTCTTCATCACACTTAGTTGCAGCGTCTTCACCACACGCGGTTGCAGCGGCTTCCTATTGCACACGCATTAGACGAGACCATCCTTTTGCAGCGCCATTTTTCTTCCAATTAAGTTTTCCTACCTATTTTGGAAGTCTTTTCCAACCTGGTGCAACTTTCCATCTCTAGCAACATGGAGCCCAGTCCTCTGTTGATTAACAAGAAATAAAACGCCCGCCTTTCCGTCTTGAGCCCCGTGCAAGGATATATTATTTATGACAATTATTTCTTGATTAATTAATCATTTATTAATTAATTAATTAAGTAATTATCATACACTGCAAGCTTAGTGTCGTGGAGATTGTTTCCCTCCGTTTGATAGAGGAAATGATGGCCTCTTGGGACGCACGCCTTTGGGACTTCGACGCATGCCTTTGGGACTTCGACGCACGTCATCGGGACACCAACGCTCGTTGTCGGGACGACATGTTTACACTCCACAAGCTTGATGATTTGATATCTGCCTGCTCGCCAAAGTTTCCTCCATCGCTGTCACTGCCTCTCCTCATGCAGTCGTCTTCTTCCCCCGCCGACGACGTACCATCGCTCTCCGGGATGATTGCCCCTCCTCCATCATCTCCTGTGGGGGTGTCGCCCCATATTGTGCCGCCTTCGTCAATCACTGTAGCCTCCGTCCCACAGCTTCCTTTGTCGCCCTCTGCTTTGTCGGTACCTCCGGCCACCTCATTGCCAGATCTGTTCCTTCTGTCGATAGTCGCGCCTTCAACTGTCTTGTCGTTGTTGCTGACCACCGCTTCACCATCCCCGACGAAGACATTCCTTTCGACGCCCATTTTTCTAACGGCGTTGTGACACCTCGCTGACATCCCCACCACCGCTACGGGCTATCGGGCATTGTTCTGGCGGGAGATTAAGATGTCAAAAGAATCGGCCATCCACGCAAAGTTCTAGCTTGAGAACAAGCTCAATTTGAAGGCCGAAAGAGATGTTATGGTTTTTATTATGACATTACTTATTATTATTTATTTCCGAATATGCATTTATTATGTCATAAGAATTGCATCCATATATGACATCATTATTTGTGTCGTGTCCTTTTTAGTCGCATGTTCAAGTATGTCGTTATTTCCTTTAGTGTTCTTTTCTTGTTGGTGTCGATTGTAAGTCTTATTTAAAGGACCTAGTGGGTCTTGTATCGGTATAAATGAAGAAAGACTATTTTCTATAACCCTAAAAGAGATCTTGGAAGCTCTCTCTTTATCTCTCTATCTCTCTCGGCACGCCCCGCTTAGGCAGTCGTGGTCAAGGCTCCGTAGTATCTCCATCACCGTCACCACCGTCATCCCCACCTCTGGCCTCTCCTTCGGCAACATTCTAAGACCCATAACACATCTTTGTCTGATCTGCTCCGCGATCGGGATTTCAAACTCCTCCAGTTGCGCCAATACCTTCAGTGTGCACAGGACCGGATGGCAGCTTTTATCAACCGCCACCACCGCGACTTCCAATTCAATAAAGGTAATATTGTGTTCGTCAAGCTTTGGTCGCACCGCCAAATTTCAGTAACACCGCGGACACACTCCAAGCTAGTGGCCAAGTTCTATTGACCCTTTTGAGATAGTTGCACGGGTGGTCCCTCAGGCGTATCGCCTCTGCCTTCCTCCCGACAACTGCATCCACTCGGTGTTTCATGTATCTCAACTCAAAAGGGTTATTGGGGACCATTTGGTAGAGGATTCTTTGCCCCCCCAGCTCCCGGGCTCACCTCGTCAGACTATGTCCCTCAGCTCGTTACGGACACACACACCATCAGTCAAGAAGAGTCTCGGTTGAGCATGTTTTGGTGCATTGGCGTGATTGTCCACCATTGGATTCCACATGGGAGAACCAATCTGTTATTCGTGATCAGTTTCCTAACTTTGGCCATTAGGACGAAACGAATTTTCTAGAGGGAGACATTGTTACGAACGTGGAGAGGGATGTCCTCTAGTGTAGCGGTATACAAGCATTGTGAAAGATTCGCTAGCGCGTCGGCGGAATTAAGACACGTGTATCTTACCCTTTTTGTATTCGGGCTGGGGGGTGTTATATAAATTCACCAGGGTAATGTAATCAGTATCTTGGATAGTATTCTGAAGTAGCGGGAACCCTTGTGGTTATTTTCTTTCCTCCCTCTTCCTCTCTTACCTCCCCTCTCAAACTTAGGGTTGTTGATAGTCTCCATTCCGAGTGGTAACAATATTCCATGGATAGTGTATTGGGATTATATTATCATAGCAAAGACGATGCAAATGGAATTGACAGGTTGAATGTGTATTTAAACAAAGAATTTTACAATAAGGATCTAGGTAAATTGATGGGCAGACACCTCCATCATGTGACTCATGAAATCCCAGCTACACCTTAACAGCGCTCCATGAGGATGGGAAAAGTGCCCTGCAACCTCATCACGGAGCATGAATCGTTTAAAACCATATGGGATGGGTTTCACTCATTCTATTATGGCCAAGATAGTTTGCAACACCTTTATTCAGCAAACTCTATCCCCTCGGACCTGGAGACATAACAATAAAAAGGTTGTAGTTACAAAATTCAAAAAAATCTTCGATGCATTTGGCGCCTCAATCGACTCAAAGATAGTTCTTTGTTATTGCAATATTGATCTCTTTTTCTACCTCATCTCCACGTGAGCAAATCCAACATCTCCCCTCCACTATACTGCCTTCTTTGTCTGATATTTCTTCTATTCTTTTAAAGTCTACCGCAAGACAAGATTGTCCATCCCCTCCTCAGGTTCACCTTCAGCAGGCTTCTCCCACATCTCACCCTACTGCTGGCTACATTAGCAAGTGTCCTCAGCAGGCACCTCTTCCATGTGATGGGCTTAACAACAGACGTGGAAATCAAAGTAGCCAAATACACTTCTATAGCATTTCCTCATTTTGTGGCAAATATAGTTGCATGCTACAACAAGCAGGCTCATTCTGACTGGAGCATTAAGTCAAAGTGTTGTTGATGTTATTGTTGCTTATTCAACAACCTCAACCAAGTAGACATGGTACCCCAACAAAACATCATAGCAACCTCATTTGTCTGGTTGTATCTCATCTCCTGTTGTTGATACTTACAATTCAGAGAACCGGAGTACCTTCTTTCGATTGAAGTGCTTTTAGTTTCATCACTCTAGTTCATTAAATTTATTTTCTCCGACACTGCGCCCTAGGATTGCATTGTCTAGAATCACACTCTCACCACCCTACCCTGCGTCAAATGCGATTGGCCTCCTCCCAAGTTGAATTCATATTTTCCTCTCTCAAATTCTCTTCAAGCAGGCCATCAGCATCTAATCATCACAAACTGAGGGAAAAAAAAGTAGAAGGAATAATGTAGAAGAGGATGGGAGGTGGAGCATTCAGTCAAGGGACGAGAGGAATTATCCAAGGAGGGAGACAACTAAGATCGGTATAATACCTAAATTCCTTACATTAATTAGAACAAATTATCTGTTTTACTTGTAGGCACTAAATTATCTCTTACCGTTGAATAACTTGAATCTCTCATTAACCAGCCAAACACAAACCAAACAAATTGAGCGAAAAACCATAGGAAACCATAATTCTGCATTTAAGAGCATTAGCTCCCTAGTATATATCTTGTTTGAATAAAACTATGTCTTGGGATACATCTAAGATTGATGATTTTAGAACTTATATTTACCTATAATCATGAGTACATTACATTTTTCTTGAATTGTATACTTCATTGATTCCTTATTTTAAACTTTTCCTCACTTCAGATATCAGTGCTACAGCTAAGCACTATCCATCTATACGTTGCTATTAACACATTATGTTAACATTAATTCATGGTTCATAATTAAAGCACTTCTAAAATGGAAAAAAATTTATCTCAGTTTGCCTGAAATTCCTTAAAATGGACATCAAAAAGGATGTTAACATAGGAAGTTTTCAACAAGAGCGTCGATACACGAACCTGGCGAGCAACTTGAACAACCCGTCTATTATTTCGAGGCAAATCAGTCGCCACACTAGACTTTAGAGGCACTGACAAGGAAGTTTGTTTATCCACAGGCTTTGGCTTCAACGTGGGTTTTTTCTCAGGGAATTCAACATCACTATTGATTGGAGAGCATCCCCTCTTTCTTTTTCTCTGAAATGTATACTTCAGAAATCTATCTGTTCCTGTTTGAGCAGTCCAAGTTGATGTATCTTTGGTGCCAGGTTCTACTGCAACACAATTTTCTGGATTTTCTGCTGCATTGTCAACTTCTTCTCTTGATGCTGCTACCATTTCTATTCTGTCTACTAAATCTTTCTGGATACTTCTAGAGGAAGGATGACCAACAGTCTTAGAAACTGACCTTGATAACAAGGGATCCTTCACATCTTCACTAATCTGTAAGAAATTTTGCGTTAATTCATTATCACAAACAGACGGATTTTGCTTCTTCTTAACACTTTCCCAAGTTAACCTTTCAGTGCAATTCTTGATTCCCATATCTTTCTTTATATATGTGCCCAATTTGCATTGACTCGATATCAAAGTAGATGCATCCCCACCTGTAGTTTTTTCTTCTATAATTTCATCAATTTCAGTTGATGCTGGAATGGAAGCTGACGGCACTTCCTTCGGTGCTTCATTTTCGTTCTGTTTATCATGGACTGTGAGCATAGAGCTACTGGCCCAAGACTTGTATTTATCAGAGAAAATACCACCAGATAATGAATTTGACTGGTTATATAATGCTCTTTGCTTTTTGGGAGAAGCCTTATTGAATAACTTAACATGGTCTTCTCCACCATAGTGTGGTACTTGTCCGGGCTCTAAAGTTTTGCCTGACTTTAGAGAATCAGATTTGAAGGCAATGCCAAGTTTTTCAGCTACGCTGATATGTGGTTCACATGTTGAATACGAATGGAGGCCATTAATTTCACCAAAATGCCCCTTTGAAGTCGAATTCTGCTCAAGTGCGTGGATACGCTGTGTATACCCGTTCCTATATAGCTCAGGTACTTTACTCTTCCACATGGAGAAATCTTTGGGATACTGCGCTGTTGCAGCATTTTGAAGATGAAATCGACGAGTATCTGCAATTTTTTGGCTCAATGTGATCATATTATCATCGTTGGTCAGCATATTGCCAGGTTCATCCAAGTTATCAGCGCTAGCTTCCTTCACTATTTTGTTGCATACCATGTTAGAATCATTTATGTTTCCATCACTCAATGGCTGATCTGAAACATCTTTCATCATTGTCAATTCTTCTCTCACTCTTTTCAACTCTTCTCTAAGATCAACAATTGTATCCTCTGCCTCACCAAGCTGAAGTTCAAGCTCCTCAATCTTCTTTTCCTGACTGCGTGCAGCCTTCTCCGCTCCTCTAATCTGCAAAAGATAACTTTTTATGCCTATGATGTTGCAAACTATAATTTTCACACACAATATTGCTAACTATTCACTTTTCAGAGCATCATAGATAATTTGCAAAAAGAGAAACAAAGTAAATTCGAAAGGTAAGTCAATTGTAGAATATAACTAAGTATCACAAAGCGCTGAAGAGCGAGAAAATTGTCTTCTAGGATCAATCATGAACATAAAATTATAAATTATTATGGGTTTTTTATTCAATTTTAAAGCATCCAACCAAGATATATTACATGGTACATACTGTCATCATCTTACATTTGTTATCCTCCATGAAGCAATTATATCCTTTTCTGACTTCCCTTGATTTGGTAATATTTCTTTGGTCTACTATATATTTTACCACCGTCTTTACTTCTAACATGGAATTTGTTCAAAACCTTTCTCTTTTCTTTAGTCAATAAGCTACAATGATCCAAGATAAATAAAAAACTAGATAAAATTAGATCTTTAGCCTTCTTCGATTCATGTTCCCTGGGATTCTTGTTTTATACTTCTAATTTGGCCTTTGGCCTATATTGATACTCTTTTTTATCATGAAAGCCATTTAATGCAGGATAACCATGAAAAAAAGTGTATATGATAAAGGAGAGAGACAGATAAAAAATTAGGAAATACTAACGCTTGAACAAGGAAAGTGTCTCTCACGGAAGGGCCCCCGTCTGGCCGTCTCAAACTCGATCAGAACGCCATCCTCCGCTACCGGGGAAACACATTTCAAGTTATCACATGGATTTAACGTTCTCATCCCAGTAGAGTTCGACACCATGAGCCTAAGGGTCCTCCTCTCCAAGCAAGGTGACAAAAATTGGATGGAAGAAAACGATGAAGAAATGAAATGCAGTCTTGACCTTATCGAGGAATTAAGGGATCGGGTCGTCGTCAAACAAGCAGAAATAAAAAGAAGGATGGCGAAACGCTTTGACAAGCATGTCAGGGTGAAGCAGTTCGTCGTGGGAGATCTGGTCATGAAAAAGGTGAACACGACAGGCATAATGGCTTCGGTAGAAAAGCTCAACCAGAACAGGGCAGACCTTTTCATCGTCAAGAAAATGCTCAAAAACAGTGCCTACCGTTTACAATCCCACAATGGTGACCAACACCTGGAGTGATGATGACCTGAAGAGATACTACTCTTAGGTTACAGTAACCTTCCAATGTTTTTGTTTTTCGAATACTGTCTTGAAATAGTCACCCATATTTTTATGATTACGATGCTAACACTTTTTTTGGTATGAGGTATCTTAAAGCATCGCTAAGTGGCAGATGTCCAGCAGCTCTTGCTTACTTGTCTACCCCTTGATCCGTGATCTCCAGATCCAATCATGTGGAGAGCTTAAAGCCAATTTTTAACTCCCATCGGATAGTCACCAGAACTTACTTAAACCCCCTCGATTTGCGATCCCCGGATCCAATGTCTTGTGCTGGTTTTTAAGTCTTCGACCCTCTCTACCGACACTATTAATACTATCGTAATTCCACTACAACTGCCCTCGTTGGAGAATCTCACGACTGGCATACGTGGTACGTTTTGCAGACCTGAGCGAATATTTACAATCGGCCGCGCATCAACAGAGGTCCCGCCATCGTTTTGGTGCCTGTCTGAGGAAAGCCCCGAGCATTGGATGTCTTATACCCCTGAAACATCCTTTTGGAGGAGCGATCTGTCTCCGGACACCCATAACCCTACTGGATAGCTTTAAAGGCAGAAAAGATTCACAAGTGTCTTACGCCAAATGGTCCACCACAACCTCTGCCAGTAGACACCCTAGGTCGAGTAGTGGATGCCACGATAACCTTGGAACGTCCTTCCGGAGGACCACTGTCTTCGGACACCCATAAATCCACTGGACGATTCTAGCGGAGGAAAGCTCCACTGGCTGCTTGCATAAACAATTAGCACAGACTAGCCCTGGTTCCTAAATTAGCAAGTTAGATCGGCCAGACCGTCGACATGGTATCGTTCATGTAGTGGGATACCCCGGTTTTTATCTCTATGTATAACTCTATACAAGGAGTGGTTACTAATGAAGTAACTGCACCTAACAGGAACTCTTTCTCTGGTATTCATAAAATGCGCATAAGGCAAAATCGAACTTGTTGCGGATAACGCACATGGTATTCGTGCTTGGTATCGTATTTTCTAAAGTCCATGAGATCGCAATAAACATGGCACTGGTGCTTATATATGATGTGGACACTCGGGTAGAGGTCGCACATTGGTTAGGCAATCACGCGCTATCTGATGCATAACCTGGGGTATTCAAAAACCGCTTCTGCAATGTCCTGGTTAACAACTGTAGGCTTATTTTCCTTCGGTATTCTAAACCATTGAAAAGTATAACGTGTGGTTACCTCTATAGTGGGCGCACGGACTACCAGTCTTATTGGGTGTCGGAAATTCACATAATCATTATTCTCTTAATTATGACGGGAAGACACGTACACCGTGTTCGCACAGGGTTGTCACTACAACATTGCTCTCTGGTCCTCGAATGCTTGAGAACGTCTCGGTGCTATCAATGGGATTGCGCGTTCACCAATGGCAGTGACCGCATGACGGTCATTCTATCTCGAAGGATCTTATCAATGTTCCCAAAATGGATAACTTCGTGACAGTAAGTCGCAGATGCTACCTAATAACCGCGCACATACGTTATTCGAATGCGGAGTGGATCGAGAACCGATACAAACATTCACGACTTCGGTGTTCGCACACCTCGTTTAGTCAGCAAAGGTATGCAACAAATAATTAAACACAATTACAAATGAAACATATATATATTCACAGGAACTCAAAAAGAGATCGCAATTGAAATTAAATATTATCATTGTTTCAAGAGGTATACAAAATAAAGAGATCGTGGTTACAAAAGATACTCGCACGATCGCACAAAAAATAAAGATAGATATTCCACAAACTCTGACTCTGCCGCTGTCTTTTCCTTTGGTGGACATGGTTTTTTTTCTACGATATCCCGAAGAGCGAATGTATCTGCTTGATAGATTTTCTGATCGAGCATACTGCTCCCTTTCTTCCCCTTTCCCAGGATCAATGACCGCCTCGACGGTGTCCACGCCTTGACCGGCGGCCTCATCCTCCGAATGAAGAATAGTCAATGTTTGCGAACTCATCTTTCAGCGTGCCTTGCTCCTTCAAGAGATCAAGGGCAAACTCCACTGACCGCTTGGACACTCGAAGTACCGCTCTCTGAAACTTTAAGTTTTCCGCAGTGAGGCTCACCTAAAAGATAACTAAAGGATTAGTAAGCGCGAACAGGTATGCATAGTCGCCCTGATTCAGAGAGTATTGCCCTTAGCTTTTCGCGCATGCGGGTGTTCTCAGTCAGGGAATCCTCAAGATCGCATAGGTGGTGTAGTTGTGCGTAACCGCCCTTAAGGTCGCCACGGAAGACTTCTTCGAGATGTCCTCCATGTGTACCTTCCTCATCTCCTCCAAGTATTCTCTGTCAAACACCGCAGAAGAGACTGTAAGAGCGTGCGACAAGGTCATCTCAGGCTCCCTCCAGGAGGGAAGGTTAATGCTCAGGGTGATCGCCTCAGGGTCCCGCAATATTAGCAGATCGCCCCAGAGGTGGAAGAGATCCTCGCCTAGGCATGAAAAGGCGAGAGCCCCGGCGTTACCCGCAACAGTCCGCGAGGACCAGCGCCTCTTCCTCGAAGAAGTGCTCGCCCCGCCTTAGGCGAGCTCAGCCTCCCTACTGAAGTCCTGAGCGCATCATTTCTCAGTGGCTCTCAAGACGTTCCCAGAAGGTTGGTACGGTCTCGACGTCGGTACCATCAGAACAACTGCAAAAGAAAGAAATTGTCAGCATCCAAAGGTACGCGCAGTTACATATATTCTCATTCGTCTATACTCAATCATCTGCAGACAAGTCCTTAACCTCCCGCACCCGCGGGACGTAAAGGGCGACATCCAGCGGGGTGCCCAAAAAAAAACTTTACTATCCACTCCACCGTTGTCGAAAGCTCGGGCGGTCTGAAGGTGTCCTCCTGCGGATCCAGCACCGTCTGGACACCGTCGAGGTCTCCTTTAAATACGGAAAACTGCGCCAGTCAACTATGGATCGTGTTAGCTAGGTTGCGAACTCGGAATTTCTTCGCGCCAAAGTACATTTGCCCATGTTCTCGGGCCCGCACACGAAACATGGAGCGAAATACCTCCGGGTTGAAGTGAATGCTTTTAGTCCACAGGTAAGACTATGAACAAAACGATTGAAGCAATGGCATTCGGAGGGAGTTGAGCGGGCACCGCCCCGTAGAAGTTCTGAATTTCCACCATCTCTGGGAAGATGAGGAAGGTCCAGCTCGCAACGAAGTGATTGAAGGGCACGATGATTTCGTCCTCAAAGATTGTTGTAAACTGCTCCTCACTTTGCAGAAGCCGCACTGCGTACCCTTCATCAACTAAATGTCGCGATAAGAAAATTTAGAAGTCAAAGTCTGAGATTGGGGGGAGGTCATGTTCGTGACTCATGAAAGCAACAACACAGACAACTCGCTTGGAGCCCGCCGCTTGAGTTCACACCATCCTGCTCCAATTCTCTCAAACGGGCCAGGTAATAAATGAAGGTGAGACCGTCCCTATTTATAGAAAGGAGCGGTACTTTGTCTCGAAAGACAAAATACTGGTATTCGCAAGGCTTGGGGAGATACTCCTTAGCTAGTAACTGCCATCCCAAAAGGTCTCCTGCAAAAGAAATAATAAAAAGCACAAGCATCCACACCAAGCAATTATATTCGCTACAACTCAACACAAACATTCCAGATTTCAGAAGCCACAACGTTATATGCAGGAATTACAATTAATAAATGAAGTTGAGTGCATAACCGCGCGAAGCATAGGAAGAATGTTCCAAATTATTACAAAGCCAAATGAAAGTTTGTCCTCGCAGATCCAGCACATCTTGACTCTCAGGAAGGTGCTCGCTCCACACCCAAGTGCATCAGGTCGTCCGTGAATTCAGCGAACGTAGTGTGCGCGACCGCAAACATCTTGTTCAGTTTGGCACCATATGCGTGTATAGCCCGCACGTCTTCCCGAAGATCCAACACTCACCACGTATCTAACAAGTGCGTCTTCGCGAAGTGGTCGCGGTTGCGATCCTGAAGCCGCTCCCGCCTACGGAGCACTCAGCTGGAGAGCCCCAGAGGTAAGTGTCGTGTTATGTCTCTTTAAGCTTTCCACTTCCCTCTCCAAGCTACTTATCTGCACCAGCGAGGCTCACACTTCCTTCCACAAGGCATCCAGCTTCACGTACGCCTTCTTTGGGACGGTCGTCACAGTCTCTGGAAAAGAATCTGTGGCATCAGAGGTATGTTTTATGAATTTTTTGTATTTTCATAAGACTAATCAAAAGGCGGGTAAGGGCGGATATACCCGTTGTATCTGTCACAATTATCTCCTCAGAAACCAGGACAAGTTCGCCAAGGAATCCAAAAGAACGGCGGATATGTTTGTTGTCCCCGCCACGGGTATCTATTCCTGACCGGGATTAAACTAGCTGAAATTGATCACGTGAACAGAGGACTCCGTTCTGGGAGTCCGCAAGGAGCGCAAGCGTCATTCCGCTGGAGGTATACCCTTTGTGACAGCTCGCCCAACTTCCACCGCTCATGCAATTGTTCATGAATCAGTGAACGCTCGTCAGAATTCCCCCCCCCCCACCAATGGAGGGATAACAACTGACACGCGCCTAGGTGGAATGGAGAACAAACTAAAAGGTCGCTGAGAGCACTCAGTTGTGCCCGCAGCTCCCATGGTCTCTCTGGCATCAGTTCGCGTTGAGCCCCCGCTATAGCCAAGAATCTCGGCGACATAGTTGCTCATTTGCTCCAATGCTTCCCCGGTCCCCAGAATGGCAGAAGACTTACCCTTGGAGGTCGGTGGCGCGGCTAATTATGTGGCCTTCTAATTAGCCACGCTTTGGGCTGCTTTCCACGACTGCCCCTCCTAAGGTACGTGTTTTCTTTTCTTCTTCACAGGCTTCTCGACGGCCAGCTTCTCTGGTTCTTTCAACTTGAGTTGCGCCTCATCCACCTTCGCCGCCTCAACGTCCAGCAACTGTCCATCTTCTGAGACCTCCTCATGGACATCCTCGCTAGTATGCTCCTCTGATTCCAGCATAGTCTGCACGCGTGTATCATCTAGAGGATCAGTATGCGAGGTGTCATCTGCTGCCAAGTTCTTAGCCACTCCACCTCCGAAATCCTTCGTGGAAGTCTCCTTCTCAAGCAAGTTCAGTGGGGTGACCGCATCACTTCTAGGAGTATTTTCAGCAATCAGCTTCTGGGGCAGTTTTTCGGTGGTGTCAGCACCTTCTCTAAAGACGCTCGCCACCACTGTCGATGTTACCGCTGAATCGACCAATGTTCCAGGCAAGTCCCCACCCATCGGACTGCACAAGGTCTCATCTGTATCCTCCAAATCGACAACGTTGGAGTAGGACGTCGCTCCGCCAGCAGCTCAGCTCGCCTTCTTGGCGACCTTATTCTTCTTGGCGATCTTTTTCGGTTGCTTCAACTTCAACTTATTGGTAGGAGAATCCACGGGAAGCTCTTGCAGCTTCGCCCCTTCTTATGAGTGTCATTCCCCCACCTCTAGCCATGTGGGGGCAACATCCTTTGAAGGATCACTCCTCAGAGCCCGCTCATCTCGGACACGGTGAACCCCACGTCCGAGCTCGCCTACTTCTGCAAGGGAACTTGTGTGCACGCTTCAAAAGCGGCGGGAACCTAGAAGAAGTCGTAGCGACCGGGACCTTCGGGGGGAAACCGCTCGTCCCTTATCTCGTCGCGGGTGCGGGAGCCTTGGTCGTAGTCACCGACACCTTGGCTTCAGACACACGAGCCTTCTTCTTAAGCAACTCATCCAGGATTAATTTGTTGCGGCCAGCCATCGTTCAAGAATGCATTCGCAGCAACTGAGGAAGAACAATGAAAAGTCGTCACGATAAGCTCTTCCTCGAGTTATTTATAGCTTTCAGTAGTGCAAGAACCGAGTTGCAATATCTGAGGTTATCAGTCTACTTTTTTGAAATCCGCACGGACTTTAAAAAGTGTGGGGATTATATTAACCTGGAATTCTATGATCGCAGTCGCAACCAATCCAGTTCAGCCAAAGCAAGCCTTTAGTGCTCGATGGTAGGGGCGGTCATCCTGTCTGTGACCGCACACCCTCCCCAGTCTCAGTAGGGTGAACGGTTGCGTCCCAAGTAACAACGCCCCTTTCTCCAGCATCAGTAGCCGACCATCCAGGTCGGCCCTCAACAGCGGCCAACTTTTGAGGGATTCGGGCGAACACCCCGGGTGTCCGCCCTAGCTCCACTCTCCTTAGTTAGCAGCGGCTTGTGCAGTTACAGCCTGTCGTAACCATGTGCCCTCTCCTTCTCTCTCCACTCGAATTCTCATGTATCCCAAGCGGCGCGCATTTATTGTAGCACTTATTGCGCCCAACCGTTTTGGTGGCCCTCTATCAGTATAAATAGAGATCCAAGGGTGGCCAGTGGGGAACACTGAACTCAAACCAAAATCTACCTCGTAGTAGGTGTGGTTACAAGTTCGGAGTCGCCTTCTGTGGCCTATCTCTGTAGTGCTTTTCGACTGTAATATCTCTGTAATAGTTCTTTTAATAAATAACATCATATGCAGCAAGTGGCATTCGCCGCTGCGAGCAAATCTGGTGTTTGCCGCATGCTCGCGAGAAACTCGCCTTTTTTGTGTTATGTTCGCCCGACCCCCAAGGATTAGTAACTGATTGTTTGCGGTTCTTGATTCCACGGTAGCCTTCAAGTCCCGTCGCTGAGTGTGGAGGTTGAGGACATTTTGGCCTCAACAGATTCAACTTTATATTATGAGCCCCATGATAATTTAAGTTCATTCTTTGATACTGCCCTGGAGCCTCAGCCACCACCAATACCAAACACCCATACTCAGCTCCCGCCTAAGCTCACTACCCATCTATTAGTAGTCTCAGCAGTTCCTACTTTGGTACTTGTTTCTCGTTCAACACCCGCCCTTTCACAGAGAGCGTGTCAGACATTGCGAGCCATGACATTCCAATGACACTAAACGACTCCACAGAGCGATCCCTAGTTCATTGGAGGGGGTACCTACCATTGATGGAACATGAATTATGCCAGATGAGCTTGAATTACTTGCCCTTGGGCTTCGTGTGGAGTATAATCATCTTCATTCAACGGAGTTGAATGCTCTCAAGCCGGGAAGAATTGATAGGGATCACATTTCACGGGCAGGCCGACTCTTATCGGAACCCTCACGAGTCTACTTGCACGGGAGATGAACTTAGGATAGTTGGATGGACAATCCGAGCTAGGAGTCGCATTCAGAATGGCGACGACATATTTTTATTTATTTTATTTCATGTATATTTTAATGCAATCATCCATTGCCCAACCTGTAATCAACACATTCCCACTTTCTTGGACTCTTATTTCTAATGTAAGTTCATATTTAAGGTCTAAATTACGTGTTGTGGTATTTGGTGAACACGCATATAGTGGATATTGTTTCGTATTTATTCGTCTAATATTTGTTCTACTTGCGGGGTGTATTCTCTTTGTGTTAAATTGAAGCATTCTCTACTGTAATTTAACTAAATCTTGTTTGTATTTTTAACGTCTAATCTCATTGAACTCTACTATTAATTTCAGAATTTATTGTAATTAAACGTCGGGTAATTAGCCGACCCCACTATAGTTGGATAAAGGCTTGAGTGTTGTTGTTGTTTAAACGTCGGGTGATTGTATGAACATTGCATCATTTAGAGTCACCTCATCACTACGCTCATTAGAGTTCTGCTAGAGCATAATTACACACTCACTGCATCTGTCCTGCATCAATATGCCTACAGATTCAAGCTTAAGATCTACACTTATGGGTTCAAATATAGAGGAATAAACTTCAACAAGCTCATACAAACTAAATAGGCGAGACATTAATAATAAGCACTCAAAAGAACATGATCGTGATGAGATAAATATGATTGTTCAAAGACAAAAAGATGTGTTTGCAGCCATTTCATCATGCACGCATTACCTCACGGCCATACAGGTTTTACTTTACTATGGGATGGTTAACATGTGATATGTAATTGGTGCATGGATGCAGTTGAGATGTCCAGCTCGTATAACCTATCTTATTTTATGTTTGTAATTTGTAACTTTTTGTTTGGATATTTTTACAGTGTGTCTGTTTGATTTGCCGTTTGTGCAGATGTGTCTTTGTGTAATGATTCATAAGCCATGCCTGTGTCCAGTCAACTTATACCATCCATTATTAAAAAACTATGATTGGATAGAACAAAGCTTAAACGATAGACAAGAGAAAGAACTAATAAATGGAAGTACATTATACATAATCTAATATTTATCTGGTGAGGCCGAACCACAAAATTCATTATGACCATTTGCCTTGAAAGGCTTGAATACATAAGATGAAATAGGAACAAACGAGTGAGAGGCACGGGGCTCCGCCCCTACTTCCAACCGCGACAGTACCTCAACTGCAATAGTTCACGGAGGGTCTCCATGCCCCTTGCGACATTATCCCGGCCACGACATTGTCTCGACACGACGATGCTCTCGCCGCTCACAAACCCCTAAGTGTTGTACGCTCGTCGCTCATTTTTCCGCTGTGCACAGGAATTTGTGAGGGGTGTGGAGAACACATTTTTTATTGTAGGTAAAGAACATTGTTTATATGAGAGCATATTTTTTAAAATAAAAGAAAAAAATATAGTATAGATAATTCCCACTGTCATCCAGGTCCCAGAAATTTAACAAGCCGGCCAATCACTATGACAAATGCTATATCATATTGCCTCAAATCCATGTCCAATCAAGATTAGCATCAGGTATATTTCATATCTAATATTTGTCTCGGACTGATATTTATCAGCTCCACATCCAAATTTTAGCATGTATCCAAAAATTGATGCTTCATGCACACAAAATCTTCATTTAGTGGAAACTTGGAAGAAGATGTGAGAACTAGAGGAAAGTATTATTACTGATAATATGAGAACGGGATGAATGTTGGGGTTAACATGAGGAATCCAAACAAAAAGGGCTTTCGTTATGTCCCCCCTGGTAGAATTTACTAATCAAAAATGGAAAAGATAAATAAAGTGGTTATAAGAAGGGAGAGATATGGTCCTCAGGATGGAAAAGGATGAAAAGAGGATATCTTTTGTAGTACTCATGAACTACAGCAAAATATATAGAAAAGGGAGGAATATTTTTGCAACCTCGGAATAGCCTATGAAACTGACATTATAAATTTCAAATATGAATGAGAAAAATAGAATGTTATGTTAAATCTATAAATAACTCTAAAATTTATGCCAAAACTCGTGAAATAAACCAGCTTTGAATATTTTTAGTTCTAAGCTAACTTAAAAGGGAAGTGTCACAACTTCATCTGATTATGATGAGAAATAAGTAAGAGTTTTGCTAGCATATTACTAATAAGTGGTGCACCATAATTTAACCCAATTGTGATGAAAAGTAGGCATTTATAGGACGTCACCTATAGTGATGGACCTAAGCAAGTAAGAGTTTAAAACAAAGTAGTATGATCTTTGAAACGTAGGATAAGAGAATTGGACATAATGATTAGATGAACAAATAACATTTGCTTTCAAGAGCTAAATGACAATGGGAAATATTCAAGGACATTAGGACATGAAATAGCTATTGCATATTTATAGGACAAACAATAGAAATGGGGTCGTTGGAGTCGTGAATAGCTATGAAGCATTGATACTTAAAATGCCTCGCATATCAGCTCGAACGCGTATCAGATACGAGAAAAGTCTGAAAACACCACTTTTAATTAAAAATAAATAAATATTATGAAGTCACGTATCCCGCATGCAGGATACGTGAATCCCTCCTTTTGAAGTCTCGTGGTTGGTTTGTAATCATTTTTTTCACGTTGTGTATCCCGCCTATTTAGGTTTACGAAAGTCTCGCGCGGTGCTCATTTATTTTTCACGCAGCAGTCGTGCTCCGCCCTCGACGTCGCCCAATGCTCCTCCCTCGAAGTTGCCATGTGCACCTCCCTCGACGACGCACTGTGCTCTGTGGTCGTGCTTCTTATTTGTGTTCGTCCTTCTTCTTTGTCATCGTGCTTTTTCTCTGTGATCGTGTTCTTCTCTGTGGTTGTGCTTCTTCTTCGTGGTAATGCCTCTTCTTCGTGGAATCCCTATCACGTGAACACCGTCTCATGTGCGTCGTCTCTTCTTCTTCGCATTTTTTTAATAGGACTCGGTATTTTGGAAGCCCTCTCATGTGTGTCGTCTATTTTGGTAGGACAAATGCAATTTTTTCAACGATTTCATTCAAAGTCCGATGGATAATCTCAACGATTTCCTTGATGGTTCCAATTTAAAATCTAGATCATGGTTGGGAGAGAGGGGGAGTGGTAGCTCATAAATATCCGGAAGTTAGCAAAGGTTAAATGTTTGAAAAAAAATTCCCAACCTTGGAGCGTAATGTGGTATGCGGAATTCATTGACAAATGGGGAGATTTTAATGATTATTATACAATTCAAAATCGTTATCTCTTAGATCCAAAGACTTGGTAGATTAATCATGGTTCGCTGGCCCCTTCGCTTCAAACTATATCTATAAAGTTATTAGTACAGCCATCTTCTTCTTCATGCGCCGAGAGAAATTGGAATACTTGCTCATTTATCACTTCAATGAAAAAAACTGAATGACACTGCAACGTGCTGAAGATTTAATAAGTATTCATAACAATCTTTAACTTCTTTCTAGAAGAGATCAAAAATACAATGAAAGGGAGTCTAGATTGTAGAATATTGTGGGTGATGGCTGAGTCATTCGAAAATATAGGTACACTTGAGATAGCTAATATATCGCTTGATGAACCTAGGTTAGAGCTCTCGATTGTGGAAGAAGATGATGAAGTTAACATTATTGGAGAGAATGTTGAATTTTTAAACTATTGATATTTTGTATGTGAATGTAATGAAAAAATGAAACATTTATCAATTTATGTAAAGATGTAAACATGTGGTATATTGGTGATTGGTCTTTATAATGCTTGTCTCATTGACTCTTTTATATATTTCTTATAGCATTATGTCAATATATGAAATGGGAATGATATATAATATATAATATATATGTTGTAGTCTTATAAAAATCTCTTTTTATAATTCAAGATATGTAGACTTAGTTTGTTAGTTGTCTTGTTTCCATATTAATTAATAATTATATTTAAATAATTATTTTTTAAAAAACGTTTCTCGTATCTTAGTTTTTGAAAAATCCCCTTTTACATATCTGTTTCGTATCGTGCATCCCCATCCCCGTCCCCATGCTGCATAGGTGAATAGATAGTCGAATGAAAATATTGTTGTGGTGAATAGGGTTGGGCTTATTTGGCTCTGATTACGGAAGAGAGTCATCATCCTTACTGCTGTCATTGCCCGAGAACTTTCACGATAGCAAAAGAGTGAATAATGGCGACCCTTTGTTTTGTGCTCTGAGTGGTGGTCGTTGTGCATGCTCCAAACTGGGTAGGTCTCGCGGTGGTGGTTGAAGGATGTCTGACTGTGCCAAAAATAGTTTGTGAAACAAAGCCCTGGTGATGATGTGATTGTTATTAAGTTGATTACCACATAAGAAACCATAAACCTGACTAATCTTTTGCTTATGTCAGATTAAAATATTGCTTGAAAAAAATGGAAAGACATATTAAACCTTCTACCGATAAAAAATGATTATTATTATTATGGTGATGTAAACGAGTGGACATATAGGATCTACTATGGCATATTATCAGAGGATTCATGGAGGGGTCAGAATAGAAAATAGAAATGGAATGTGAGAAGCAAATTATAATTTTACAGTACATATTATCTCGCAATAGTGAATACAAAGATTAAAAGAGCACATAATTACTTTGAAAAGTGAAGTAATTAAATCCTAAACACACCTTTTTATCACATTGAAGGCAATAAAAACCTTTTCCCAAAGATATATAATTTGACACCAGTAGCATATTTGATCAGGCAACATAAAGTACTTAGATATCTTAATGGTGTGAAGAAAATTATAGAAAAAATAATTGTAGTAGGAAAAAATGTTAAAGCTTGAGAGGTCGGTATCTTTCAAGGTAGAATTCTAAAAGAGGCAAATTGGAATTCTTAAGTTGAGTCAAATCTGATAAGTTATATGGCATAAAATTACTAGTTCCCCGTTAAAAATTGTCTTAGAAGTTTTAGAAGAGTTTAGAAGCACATAGTCCATTATTAAAGATATTTGGTGGTAGAATTAATTAAATGTTATTAAGGAAAACATATGCATTTTAAATAATAATGAAAAATAATATTAATGAGGCTGTTAATGATTATAAGGAATCTAAATCATGCAAAAAGAATAATGAACAAAGAGGTGATATAGCTTGATGATTTACATAATAGGTTAAGTGTCATAATAGGAGAAAATAAAATATATAAAATAATATGTAATAGAAATAATTATATGTTAAGTGACATATACGTAGTGGTAGATCGCATAGAGTTTGATAGGTCGTACATGGCTAGTCATAGTGATTGTTCGACACGATTTTATGGTGATAGGGCTGAGTATCATTCGGATCATCGTCGTTACACCTCTACGTTATTTAAGGAATTTGAGACCGCATATGCTCGACCCCATAGAGCCTCTTCGGAGAGATCATCGTACTATTATGTTGATAATCCTCGCCCGCTGTCGTACGTTCGTGCGGATCACGTCTACCCTTGTGCACAATTTGATTATGTTAGAGACGACCATTTAAATAATTATCAAGAGCCCTATAGAGGTCATCATCATAAGGATAACATCACATGTAAAGATAATCCTAGCCTTCCAAAACAATAAATAAGGGAGGATAACATCACATGCAAAGGATTGTCGAATCTGGAATTACTCACAAATTCAACAATGCCAATATGAAGCATTCGCCCCTATTTGTAACAAGAGGGGCGGTTATGCACCGAGAGTGAATGACTATGATTGGTCGTTATGCCTGATGCCCTAAAACAATAAATACACTTCCAAAAATTAAAATAAAATACATATGAATAATAAAACAACGATCTGAACGCGCTCGTGGTCTCGGATCGCCAATCCGATCAGCAGCTCCTGCGCGAATATACGAATGTAGCCCCCTCCAACTGGTGACCCGTAGTCCAGTGTCGATCTTCATCACTCAGTGTCCACTTGATTTTGAAGTTAAGTCTGATCATGGCCCCCTCCAACAAGGTCTTGAGAGATGAGGTTGTGGATGGCACCGCTATCGATCACTTAACGACCTTGTCCTCAAGGTCAAAACCTGGAAACTGAGTCTTTACTTCCTCCGCTAAGATCCATGTCGCCTCGTCCTTGTCTTGTCCTTTCTACTGTGAGAACCTGCCTTACGGGTTGCCCTTGAACCTGCTCAGTGCGGCTGCCCAACACCACCTCGGCAAGTAGCGAGGGGTGACTGCGCTACCCAGATCTTTGAGCAGGGGGTCTTGAAGGGGGTTGTTTCCCAATGCCCGCTTCAACTGCGACACATGAAATACGGGCGCCCTTGTACCACAGTTCGGCCCATGCCACCCACTGGGTCCACTGGCGGGGTTGCTCTGTAGCAAAGAAGTGAAGGTAGGTGCCCACGCAGCGGTTGAGGACCTCTGTCTGTCCGTCAGACTGAGGGTGATATGTCGTACTGAATCGTAGCTTCGTCCCCTATAAGAGGAACAACTCATGCCAAAAGGAACTCATGAACACCAGATCGCGATCGCTGACAATGGAGCGGGGAAACCCGTGCAGGCGGACGACCTCGCCAATGAAGACCCGTGCCACCGAGCTCGCCGCGTAGGGGTGTTTGACGGGTATGAAGTGCTCGTACTTGGAGAGACGGTCAACCACTAGTAGACAGTCGTATCCCTGGGAGCGTGGAAGACGGGTAATGAAATCCAACCTGATGTCCTCCCAAATAGGCCACGAACTGTTGTACAGGCCGCTGGGGGCGAGGGTCTGGTATTTGACCTTTTGACATACCAAACAGTTGGCCACGAACTGCTGTACCATCCTCATCATGCCCCGCCAGAAGAGGGTGGTCGCCAATTGACGGTAGGTCTGATAGGATCCTGAGTGTCCGGCAGTCGGTGTAGAGTGGAACTCCTCCAGTAGGTGGGTATCCATGGTGATGATGCTGCGAGGACCAGCGATCGCGGTAGTAGAGTATGTCGCCCACTAGTCGGAAGGGGGTGGGCATCAGGCGCGCTCCGTAACTCGTCGATCATGACGTTGTAACGGGGATCCGTCTGTATCTCCTCCTGGAGGATGGTCGCGTCCCGCCACTGGCAAAGTGAGATCGCCGCCAAGGTGCCGCCCGACTCGCGGCAGTATAAAGCGTCTGCGGCCGAGTTCGTGCGCCCGGTCTTGTACTCGATTGAGAATTGGTATCCCAAGAGCTTGGCTATCCATAGTTGTTGTGTCGGGGTGGATACCTTCAGGCTCCATAGATTCCTCAAGTTGCGGTGGTCGGTCCTGACGGTGAAGGGCCTCCAAAGTAAATACGGCCGCCAATGCTGGACTGTTAGCACCAGATCTCGTAGCTCGTTGTCATATGCGGAAACAACCTTTCATCGGTCGGTGAAAGCCTTTGCTATAGTAAGCAATGGGGTGTCCTTGTATGAGGACGGCGCCGACCCCCTTCCCCGAGGCGTCACACTCCATGATAAATGGTTGGCAGAAATCGGGCATACTCAGAACCGGCGCCGCCACGAGAGCGCACCACAAATTGTAGAAGGCCTCTTGGGTGGTTGCATCCCATAGGAAGGGCACCTCCTTCAAGAGGTCTGTCAGTGGTCGTTTTAAGGCCTCGTAGCCGCATATGAAGCGGCGGTAGTAGTCGGTGAGTCCCAAGAATCCCTGCATGGCCCGGCGGCTCGTCAGCGTCGACTAGTGCAGGACGGCCTCGATTTTTGCAGGTCCATGGCGAGCCCTTTGGTAGAGATGATGTGACCCAGGTACTTGACATGAGGTTGGCCGAAGGTACACTTCTTCCGATGGGCCACAAGCTGGTGGGAGGCCAGGAGGCAGAGAACGGTGGCGAGGTGGGCCAGGTGGAGCTTACAAGAAGAACTATAAACCAAAATGTCAGCAAAGAAAACTAGGACGAACTTACGCAGGTGGGGCCGGAAGATGTCGTTCGTGGTGGACTGGAAGGTGGTCTGGGAGTTCGTCGGGCCAAACGGCATAACGAGGAACTCATAGTAACCATCATGTGCCTGGAAAGCCGTCTTTGACACGTCTTCTGCTCGCACGCGAATCTGGTGGTAGCTCCAGCGTAAGTCCAGCTTGGAAAAATAGCAAGCACCTCGCAGTTCAACCAACAGCTCCTGGATGATGGGTATGGGGTACTTGTCCGGCACCGTGAGCTTGTTCAATTCCCTGTAGTTGACACAAAACCACCAACTTCCATCATTCTTCCGCATGAGCAGCACCAGGCTGGAGAAGGGGCTGGCACTTGACTGGATAATGCCTGCACTCAGCATCTCGGCCTCCATGGCGTTCTTCATGTCATGGTCGTATCAATAAGGGCGGAACGAGAATGCCGCCACGTCGGGTTGCAAGGGAATGATGTGGTTGGACACCCGCGACGGCGGTAGCCCATGCGGAACCGAGAAAACGGCCGGATAGTCGTCGAGGAGTCGTTGGATGTCCGGATGTACTGGTGGTGGTGTCGGGTCAGAACCCAGTTCCACATGCCACAGGAGAACGCTGAGATCCAGGTCGAGGGTGCGAAGAATGGATCGGAGGCCGGACGGGGAACGGGCTAGGGAGGGGTCACCCTGAAGATGATGAGCCACGCCAGCTGAATCAAAGTCCATCGTGAGCCGTTCCCAGTTGTGCTTACAGTCCCCAAGTGTGCACAACAAAGACACGCCCAGTATCACGTCCAGCCCGCCAAGACTAAAGACATAAAAATCTGCAAAGCCCGAGTATGTGCCAATGGAAAATGGAAGGTCGACACACCGGCCGGTAGTGCGGCTACGGCGACTGTCGTCGAGGGAGGCATGGAAGCCTAGTGCTGCCGCAACAAGGTCCTGAGAGATGAAGTTGTGGTTGGCGTCGCTATCGATCATGAGTATCACTGGCGTCTGCTGCATAGTGGCCGCCTTCATGGTGCACGGGTTGATGATGTCGCGCACCGAGTAGCAAAAAACCTCCAAGCGCCGGAAGGTGGCACCTAGCTCGACTAAATTAGGCCCGTCATCATCGAGCTCGAGGGCCTCAAAGTCGTCCATGACAATCTCTTCTTCCTCGGCTCCTAAGAGCATTCGGAGGTCCCTGTTGGGGCACTCGTGGGTAGGCGAGCGCGGGCCCTTGCAGCGGAAGCAGAGACCCTTCCCCCGAAGGTCAAGGTACTCCTGATGAGAGATCCAATGGGGGGGGGGACGAGCCCGTGGTGGTGGCGGCTGTGGCGGAGGGCGGCCTAGGGCGGGAACATTCTCCGGAGTTGTCTGAGCAAGTGGGGCAGGCGACCGGGAAGCGGCGGGCCGGGAGGTTGTCGGGAAGGGCGGTGTGAACCGGACGGCGGGGGCGACTACGATGGTGGCGAAATCAACCTCCACAAAACGTGTTTGCTCCATTGCGCGAGATAGGGTAGTAGGATTGTGGATCTGAAGACGGATGCGGATGTGTCCTCAACCCGGCGAGGAACGTGCCCAAGTAGTAGTCTGGCGAGAGGTCGGGGACGTGCGTGGCCACCTCGATAAAGTCGTCTATGTAAGTATCAACTGAGTCGGCTTGGCGAACGTTGCTCAAGCGCTCATACGGGTTGTCGGCATGACGGTTATCGTAGCGGCGGATCAACTCGTCCATAAGAAGTGGCCATGACAAGGTTGGCGACGATTGATGGAGCCAACGGACCCAATGAAGGGTCGAGTCTTCCATGTAAATCGTGGCGTGGGCAACCATTTAGGCCGCAGGTGTTCCCTGGATGTCAAAGTAGTGATCGGACCGAGCGAGCCAACCCAAGGGATCGGTCCCGTTGAAGACTGGAAGCTCGAGGCGGCGGAGGGTGCCCGAGGAGAGTTTGGTCAGATGATGGTCGCCAGCCAGAAAGTCACTGGGGCTGTTGGCCGACGTCGTGGTGACTTCCGGCTGGATCGGCGGGGGAGCCGGTGACGGAGGGCGGGCGGCGAGGAGGGCGTGAATGTCACGGACGACCACTTGGAGGTCCGAGAGGGTCATATCGACCAGATCAAGACAGTCGGAGAGCGCCGCCATGGCGGAGGCCGGATCGGAGTCACGCGCCATGCGGCGGGTGAGGGGCATACGCCAGAACCGCGGAGAAGTGGAGCCGAGAGCCGGTGGAGGCGAGATCTGAGGGGAACACCAAGGGAAAATAGCGGCACCGCAGAATCTGGACGGCGAACAGCTGCAGGCGAGATCCAGAGACGGTTGTGTCCGACACGGCGGAAGGTGCTACGCGACAAGAATACGGCGCTCACGAGGCAGTTAGACCAGTTGTTAGAAGGTTGTAGGGGCGGGGCGGTGGAGGTGGAAGGTCGTCGGTGGGCTGCCGAGCGACTGCTAGGTCGGACGCGCGAAGGCATAACAGAGAGCGGGGGGAGGAGAGGTGCGGCTAGGGAAAACATGAATACCGCCGGGTCGGTTCTTCCTTTTCCAAATTCAAATCCACTAAAATCAAGCATACATAATTAGTTCGCATATCTCTCTTATATAGGGAGAGACCCACAAAGGCCGATCGGCCGTACAACACAAAATAGACATTATAGAATAAAATGCGAAAGGATAAATAGATGATAGGCCCGTCAAGTACTCCCCGAGATCATGCCGCCTCCGTCCCCAGTGCGCGCCTAGTGTAGACGTGCGTGAAACGCCTTCCTTCGACCGGATCCGCTCCATCCGTCTCAGTACCAGAGCCAAAATTGCTTCTATAGAAGAAGTATTTTATAATTATCTCATATTTTGAATTTTATTATATAAATATATATGCATGCATCATTTCTTCACTCACCTTGTCATTATCTGTTGTTCGCGGCTGAAACACGCACACACTACACTCATAAGCATGAGTAGTATGCACGCGAATGTTAATGGGTTATGGTCAAACTTAACATTTTTGTGCATATGAATTTCTACCAGGATATACACCGCTTGTAAATATTAAATGGTTATGGGCAGTTTAATATTTTCAAGTGCAATGACATTAGTATCATAATATGCATGACATGTTAAGCGAAATTGGCACAAGTGTTAAGCTAAGAACATCAATGATGATGTACACACATCGATTTACTATTTGTTTGGCATCGCGCAAAGATCTCATTGTTGCATTTGCATGATCATTATCTAGAGTTGTCCAATGAAAATGTTGTAATTATTACACGATTTATGTACCTGACGGTATGGATTGTGTTAGAATCTCTAGTTTCAAGTCCCCGGTATTCGTATTCAGTCCTTTTTGTTCCGCTTGTCTATCAATCCTTATTTGGTCCTCTTATATCCCCTTCTAGATAGTTCCTAAGTGTCAGAGAGAAATGACATTCTTCTTGTAAATTGTTCTGCTGAATTACTTCAGCGTTGTTTTGTGCTCTTCCATCTCTAGAATGACTCACTTCTGTAGACATTCAATTGTCATTCAGCTTCTTTTCTTCTTTGGTGTTCTATCTTCTTTTCGTGCAAAGATTTTTCGCTCTCAAATCCTTGAGTCTTGCCTCGTAATTTCGAGCTACTTGAAGAAATTTATGTGGTTCCTGAAGCCAATCTTTTGTGTCCAGTCGAACCCCGCTAAGATTGTGGAGTATCAAGTAACACAAGATTTGAAATAGAATCATTTCTATGGTAAGAGTGCTTTGGACGCATGACGAGCCTGAGGAGTACATTTGAGAACTTGAATTTGTTATGCGTAGCAAGTATCCGCAACTTTTCTCTTGATCTTGGTAAGTCTTCGCGCTTGTGCTCCTTTCTGTTTCAGTATGTTCATAGTTAGCCTCAATGTCTTGATTTGCAAATTTTGTTAAACTGTTTGACATTTGAATCTTCGTCATAAGAGCCCCCAATCATAAAATCCTCAAAAGTTTCAAGACGAAACTTCCTAAGTAGAGAAGAATGTAACAACCCTTGTATTTATAAAAATAGAAGTATGTGATTTTATTGGTGACGTTTTTGTAAATTACACCAAAGAAATAAACTTCCCTCAATAAATCGAGCAGCCCCCCTCCCAATTAAAATTCATTTTTTCGGTTTAAGTTTTTTCGCAAGCCGCTCGATTCCGCCGCAAGCCGCAGCCCGCGACTCCCAATCCCGTCTCTATGTTGCTCCCTCCTCTTGCGCTCGACTCCCTGCTCATCGCTGCCTCCTCCTCCTGTCATGGCCGCCTCCTCCTCCTGTCATGGCCGCCTCCTCCTCCTGTCATGGCCGCCTCCTCCTCCTGTCATGGCCGCCTCCTCCTCCTGTCATGGCCGCCTCCTCCTCCTGTCATGGCCGCCTCCTCCTCCTGTCATGGCCGCCTCCTCCTCCTGTGTTGTAGATATCGGATATCGGGGACACGTCGGTTTAGGTTTTTCATGTCGGTTTTACTATGTCGGGGGATATATCGGGGATATTTCATATATCGGGTTTTAATATTTAATTATTTATATGTGCAATTATTTATAACTTTAATCATTTTTACATTTATATATATTAATAATTTGATATTTATTGAACTTATAAATTTATTAAACTAATATAAGCATTTTATGTTATACAAGTAATAACGGTATAATGCATGAAATAAAACAAGAGAAAGTAGAATGTCGGGAAGTTGTCCGTAACAATGAAAGATAAGAAATCTTTAGTCCATAATTCAAAGACCATGCATAATTGACATCGATGGTACACTTGGGCAAGGAAGAAAACCAAAGGGAAAAAAGAACCTAAACAATGAAATAATTTTAGTCTATTATCTACTAGACCATAGACACTAATTAAAATAAGTTGAAAAAAACCAATCGATAAAATATCGGGATATATCGGCCGATATATCGGCGAATATATCGGTCAATAATAGACATATCGGAGGATATATTTCAAAAGGATATTTTGCAAAATAATATCGGAAACGTGTCGTTTTGTCCATAAAACCTTTATACCGGCCGACATGTCGGACATGTCGGAGGATATCTACAACACTGGTCATGGCCGCCTCCTCCTCCTGTCATGGCCGCCTCCTCCTCCTGTCATGGCCGCCTCCTCCTGTCCCCCCCCCCACCTCTCTCCTTCAAGCAACAAGGGTCGGCAATCTGCTCTCCCTCGGGCCATCGACAGCCTCTTCTCCTCCTCTCTGGCCGGCAACCCTTGCCTCCCCAAGCCGGCAACAAGTCTTCCCCCCTTCCTCAAGCCGGCAGCAGTGCTCCATCTCCTCCAAAGGGCCGATAGCAGTAGTGTTCACCTTCTCTCCCTCCGACAGTCGCTTCCTCTTCTTTTTGGCCGAGATTTGCGAGAAAGACATCTAGGGTTTCCTCCCCTCTCCTCCTTGAGCTCGGGTTAGACTCCTTTTGGTAAGATTCTCCCTAATGAAATTATTTGTCTCCAAAATTACGTATATTTGTGTTTCAAGATTTGTTTTGGCCCCGTGTAATCGTCTGACCGTCATTATATTTTTTATTTCTGGCATTGTTCATCAATGCTACCAACGGAATTTTTTCAAAACCCTCTCTGATTTAGGGTTTCTCCTAGCCAAGCGCCGTCAATTCTTTATTTTCGCGTGGTAATCTCTTTTCCCCTCACTTTTGAGGGAGGTAATTTCTAACCCACTCATGTTTAAGTTATTTGATGAAAAATGTCTGCGCTAGCGTTGTGCATCTTGCTTTGTCAAATATCGCTTTCGTCATTCTTGAAAAGGTTTAAATAGGGTTTTTGATTTTGCTCGCACCACTTAGCCGCCACCGTCAGTTTCAGCATCACCTTAAGGCAAGTATAGATCGCTCTCTCTTGCAAACATTAAGTTTAAATTAATGTTTTTCTTCCTATGATTATATGACTTCATTCTTGAATGTTTGATTTGTCAATTAAATTTAAATCTTGAATGCCTAAGTTGACATGTTAGTGGTTTAAAATTTTAATACGTTTGGAATAGCATGAGTTTGTGATCATGAATGATATTTATCTGGATATTCTCTTAAATGAATGATCTTTTCATTTGATGTATAATTGGAAGAATGATAGATTTTTGAGCATGATCAAAAGATATCATAATGATAATTATTACGATTTTTTTAAAAAAAATAGATGATTTGTGTTTTATATAATGTTCAGATCGTACACATTTTACTTGGAAGATATTTGTGTATAAAAATGATTTAATCTAGATGAGTACTTGTTATTTCAGAATTGATGCATGTAAAACTTACTCCTGCGATCTACTTGAAAAATCTTTTTGTTAATGAAACTTTAACCTCTTGAATCCACAAGGTTCAAAACTCTCTATCTAGTTTTGGGTGTTATCGGATTTTTGCTTCTTATGCAAGTTTGATTGCAAGACTTGGGTAAATATATTATTCCATGACTTGATTCTTCCCTTTGACGCAAATTCGTTCCTGCTAGAATCACAATCTATGAATCATTTAAATTCATTGATGTAATAAGCAATCATTGAAAGATAGTGTTGAATTGATGTGACACATTGACTCGAGTTTTCACTTGACCTGTAACGGGAACCAATGAATGGTCATAACAAACACAAATTTTTTGATAAGTCTTGCATCTAAACTTGGACAAGAACCGTATGCATCAAATAAAAACACTTACACCTTTCACTGATTACAACTTATGTCATTACGTGATTGAATCTATGCTATACTCCGGAGTAGGATAATAATTAAAGTTATTTTTGCTAGACTCTTTTATTTGTCTGTCATACTAGCTTTGCCTCACATAATAATTAGTAGACAAATATTTTGTATTTCCCCTGCTCGTACTTTATTTTACTTTGCCCACTGTTTATTTCAATGTTCTGGACTTTTTTCCTCCGTGTTTTGGAATTGGTCTTAGCGTTCGTGTCTACACCGCCTGCTACTTTGAGCCTGATTTGCATCATGTTCCTGCTTCTGGAAGTTTATCTTCTCGTCGCATCAAGTTCTATGCATTTTTACTTTTTATACTGCCGGATATTTCTTTCATATAATAATTATGATCAGTCATTTTTTTTGTTATCATGAACAACTGCTAGGCTATAAGCTATATACTAGAAAGTTAACATTATTTGCATGTTCATTTCTCTGGAATTGTTATTGCATGAAATCTGTATCAGAACTTGTATCATGAGATTTATTAAAATACATGTGCATCTAATATTCTCACTGTCATATTTTAAAACTTCCACATAAAAACAATCTATTTTACACAAAAATAATTATTTTAAAACCAATTATCAGAATCTCAAATCTAGCCTAACAGGCATGAGTTTTCTTTCCGCTCATGCCTGTGGCATCATGATCCGTCAGAAACGCACTCTGACTTTTGTTTAGACGGTTCATGACAACGATGTAGCCCTTTCAGGATTCTTGTATCATGAATCAACTTCCTTTCACTTGATTCCTGACCCCAACTTTCGACCCATTCCACCCAAACCACTCTCGATCCAAAAACCACAGTCGCAAGACACCACGCCCTATCATCTGTTCCTTGATCTCAGACCGAAACCAACCAAATAGTCCCCACCCACAACCTCACTTCCTCCACTAACAGCTACCCTCCTCATAAATCCCAAACCACCATTTTATTGACATCGTCACCTCGGGATAGACTTAAGCCTCCTATCATCGGATCTACCACGTATATGGCTTCCCTACTACTTAGCGAATATTGTATAGTTGTATAAACCTTTGCTTTTAGTATTAAAATATGGTGATGTAATTTAGTATTTGTTTGGATCTATAGTATCGTGGTTGTTTACACTAGACTATTTTGTGATTTGCAGGAACTATTCGTCGCGCGCTCTTGCATTGGCCCTCCATGCGGAGGAAAGCCTAAGCTTGTTTTGCCTAAAAGAAATAATTTTAGTTTACTAAAATTATGTGTGATTTAATATTTTATTACTTATTTTTGGTCTTTCCATTATGTCTCGTTTGCATGTTATATATAGTACCTGAGATTAGGAGAGCAACTTTTTTGCAACTCATTAGAATTGCATTTAGTCGCACACCCACGAAGTCTACCCTACATCACAAAGTTCCTAGGTACAGTAAAATTACATTGAAATATGGCATTACATTCATATTTTTTGATATTGGCTTGATGCTTATAAAATTATCCAAGATTTGAAATTATTGCATTATATCACATGTAGTGATGCGGAGCAGAGACGAACACGAGCTTTGGGCCCGTTCGGGGCTGATTTGGCGACTTACCATATATGGCGTGCCCGGATCGATGATCAGACTCCGTGGTTGTGTCTGGAATATCGCCGCAAGTCAAATTCATATATTAGTTTATTATTCTTGGCTCATTATTCATGTATTTTAGCGGTCTCTCCTACCGGCAAATCATAGCCGTTGATTGGGATGCCCTAGGTTGTCTTTTCTTATAAATAAGAGTGGTAGGGGCTGAAAAGAGGTATTGCAGAATTTGGAGACTTCTATTCCCGGATTCCAGCGATCAACCTTCGGTGTCGACGTCATGGAATCCTAGGTGACGACTCCTAGGTGCTCGTTTTCCCCCCAAGGTAACCCCTAACCCTAGCCCTCATTTTCCACCCCTCGCACCTCTCACCCAGCCGTCAGCAACCACCAAAACCCCTCCCAAACCGGCGACAGGCTGTTCCGAGGCCCTACAACCGCCGGCTCCTAAAAACCCCCATTGCTAGCCTTTCCCCACCCTCCAGCCAGCCGCTAACCGCTTCCCCCCTTCAAGATGACCACCCTCCTTCTGCCTTCCACCCAGCCAACCACCCTCCTCTCCTCCACACCACCGGGAAGCCATCTAAAGCCCTAGTCGGTCACTCCTTAAATCCCCTTTCACGTGGATCCACCTTCCTCTAGTCCGAATTCACAAGATCAATTCAGATCATGGAATTTTAGCGCCGGTCCGTTATTTCCACCACTCATACTTTCCATTTTTGCCCGGATCCAACCCTAAATAGCGGATCCACCCCTCTTTGCCCTGGATCTACTCGTATGTGGCCGGATCTACCCTTTTCTCACCCGATCTCATCATTTACCGTCGAGGACGGCCACCACCTTCATTTTCACGTCGTCGGTTCCACCTTCGATCGCCGATCTACACATCCGGATCCAAATTCTTCAGTGACTCGGTTCAGCCCGCTATTTTGTGAGTTTATTTTGTGGTATTGGATTATTTGATTTGACATTTTCATTGGTGAATAAATGTATATGTTGTGATACTTGCTCGTAGAAATTGTTTTGGTCCGTTAATAATTTGCAGGAGTAGACATTCGCCGCGCGCTTTGCTTTGACCCTCCAAGCGGAGGAAGCCATTATAAATTGCCAAATTAATTAACTGTTTTCAATTTCAAATATTTGTGTGGAGTTAGAATTATCATTGCTCAACTTTATTTGTCGAGATATCGACGATTACATTGCATTTAGGTTCAGATTAGCGTGTCACCCTTGCATTATCACTTAGCGTCGTAGGTTTTGTGCATCCGTAGCCTACCCCTACATTTTGGTATCAGAGACAGGTTTTGCGTAGTTAGGTTGCACGCACTTTTCGATACGCAGTCGTAGAGTCTATAGATTTTTCATTATGTCTAGGTGTCACAATTATTCTTCTCCTCACTTTGGAGGTCCTGAGTCCACTTGCACCCGCTCTCACAGAGCCCTGTCAGGGAGACCCTCACATTACTACGACAGTTATCCTCGACCGCAGCACACCACTTTTATAGATCGTGTTGACCCACCGACACGACCCCACTATGCTAGAGACGATCAGTATGATGATTGTCGTCGTTTTTATCCGTACACGCGAGCGGATCGTGTTGATCCTTCGACACGACTCAGTTACCTTAGAGATGATTATTATGAGGATAGTCGTTTCGAGAGAGATCTTGAGAGTCAGTTTCGTACTGCTGCCTCTTCCTTTGACGGCTCATCGAGTCCCGAGTCTTTCAGTTATTGGCTCGTGGATATGAAATATTATCTCGATCATTTTGAGTTATTCGGTGAGCATCGCGTTAAGTTTGCGAAACTTAAACTTCTAGATCAAGCGATGACATATTGGGCTAGCGTTGAGAGGACCCGCGAGCAAGACCATCTTCGTCGCATCACTAGTTGGGTGGGCATGAAGCGCACATTGTGTCAGAGGTATCTGCCTTCGTCGTATCGAAGTCGCTTGCTCGACCAATTATTTTCCCTTCAGCAAGGATCCATGTTTGTCACTGAGTACAAGGATCGCTTTCATGAGTTAGTTGTGACTTGTGAGGAGTGACATCCGAGAGGACCCAACCATGACCACTCCCCGATTTCAGTCTGGACTTCGGTCTGACATACGTACCAAAGTGGTTTATCATAACTCGAAGTCCCTTGAGCAGACATATCAGCTCACCCTGCATTATGAACAGTCATTGAGATCAACAAGAGCTGGTCGATGGGATTCTCACCTTGACCTCAACATTACAAGCTCCTCTCACACTGAGGAAGTCACTTTGTCTATCATTGTTCAGTCAGACATAACTGAAGTGATACATGATTCGGGTTGCTCTCACCCTTGTGAGGTGCTTAGTCTGGTGAGTAATCTATCTTTTGTTTTTGATTCTCCTCTGGTCCCGTCTGAGCCTGAGCAACCTATTGAGTATGTAGTGTTGTGCCCCTCACCCACACATTTTCGTCTGTCATGCACCGAGTTAGTTAGCGCCCCAACCACAGACCCATTTTTTGACACTGCACCCGCAGACCCATTCTTGAGTGTAGGTCAATGTCGCCCTCCTATTGTTGTTGCTCTGAGTCACGTCACGATCGAGAGCCCAGAGTCTGGTATTGATCTCGTAGTGGCTATGACATCCATTCGCGGGGACACTATCCCGCACGAGGGTACTCATATAGAGGATCATGACTCTAGTGACGAGTTCTATGAAGACACCCTGTTGAGCTTCCTGATGAGCCACCACATCCTCATGAGGATGCAACTCAGGTGAACCGCTTGTTTACGAGTTCCGAGTTATTGGTGTCTCTTCCATTATCGTCCCTGGTCTTACCCAAAAGAATGGATATTGTGTGGAGCATCGAGTGTCTAGGGCACCACCTGTTGACGCACCGCACTCTAGATGAGTTTTGGGATGCACCACCTGCTGACCCACCAGACGAGTACTTCAATTTCGGGGATACTCCTCCACATATAGAGTCACGCCTTCTAGTCTGTGTACACGATTTTCACCCAGGTGATCGTCTCATCCGCAATGACTTTTCATACACACCCGGTGAACCCCCTGATGCGTTATGTTCCCTGAGAGACATTTGGCTCGCAACGAGCTCGTACTTGAGTATAGATGTCTCACGCAGTCATCTAAACACTCGTCACACACGTGATGAGTTTTTCTACACTCCACCGAGGGAGCCTCCTGATATGCCACCATATTTTAGAGACGTCCCGGTCATTATTAGATTTTCCCGTACCAGGCATGTAGCGACTGTCGTGTTTCATTTGCATGAGTATGTTGAGTCGTTTCTTCGTCATTTGCATGAGTCTGTTGTGTTGTTTGTTCATTGTTTGCATGTGTGTCATGAGTCGGTCCGACGAATAATCCATATTGGTAATAAATTTTGTAAATCACATGTGGATGTTCATTGGCAAGTCCAGGTAGTTCATGAAGGCGAGCAGGTGATGGTAAGAATCTGCGTTGTGAGGCTCCGTGCGAGGCTTGCTAAAAGCTTGAGCGCTAGGCGAATGGATCCCTATTTAATCATGAGACGGATCGAAGCAAACATCTACGATCTTGATATTCCTGCAAGTATGGATATCCATCCGGTATTTAATGTTGAAAATCTGAAGTCATACTATGAGCCTCGTGAGTATGTGGACCCAAGCAGTGAAGACTTCCAGCCGCCCACACCTCCACTTTCGTTGTTTTGCCACTCTCATACTCCATCTACGTCTGATAGCCACTACAACCCATCCACTGCTAACACCCTTTCACCTGGGAATTCGTCTTCTTTGGTTTCACCACAGGCACCGCGGATCGCACCGGGTTCCACCCTTCGAGAGATGAGAGTTGAGAGCATCACAGAGGTCAGATCCCACCAGTTCGTTCCCACCACGGACGAGCCGCGGTGTCGCTACTTGGTACATTAGCGGGGCCGCCCCGATGCAGATCACGCTTGGATACCTGCAACAAAGCTTGATCGATTCGCCCCTGGACTTCGACTTCAGCAAGACCGTCTTCATTCACCGGAGATGACAACTTTTCAGTCAGGGGGAGTTGATGGGCAAGGACACTCTTCTGTTGACGACTCCCAGTGGACCTCTTCGAGTTGTACCTGGCATTCATCAAGAAAATTCTGATCCTTATTCATCGGGAGATGAATTCTTTCAAGCCGGGGAGATTGATGCGGAGCAGAGACGAGCAAGAGCTTTGGGCCCGTTCAAGGCTGATTTGGCGACTTACCATATATGGCATGCCCGGATCGATGATCCGACTTCGCGGTTGCGTCTGGAATGTGCCGCGAGTCAAATTCATATATTAGTTTATTATTTTTGGCTCATTATTCATGTATTTTAGCGGCCTCTACCACCGGCCAATCATAGTCGTTGATTAAGATGTCCTAGGTTGTCTTTTCTTACAAATAGGAGTGGTAGGGGCTGAAAAGAGGCATTGCAGAATTTGGAGACTTCTATTCCCGGATTCCAATGATCAACCCTCGGTGCCGACGCCGTAGAACCCTAGGTGACGACTCCTAGGTGCTCGTTCTTCTCCCCAAGGTAATCCCTAACCCTAGCCCTCATTTTGAACCCCTCGAACCTCTCACCCATCCGTCGGCAGCCCCCAAAACCCCATCCCAAATCGGCGGCCTACTGCTCCCAGGCCCTACAACCGCCGGATCCCAAAAACCCCCACCGCCGGCCTTCCCCCACCCTCCATTCCGCCGTTAACCACTTCCCCCCTTCAAGCCGACCACCCTCCTTCAGCCTTCCACCTAGCCGACCACCCTCCGCCCCTCCACACCACCCGAAAGCCATCTAAAGCCTTAGCCGACCACTCCTTAAATCCCCTTTCACGTGGATCCACCTTCCTTTAGTCTGAATTCACAAGATCAATTCAGATCTTGGAATTACATCACCGGTCTGTTATTTCCACCACTCGTACTTTCCATTTTTGCCCGGATCCAACCCTAATAGCGGATCCAACCCTCTCCGGTCCGGATCTACTCGTACGTGACCGAATCTACCATTTTCTCACCCGATCTCGTCATTTACCGTAGAGGACGGCCACCACCTTCATTTTCACGTCGCCGGTTCCACCTCCGATCGCCGATCTACACATCCGGACCCTAATTCTTCAGTGTCTCGGTTCAGCCCGCTACTTTGTGAGTTTATTTTGTGGTATTGGATTAAATGATTTGACATTTTCATTGGTGAATAAATGTATATGATGTGATTCTTGCTCGTAAAAATTGTTTCAGTCCGCTAATAATTTGCAGGAGGAGACATTCGCCGCGCGCTTTTCTTTGGCCCTCCGAGAGGAGGAAGCCATTATAAATTGCCAAATTAATTAACTGTTTTCAATTTCAAATATTTGTGTGGTGTTAAAATTATCATTGCTCAACTTTATTTGTCGAAAAATAGACGATTACATTGCATTTAGGTTCAGATTAGCATGTCACCCTTGCATTGTCACCTAGCGTCGTGGGTTTTATGCACCCGTAGCCTACCCCTACATCATGTAGGAAGACTGAGATGGCACCCACAAAGTGGTGTACTAAGATGTATGTTTCACATATGAATCTCTAATGAGTGATGCCTATCAAATAAGTGAAAAATTAAAACAATGGAGAAAATATTTAGACACAAAAAGGCATATGATTTGTAAAACTAAGGTTGAATGGATTATATGCATTTCCCCCGTATAATATTACATTTTCTTAGCTCATATTTTCAAAAACTTGTGTACTGCCTAGACCTAGGAAGATAATATTCCTTAAAGCTCCAAGCACCCAAAAATTTGGAGTTAGCTTAAATCATTCAATCACATATTGAGTCTAATTCTTAATAACTTTGATCTAGGGCAGTCACTCAAATATTATTTGAATCATATATAATTATGTAAATAAATAATAGAGATGGATAATGTTCGATAGAATAAAAAACGAGAATTCAATAAATCAACCAAATAGTTAGGATTAGCATTAACAATGATGGTGACAAGACTAGTATTAAGTGAGGCCTGAGTTGTCTTCGTGTTCTTTATAAGATCATTGAAAACCAGCTTATAAAGTTTTCTCAGAGATAACACATGCATATCTATACAATTTATCACCATTTTTTAAAAGTGAGCTTAATTTGTATGTTTTCATTTAATTTAAAAAAGTGTGCCATCATCCCCTCAATTCTATTAAGTTTTGTATTCAGCAGAGCAAAAAATTATGAGTGCACGAATAGCGGGTGTAATGTCACTATCGGGACATGTGGGAACCCGTGCATGATTTCTTGGGAATACATATACATATATACACCATCAATACGTACACGAAATTGGTGATAGAAAATATGATGCGGAGCAGAGACGAGAACTTGCAGTGGAGGACGAGTTTTGAGCTCGTTCGGGGCTGATTGGTGACTTACCATATATGGCGTGCCCGTATCGACAATCGGACTCCGTGGATGCTTCCGGATTCGTGTTGCGAATCAATTTCATATATTAGTCTATTTTATTTGCATTTGTTTTGATGTATTTGGGTGGCCCCGCCTCCGGTCAATCATAGTCGTTGATGGGGGATGCCCTAATCTTCTCTTTATTATAAATAGACCGCTTAGGGGCTGATTTGAGTCATTGCAGAGTTTGGAGAATTGTATTCCTGGATTCTCGTGATCCCTCCACGGTGCCGACTCTGTGGAACCCTAGGTGACGACTCCTAGATTTTTATCTTCCTCCCCAAGCCTTCCCCTAACCCTAGCCTCCGTTTTCCAAGCCTCCAACCCTTCCTCCACCCGCTGCAGCCCCCCAAAATCCAGTCACCTCTCTAATTCCTATTCCTCTTCATTGCACTGTTCAAAAATTAAATTTACTATTCATTGAGTATAGTATTTTTCCCCTCCCTTTGTCCAGCAAATCCGGCCACTCCACCCCTCACCACCACCGCCTGAAGCATCCCTGTCTTCCGTCATTCCCATCCCGTGGAGACACCAGCAACGCCCACCCTATCTCCCTCCTACCGGTCTGCACCCTTCCAAGCGCCACTTCCATAGCCGCCAACCTCCTCCCCGCCCCTCTCCACTGCCAGCAACAGCCACCCCAGCCCCCGGCCAAGTCCCTTCCCCATTCCTTTCCTTGGATCCACTTCCCCCGCCACCATTTCCTTCCCAAAATCCCTAGTTTCCAGATCAGTCCAGATCTAGAAATTTTACCCCCGATCCGTTATTTCCACCACTCATATATCTTTTAGCCCGGGTCCGCTCCTAGACATCGGATCCTCCCTTCCCTTGCCCGGATCTACCCCCTCGTGCCCGGATCTATTTATTTTCGGCCCGATTTCACCATCCACCGCTGAGGACAGCTACCGCCATCATTTCCGCGCCTCCGGTTCCACCTTCTATCGCCGATCTACGCATCCGGATCCAAAATTTCCAGTATCTCGGTCAGCCCACTATTTGGTGAGATTGTGTTGTACTGGATTATTATTTTCAGCATATTTATATTGGATTGGATCTTGTACTTGTTTTGGACATCTCGTATGGTAGTAGTTTGTTAAATAAATATTGTGATTTGCAGGGTTTATTCGTCGCACGCTCTCGCTTTGACCCTCTACGCGGAAGAAAGCGCTTGCTTTTACCCTAATAAAATATTTTGCCTTGTCGTGAATTTATCTCTGTGGGGTGTTAGTGTTTATTATCTAATTTGTGATCTAACCGTCGGATTTTTGCATAACATGTAGGGTTAGGTCGCAGATTTCCCGCCGCCTATAGATCCCTCCTGCGTCAATTGGTATCAGAGGGAGGTTGCGCGCAGCCAGGTTGAGCGCACTTTTTGATACGCAGTCGTAGAGTCTATAGGTTTTTTTTTGTGTCATGCCTATGTATCACCGTTATTCCGAGTCCACTTACACACACTCCTATAGAGCCTCTTCAGAGACATCCTCGCATTACTACGGCGATTATTCTCGATCGCAGCACACCACTTTTAGAGATCATGTTGACCCACTGGCACGACCTCACTACACTAGTGACGATCAGAATGATGATTGTCGTCGTTCATATTCTTGCACGCGAGCAGATCGTGTTGATCTTTCGACACGACTCGGTTACCTTAGGAATGATTATTATGAGGATAGTCGTTCCGAGAGAGATCTTGAGAGTCAGTTTCGTACTGCTTCCCCTTCCTTTGACGGCTCATCAAGTCCCGAGTCTTTCAGCTATTGGCTCGTGGATATGGAGTATTATTTAGATCATTTTGAGTTATTCGGTGAGCGTCGCGTCAAGTTTGCGAAACTTAGACTTTTAGATCAAGCGAGGGTTTATTGGGCTAGCGTTGAGAGGACCCGCGAGCGAGACCGTCTTCGTCGCATCACTAGTTGGGCGGACATGAAGCGTATATTGTGTCAGAGATATCTGCCTTCGTCATATCGGAGTCGCTTGCTCGACCAATTATTTTCCCTTCAACAAGGATCCATGTTTGTCGCTGAGTACAGGGATCGCTTTGATGAGTTGTGAGAAGTGATATCTGAGAGGACTCAGCCATAGCCACTACCAGATTTCAGACTGGGCTTCAATCTGACATTCGTACTAAAATAGTTTATCATAGCTCAAAGTCTCTCGAGCAGACATATCAGCTCACCCTTCGTTATGAACCGTCATTGAGATCCGCAAGAGCTGGTCGATGGAATTCTCACCCTGACCTCCGCAGTACGAGTCCCTCCCATACTGAGGTCACCATGACGCCCACCACAACCCTTTCAGCCACGACAGAAGTGATACATGAGGTGGATTGCTCTCACCCCAGTAAGGTGCTTAGCCCAGTGAATGACCTATCTTTTGTCTCTGACCCGTCTCCTGCGACCCCGATTGAGAGTGAGCCTGAGCGACTTATTGAGTCTGCAGTATTGTGTCACTCACCCACACCTCTTCTTCTGTCATGCACCGGGTAAGTTAATACCCACACCACAGACCCAATTCTTGTCACTACACCCACCGACCCATTCTTGAGTGTAGGTCTATGTTGCTCTCCTGTTGTCATTGCCCTGAGTCACATCACGACCGAGAGCCCGGAACTTGATATTGATCTCGAAGTGACTATGTCACCCATTCACGGGGACACGACCCCTTACGATGGTGTACTCACATGGAGGATCATGACCCTAGTGACGATTTTTACGATGATCCCCCTGTTGAGCCTCCTGATGAGCCGTCACATCTAAGTGAGGATGCGATTCGGGTGAGGCGCTTATTTATGAGCTTTGAGTTATTGGCGTCTCTTTCGCTATCATTTATAGCCTTGCTCCAGAGAGTTGATCTTGCGTGGAGCATAGCGTATGTAGGGTCTTCCTTGAGTACGCTTGAGCATACTCATATTTTGAGGGCCTGCATTATGGCGCATCGTACCCACGATGAGTTTTGGGACGCACCACCTGCTAACCCATCAGACGAGCTCTTTTTTTTCGGGAACACGCACCACACTCGAGAGTCACATTTTCTAGTCGGTGTACACGACTTTCACTCAGGTGGTCGTCTCATCCGCAGTGACTTTTCGTACACACCTCATGGTGAGCCCCATGATGTGTTACGTTCCCTGAGAGACATTTGGCTGGCTATGAGCTCGTACTTGAGTATACGTGTCTCGCGCAATCATCTAAACACTCGTCACACATGTGATGAGTTTTTCTACACTCCACCGAGAGAGCCCCCTGATAAGCCACTATATTTTAGAGACGTTCAGGTCATTATTAGACTTTCCCGTAGCAGGCATGTAGCGTCTGTCGTGTTTCATTTGCATGAGTCTGTTGAGTCGTTTCTTCGTCATTTGCATGAGTCTGTTGTGTTGTCTGTTCATTGTTTGCATGTGTGTCATGAGTCGGTCCGACGAATAATCCATATTGGTAATAAATGTTGTAAATCACATGCGGATGTTCATTGGCAAGTGCAGGTAATTCATGAAGGCGAGCAGGTGATGGTGAGAATCTGCGTTGTGAGGCTCCGTGCGAGGGCTTGCTAAAAGCTTGAGTGTTAGGCGAATGGATCCATATATAATCGTGAGACGGATCAAAGCAAACACTTATGATTTTGATATCCTTGCAAGTATGGGTATCCACCTGGTATTTAGTGTTGAGGATATGACGCCGTATTACGAGTCTCGTCAGTATGTGGACCCAAGCAGTAGGGACTTCCATCCACCACACCTCCACTTCTGTTACCTTGCCACCTTCATAGCTCACATACATCTGATGACCACCACTACTCACCTACTTCTGACACCCACCCACCCGGGGACTCGTTTTCTTTGTTTCTGCCTACGGCGTTGCCGATCGCACCGGGATACACCACTCGTGAGTTGATCTTTGAGAGCTTCATGGAGACCAGACTCCACCAATGCATTCCTACTACAGACTTTGGTGACACCTGGGTACTTGCAGCAGAGCTCGATCGACTCGCCCCTAGATTTCGACTTCAGTACGGCCATCTCCATTCACCGGAGATGACAGTTTTTCGGTCAGGGGGAGTTGATTAGCGAGGACATTCTTCCATCGACGACACTTGAACGACCTTTGGTGGACCTCTTCGAGTCTTACCTGGAATACATCGAGAGGATTCTGATCCCTATTCATCAGGAGATGAATTCTTTCAAGCCGGGGAGAGTGATGCGGAGCAGAGACAAGAACTTGCAGTGGAGGACAAGCTTTGGGCCCGTTTGGGGCTGATTGGTGACTTACCATATATGGCGTGCCCGTATCAACGATCGGACTCCGCGGATGCTTCCGGATTCGCGTTGCGAGTCAATTTCATATATTATTTTATTTTATTTGTATTTTTTTGATGTATTTGGGTGGCCCCACCTCCGATCAATCATAGTCGTTGATGGGGGATGCCCTAATCTTCTCTTTATTATAAATAGACCGCTTAGGGGCTGATTTGAGTCATTGCAGAGTTTGGAGAATTGTATTCCTGGATTTCCGCGATCCCGCCACGGTGCCGACTCCGTGGAACCCTAGGTGACGACTCCTAGGTTTGTATCTTCCTCCCCAAATCTTCCCCTAACCCTGGCCGCTGTTTTCCAAGCCTCCAACCCTTCCTCCACCCGCTGCAGCCCCCCAAAATCCAGCCACCTCTCTAATTCATATTCCTCTTCATTGCACTATTCAAAAATTAAATTTACTATTCATTGAGTATAGTATTTTTTCCCCTCCCTTTGTCCAGCAAAGCCGGCCACTCCACCCCTCACCACCACCGCCTGAAGCATCCCTATCTTCCACCATTCCCATCCCGTAGAGCCACTAGCAACACCCACCCTATCTCCCTCCTATCGGCCTCCACCCTTCCAAGCGCCACTTCCATAGTCGCCACCCTCCTCCCCGCCCCTCTCCACCGCCGGCAACAGCCACCCCAGCCCCCAGCCAAGTCCCTTCCTCATTCCTTTCCGTGGATCCACTTTCCCGCCACCATTTCCTTCCCAAAAGCCCTAGTTTCCAGATCAGTCCAGATCTGGAAATTTTACCTCCGATCCGTTATTTCCACCACTCATATTTCTTTTAGCCCGGATCCGCTCCCAAACATCGGATCCTCCCTTCCCTTGCCCAGATCTACCCCCTCGTGCCCGGATCTATTTATTTCCGGCCCGATCTCGCCATCCACCGCTGAGGACAGCCACCGTCATCATTTCCACGCCTCTGGTTCCACCTTCGATCGCCGATCTACGCATCCGGATCAAAAAATTTCAGTGTCTCGGTCAGCCCACTATTTGGTGATATTGCGTTGTACTGGATAATTATTTTCAGCATATTTATATTGGATTGGATCTTGTACTTGTTTTGGATATCTTTTATGGTAGTAGTTTGTTAAATAAATATTGTGATTTGCAGGGTTCATTCGTCGCACGCTCTCGCTTTGGCCCTCTACGCGGAGGAAAGCCTAAGCTTGTTTTTGCCCTAATAAAATATTTTGCCTTGTCGTGAATTTATCTGCGTGGGGTGTTAGTATTTATTATCTAATTTGTAATCTAACCGTCGGATTTTTGCATAGCATGTAGGGTTAGGTCGCAGATTTCCCGCCGCCTATAGATCCCTCTTGCGTCAACATACACCTTAATAACTATTTAAAGCATTAAGTTATGCAGGTTATATATTTTAAAAGAAGTACTATACAATATGATCCAATAGGAATGATAGACAACAGTCAATTGCTAAGATTTTATGCCAAAATCAGGCAAATAATAAATCAGGCAAATAATTCATGAAACATACAGCTCAGAGCCTCAGACTGGACCTGAATGAGTATTAAAACTACAGTAAGTACACACAAGTTGATATAACTATAGAAAAGCTGCAGAAAAAAAAATAGAAAATGAAGTTGAAAATAGAAATGAGGAGTTGTCAGAGCATAACGCTCCAATAGTGTTTATGGTGAAATTCGATCAAGACTCATTTGAGCAATATTTCATTATTGACACATTTGGAACGTCGGACGGATGATCGGAGTTCGTGAATGAATCCGGCTCAGATTTTTCTAATTTTTATGTATTTTCTTTTATTTTCCTAAGTTTTATTTTGAGAGTTTGATTTAAGCTATTTGATGAGATGATCATGGTTGTCAGATATGCTTAACCTAAAGCTCCTCCTACATATAACTCTATCATATTACAACTTACAAGCTAGGTATCATTAATTTGGGAAGAAAAAATATTTCTCCCCTTTGGTCACAATGGGCAGGCACATGGTGCCAACTCCATGCGTGCCCTTGTCCTCCCCGTGGTGCCAACTCCATGCGTGCCCTTGTCCTCCCCGTGGTGCCAACTCCACAGATCCTACTATTCGCCGCCATCTTCATCAACCTCCCCGAGCCTACAGCTATCGTCCCTCACCTCAGCAGCCTCGTTGTTCTCCACCGCCAGTCCTCCCCAAGCCCGTCACCGCCCTCATCTTCCCCTCCAACCACCGCACACCTCTTTCTCAAGCCGCAGCCGCCCTAAAACCCTCGTCAACAACCGCCAATCTTTCCTAACTATTGTTGCCCTTCTCTTCCCCTTCAGCCCCCGGACACAGCCTCTCAGCCCGCAATCACCCCAAACCCTATATCCAACCACTGTCTGCCCATCCCAAACCCGTTGCCGCCCTCACCTCCCCCTTCCATCTATCCCCCCCTCCATCTACGACACTCCTTCAGCCCCCACATTCCCTACATAGAAACAACCTCCCTACCTGGAAACAAGTTCACATAAGGCCCATATTCGCTTCAAGCATCCACCATACATCAGTTTCCCTTCACGACCGATGTCGATGTATTGGTGTGTTTCTATAGTTTGTTTCATTTCTCGCATCATATGAATGTACTTATATTCTAAGTGAAATTTTGGTTTTAATTAATTGGGCTCTTTTAATTTCAACTTTTGTGCTCCCTCTTCAATTAGCACCTTATTTCAATACTCTCAATTAATTTGCAATCGCCTCTTGCTTAATTCGAACATATGTGCTTAATTGCAATTAAATGCGTGAGTTTTAAAATTAACAATGTTAATTTAATTGCAGGTCAAAAGTATTTGCAAGATTAGATCATTTGCATGTGCATCTCATTATAGTTCGTCGTAAGCCTCTTATTCATTGGATTGTGAGTTGTTTGTCTATTTGCACTTGCAATTTCGTTATAAGTTTGGTCGTAAATCCATTGTATTTGCCTATGATTTTAGTATTGAATTTAGGCTTAGGGCATCGGGCGTCCGATACTTGTAGATTCGTCATGTGCAATTTAACTCCACGAAGCACAAAGACAAACACTACAGATGTGATTTGACTCTCTGAAGATAATCATCAAACATTATATATCAAAACCAGTCCAAATAACAGAAGACTAAATAATAAACAATACTAAACTCATGAAATCAACTATAAAAGTTCAATAAACATACTAGTCCTAGAAATGGTTGTATTATACTCATAAATTCATAAATAACTAAAAATTAATAGTATGAAGAATGAATGTGTGAATCTCTTTAGCGTGTGCATTACATCCTAATTGACCATGCACAAGGTTGGGATTTCAAAATTTTAAGGTAATTTTTCCATGTGTTAAACTTGCATTTTGGGGAAGAATTTGAAGGAAGAAGAGCAAGTAGACTTGAGGTGGGACCTACTAGTTAATTTTTGAGTTACCTTATTTTTTGTTCTATGCCAAATTTTCCTTTATTTGCACTAATGTTTGTATGTGTGTGTCTGTGTGGATGAGAAAAAGCAATCAAGTTTAATCTATGTCCTCTCCTTCTATTCTCCCAACCCCTCTCCCTACACAATCCTACGGTTTTGAAATTCCCTTCTAAAGGCCGGTTCCCTTCACTTCGGTGATCACTGGCTTTTGAATGTTGTGTTGCCCCTTGTATTCTACAATAGAAAACCCTCGTGGTTTTAGAAGGAAGAAGGAAATGTCTACGATTGTTTCCTTTGATCCAACCCTCCAACAACCGGTTCAATATATCCTTCTTGAGGGCATGACGGTATCCTTCTGTAGGGCACAAGACAACTTGGTTTTAAAAAACGCTGCCATGAGTGAGTCAATCAATAACCGAGGAGAAATCAAAGATATATTAAAGAAGGTAATGGCCAACCTAGCAACTAATAAAGCTCGGCACAAAGCAACCATCGCTGCGAACCAGTTGGCATTCAACATTTTGCACTCACATCTCAATGGATTAATGCGATAGGGCCCTATCAGCAAGGATTGCAGTGTATTGGATGGTCGGGTTGCAACATCAGGATTGTACACTCGTGATGCAAGACCCTTATATGGGCCAGCTGGAACAATTACAGCGAGTTCCCTGCATAAAGGCAAGTAGTTACTCCTAGGTTTAGTGATACGAACTTGATATTAGATTAAGTACGAGGTATTACAATCAAGAAGAATGGCTATGGGAGGAGGGAGCCGGAGGAGGGGAGGAGAGGAAGGGGAGGAGAAGAGGAGGAAGATACTTGGGGAGCAACCCTAATCCCAAAACATCCAAGCATACCTATTAAGGCTCTGTTAGGCGCGGCTGCAGCGACTGGAGAAGCAGTGGTGGGAAGCAGTGGTGGAATAATCAGCTGTTTTGCAGAGTGGTGGCAGAATCTGTGAATCTGTTTGGAAGAACAACGTTTGTAGTGTTGTTTAGTAATTATATTTTTTAAATATTATTTAAATAATATTATATTTATTAATTATAATAATTATTAACTTAGGTAGCGTTTGGTTTAGCTTATAGACTGCGGTGCGGTGCAAACGCACCGCAATATTTGCCATAATTGGCGTTTGTTTAGGCTGATTGTAGGAAAGGCGTTTAGGATTATCCGCTGTTTATTAGGAATCCCTGACCGCTATTATTTTACGCGTTTTCCCTCAATCGCGAAAACCCTCCGCTGTTTCCTTCCCGATACGCGCGACGCAGGCGATTCCTCCGCTGTTTCCCTCCCGATTCGCGCGACGCAGGCGATTCCTCCTTCTTCCCCCCGATTCCTCCTCCTTCTGGGTCGTCGTCGTCGTCCTCCTCGGCTCTCCCCCTCCATTTTTTATAGCGCGATCACAAGAAAACCAGGCAATAAGTTCCGTCCAGAAGTCCACAGCTTCATACCGTTCACTCCTGACTTCTTCATTTCCCTTTCCCAAGTTCTAATATGTTCAAATCGCTCACCATCTCCCTTCTGAACTGGCCATTGAAGCCTTCCTCCATTCCGTTTTCTTCCTAGGTCATTCCAGGTACCCTTTCATCCCCGTCTCTGTTCTAATCTGATCCCCGATTGAATCGCAAACGATTTATGTTGTGTTTCGTCTTAATTTTGATTTTAATTGGTGGAAAATCGGTTCTCAGATCCCCAGTTGACGTGATGCTGATGCACGGGGCTAAGAATTAGGAGGGTTGGCGACGATTCTGATCTGAAGCGTTGAAACAATTTTGAGAATGGGGATGAGGAAGCCGTCTCCGTTTCTCCTTTTCTTCGTAGGCTTCAGATATATCTGTATATATCTGTATGTGTGTGTATACTTATATCACAAACAATATATATGAGTGTGTGCGTGTATATGCTGTTCATGTTTAGCTTTGCATTGATAAATGTATGCTTGAAATTTTATTTGGCACCAATGTAGGAATGAAGTTTTATATTGTGTTAAATTTGGGAGAAAAAAATTAATTTAAAACTCCGTTTTGTATCCAAACAACTTTTTAAAAACTCCGTTTTGTAAACTCTGTTTCACCCAAACAGTTTTTTAACAAAACTCTGTTTTCCAGAATCAGCACTTATTTCATCAGCAACAGTTCATCAGCAGCTTTCCATCAGCAACAGCCCAACCAAACAGACCCTTAATTATAATAATTATTAAATTGATTATACAATATTAACTTATTATATAAATTATTATATAACGTATTAAATTATTAAATTAATATAACATATTATATAACTTAATATAACATATTATATAAATATTATATAACTTAAATAATATAAAAAGTACTGCAGCGCTGCAGCCAAAAGGCTGCAGCGCTGCAGCTATTTCCCAGTCGCGGAAAATTTCCGCGACTGGGAAATAGCAGGCCACCGCTATTAATAGCGGTGGCTGATGACACTGGCGTTTTCTAAATTTTTGTTTGGCACGGCTTTTGAAAAATCCGCGGCCCGCTGTTCTCAAAACGCCGCGCCAAACAAAGCCTAAGATAGTCTCCCCCCTCTTATATACATGAGGGGGTGCGGATAACAAAACAAACAATTAATACTGAAATAAAGATAACGGGTCGGGGGGGTGCGCAATCGTAACAATGTCGGCGTCTGGAAAAACTGTCTTGTCCTCAAGGCAGTGGTAAGTGAGCTGACGGCGGACGGTCTTTGGCGGCAACCGTGCCTCAGGGGCCGGCCCCCCAGGGGTTCCCGAGGGGCTCGAAGTCCTCCCTGGTGACTTCCGGGTCACCGTCGCCGATGATGGCGTGGAACTCTTTGACGGCGCAAACGTGCGTCGGGGAGTATGGCTGGCGGCAACGGAAGTACAGGCCCCTGCTGCGAAGGTCATTGTACTCGCTGTTGGAGATGCGTTGGGGAGGAGGGCGTCCAGGGCGCTGATCCTCGGGTCGTGGCGGGGCTGTCGGTGGTCGACCCTGCAGAAGGCACGCCAGCGTAACGGGTGGCCGCAGGTAGATGTTGGCCTCGACCAAGCGGGCCAATTCGAGAGCATCAGAGAGCGTCCGTGGATTGTGCGTGCGGAGGCGGGAGCGGATAGTGGGGAGAAGGCCTTGCATGAAGAAGGCAAGGTAGTGATCCGGCGGAAAGCCTGGAACATGGGTCACCAACGTAACAAACTCATCAATGTATTCCTCTAAGGAGGCCGATTTCCGCAAGCCGCACAGACGCTCGAAAGCGGAGCCGGTATAGCGGAAGTCGTAACGGCCAACCATTTCTTGCTTCAAATCTGCCCAAGTAACGGCGGGGTTGGACTGGAGGAGCCAACGAGCCCAATGAAGAGCCGAGCCATCCAATCCGACGAAGACGTGGGCGACTTTGTCCTGCTCAAGAGTGGAGTGTAGGTCGAAATATTGTTCCGCCTTGGCAATCCACCCCATCGGGTCTACGCCGGCGAAGGACGGAATGTCGAGGGAGAGGCCGGGGCGGTTGGCAAGGGGCAGCAGTAGCGGAGCCACCAGTGTAGGGTCAACCGTCGTGGGTCGCCCTAAGAGAGACGTCGCCGCGGAGGAATCCGCCGTCGAGGCGGTGGTCGGTGGTACCAGGGAGTCCAAGCGAGATAGGATGGCGGACAGGGAGGCGTGGAGAGAGGCGATGGCTTGGTCCTGTGCGTTGAGGCGACGGACGATGGCGTCGTTGTCCATGGGGTCGGCGGGGTTGTCTGGATGCAGCCGGGTTGAGCAGGTCATGGACGGCCGATGCGGAAGCCGGACGACGCAGAAGCAGGGCGACGCGGAACAGGACGATGCGGACGCAGGAATATGCGGGCGATGCCGATGCGGAAGCGGGCGATGCGGCGATGCGGGCGATGCCGATGCGGAAGCAGTCGATGCGATGCCGATGCCGATGCAGAAGCGGTCGATGCGGGCTGATGCGGAAGCGGTCGATGCGGGCGATGCCGATGTGGAAGCAGGACGACGCGACGAGGCCGATGTAGGGCCGGCGCGCGATATCAGACGGAAGCTTCTTCGGCGGCGTTGATGTTGCGGGCGGAGCGGCAGGTTGGACCAAATGATACGAACTTGATATTAGATTAAGTACAAGGTATTACAATCAAGAAGAATGGCTATGGGAGGAGGGAGCCGGAGGAGGGAGCCGGAGGAGGGGAGGAGAGGAAGGGGATGAGAAGAGGAGGAAGATACTTAGGGAGCAACCCTAATCCCAAAACATCCAAGCATACCAATTAAGATAGTTCCCCCCCCCCCTCTTATATACATGAGGGGGTGCGGATAACAAAACAAACAATTAATGCTGAAATAAAGATAACGGGCCGGGGGTGCGCAATCGTAACATTTAGCCCATTGGGGTTGGCAGAAACAACTACTACGATACTCCATTTTGGGCATCATGGAGGAGGACCGGGTCAATTGGCAGACACATTGAAAAGCGGTGTACCCCGCCCCCTCTTTGACAGCAAGGAAAATCCCTTTAGGTGGAATATGAAATGTGAATAACTCTTCATCAATGAGAGAACTTGATGTCCGGACAAGATAAAATTTGTCTTTCCACTTATTTAGTGCCGCCCAATTTTGGTGTGTTCAATTGGAAAGAAAACACGTAATATTATGTGGGGGATTTCAAAACATTCTGCAACATGTGTTTTGGTCCTCTTGCATAGTCAGAAGAGTACCTTGAAAATGTTAAAGGTCTTTAAGCCCATGGAACCTACATTTGATTGGAACAGTCATTTTTAACATTAAGGATCCAAGAACAACTGCAAATCGGCACCGAGTTTGAAGACTCATATGATCATAACAATGAGCTTGGCTAGAATTTATGATTAACACGTGACATATGGATCGAGCAAAAGTTTAAGTTGATTGTAGGAATGAGACATACTTATCCGCCAACTAAACTTAAAAGAATAAACGGTATAAATAACACGACATTAATAATCACAATCAAATGGAGTTTCTAATGAGATAACAAATAATGTAATGCAAATGCAAGAGTGTCAGAAAACAAACACTTGTACAAACAAAACCCGACAAGTCATGGGATGTTCAACACAGATTACAAACCAATATTTGTAAAGAAAGTTGTGAATCAATCACACAATTCAACACAAATAAATTATAACCAAACAATAAACCCACAATATGTTAATAAACTTTGTGAGGGATCGCGTCACCGGCCGAGAGAGGTTGGGATCGAAGGAGGGAGAGAACTTACCTGATTACCTTAATGGCCCCCAATGATGAAGGAGAAGAGAAGCACCGCATTAATAGATATGGAAGAAGAGGGGCGGGGGACCTCACCCTCAAAAGGGTCACGACCTAGAGAGGATTCGTGAGAGAGGGACACCGGTCACAAACGAATGAGAGAGAGATTAAATTTAGGGCTTCCAATATAACTTCATTAAACCCCTCATATAAATATATATAGGAGGTCAAAATTTTAATACAACTAAAAAGAAGTGTAGAAATCAAAGGCATTAACATGAAGATGTTCATTGATGTCGCGTCCCTATTGAGATCCCAACTGAGTCTGGACTAGTCGTTGTCCTACCAAACCACCTTGTCCTCAAGCTTGGTTCTCATAATACTTGTCATTTCTCGCCATCATGGTCGCCTTCAAAAAATCGAGCCAGAATAATTTCTTATATTTATGCCCTGGTGCATAGGGCTCATTACACTTGAAGCACAATCCTCTGATTCGGCGGTCTGCAATATCTCCCTGGTTATGCCTTTTGATGAATGTTTCCATGTTGATCATGTCGTCTTTCGCGCATTAGGGTCTTCATTCCACGTTTGGGGTGATGGTTCTCTATGATCTGGAACTCATTCCGGTGGTATCCATGGTTGACGTGACTCCATTGCTCAATCTAATTTCAAACGCCTATCACAGATTGGAGCAAGACTAATAGTTGTGATCAGATCATCGGGCTTTTCAAACTCTACCTCCAAGCGAAGTTTCTCTAGCAACTCGGTTGTAAAGATGTGCACCTACCGGTCTGATGTAACTGAGGTTGCTAGTACTAAAAGGCTATGAAAATGCTCCAAGTATTAATCCAAGTTGCCAAAAAAATCTTGAAGGGGGGAGGGGGGGTCAAAGTGAATGTTGCAAAAACACTTGAAGTCCTCACAATTCATGATGGGTGCTCTCACATCAATTGGACAAACCATAGTTGGGATGATCCCACCAAATGGACAACAATCCAATCATGTTGTAGGGTCCATTGGTTTGTAAAGAATTGCTCACAACATGTTGCCCAAATGAGTAGGTCCCCTTTGCCATCAAAGGTGGGAAACTCCATTCGTACTCCTTGCCGTAAATCTGGTCCATCTATCGAAATAGGATGGTGTCGTCGTAACCATCGTCGTAATGCCCATACTATTCATTCCACCCCCACAAAACATTCCTTCCTACCACCCTTGTTGAATTGTCAAATGCTCTTGGAACTCGACCTCTGCCCCGATCGGGACCTCGGTATCAATCAAGCCCGCGATCAGAGCCACCATTGGGGTTATCCAAGGTTGATCCTCCCCATGCGCCTCTCGCTAGAGCGCAAAGGGCCGAAGGAGCCAGTAAACCCGCACCACAGTTAGTCGTCGGGCCAGGTGGCCCAAACTGCGTCGATCTAGCGATCGCATGTACCGTTAGAAGTGAATTTACCCTTTTTGAAACTGACATTTCATCAATACAAGTGTTGGTTTGTGAAATGGCATGTCAAACGGGGCCACGTTCTCTTCACTCTTGCATTTGATCAAGCCCTTATAATTCCCAAGTCTTAACCATTAAAATTATTTTTATCAATTCATTTCATGGTGCACCTGAAGGGGAGCCTTGGCGCACCGGTTGAGGTGATGTCGTGTGACCATGAGGTCACGGGTTCGAGTCCTAGAAGCAGCCTCTTGCAAAAATGCATGGTAAGGTTTGCCTACATTTCACCCTTGTGGTGGGACCCTTCCCCGGACCCTCGCTGCGCGGGGATGCCTTTGTGCACCGGGCCGCCCTTTATTTCATGGTGCACCTCATATCCTTTTAAAGTTGAATCCAAACTTCATAACCTTATCTTTGAAGTGTGCTACACCTTCATCTTTGTTATAACATTTTTAAGGTCCATCTCTAGTTTACCATGCATCCATCTTAACATTTTCATTTCAACAACAGAATCATTCTAATGTCTTCTTTGCTGCTCAACAGGATGATATTCTCCAACCACATGATAAGACATTTACTGTGTTAACCACCAAACTTTAATTTTAGAACTTATATCCTCATTTATATACCCAACCATACATATCATAGATTCAAGATATTTAAATCTACCACACATACACTTTAGTTTTTTTCAGCCTTCTAATCACCACTCTCGCATTAAAAGGACAATGACCATTACTAAAATCTGCCAAAGTTCATAGCACAATCTTACCAACAAGTTTACAAACAGCACGCATAAGCTGATAAACATCTAAAGCTGAAGAGCAAATACCTGACAGCATTTGATGGAAACAGTGCATACCTTATCTTCCAAAATGCATTAGAACAGAGAAGATAACCACAACACCGCGAGAGGAAAAATTTAGAGTCTTTTTTTAAAGGGGTTGGTCCATATTATATCTTAAGAGTAGACTTATCGCCACATATGCGAGGAAACAGAGCTCGGAGAAAGCAAGACGGAGCACGTATATGGCAAGCCCATATAAACAAGGGAGAGGCAGTAATATAGGGGATAGGGTGTAGGCGGGTATGTGGAACCAAGTGGAGAGAAATGGAGGTGGGTTGTTGTTGAGTGCGCCACGTGAAACGGACGGTGATGTCTAAGCGTTTGTCGTGACTCGTTAAAAAGGGTGGTTTAGTATCACACCGTCTAGCATGCTCCTTGGTCCTGAGTGTTATAAGCGGGGTGGTCATTCCTCCCCTAACCGTGTGCTTTTGGGGAGTGACGTCACAATGTTTTACATGGTATCAGAGCAATGGGGCACATGATGAGGGGGGTGTTAAGTGTGCCACGTGGAATGGACGGTAATGTCCGAGCGCGTGTCGCGACTCGTTAAAAGAGGTGATTTAGTCCCACATCATCTAGCATGTTCCTTGGACCTGAGTGTATAAGCGGGGAGGCCACTCTTCCCCTAACCACGTGATTTTGGGGAGTGGCATCACAATGCTTTACAGTTGTGACTGTGGAGGGGTAATAGGAAATGGAGACGAAAGGAACACAAAGGAGCCTCAGCTGACCCTGAAATCCTCCAATGCCAGGAACAATTTTAATCCAACATAGGAAGGTTATAAGAAGATCTTAAGATATAATATGTATGACTATGTACCGCCCGGAGGCAGATCAAATCGCACGTAATTCACCTACACTTTAGTTGATCTTACATTATATGATTGATAGCTATCAATTTTACCACCACTAGAATTGCAAATCAAATATTCAGTTCTATTTAGTAATTCAAAGCTCACCATTCATCTACAGATTTGCGGAGTGCTATGAACTAAAATTTAAACAAAAAATGTTAAAATTGTTAGCATAAAGTTTTGACATGATTGAACAATATTATTGTTTTGCAATGATCTACCAACTATATATTCATCTGCCACTACCACTAGCTTTGAATTTTTAAACTAGTGAGGATGCTAACAGCTCCATTGAAATAACAGGAGGACTCATCTTTTGGATAGATGATCAAATTTCATATTATCAATATATTAAAACATGAAAACTTGGGAGTAATAAATGAGAAATTTAAAGACTGCTATAAAGGTGGTGTCCTTGCACTGAATTAAAATGTTTTGAGCCCCTCCAAACTAATACAAACTCAAACTACAAATTTATCACCTAAGCACAAGTGCTTGCTTCCAATCTTTTAGGGCAAACTTGACTGGTTCTTTACATAGGCACATCCCTTAATATATAGAGGCTTACAAAAGGATAGTAAAGAAATTCACCTACGAGAAATAAGATAATCTTACATAAAAGGAATAAAAGACTAGAATAGATAATCTTACATAAAAGGAATAAAAGACTAGAACATTAAGGAATGAGGCTCGAATGATCTGATGTTTGGCCCACACTAGCGGCTATCCAACTTCTGCGTGCACATATCACAAAACCTCCCGGCTTCCCCAAACACAAAAAGGCACATTGGTTGTTGATAAAAAAATAACATTATTTTAGTATCATCGCCGTCAACCTTATACACATAAATAAACAAAAACAGTTGCAGCTATTGATGGAGGATGAAATCATCAACAGCTATTTCAATATTGATTTCCCGGTTAAATATTTCGTGAAAATGGTAGGAACGGAAATCAATTAAAAAAAATTAAATGTTTTGAAAGAGCAAAAGTTAGTTTAAATGAGGAACAAAAAATGCAGTTATTATTGTTAGGCTTTAGTGTTTATTTTATTTTGTATTTGTATTAATGACCTCCTAATATTATGGAGGGTCTCCTTTTCCTAATGTAATTTCATTTTTCTCCTGCACAACATGGTATCGGAGCTTGGGATGCCCTAAATCGTTCCGCCTCCGCTCGATCCACTGTGCCAGCGCCTCCCGCGATTGTTCCATCTCCAAGATCCCGCTCCGCCAGCGTCTCCAGCGGTTGTTCCGTCTTTGCGACCCCGCTCCGCCTGCCTCCGCAACCACGCGTCGACTGCTCCGCTCCAACCAGCGCTCACCTCCAGCGCCCCGCTCAGCCTCCAGCACCTCCGCACGGCCTCCAGCGTCCCCTCTCCGCCCTCTGTGCCTCCGCCGCCAGCGTCCCCTCTCAGGCACAACCTCTAGTGCCCCAGATTTCGTTTCTGGACGCCAGATCCCGTCGGTGATGTCCGTGTGAGGCGATTCCCTGGATTTCTGGCGTCCCACGTAAGGGATGACTGTCACTGTTCCCTTCTTTTTCTCCCTCAGCTACCTTGTCGGGTTCAACTGAGCGCGTCTCTTTCTATGAGAAGTTTTGTGGGCCTTGCCTCTTGATCCTTTTTTGGTCTCCTTCTCGAGGTTTCTATCCTCGAGTGTCTATGGACGGGAGCGTAGAGTCTCCATCTTTGTCCTCTGGCGTGCGTGTTGAATCCTCTCTGGTGTCGGCATTGGGCTCCAACCGTGTCCTCCATGACCACGGGAGCCCTCAACTTACCACCACGAGACTTGATGGCACAAATTACCTCTCATGGGCTCGGTCTATCACTCTTGTTCTTAAGAGCCGCCGTATGTTTGGCTGTCTCCAGCACTACCGCGGCCCCCCATCCTACCTCTACCGAATGGTCGCAATGGGATTCCGAAAATTCCACGATCATGTCGTGGATTCTCAATTCTATGCAAGAGAGCATTGTTAGGAATTACCTCTTCCTTGATACTGCGGTAGATATTTGGAAAAGAACCGAGGTTACCTATTCCTGACGGGGAAATGCCGCTCAGATCTTTCAACTTCGCCGGTGGATTTTCCTATTGCATCAAGGCGATCATTCTCCTTCCTCCTATTACCTGGAATTTACTCAGCTCTACCAAAAGTATGACCACTTTGATGCTCTCAACCTTGTCTGTTCTGAAGATGAACTTCTTGTTCGGGCTTGCAAAAAACGCAATTGAATCTTTGAATTTTTACATGGCTTGCATCGGGACTTTGACCAAATTAGTGTTCAGATCCTTGGTCGTGCTTCTCTTCCCTCTTTGGCCCTTATCGGAGGTTTTCAGTCTTGTTCAGCAGGAATTTGATTGGCGCCAGACTCTACATACCGACCCTACTCCTGACAACTCTTAGGGGTGAGAAACGAAAACCGACTAAACTGACCGAACAGCACCGACTTTGAAACTGAGTCGTCCAGTCCAGTGTCGGTTCGGTTTGGAGCTTTTGAAAACGGAAGGCTTATCGGTTCGGGTCGGTTTTCAAGTTGTGAAAACCGACTAAACCGAACCGAACCGAGCACTTCACCACTGTTTTGGGGTATATTTGATCGAGTAACATTCAGATAATTTTTGGGTCTACAACCAAGTTCACTTTCCCCATCTCCATGCTTGGTGAGATTTTTCTGACCCTTCTCCTTAGGTTTAGAGAGTTCTTCAGATCCTAAGTAATTCTGTTGGGAAAAAGTTTTATTAACAGTTTAATTATTTGAGATGTTTTATATATTAAATTGATTTAATAACGACAATGATTATCTATCGTGATACTCTAATTGCTCTGATTGCTTATTGTTGGATCTATTAGTATTAAATTTGTTCAAGTTATTATAGAGAACTGTGGGATGTCATAAGAAAGGTTTGCCTAATATACCCAAACTCTGCATGTTTAAAAATGCATGAATATAATAGTTGTTTGTGTGTGATGTGGATTTAATAAACCTTCTCTCTGACTTGTACTCAAAAAAATTGTATGCTATTTATTTAATATAAACCTTCAGTTGATAAAGATTATGAAATTAGTAAAGGGATGATGACCGGTCCAACAAATATCACTTGATTATGTTTGTTCGCAAAAAACCGACACTGAACCGCAAAAAACTGAACCGACTTTGAAGCGAACCGACTAGGTTTGGTTCGGGTCGGTTTGAACAAACCAAAAACTGAGGCATGTCGGTTCGGTTTCGGTTTGGGTCCAAACCGAACCACTCGCACCCCTAACAACTCTGCTCTTGATGCCCATGTTCGTCCAAGTGGGCGTCCTCCGCGTGATTTGCTACCGAAGTCTGGGAAGAAGGGTCATCTAATTTGTGATTATTGCAGGAAGGCTCATCGCACACGAGACACTTGTTTCAAGCTTCACAGTTTTCCTCTGCCAAAAGGGTTTTTTGCTACTGGCGGTGGTCGTGGTTATGGTCGCTCTCCAGGTCGTCATTCTTTGTCCCGCTCTGCTCATCTCTCTGATGCTTCTGTTGATGTGTATATCCAGGCTGCTCCTCACGCACTCTCCTCCGATGAGATTCTTGTCTTTCGTCGTCTGATGCACGGTCATCCCTCTGAGGCTTCTGCTTCCTCTTCCTCTTATGCCCACCAGGGGCCCCCGGGTGCTCATTCGGCTACCAATTGCACCCCCACTCAGTGGATCATTGACAGTGGGGCGGCCAATCATATGACGAACACTACTTCAGGTTTTGTATGCTACTCTCCTCTGTCAGGTCGCGACAAAGTGAGTGTTGCTGATGGTTCTTCTTCCCCTATTGCTGGAAAAGGAACCATTCCCTTTTCTTCACTCACTCTCGTCTGTGCTTCACGTCCCTAAATTTACTCGAAATCTCCTTTCTATCAGTCAATTAACTAACTCTATGCATTGTTCAATGGCTTTCTTCCCTTCTTCTTGTGTCTTTCAGAATCTGACGACGGGGAAGGTAAACTGTGTGAGGGACTGTATCTCTTTGACTCCTCCAGCTCGGCTCTTGTTCCTTCTTCGCAGGCTCTTCACGTGGCTTCTCCTACTACTTTGGAGTCCTGACACCGTCGCCTTGGATATCCTTCTGCCTCCGTAATGAAGTTTTTGTTTTTGGCTATGTCATCTTCTGTTTTTGATGTTTTTCGTTGTATTATATGTGAAATGGGTAAACACAAGCGGGCCTCCCTTCCTCGGATGTCCCCTCCTTGTGCTACTCCTTTTGAAGTTATCCATTCTGATGTTTGGGGCCCTAGCTCGGTTGCTTCTATTTCTGGGTATAAATGGTTTGTCACGTTTATTGAATTTTTTTCTCGGCTTGCATGGTTTTATCTCATGAAAAACAAATCTGATGTGTTTTCGTTATTTCAACGTTTTCATACGATGGTTACCACCCCAATTCAATGTCACTGTGAAAATTTTGTGAAGTGATAATGGTCGAGAATGCACTGACTCTCAATTTGAACGCTACCTATGTGACTTAGGAATCATCCATTAAACTTTGTATGCGTACACTCTTGCCCAGAATGGGGCTATCGAGCGTAAGAATCGGCACATCCTAAAGGTTACTCGTTTATTACTTCAGACGCACCTACCCAAATACTACCGGGGTGATGCGGTCCTCACGACTATGCATCTTATTAATCAATTGCTTACTCGACTCCTAAACCACAAAACTCCATTAGAAACCCTCAATATCCCTCCTAGTGATCTCACCCCTTGTATCTTTGGGTGTGTGTGCTTTGTCCATATGCACCATACTTCCAAGCTTGATCCACGGGTGCTTCGGTGTGTTTTCATTGGATATTTAAAAAGGGTACAAGTGTTTTCAGCCTGGGACACGGAAGATCTTTGTCACTATGGATGTCACTTTTCATGAATTGGAGCACTATTATGGGAGCTCTTTTCAGGGGGAGACGGGCAGCATGGAAGTGAGCTCCTCCACTATCCCTCTTCCTATATCTCCTCCATGTCAGCCTCCCGCCTCTACTAGCCCTGTTGCTCCGCAGCCACCTGTGAATTCGTCGTCTTCTTTACATCCTCATCCTACTCCTCCTTTGCAGGTTTATACTCGTCGGCGAAGGGGCACAAACGATCATCACCTGCACACTATACTTGAAGCCACATCTGATCCGTCTACAGGTCCTCAAGGTAACCGCGCTTCCACCCTACATCCATTATCTGCTTATATGTCTTATGACTCACTGTCCTCTCGGCATAGAGCCTTTGTCACTTCTTTGCCCTCCGTTTCAATTTCCTCCTCGTGGCAGGAAGCTCTGGGACATCAAAAATGGAAGGAGGCTATGCAGGAGGAGATGATTGCCCTTGAGAAGAACTACACATGGGACCTTGTTGATCTCCCTCAAGGCAAGATTGTGGTGGGATGCAAATGGATTTTTTCTGTAAAACAAAACCCCCAGGGCCTTGTGGACCGATACAAGGCTAGGTTTGTGGCTAGAGGATACACCAAAACGGCCGGGATTGATTATCAGGAAACCTTTGCTCCTGTTGCAAAGATGAACTCTATCCGGATTCTACTCTTGTGTGCTGCATGCAAAGGGTGGAGTCTTAGCCAGTTAGATGTGAAGAACGCTTTCCTCCATGGAGATTTGGTAGAGGAAGTCTATATGGCTCTACCCACTGGCTTCACCTCTGAGGGATCAGCGGGAAAGGTATGCAGATTGAAGAAGAATCTATATGGCCTAAAACAGTCCCCGAGGGCTTGGTTTGGAGGTTCCAATGAGCGATGGTGAAGTTTGGGTACACTCGGAGTAATGCTGATCATACTCTATTTGTTAGCACGGACAAAGAAAATTGACAGCGTTAATAGTGTATGTGGATGACATTGTAATAACTGAGGATGACTTTGAGGAAATCAAACACTTGAAGACAAGACTGGCTAGTGAATTTGAGGTAAAGGATCTTGAGAACCTCAAGTACTTCATTGGCATAGAGGTTATCAGATCCAAGCACGGTATCTTTATCTCCTAGAGGAAATATGCCCTTGACTTGCTGGAGACTACTGGGATGAGTGGGTGCAGACCTGCCAACACTCCCATTGAAACGAATCACAGATGGGGAAGGGATGGTGGAGAACCTGTCACTGACATTAATAGCTTTCAACGGCTGGTGGGGAGACTCATCTATCTATCTCACACTCGTCCGGATATCTCCTATATTGTTGGAATTATCAGTCAGTTCATGCATGCTCCCAAGTCACACCACTTGGATTCTGATATATCTCAAAACTTCACCGGGACGTGGAATTTTGTTCTCTCCTGCTAAAGAATTATCCATTGAAGTTTTCACAGATACTGATTGGGCAGGGTCTGTTGATGATCGGAGATCCACGACCGGGTATTGTACCTTAGTGTGGGGAAATCTGGTGACTTGGAGGAGCAAAAAACATGTGGTTGCTAGATCCAATACTGAACCAGAATTCAGAGCGATGGCCCAGGGCATATGTGAAGGAATGTGGATTCGATCCCTTCTGCTTGAGCTTGGGATTCAAAGCAATAACCTAATAAGTTTATACTGTGATAACAAAACGCTATTAGCATTGCTCACAATCATGTTCAGTATGACCGCGCTAAACATGTGGACGTCGATCGAAATTTCATCAAAGAAAACATTGTGAGGGGAGTTATTAGCACTTTGTTCGTCCCTTCGGATCAACAACCAGTTGATGTGCTCACAAAAGCCTTGTCTCATAAGTTTTTTGGTAACATTATGTCCAAGTTAGGTGTGACAGATATCACAAACCCAACTTGAGGGGGAGTGTTAGGCTTTAGTGCTAATTTTATTTTGTATTTGTATTAATGACCTCCTAAATATTACGGAGGGTCTCCTTTTCCTAATGTAATTTCATTTTTCTCCTGCACAACAATTATCATACAAAGAGATTCAAAGATAAAGAACTCTAATCACTAATCAGTCATGGCATAAGAAAGCAACAGTTGATGGGTCAATACCAGTTATTAGTTGGTTGAGTAATAAGCTCTCTTAAACTATAATTAAGACTTAATTAGTCTTTGTATTAGAAAACCCAAAGCCTATATGATGCAGGGTAGGCTATGTGGGTGCATGACTACAATGCAATCCTAATGTGATGGGTAGGAGAATCACTCAATTCTTTTGTGGCTATATGCGACACATGCAATTACCGACAGCAATTCACAACATAGTAATACAAAAATAAGCCACACGCAGATATTTTAAAGCAAGCCAAAATAATTCCTTTGGGTAGCAAGAATTGAATGAGAGTAAAGAAGTATCTATTCATCCTCATAAGGGGGGTATATATATAAGATACAAGGAATAACACAATAACACAATAACACGATAACACGTCAATACTCCCCCTCAAGCTGGCGCGAAGAGGTCAAGCAAGCCCAGCTTGCCACATGTAGAGAGAAGTCGGGAAAACTCAACCGCCTTGGTGAAGGCATCTGCAATTTGCTCTGCGGAGGGAACATAGGACGCTACAAGAGTCCCCGAACGGATGTGCTCCCTGAGAAAGTGAATATCAACCTCAATATGCTTAGTCCGCTCGTGCAGAACCGAGTCGGAGGCAAGCATGAGAGCGGACTGATTGTCGCACACAAGAGTCGAAGAACCAGAGGAAGGAGAGTCAAGCTCGGTCAAGAGAGTACGCATCCAAAGGAGCTCAGTAGCGCCATGGGCCATAGCCCGGTACTCAGCCTCAGCAGATGAGCGGGAGACAACACTCTGCTTCTTGCTCTTCCAGGAAACAAGACTGCCACCATAGAAAGTGCACATCCCCGAAGTAGAACGTCGATCAGTGAGGGAACCAGCATAGTCAGAATCCGTGTAACAAGTGAGGCCAGGGGCCAGAGATGAACGGTAGAAGAGCCCTAGGCCAGGAGATCCCTTCAAGTAGTGGAGGATCTGAAATGCTGCATCTAGGTGAGAAGTTCGGGGAGCATGCATGAACTGACTGACCACACTCACAGCAAAGCTAATGTCAGGGCAAGTGTTGGTCAAGTAGATAAGTCTGCCAACAAGACGCTGATATCTGCCCGGTTTAGGGAGAGAATCGCCAGAGTCGGCGTGAAGGCGGTGGTTTGGATCCATGGGTGTAGACACAGGAGAGCACCCAAGAAGGCCAGTATCACTTAAGAGGTCGAGTGTATACTTGCGCTGAGATAAGAAAATCCCCTGCTGAGACCTTGCAACCTCAATACCGAGAAAATACTTCAGAGGCCCAAAATCTTTCACTTCAAATGCCTTCTGAAGAACCCCTTTGATCTGAAGAATCCCCGAGTTATCATCACCGGTAAGAATGATATCATCCACATAGACAAGAATAATGACCCTATGGCCATCCACAGCAGTCCGAACAAAGCATGTGTGGTCGGCATGACACCCGGTGAACCCACTCTGAAGCACAACAGTACCAAACCGCTCAAACCACGCACGAGGAGACTGCTTCAGCCCATACAAGGACTTCTGCAAAAGGCAAACACGGACCAAATACTTCCCCTGAAGCTTGTAACCGGGGGGCGGATCCATATAAACTTCCTCAGCAAGGTTGCCATTGAGAAAGGCATTCTTCACGTCCATCTGATGAAGAGGCCACCCATGGAAGGCAGCGAAAGAGACAAGCAGACGGACAGTAGATAGCTTGGCCACCGGAGCAAAGGTCAAGCCGTAATTCCCAGGAATCTGAGTGAAGCCCTTCGTGACGAGACGGGCCTTGTAGCGGTCAAGAGAACCGTCGACATTATACTTGACAGTGTAAACCCAAAAACATCCAAAAGTTTTCCGACCTGCAGGAAGAGGGACCAAACGCCAGGTACCCGCCTTTTGTAGTGCGGACATCTCATCCTCCATGGCCGCCACCCATTCTAGCTGCTGAAACGCCTCAGTCGTCGAACCCAAAGCTCGGATCAGGTCGGTAGCAGTCAGAAAAGCCTGGTAACCCTGATAAAGACGTTGGTAGGACACATAGCTTGTCATAGGATGGTCAGTAACATAAGAGTGCTTACCCTTGCGAAGTACAATGGGTAAGTCAGAGGAGGGAAGAGCATCACCTGCCAGAGGATGTGGCACAAGGTCCTGTGAGCTGGGCGTAACCAGTTGACCCGAAGAATGGGGTGTACATAGGAGGGCCCGCGTAGGTCACGAGTGTAAGTCTGCAACGGAAGAGAGTCGTGCAGCGGAGCAAGGGCAACCGGAGCCGGCTGTGGCGGAGCAGAAGGAGCAACACAGACAGGGGAGGAACCATAGAAGGGGACATCCTCAAAAAACGTAACATCTAGGGAATGAAAAGTCCTGCGAGAAGAAGGGTCAAAACACTGATAGCCCTTGGAAGAGGAGGAATATCTCAAAAATAGGCACCGGATAGCTTTGCCATCAAGCTTTGTCCGAGTCGGACGACGGTCCTGGATAAAACACACACACCCAAACACCCGGAGAGGGACGGGAAACAGAGGGCGGCGGGGAGATAGAAGACTAAGAGGTACCCGACCCGCTAAAGGCTGACAAGGCAGACGGTTGACCAAGAAGGTCCCCGTAAGAAGGGCGGCACTCCAAAACGACTTGGGAGCGTGAGATCCACGAAGAAGAGACCATGTCACATTCAAGAGATGACGATTCTTGCGTTTCGCCACCTCGTTCTGTTCTGGTGTATAGGGACAGGAGAATTGATGAAGGGTTCCTTGGCTAGCAAGGAAAGAAGTGAAAGAGGAAGAAGTATATTCTCCCCCATTGTCGGAGCGAAGGACCCGAATACGAGAGGAAAATTGAGTCTGAACCATACTAGTAAACTGGGTATATAAATCAAAGACATCAGATTTGGCACGCATAAGATAGACCCAACAGCAACGGGTATAATCATCTATAAAAGTAACAAAATACCAAAAACCATCATAAGAAACAACCGGGGCAGGCCCCCAAACATCTGAATGAATAATATCAAATGGTGCAGAACTACGAGAAACAAAAACAGGATAAGAAGTGTGTGTATGTTTGCTAAGCTGACGCACATCACACTTAAAAGAGTTCTCAAACGAGACACTCGGAAAAAGAGACGACACAATCTGGGGACTCACATGCCCCAGTCTAGCATGCCAAAGAGCATGTGAAGTAGTAGAAGCAGCGGTGGATGGGGGTGAGAGACAGGGCAAAGGAGGTGGAAGATCCAGCTGGTATAGCCAGTCGCGCTCACGGTCGTAGCCAAAAGTCCTCCTCGTGGTCAGGTCGTGAAAAACACAGCCAGAAGGAAAAAATGTCCCCGAGCAGTGCATCGAACGAGTCAATTGACTAACAGAAAGAAGATTTAAAGCAAGTTTGGGAACATGAAGAATTGAACCCAAGGAGAAGGAGGGAGACAAAGGAACTGTGCCCCGGTGAAGGATGGGGGTCACAAATCCATCGATAAGGCGAACCTGTCGATGGACGCTAGGAGACTCAAGAGAAGAGAACAAACGTGTCTCACCAGTCATGTGATCAGTGGCCCCAGAGTCAATCACCCAGGAAGAAGCAGACCCCTCTTGAGTGACATGAATGACCATCGAGGTACCTGACGCAGATGCTGAAGTCGACGAGAACGACGAGGAGGCAGGCAACGGTTGAGCAGGAAGAGACTGGTGCAGAGTCTGAAACGGAGACTGTAGCTGAAGCTGAGACTGGAGTTGTTGCACTTGAGCCATAAGCTGACTCCAGTCGGCGGAAGGAGCCCCAGAAGAGGCACTGGAATCAGGTTGGCCCCCATAGTCGGAAGAAGTAACGGCGGTAGCACGCGTGGCGGAGAACTGCTGGCGTAGATGAGGAAAGAGCAGCCAGCATCGGGCCTTCTCATGACCAGTCCGGAGGCAGTGCTGACACTAAACAGAAGCAAATGGGCTTCCGCGGCCACCCCCGCGACCTCTAGAGGTAGAAGTACGCCCCCCGCACACAGAAGAAGTACGACCTGAAGTCAGGGTCATTTGGTCTAGAAGAAGAACAGAAGCCGGAACGGGCGAAACAGCAGTCAGGCGGGCACGACACTCATGCTCCTCCACCATGGAATAAGCATCTAAGATATCAGGAAGAGGGTTCATGCTGACAATCTGAACCCTAATCTGCTCAAACTCGGGCCTCAAGCCCATCAGGAACTGATAGGTCTCCCGCTTCTCCTGCCGCCGCTTGGCAACAAGCAGGTCCTTTGGATGTGAAAAAGCACTAAGCGGCTCAAGATCAGAAAGCTCCTGGAATCTCCCTGAGAGAAAGGTAAAGTACTCGTGCACCGAACGGTCCCCCTGGCGAGCAGTAGAAATCTCCTGGAAGACAGAATAAATATGTGTATCAACGCCTGTGTGACCGTAGGTACGCGTCAAGGCAGCCCAAAGAGACGGCACTGAATCGAATCGCATGAACTGCTCGTAAATCCGGGGCTCCATGGAGCACTGAAGTCACCCGAGAATCTTGAAATTTTTCGTGCGTCATTGACGGATTGCCTTTTCATCGGAAGGCTTTGGAACACCATTAGGTTCAAGTCAATCAAGCTTGTCATGTCCGGCAAGATGAACTCGCACGAAGTTGGACCAAGCGATAAAATTTTTGTCATTAAGAAGGGCGGTAGTAATGCGTCGTGCAAAGCCATCATTCAAACCGAAGAGAGAGGAATCCATGGGATGGGAACAAAGGAATGCAAGAAGAAAAAAAAAGGAAACCCTTAAGCAGAAGAAGAACCCATCCCAAAAAAAAGGAAGACCGTAGATCACAGATCTAGGTCATAAGGAGAAAAGGAGGGAAGGGGCGGTAAACACCAACCAAATCAGCGGCCACGATGCGGAAGATGCAAATGCACGGCTATCGCATCGACCAGAAAAGACGGCACGGCTGGGTTGGGAAACAAGGGCACGATGCGGAATCGAAACAAGCGCACGATGCGGGAAGCGCGATGCGGGATGCGATAGGGAGAAGCGCGATGCGGGAGAGGCGCGATAGGGAGAAGCGCGATGCGGGATGGAAGCGGGAGAGGCGAGGGCCTCACATCAACGGCAGCACGGCTATCGCAGGAGATGCGCGATGCGGGATCGGAAGATGCAGGAGGCGGCGATGCGGGATCGACACACGCGCACGATGCGGGAAGCTAGGGCACGACGGGATCAGGGCACGGCCTCCTCTGATACCAAATTGAATAAGAGTAAAGAAGTATCTATTCATCCTCATAAGGGGGGTATATATATATAAGATACAAGGAATAACACAATAACACGATAACACGTCAATAGCAAGCAAGTTAGGCTTTCCTCTGCGTTGAGTGTCAAAACAAGAGCGTGTGACGAATGACTCCTGCAAATCACAAACTATCACTGAACAAAATTCCACAACACAATTGATCCAAACGGGCATAAATTCACAATACCATATTATAATGTTGAAAACAAAGATGAAAAATCCATACACTACAATAATATTCACGAAGTAAGGGGATGTCGTAGGGCAGAGATTTGATGTTCCCAGCTATCGAAACTGCGATCCAGTGGTGTAAATGGAGACTGGAAGGTGAGTCGGCTGCTGGGTATCAAGGGCAGTAGGTGTGGGGTGGTTTGTTAGACGCAAATAGATTAGGAATGACTGGAAGTGGGCCGACTGGGAATATTTACGGGATCAGCGGATAGATCGGTGTGGTGGGATGTAAGGGAAGACGAAATACTGTGGAAACGGACAAGATGGCTTGCGGATGGGTGGAAGAAAGGGCTTCTGGCGGTAAGTAGGTCGAGGGGTAGAGGTTGTTTAGGGGGAAATCCTCGAGCTGGGGGGTAACTGGAAACGTACACAGATGGGGCGGCTTCAGGCAAGGAGATGAAATTTGAACAGCTTTGTAGTACGGACGGGGTGCGGTTACAGATTTAGCGTGGTTAGGAGGGAATATCATAAATGAGCCGTGTTGTGGGTTGAGGGGAGTGGGGTGAGGGAAACAAGGGAATAAAGGAGGTTTAACTAGGAGTCAACACTTAGGCCTCGCAGAGTCTTCACCAACAGGAGATCGATGGATTTCGAGAAGAACATTCTCTCCAAAATATGCAATGAGAATGGTAGTTGCCCCCTACTCCTATTTATAATAAGGCAACCTAGGGCATCTTTTACATTAATCACCATGATTGACTGTTCACGTAACGGACCAAATTATAAAAGATAAAAACTAAAAATACAATGCAATATATGAAAATGCAAGTAAACGAAAATTTGGATGCATCTGTGGAGTCAGAATGCCGATCTGTTCAAGTCCTACACTGATACACGATCGTGGATCTCGCCTTGTGGAAAGGCATCTCCGTTGGGTGATCCTCATCACTATATAAAAGTACTATGATTGTAATAGAGGGCGGTGAAGGGAATGAATTCTCTCTCTCTCTCTCTCTCTCTCTCATCTTCTTCAAGATTCTTCCTCGTATGTCCCCTCTCTCCCCATAGCTCCCCCTCTTGAACCCTTCTTCTCCATTAGTATCATTCCCATAGTATACCAGGAATTTTGATTGCAACAATTGATCCTCTAGTCGCTGAATTCATTCATCCATCAAGAAACTCCAGTGGCAATCAAGATAATGCGGTCATCACCATCAATGACCTTCAAGATTTTCCCTAACTTTGAAGGCGCTTGAAGGAATTTTAATCAGAGATTCTCACGCCAAAAGAAAGAGGAGTAACATCAAGAAGAAGATCATGCACCTTCTCGTGTTTGCAATCTCCCATTAGTAAATCCACAATAACAGATGACCTCTTCGATGATATTAATGCATGCAAGCAACACATGCTAGGTCATTTGGGCGCCTTTGAGCGACTCATGGATGGTCATTTTCAATGCCTCATTGATACCTTTGTGGACATGCAACTACAATCTGCACAACGTCATCAAATCTTCTTGATTGAGTTTGAAGCCCGCAACAAGTAACATGAGGTGGCAATGGATAGAGCATTGAAAAAACATGAGAATACAATTCTTGTTTTTCTTGAGGAAGAGGAACAAGAAGCTATCAAAGAAAGCAAGGTTCTTGAGGAGCAACTTCTGATGGACATCAATTCGTCACCCACGATAGAAAATATGCTAACCACCCATTTCATAAAGAGATCCAATTCACCAAAGCTTCGACGATGCTAGATACAAATGATTTTTTTTGCCTCCTAGCCTTGCCAAAATTAAAAATGCCTGAAGTCATTTTTGAAGAAATCTACTCCGAGCATTATGCTTTGAAACAATTTCCAGTGATGGCTCCAACGGAATTCGATCTGACTAATCACGAAACAACAATAATTCTAGTGTTCTACCCCGGCGAATTTAATTTCATATTTGTGGTGAACAAGAATTGCAATGCTATCTCATGCGACGAACTTATATTTTTTTAGATGACTAAAAGAAGGACGTTGTTTTAAAAGGGCAAAAGCAATGTAACGGGTCTATAGTGGTTATTAGTTTGGTTGAGTACTAGGCTCTCTTAAACTATAATTAAGACTTAATTAGTCTTTGTATTAGAATACTAAAAGCCTATATAAAGAAACTATGATTGTAATAAAGGGTTATGAATGGAATGAATTGTGTCTTAGTTTTAGTTCCTCTATCTCCTTCAACTTCTTCAAAATTCTGCCACCTATGCACTCTCTCTCCATGGCTCCCCCTTTTGAGCCCTTCTTCTCCATTAGTCTTATTTCTATAGGATAACGCGCATTTTGATTGCAACAGAACCTCTAATGCTACAGAATAGCGCCAACAAGTAGTATCAAACATCAAATTTCCGGGGATTGTTCATCCAAAACATTACAAAAAACAATTATCCTTATGCACAGTACAACACCAATGGATTAAACTTAAACATGTTAAATCCTATGTTAAAAGGGTAGAGGAAGAAAAATGAAGATATAGGGTTGAAAATCAACTGATAAAAGTGGGTAATCGATAATCGATAGGGTTGAGAATCGAGTGATAGAAATGTACAATCAATGATCATCGATAACTATTCTTAGGGGCTGATCTCTCGAAATGAAGAATGTATGGCCACATGCAGTTGATGATTATTATAGTATATAATTACAATGACACGTGTTATTTCCCATCTAAAGAGATGGAGAAATACTTTGGAAGACCAAGGTTTGAAAATCGGATAATATACAATGGGCAAACACCTCTTTTGCAATGAATACAATTTTGATCAATCAATCGTAAGCATGGATGGGATTAACAAAAGTTTTAAGTCATGAAAAGTTCTTTTTACTCTTTTTGTAATGAGTGAAAGCTCTAACCAGAATAAATCCCAGATTCATAAATAATTGATGAAATTTTGTTTTATCATACAGTGGAGACTTGCTAAAAAATCAGATTAGGGGGACTTTATGATTTATTTCTTTCAGGATAATTATACGCAATTTATCGGTATGGGGTAAGCATGTATGGTAGAAAAACTAGCAAAAAGAAAAAACAAACATAAGTACAAGGATTGTGGACGGCCTAAAGAGCTTGAAGTTGATGGCACCGCAAAGCTTAGGAAATATTAATGTAGGAGGAGACATAATCTACAACAACTAGCACAAACATGCTGATCAATTCAATCCTAAACTCTTTTGAGTGGAGAATTGAACCAAATCCACAAGTTCATCTAAACCAATTTTGAAATTAAAGCATGCACATCTAAATGATCTACCGGATGAACAAATGAAACCAACATAACACAAGTGTGCAACAACAGTGTGAGGAAAACAATGGTCGGAAAGAACTAAGAGGAAAACATATATGCTCCTCACAAACTAAGTCTTCATTTGGTATTTAGGTTTTTCTCTGGTGGCATTTTTTATTCACCTCGCTGGAGAAATAGAATTGTTCGAGACTTCGAGTAACCTCGATTTTGGAGCCCCAGTGTAGTGTAAAAGACCCAAAACTACATTTTGAGTTTCATTTCCCACCTAAGGATGAGAGCTTTAATTCTCATTGAAGCTTTATTTTCCAGCAGAGTCACTGGCACCGTTCTCCCAAAAGAAACCTAAAAAACTATTTTGAGCTTCATTCCCCACCGAAGTATGAAAGTTCTAATTCTCACTGAAGTTTCATTTTCTACCAGAGCCGCCAGCACCACTCTCCCAAACGCAGCCTAAAAACTTCATTTTGAGCTCCATTTTTCACCAAAGGATGAGAGCTCTATTTCTCACCAAAGTTTCATTTTTCACCAGAGCCATTAATACCACTCTCCCAAATGGAGCCTAAAAAGATAAATAAACATTGGCACGGTGTAATATCGTGCAATTCACAAAGTATTTTCAGTTAAAGGCATGAACAACTCAGATGCAACATAGAGAGGGATAATGGAACCTACTTCTCATCTCCTTCCACACAAATAGTGTCAAATACTGGCCATGGAGTTAATGAAGAACACTTATTCAATAAGATTACCATTTTTTGTCTCAGGAATGTCAACTTCAGTGCACATACAACCAAACAAATCTTCCAACTCATAATCATTCCGTGAAAGCCACTCGTTCTTAACATGAAGATGGAAAATTGCATTGTCACTCATCAATGAGCCTAAAAATCCATTACCAAACTCTTCCAAATCATCCGATTGTACAGAATCAACCGGAAAGGGAATAACAGATATCTCTGTTAATAAAATGGGGCATTTTCAGCTGAAAGGACCTATACACTCCAACCAACCATGGGAAAAAAACATAAACTCCAATAGCTCTCCATTTCAATGCGGTGCTCGCGAGCCCTCTAACCCATAAGGAAACCAAAAAAAAAAACTTTGATCCGCGCTGAACCTTCCGTAACCGCCCACACGATCCCTACCTCACGCGCTACCTTCATAGAGACATCAAGAACGAATATCAAAAGAAACACTTATTACCTTGTCTTCCATGATGGCCTTGAGGCGGAGTATGGTGGCGAGCGCCTCCTCCTTGGCCGCAAATAGGCTTTGCTGAAAACCAAGCGCCCTGCGCTCCGCCACAAGAATCCGCGCAGCCGATTCCTTTGCGGTGTTGAAGATGATGTCTGCGTAGGCCTTCTTCAGTGCCGCCATTTTCTACCGGAAGGAAAACGGTTAGGAGATCGGAATGGCGGGAGAGAAGAAGAAATCGGAAGATTACCTCGGCATCCTCTTCCATGATCGGAGAATATTAGGTTTTCTTCTTCTACTTCTACCCGGCTTCTTGTGAGAGTCGCCGATGGCGGTTGGAGGCAGTAACCAGCAGCACTGGAGGGGGAAACAGGGAGTTGAGGTCCGCCCCTTTTTCCGGACAAAATCGTATTTTTATGTAAAATCCTCCAAAAATATATTAGCTGATATTTATACGATTAATTATCAATGTGGCTAAATATAATTTCATGAAATATAAAATATTTAGGAAATGTATAAAATATGATATTAACATCTAATTTTAACAAAATAAAAAATCTGCAATTTGGGTTTAGAAGTTTTGGAGTGGAGTTGTTTTATGAGATGTTACCTAACATTAAATTTATGTGTTTAATATTCATTTAAATTATGCATATTACTATTTTAAAAGTGTCATGATTAACATTGTCAATTCACTTCTATCACATAATAGGTTCTTCATAATTAATTGAATCTAGTTTATATTGCATAAGAAATTATTTGTTGCAGCATTTTTGCTCCTACGAGTTTGGACAAAGACTTAGGCATTACCGGCATAGAATATATGTTCGGAATGACAACGGTTATAACCGACACCAAGAAAAAAAATCTAGTTTTGAACATAAAAGTTGATGGTGCTCCTTAGGTGAGGTTTGTCTGGGTATTCTTCTCGGCTTCGCCCCGGCCAGCGTCGAACCAGCACCCGTCTGTCGTCCTGAAACCATCGCCACTGTCGGATATCGCCGCCGCATGAGTCTCGCTCCTCATATGTTGTTGGTTCCTTGTGGAGAAGAGCCTCTATTGCCCTTCCGATTTCGTCATTTCAATCCGTCCGACCCCAACCATATACTGTCACACTTCTCCTACAAGCATTAACATCAGACAAAGCTTCTTCCTTCAGAATTTGGAGAACCGAGCAGAAATCTAACTGCCTTTCAATTTCGCCGCCTAGAGCAGCAATTTTCGTTCAGATTTTGCCTTCGGGGCCTCCGTTTCCCAATGTGAGTCTCCTACTTTCTTTTATTTGGGGTTTTCTAGCATTTTAGTGTTAGGTTTTATCAAGCATTTTATTGTTTAGGCCATTGTTGTAGTATTTTAGATTTTGGTTATATTATTTATTTCTTTCTAGATCAAAATGAGAAGTGGAGAGCGAAAATTGTTGACATATGGAGACATTTATCAGAAGCACGTGTAGATGTTGGACAATATTTTATGAGAAATTTTAGTTTTTCTAGCAATGAAAAATTGATTGCATGGACAAGACATATTTGGGGGAGGTTTGAGATTTGTTGTCATCATTTTAAGGGCTAGTAAACTTGAAAAAAGAGTGAAATCTAGAGTTACTAGCTCTTGGTTGTGATAGATACAGAATTGCATGAGCAAGCCAAAATTTAAGAAATTTTATCTAGCAAAACCTAAGGAAATCAAGTTCTAAGAGATGTGACTATAAATTTTCATTAAGAGTTCATTGAGAATAAGTAAATGAAGAGAAATTTGCTGCAATGTGTGAGATTCGTATTCATGAGATGATTCATTTAGAAGTGCATTCATATGGCAAAAGATTAAATAGTTGCGAGCATAAAATGGTTGAAGATACTTAGAGCACTAAGTATCGGTTTACAATAAAAATGTCGTAAAATATTTACAGCACTAAAGAAAAAAATTCATTAAATACCACAAAGTTGAGAACAATTTACAATAAAAAATCGAAGATACTTAGAGCTAAATTAGAGGGGGAACTTCAATTCAATTTGTGTAAAAAAGTGTATTGTTGATTAAAGATGTATCAGTTTCAATGCACTCAATGTTATCACTCATCAATTAGAGAGTTTGTATTTTGCTCATCTTACGTTTGTTCTTTTGAGCAATATGTTCTCAAACACTTTCATGATTGATTTCATATATAAGACCAATTGATGTTGATTACCATTGCTTTGCATTGTTTGTGTAACATTGACAAATTAGTTTTTTTTCTATGTTTTTGCCTTCATGTCAATGAAACAACGGCAAACTATCAATGGGCTTAGGAGTGCTTTAAGAGCATGGTTGAAGACAATTGTGCGCACATGAGTTGTTGTCGTACATCATTGGTTGCAATGCATTGGAACTCTTGATGGTACTAAACAAATTCCCTCGATTCAAGTAGAAGATAAGGAAGTACAAATTTTGATAATGATATTGAATGGCTCTTATAAAGACATAAGAAAAGTAGTGATGTGCAAAGAAGAAAAAGTTTTGTAAAATAGTTAATATATTACTCAAAAACTTGAAATGCCAAAGAAGTTGAGGGGACATACAAAAGGAAGTTTTAAAAAATGGTGGATGATCATAAATCAACAAAACAAAATTCCTCACATTTTGAATATATCTTGATATTTGACCACCAACCAACCAAAATAGAACCATTGAAGAAAAATAGGAAGAAAACGACACGAAGGATTATTCACACAAGAAACAATTTATAACGGCCTCCCGATGCTAGAAATCCGACTTCTTCCTTCTACGTCAACTTCCTGAGGCGGACCTCTGAGCCGGTTTCAGAGTTTCAGAATACGTCGTCCAGCATAGGAATTCTTCCTATCAAAATTGAGAGAATCGGTGCAGAATATGGAGGTCCTTAGGGCAGAACAAGCCGATCTGGTCTTTCACAAGAAAGTGATAGATGATGGAACTGCTGTGAAACGACTTATTAGTAGGTCCATGGATCATTTTTGAATGGCATGACCTTTTTAAAAAAGAAAAACAAACATGAGCTAAGAGGACGACTACGTGATCATTTCGGAATGGCACGAATTTCACTTGTGTGAATTGTGTGACACGAATTTCACCTGTGTGAATTGTGTGACTGATACGCTCATTTCATATAGTCTTTTTACTCAATATTTTGTATGTTTTTCATTGACAATTTATATATATATATATATACATGTATATATATATACATGTATATACATGTATATATATATATACATGTATATATATATATACATGTATATATATATATACATGTATATACATGTATATATATATACATGTATATATATATATACATGTATATATATATATATGTAAATATACATATCAGTGTTTGACACAAGCCCGCGCTCATATTTTTGCATGGTCGTGCGTTCATTTCATTAATTTCGGAACTCTGTCAATGAGTGTGCGTTTTGTTCACGCACGTCTGTGCGCTCACACACAACTATTCATTGGTCTGTTTCTCTGCTTGGTATTATCTTTAGGGCTTCATTTTGGAGGATCCAAAAATTGGGGCTCACCCAGACGTGCGACGTCGCCTCCCATTTTCCCCTAGCATTACTTTCAAGCTCCCTCAACACGATTCCACGCCTTCTCCTACACTTGCAAGGGTCTCTCATGGTGATTGAAGGTGCTCACTGTAGTTTTTGAAGTATTTGATGAAGGTGTTCGTGACACAGAAGATCGGAAATTGACCCAAGAGAAGATGGGCAGTAGGAGGTTGGTGACAGCTCCTCCCGTACACCGGACGATGGCCGTGAAAGAGCATTTGGAGAGAGGAGGACCAATCCATGCATACTTCTTCTTTCTCTTCACGGAAGAGACTCTTGTTCTTCTCTTCCAATGGATGACATATATATTACTCTTGCTCCTACCGTTTGTGAGTATTTTTTTTATTCTTGTAATGAACTATAATTTTTAAGATGAAGATTGATGCTACACTTTCATCTTACCTTTGTATATTGAACCTTAATGTTAAAGTTAATCTTTCTCGAATGGTTAAGTAATTTTCAAATTTCTATAGCTCTAGTTTGTGTTAGGGTAGGGACTCTGCTCAAGGTATTCTACAATAGTCTATCAAGTTTAGAATGACTATTTATAGTATCTCCAGCGTAGAGCATTGCTCTTGGTAGACACGTAACCTATTATACGCTACCGAGTCGGTCTCGTCACTTGTGAACATACTATTAATTATCCAACAATCTCCTCTTATGTCTGCCGCAAACCTGATTTTGAAAAGGGTGGTCAGTGTTCAACTAATCATGAATCATTCACAACTGTATCCTACACTTGTTAAACATATTAGACTTAAAAAAAAGTTGTATGCACGTATACGAATAAACAAAAATCCCAACATCATCACATAACAGTCTAAACTACGATCATAGCATAGATTCAACACACCTAGTGGCTATAAATCAACAAAGGAGCAAAATAGTCCAAATAATAAGTATTCAAAAGAGCTAAGCAATACTATAACCAGAGATAAAATAGAAATCAAATAATACTCAGACTGTCATCATCCTCAGATGTACAGTAGGACATTCTCATCAAGATCCCAAACAACAAGTGCTCTTTCATCGTCATCTCTTATAATTTTCAATAGAGAAATTCATTTAAAATGAATTTAGATATTTGAAAATGTATACATATCTAGTTCTACTATAAAAATGTAGTACTTAATAATTAGTTGGGAGGGCACCTACACAGAGTGTTATAGAATTAACCTCATAATTCATATCTGTTTCCAACAAAATAATTTATAGACTTTTGTACACCGCAACTATATCTGTATTCTAATATGGAATGTCACAGTTACTATTCTTGTAAAATTAACTGGGAATTGTCAAGTTTGGAATGAAACTAATCAATAAAGGAATAGTCAACTCGAGTCAAATTGTGTTATCAAATTTGAAATAACACTCTCCTTCAAGATAAGATAGACGGATCCATATTAAATTACTAGCATCAGATTTGGAATAAAATAACTCACCAGATTCGTACTCATTAACAAAAAACATCAACGATGGAGCACAACAGGCTTGTTTTAACAAAGAAAATCTAAAAAATCAAAATATTTAGACTAAGGCTGAACCAAATCACCTTTCGGTGAACTAAGGCCAAATTAAATCGCATTTACTCACATTCCTCCCGCTGTTTTGATTAATTGATCTTTGAGCATTCATTTCGTCAATGGATCAGTCAGGTTATCCTTCGATCGTACATTGATCAGTGTGATAATTCCATATTCTTTCAGATAATTCAGTAACGCATGTCTCGGTCGTACATGTTTCCTCTTTGTAGTATAAATGGCATTTTTAATGACTTGAATTGCTACTTGATTATCATAATACAAGCTCAATTGATTGCCTTATAACCTAGATAAGAGAATGTCTAAAATCAAGTTTCTGATCTAATTTACCTCTTCATCAGCCGACGTTAAGGCAAACAACTCGACTTTTATGGACGACAAAGCTCTACAAGTTTATCTTTTGGATGTCCAAATAATAGCAGCTCCACTCAGAGTGAATATATATCCACTGGTAGACTTACTATTTCCAACTTCTGAACACTATGAGGCATCAGAGTATCCTTCCACAGTAGGAGGGTAACTAGTGTAGCACTGAGGATGATCTCTAGTACCTATTAGGTATCTCATCAGCTTGTCTAGGGCATCCAAATGTTCTTTGCCTGGACTACTAGTAAAATGGCTCAGTGTGATAGCGGAGAAGACAATGTCTGGTCTTGCGCAATTTGTTGTGCACAAGGAACTACCAATTATTTTTGAATATTTAACTTCATCAACGCTAGTTCCTATATTAGAACTCAACTTAACGTTATGATCAAATAGTGTCTTCACCGACCTACCGTCTTTATATCATCGGGTAGAAAGAAGTTGCTCTATATAATAAGTCTGTCTAAGAGTAACACAACCCTTGTCAACTCAAACTTCCATACCTAACAGGGTATCAATATGATCAAGGTCCTTCATGACAAATTCTTTTGAGAGAGTGGATTTAATATTTCTCAATATAACAAGATCCGATCTCAAAATCAACATGTCATCCACAAATAAACATATGATGACTTTCTGATTTGACATTGAGCGGTGATAAAGATAATTATCTGAGAGACTGCACAAAAATCCAAATCTCTTTACCACTTGGTCAAATTTTATGTGTCACATCTTAAATGCTTATTTAAGCATATAGATTGATTTATCTAATTTGCACATTTTATCTTTTAGATCTTTATGTATACAACCTTCAGGTTGTGTCATGTAGATTCTACATCAAGTTCTTTATTTAAGAAAATTGTCTTTACATTCATCTGATGAACTATAAAGTTCTCAATATAGGTTAAAGCGAGAAGAATTCTAATAGTCGATAGGTGACACATGGGTGAATAAACATCAAAATAGTATATTATTTTTGCTGTTTATAACCCTTAGGTACTAAAGCTCTCTTTGGCGCGACGTTTTGGGGTGGGATGTCGTGAATTTTCAAAATGCCTGGCCAAACGTATTTTTGGGTACACTAGTTCGAGTTGACACAACTCCCTAATCGCTGATTATTAGAGCCGCAAAAAATTTTCCCGACTCGAAATTGTGCGACTCCCACCCACTGGTTTTTTTGCACGTCTTGATCTAGCGCGAATCTTTCTGCGACAATCTCCCCATGAGCCTGTTGCCCTCCTTCGGCGATAGGACACCGACGATCATTTCTCTCCGGCAAACATCCTCCCTTTATACGCCGGTGAGTCTCCTCCTCCATTTCAGGTACCGATCGAACCCCAATTTATGATTTTTCTTGTTCCCTCTTGCCCTGATTACTACCACTCCATTTTCCAGATCTGCTATTTTCTAGATCTATATTATTCCCTCTTTCCCTTTTCCAGATATATGTTTTTTCCTCCTATCTCCTCACTATGTTCTTCCTTATTTCTTCTTCCCCTTTATCTAGGTTATCTGATTTCTCACAATCTTTTTACGGGTTTCACTACACAGAGCTTTTGTTGTTACTCTTCCCCTTCTCTGGCAACATCGCATTCTAATTTCAACATCAACAGTGAAAAAGGTATATATTTCAAATCTACCTTGCAGTTATGCAGTTATTTTGTTTCACAAATATTATTTCAGGAATAATTTTTGAAGTTCAAAATTTTTTTGCTTATCTTCCTAATGTTTTAGAACTATGATTATATGCTTATGTATGTTTTTTTTTTGAACTTTTAGGTCATTGTCTTGGTAACTTTTGAATTGATTTTATTTTTTCTCATAGATTGGCAAATCAAAAGAGGGTAGAATTTATGCAAATTGGGAGACATCACATGTTCTCCTATTTGGCGATCTTTGTATCGAAGAGAGATTTAGGGAATAGACCCACCACCCATTTCAATAAGGAAGGTTGGGGCAATTTGATGAAAAACTTCAAGGAGCGCACAAGTTTGGACTATAGTCGCGCATATATGAAAAAAATGGAAACTGCACAGCTGTTTAACCAAATATCTTAAACAGCTTCTCCGTTTAAAACAATATGGCAACAACTATTCTTATAAATAGTTTCTTAAATTCTGCCTCCATTCTGAAAAACAATTGATTATTTCATCACTGTCATTCCAGTCACTTCAGTTGAGCAAACAGAGCCTAAGCGTATTTTATATCTGGCTATAGAGCCATCACAATGTAATTTTTTTTCAACACACATTTACATCCTAAGACTTTAGCTCCTTTTGGTAGGTCAACTAGATGTCAAATGTTATTCCATAGTAACAAGTCCATCTCATCATGAATGACTTATGTCTGTATCAACAAATCAAAAGATCATATTGCTTTCTAGTAGGAGAATGGATCATCCTTTAAGTGATAGATGACAAAATTTTTAGCAAAGCGTTTTGGGATTCTATCTCTTGTAGATGCTCTAACCGGAATAGGTTCTACCTCTAAAGTTTAGGAGCAGTGTCGGAGGGGCCAACTTTAGATTTTATAGTAAATTTTGAAATCGTGTCAGTAGATCCAGAGACTATTAAGCCATGAATCTTGATAAATTTATTTTCATAGAATATGATATATCTAAATTATATCATTATATTAGTTGATAGATCCAAAAATCTGTCAACTGCACTATTTTGCACTGGCTAGATAAACGTAGGTTGTCGTTATAGGACCCACCTTAGGTCTCTTAAGGCTTGTATTCTAACACAAGTAATACAACTCAAAGTCTTTAGAGAATCATATCTGCAAGAATGATTGTGTCACAGCTCATACAAAGCAAAAGTGAGCTGAGAATAAGACACTCTAATCAAATGCGATTTATAGTTATGACTGCTTCTTCTCAAAATGAATTAGACATATCAGCTATGAGGAGCATAAAATTTAATATTTCTATTAAAATTTTCTTCTTATGCTCAACAACACCATTTGACTGGGGTGAGCGATGAGTTGTGGTTTCAATAATTATACTCTTAGAGACACAATCATTGAACCAAATTGCAGTATACTCTCCTACTTGATTATTTCTAAATTTTTAAGTTTAACTGGTTTTCTACACGAGACTTGAAGATCTTAAAGGTCTCAAATGTCTTATCTTTCAATTTCAATAAGTCTGTATAACAATATCTAGAGTAATCTTTTATGAATGTAATGAGATACTTCCTACTCCTCTAATGACATGGCTTCATAAATCATAAAGGTCGGAAAGTATCAGCTTAAGAAGTTGTGTTTCTAGAAATCGACTTGAAAGATTTTCAAGTGATTTTTGTTTGAACACACACCTCACACTTATCAAATCGAATAGACGGATCTACATAAATGTTATGACTTTTAGCTAGATCTCACATTTTCTTTTAGTTCACATACTCAAGTCTATTGTGTAAAAACTTAGGATCAATAAAGTTGAACTCACTTGGTTAATGTTATCGGTATCTATATATACCATTGATCATATATACACAATCAAAGTAATGTGAATTAAATGTTAAAGTTATTCTACCGTTTTGGCTTGTGAAAGACATTTCAGCCTTATCTAACAAACTCATGAAAATTAAATTTTTAGTTATATTAGAAACTACTCTGACATGATTCAGTGTTAAAATTTTACCTAATAAGAGGATCAGCTCTGCAGTCCCAGCATGAGTCGTCTCAGTCTCTCCTCCTTTGCCTTTCTCCACCTTATCCTTGACTTCTGCGACCCTAGTTAGAAGACCTATTTCATTCATCATATGACATGTATCATTGTTGTCTTGCCACCACTCAGAAGAAACAATGTAATGTCTACTCTCGATCATAGCCACAATGGACTTGGGATCGGAGTTATTGACGAGTATATTAACTGTGTTTTGTGGGGCTTCCTCCTTTTTTCTTCAGAGTCTTACACTCAGCGACCTAATGACCGCACTTGCCCAGTTGTGGCACTTGCCCTTCTTTCTCTTTGAGAGAAGGTTTTTTGGCTGCCAACTTTGCAGAGACTTCACCTTTAGGTTCCCGCGGTTTCTGATGAGACTTGTCAGATCGAGAAACAAAGCTGACAATCTGTAAGGACTGACTAACTTGATCCAAGCTATTACCAACAATGTTTTGATCCATGATGTGGATGAATCTTTTGAGTACATCTAGTGTGATTCTCTCCTTCAGTCTGTTTATTCAGTCTTGAAGATGATCTACTTAGGAGGCAGTTCAGTCTTCAACTTCAGGGAATTCAGAAGGTAATTTCTGTTGTTGGAACCAAGATTTTTGGCCTTGCGTTTGAACTTGAGGGTGACTAAGGTTTACTGATATAGTGGTTCCAGATGAGATATGATGAGAGAAGGTTAGTAAACACAAAAAAGTTCTCTACAAGGGTAGAAAAGTAAGAAGAGCCATGTAAGCTACAGCGAGGAGGACCCACAAAACACCTAAAAGATCAAAGAGAGTTTTCTCTCCCAAGCCAATGCTGAGCGAGGCATCTTGGAGGGCACTTGAGTGCACTCCCGACTATATACCCGGAAACCATAGTGAGCAGTAAGTTGGAACTCTTGCCAACCAAATCTAGCTAAAGGAGAAAGAAGTGGGAAAAAAGCCATCTTCAATGGTGCCTTTGTGGGTCTAATTATAGTTTTCCGAAATTAGTCTGTAGATAGCGGAGTACCGCCATTCAGTTTTACTAAATGCAGCTCAAAATGGCTTGCCAACAGTGGAATCCCACTGTTTGAAAATTGCTATACGAGATCTGCTGGACGAGATCTCCCAGACGAGATCATCCGGATGAGATCCCCTAGACGAGATCTCCAAGACAAGATTAACTAGATGAGATCCCCTGGACGAGATCTCCTAGACGATATCAGCTAGATGAGATCTGTTGGGTACATTGGAAAATGTGTACCTGATTTGAAGAAGCCCAACCTAGCTCAATGGTATACATCAAGGTGTATTTGATGTTGTTTTAAGTTGACATGTGCAGGTGAAGAATTGATAAAGTATGCAGAAAAATTCTAAGTCCAAGTGTCGACACAGAGGAAGCAGTGTCGACACATAGAAGAAAATTGTCGACACAACACTGGAAAAAAGTGTCGACACAGAAGAAGTAAGTCGACACAACACTGGGAAGCAGTGTCGACACATAGCAGTTAGTCTACAACTACACTGGGAAAAAGTGTCGACACAGAAGAAGTAAGTCGACACAACACTGGGAAGCAGTGTCGACACATAGCAGTTAGTCTACAACTACACTGGGAAAAAGTGTCGACACAGAAGAAAATAGTCGACAAACTTGAGGTCGACTATTTTCTTCTGTGTCGACACTTTTTCCCAGTGTAGTTGTAGACTAACTGCTATGTGTCGACACTGCTTCCCAGTGTTGTGTCGACTTACTTCTTCTGTGTCGACACTTTTTCCCAGTGTAGTTGTAGACTAACTGCTATGTGTCGACACTGCTTCCCAGTGTTGTGTCGATTTACTTCTTCTGTGCCGACACTTTTTTCCAGTGTTGTGTCGACAATTTTCTTCTATGTGTCGACACTGCTTCCTCTGTGTCGACACTTGGACTTAGAATTTTTCTGCATACTTTATCAATTCTTCACCTGCACATGTCAACTTAAAACAACATCAAATACACCTTGATGTATACCATTGAGCTAGGTTGGGCTTCTTCAAATCAGGTACACATTTTCCAATGTACCCAACAATCTCCCCCTATTTGGAGAAGTCATAACCCCTATAGCCAATGATATACACCATTTATAAACAGTACTAAATGATGATTAATGACATAGCAGGAATACTTTAATATAAACAAAACATAACAAAGAATCATTCATCACAGAATGCACATTAAAATATGCCAAACAATATTTTGTTTATAACTGGGTAATGTTTGATTACAATGTTTTACATTTAATGATTACATCACAACATTACAAAATATTTAAAACAAAATCAGGATTGATCAGGCTTTCTAATTATAATCCCTTTGCCAGACTGAATTGTAGCTGTCACAGGAGCTTCTGATTCTTCAGCTATCTTCTTTCCTTTAAGATCAGCTTTCTTCTGAGCTTCTTCCTTGATCCTTTGCCTTTCAAAATAATGAAAAGGCTTTGGGAAGTATTTGCTTGGCTCCTTAGCATCTGATGGCAGTCTTCCCAGCTTGGCTTTCCTTCTGAATTGTACTATTGCCTCTTGCCTTGCCTCATACTTCTGCCATTCAATTTCATTGTACCACTTCCCTCTCTCATGAACTTTATCTTGTACAGCTTTCCATGCAGTGAGTATTATGTTCCTTGAAGTAGGACTCCACTGCTCATAATCTGGCTTAAGTACAGCCTGCTCTCTGAATTTCTTCTTTGCCAATAGAGCATCCTGCTGTTCTTTCAGAGTAGCCTCAGGCTTATCAACCTTTCCAAAGACAATATTAGTAACCTCCTTTGGAGGACTATGCATTCCTTGAACTTTCTGATCAATCAAGTCAAAATCTGTAGGGGGGTAAATGACTTGGGCAACCTCAGGTTGAGTGCCTTCAAGTAGATTTGATTGTATTCCTGATTCAGCTACCATAGCATCATCACACAATGGGGGATATCCCAAAGTGGCTCGAATGCTATTGGTCACCCATTTGGAGTGCTCTGAGCCTGCATGTATTAGCATCCTCTCCCCCTTTATGGCTTCTCTAGATACATGATCTCTTAGATCTTCCTTTCGAAATCGAATTTGGCCATCCAAATAATTCACTCCCTCTTTGAAAAATGGTCTTAACTTTTGAAGCTTGTCAGATATTTCTTTTTGAGAGGTTGTGATGGCAGTCTTAACAGATGCAATGGCAGCTTGAAAATTCTTATCAAATTCTTCCCTTTCTTTGGCTCTATCTGCAGGCAGACCTGGAACAATCTTCTTGACCTCCTTAATGATCTCATTATGAGATTCAGTTAAATTATCATTCATTCTGATCTGATTTTCCAAAACATAACTTTGCTTCAAAGCAATGTCATCCACCTTTGTAGTGATAGCCTCCTGTTGTTTAGCTAGATAAACCACAGCATTGCCACCCTTGTGGAAGCAATCTGTCATTTTAGTTTTATGCAAGTTGACCTGAAACTGGATGGACTTGATATCCTGAGCTAAGTCAAACTGAAGTGACTTGCTATTCTCATCAACATACTTTTCCATAGCCAACCTTTGTTCATCCAATTTTACTTGTAGATCTATCATAAATTTGTTGTAATCAAAGGCTGGAGAAACTTGTGGAGGTGTGGTCTGTAAAGCCTGCTTATAGTTCTTGCTTCTTCTCTTAAAGACAACAAGTTTTCTTTTCTTTGCCACCCTGGCTTCTTCAGTTTCTGTTTCAGATGAAGTATCTACATGAATTCTTTCTTGTGGATGATGAATTGTATCTGTTCCAGGGGGTTGTTGCTCAGCTTTAACATCCACTGGCTCATCCTCAACCTGTGGTTCAACTGCAGCTTCCTGATCAATGTCCATTCCTATGGACTTCTCAATATCTGGTCCACCTCCTACCTTATCAGCAGTAGTATCAATATCTGGGAATAGCTCCTTCATAGTAAATTCTAGTTGAGCTGCCACTTCTGCAGCAGTTAAATCTTGAGATAAGTTTAACTGTGCTTCCTCTTGTACTTGCACTTCAGTATTTGTAGTGTCAGGAGTAGGAGTGGACACTAGCTCCCCCTGAACCTGTGCAGTAATAAGAATATGAGCAATGTCTTTTATAGTAAAATACATTAGCTCCCCCTATACCTGAGCAGGAGTAGATACCTTTGGAGCAGGAGTGGAAACTGGCTCCCCCTGCATCTGTGCAGGTGTTGATACTTCCTGGACCACAGTTGAGTCAAGCTGTGTCCTCAGTGGATCTTCTTGTACTTGTTCAGATTCTTGATTTTGTGTAGGGGATTGCACAGGGGTGTCTGGCCTGCTCTCTTCAGGCACATCCTTGGACAGCACCCTATCCCACCTAGAGAATAGTCTCATATCCATTCTTCTCATATGATTAATCTTACTCCCTTGCAGTTGCTGCATCACATCAGGAATCACTCCAGTGAGGTACAGACTCATGATCCTAGCCATGTTAGGCTTCTTGATTCCTTCTTTGATCTTGTCAAAGATCACTCCTGACCAATCAGTAGGAATAGTAAATACAATCCTGGTCATCAAGCTGAACATATAGGCTGAAATCCTATCATGTCCACCTGTCTTGCAGAGGATTACCTTCCCAACTACTTCTGACAAGAACTTCCCTTGCTGATTCATTCCCTTCCTGTGGAATGCAGCTCCAATCTTCAATCCTGAATCTAGTCCACACCATTGAAGAGCTTCCCTTGTCTTAGATATAGGAACTTCCTCTTCATTCTCAAATACTTGCAATTGGAAGATCTTTCTTAAACTTCTTTGGTTAATCTTTACCTTAGTCCCTTGAACAGTAGACTTAATCTTGAGGCCAGTAGAATGGACTGATGCAGAGATAAAGAACTCGTGCACCTCCTTCTTCCAGATTTTAGTAGGTTCTGAAATGAGAAATTCTAACCCTGATGCAGAGAGGAGGGTGATAACTCCTTGAACATCTGGCGGCGCCTCTTCAAAGGCCTGGCGCACCAACTCATACCCTTCATTGATGTTATCTTCAATCCTTGGCGCCATCGTTTTGTCGAGAAAGCTTGAGAGAAGAGAGAAAGATAGACTGTCGACACAGGGTTTTAGTCTCGAAAACCTTGAAAGCGTGTCGACAGAAAGAGCTTTTGACCTATTTATAGCTTCTGTTGAAAGAAGTTCAAAAGGCGCCAAAAACAGTCAAAATGTGTCGACACAGACGGAATGTGTCGACACAAACTTCTATTAACTCGACATTACTTCAGCCTACTATGTGTCGACACCAATTTGTGGTTATGTCGACACCTTGGATACATAGTAGAAAGACAGAAATTCTGTGTCGACTCTAAGGATAAGTGTCGACACATATTCTGTAAGTGTCGACACCATTATTCTGGTTGAGTCGACATTACATTTCTGGTTAAGTCGACAATAAACATCTTAAGTGTCGACACATATTCTCTGTGTCGACACAATATTTCTGACTTGTCGACATAATTTCTCTGAGTCGACACATTATTACTGAATGTGTCGACACATTCTTACTTAGCCAATTGCTGTTGTTATTCCTTAACTTACTTAAACCCCACTTCTCTTGCATTGTTAATGATTTAGTTAATACATTAATCAATGGTTAACATACCTAATTCAATTTTGAATTTATTGAATTTGGTTTCATCTAAAGGCTTAGTAAATACATCTGCTATTTGATAATCTGTTTTTACAAATTCCAATGAGATGTCTCCTTTTTCTACATGTTCTCTAAGAAAATGATATTTGATTTCTATATGCTTAGTTCTACTATGAGAAACTGGATTATTAGCAATAGAAATAGCACTCTTAGAATCACATAAAAGGGGTGTTCTACTTACCTGAATACCATAATCTTTAAGCTGATGCTGCATCCATAATAGCTGTGCACAGCAGCTTCCAGCAGCAATATACTCTGACTCAGCTGTGGAAATTGCCACACTAGTCTGCTTCTTACTACTCCAAGATATTAGTCTTCCTCCCAGGAATTGACAAGTACCTGTAGTACTCTTTCTATCCTCTCTACATCCTGCAAAATCTGCATCTGAATAGCCTGTTAGTTGAAAATCTCTATTCCTAGGGTACCAAAGACCTAGAGTAGGAGTGCCCTTTAGATATCTCAGAATCCTTTTGACTGCAGTATAATGAGATTCTTTAGGGCATGCTTGGTACCTAGCACAGACACAAGTAGCATACATAATGTCAGGTCTACTAGCAGTGAGATATAGTAGAGACCCAACTATTCCTCTATACAATGATTCATCAACAGGTTTACCTGCCTCATCTTTGCATATTGGCATACTTGTTCCCATAGGAGTTCTCATGGAGGAGGATGACTCCATACCATATTTCTTAATTAATTCTTTGGTGAACTTAGACTGGGATATGGACAATCCATCATCAGTCTGTCTTACTTGGAGTCCCAAGAAGAATTTAAGTTCACCCATACTGCTCATCTCAAACTTCCCTTGCATAAGTTTGGCAAACTTTTTACAAAGGTTGTTTTCAGTAGATCCAAAGATTATGTCATCAACATAGATCTGGACTAAGATGATCTTTCCTTTGGATTCCCTAAGGAATAGAGTTTTGTCTATCTTTCCTCTTGAGAATTTATTCTCAATGAGGAAGGTAGACAGGGTTTCATACCAAGCCCTTGGAGCTTGTTTTAACCCATACAAAGCTTTCCTAAGCTTATACACAGAATCAGGTTTAAGAGAATCTACAAAACCTGATGGCTGCTCTACATATACTTCTTCTTTAAGATCACCATTCAGAAATGCTGACTTCACATCCATCTGGTATACTTTGAAGTCTTGGTAGGCTGCATAGGCAAGGAACATTCTGATTGCCTCCAGCCTTGCTACTGGAGCAAAGGTTTGATCAAAGTCAATCCCTTCTTCCTGCCTGTATCCTTTTGCAACCAATCTTGCTTTATTCTTTACTATTATTCCACTTTCATCTAGCTTGTTCCTATAGATCCACTTAGTGCCAATTATGTTGTGGCCTCTTGGTTTATGAACAAGCTCCCAGACTTTGCACCTTCTGAATTGATTCAGCTCCTCTTGCATAGCATCAATCCAGTGCTGGTCTTGGATAGCTTCTTCAAACTTCTTAGGTTCCATTTGGGACAAGAAACTTGAATGCAAAACTGTGCTTTGATTTCTGCTTCTAGTTTGAACTCTTTGTCTTGGATCACCAATTATCTGATCAGTAGGATGATCTCTTAGATATCTTATAGCTGGAGGTAGATTCCCTTCAGGTTGAGCATCTCCAGCTTCTTCATTCTGCTGTTCCTCTTGGTTTTCATCAGCTTCCATTATCTCTTGTACTCCCCCTGGACAGCAACCTTCATTTTCCAATGCTCCATCTTCCTTTGAAGCTTCAGCAATGGAGAGCTTGTCCATCTTCTTGCTTATACCTGTTGAGTCATTTGATCTACAAGACAACTCACAATTGATTAATCTTGTTTCATCAAATACAACATGCACAGATTCTTCAACAACTTGAGTAGTTAAGTTGAAGATTCTATAGGCCTTACTATTTGTGTTGTACCCAACAAATATCCCATCCTGGGATTTGGCAGCAAACTTGGTCAAATATGACTTGCCATTGTTAAGTATATAGCATTTGCAACCAAAGATCATAAAATAGGACAGATTTGGTTTTCTGCCTTTCACAATCTCATAGGGAGTCTTTCTGTGGCTTTTGGTGATAGAAGCCCTATTGATGACATGACAAGCAGTGTTAACTGCCTCAGCCCAAAAATATTCTGGGAGAGAGGTGTCACTCAATAGAGTTCTACCAGCTTCAATTAATGTTCTATTCTTTCTTTCAGCAATTCCATTTTGCTGAGGTGTTCTAGGTGAGGAGAACTCTTGGAAAATCCCAAAGTCTATACACAAGTTTGTTATGCTTTCAGATTGAAACTCAGTACCATGGTCACTTCTGATTTTGACCACTGTACTATTCAGTTCATTCTGAATTTGCTTTACAAAATTAAATAATACACTTGGGGTTTCAGATTTTTGTCTCAGAAAGAACACCCATGTAAATCTAGAATAGTCATCTACAACCACTAGAGTGTAGACCTTCCTACCTAGACTGTGAACTGGCATAGGACCAAAAAGATCCATATGCAAGAGGTATAAGCACCTCACAGAATCCTTGTTTTCAAGGCTTTGAAATGAGGTATTTGTCTGCTTGCCCTTTTGACAAGCTGAGCATACCCCTTCCTTTATACACTTAACTTGAGGCCCATTCCTCACTAGTTCTTTACTAAAGAGTTGGCCAATTGTCTTGTAGTTTAGATGAGCCAATCTCTTGTGCCACTTAACACAAAGAGAAGCATTGTCATCAGCTACAAGACAAATGGGGGAAGCCTTATTCTCACATTCAAAATTAAGGCAATACACATTTCTCTTCCTATACCCAGTCAATATGATCTTTTGATCACTTGACCTTTTGATATGACATCCATCCTTACCAAATGAAATGTCATATCCTAGATCACTCAGCTGGCTTATGCTTATTAGATTATGTTTCAAACCTTTTACATAGGCCACTTGGGTGATAGTAATTAGGTTAGAAGAAATGTTACCAAACTCTTTGATGACTCCTTTTTCAGATCCACCAAAGATCACTTTATGTCCATCTTTGACAGATGAATACTCCTTCAGCAGCCCCTTTGTTCCAGTCATGTGCCTGGAACAACCACTATCCAAGTACCATATAGGGGCATGGTTACTTGGATTCACCTGCAATACATAATTACTTACCCTTAGAACCCAAGTAAGTCTTGGGTCCTTGGTTCAGGTTAGCATTAATAAAGTTATCATAACCTCTTCTAACAGGTAGACTCTTATTATTTATAACACTAGTGTTATACCAGCAGTCCAATGCAAAATGGCCCCTCTTGCCACAGCACCAACATTCAAACTTATTGTATCTAGATCTAGATACATCCTTGTCAGAAGAATTTCTGTTCATTGCTGGTGCTGTTGCAACTTCACCTACTGATTTCTTAAAACCATTGGGTTTATGACCATAGGTAGGCCTGCTTGCCTTAACACCCTTGTTCTTCAGAACATTTGTCTTAATATGACCTTGAATGTCTTCATGATCATATATGTTAGAAGGCACTTTCTCCTTACTAAACTTTATGGGGACTGAAAGGTTTAGTGGCTGAATAGGGGCTTTGCCTTTCCTCTTGAATCTGCCAGCCCTGGAGTTACCTTTAAATCCTAATCCAGTCTTACCCTTCTGAGTGACAAATTCATCTATCAAGGGTAAGACAGATTTTGGCTTAGAGTAACTAGCCACTAAATCCCTTTCAATTCTAAGTCTGGCCTCCAGACTCTTTACTTGATCATTAGTATAATTAATTGTGCCCATCTGAATAATAGTTATATTCTTCAGCTTGGCAATTTCATTTAATTTTTGATCAAGGACTTTTTCTAACTCAGTTGTTGCTATCCTTAGTTCAGCAATTTCCTGAGCCTGTGTTTTAACCAGGTTCTTGCTTTTCTTAAGGGCCTGCAACAAGTCCCCATACTTGTCTATCAATTGATAGACATCTCCTTCAGATCCAGATGCATCTTCATCACTTGATGCAGATGTAGCTGATTCTTCATTTGTACTACAAACAGATGTACAAGAAGGACAGTTTACCTCATTAGGACCAGACTGATTCTGGCATATGTCCTCTTCTGATCTTGTCATTAAACCCATGCATTGATGTTCATTGATGGAGTCTAGCAACTGCATAAACTCTTCTTCCTCAGATGCAGCATATAGTCCAATATATGCTTCAGCTTCAGATCCTGATTCTGAAGTTGACTGGTCTGACAGACTTTTATCTTTCTTTGCTACAAAGGATTTCTCCTTCTTGCCTTTCTGATAAGTCTTCTTCTTTTCTGAAGATTCCTTCCTTTTGTCAGGACAATCAGCCACTACATGTCCAGGCCTATTGCAACAATAGCAGACAATCTTTGAAGTAGTGGCTTTGCTGGGCTTTGATCTACTTTTCTCTTTCCTTAATGACCTTCTCTTCTGATAATAGTCATCAACTTGCTGTGATGTGGAAGGCCTAGACTTCCATTGCTTCTTTTTCAAGAACCTTTGGAATTGCCTAGTGAATGCAGCAAAGTCTGCATCTGACTCACAGCTAACTGAACTCTTATCTGAATTTTCAGAACTATCTTCTTCAACTTCCTTAGGAGGAGATGGTGATTTCCTCCTATTCTTTCTAGTGGCTTCAGCATTAAATGCCACAGTCTTTTCTCTATGCTCTCCTCTTGAGTTTCTTTCCTCCTCCTTCCTTACCATAAGTTGCATTTCATAGGATAGCAACTTTCCAAACAGGGTTGGAGGAGATATCTCTGCCAATTTAGCCACTTCTCTTATGGCACAGATCTTTGTATCCCAATCCTTTGATAAGGATCTTAAGAATTTGTCATTCAGTTCATAGGTACTGAAGACTCTTCCATAGGATATTAGCTCATTCACAATTCTATAGAATTTCTTATAGCACTCAGTTATGCTATCAGATTTTCCTTGTCTAAAGCTTTCATACTCCTGATTTAGCATAGACTTTCTATCCAGCCTTACTTCTTCAGATCCCTCCATGTAGACATTCAATGTGTCCCACATCTCCTTGGAGGTCTTGCAGTGAATCAGATTCTGAAATGTTGAATCATCTATGACACTGACAATGATGTTCTGTGCCCTTTTATCCATGGTTGCCAAGATGATTTCATCCTTGGTCATTTCTGAATAAGTCTTTGGTATTTGGATATTTGCATCAAGAACAGATATCTTCATTGGAGTGAAGGGCCCTTCCTGTACTGTGATGTAAATCCTTGGGTCAGATGCTTCCATAAACAATCTGACTCTCTCTTTCCAGATCCCAAAGATTTCCTTCTTGCATATGGGTAATTTCATAGACCCTAGCTCCTTATGATTCTCTCCAGAACCCATCTTCTTGAATCTTGAATCTGCCTTTCAGATCTACCTCAGACTGTTAAGTCCTTTTTGAGGAACCTCCCTCTGATACCACTTGATAGTTTAACTTTCAAGGCAGCCTAAACACCTAGAGGGGGGGTGAATAGGTTCTGCTTTTCTTTTGAAACTTCTAGGCAGAATTCAATTCAATAGCTAACATAATAAACACAGCAATCAAGATCCCCTGGACAGATCTTCCAGTCAAGATCAGCTAGACGAGATCTGCTAATAGCCACCTAATGAGGCTGTTTCTTGAAATTTCTTCCTTTGTCATTGAAGATCTCGATGAATTATGTGTCATACACCTTTAGAAATCCTAGTTTTTGGTCCACTGATATTCTTCCACATCCTCATGGGTAGTGGCGATGTCACTAAAAACTGTATAGAAGATGTCACGTTCTTTCATTCCCAGTTTGAAATGGAGTTTCCAACTGTGGAAGTCAGTGAAATCAAAGGACTACAATTTTATTATGTCGTGGGAGCTACATTTTGACATAATTAAAGAACAAAGTCACCTGATCTGTTCGAATACGATCCAATCGGCTTGAGAACCGTTCTATAGATTAGTTTTTTCCTCCAAATAGCACCGAGGAGATAAGAACTCCTCCAGAACTCAGAAGCTGGAAATCTAACAACAAACAAAAAAAATCTAGGGATGTCCCAACAAATGGATCTCACGAACCTCTCCTTTCCTCCTTGATTGTTTTATAAGAGATGAAGAACCTTTCCTATCTAGGTTTAAACCTAATGGAGAAACAGACCTAGACACAGGTAATGGAGAGGAGATCAGAATTTCCTCCAAATAGGCCACTGATGCACCAATCAAAACCGAAGATCCAACAGAATGCAAGAGATTCTCCCTTGTAGAATCCAGAGAGGAGTAGCCTAGGCGAGAACGACCTACGACCTCCACTTGTAGGTTCAGGATCACTTGTTCACAGTCGACACAAACTAATGCCTAGAATATGGGCTCCTCCTTGCAGCACTGCACAAATAAAAGACAGGAATGATCAGCCCGTCTCTTCTTTATTCTCGATTGACGATGAATACATCATTCCACCTTTTTGATCAAGCAAAGAGATTTGGACAGGATCTCTCCTTGCAGAGCAACGACGAGGAGCAACAGGAATTTCGATCTTTATTGGCAAGCAACTCCATTGATCAAGCAACGTGATTTCCTTCTATGTTTCTGATCGATGCATGCAAATGAAAGAGAGAGGGGAAATCACGAATGTGAGTGGCATGACAGTAATTTCACATAGAAGAAGAATGAGAAACCAGAAGCCTCTCTTCGATCGGCTGTCTTAGGGACAAAACAAGACTGCTTCAGATTTCGATCCTTACGAGCAACAAAAAATCATAGAACAACGACGGGAAACCCATACTCCTTCCGACCACCGACGGGGACGAACATCCTTCTTCAATCGACAGGTGAGAGCTTCTTTACTCGTGATTGTGAGGGGCTGTAAACATCTTGCGGCAGAAACGAGAATACAAAGAGTGGAAAACGGAAAACCCTAGGAGCATACCTTGAGAATGTTAGGGTAGGGACTCCGCTCAAGGTATTTGATACGCCCAAAATGGTCTACGTATTTAAACGCAAGTGCACGTGTCGTGTCAAGTAATAAAAAGTGAGTATGAATCGTCTCCACAGGGAGGTGATGAATTCAGTGCTTGCAAATACCAGTTAAGTCTTTTCCTTAAATCCAAGTAAGAAAAAATTGGTGATTTTCTTGAACTACTAAAATTAAAGATAAAGACTTCTAAATGAAATTACTACAAATCTTAGGAGAAATACTTTTCTTATCGAGTTGGAGATATAATCTTGCATCATAATTTCTAAGGTTTGTGAGATGGATAAGTGAATGTGTTATTGTGAAAATGCATGGTGAAAGTACCTTGCAACGACTTTAAAATAGAGAACCGTATCTCTCGATATCGGCAATCCCTAGTTCTATACTTCCCCTCGGGTGAAATAAGAACCGCTTAAAGGGCAAAAGCCTAAGTTGCTAACACCAAAAGGAAATCTCTTTCTCTCTTCAAATGCTATATGAAAATTATGATATACTACCGCAACTTCTCTCTCGATTTATGAAGCGTACCATAAAGATGAAATCTTGGCCAAAAATTTCATAATAAAGATCATAAAATTGATAAAGAACATTCACAATACATTTTCAATAATATAAACTAGAAAATATCCATCAAATACAACCAAGTACTCTCATGATACAAGATTAAGGAAGATTTAGTTCATGGCGTGGGAGGAATCACTCAAAATGTTGAAATAGATCTTACAAAACATGGTGGTTCACACTTAATCGCTACTGGAATCTCTTCCTAAAGCCGCTTCTTCGATCCGCACGAAGATCTCCTTCTTCCTCTAGCCAGCGCTCTTCAATGGAGGTTTTCTTCAAACCCTAAATGGTGCTCTCCTCCTTAGATCCGAAAATAATGATGAATAATAATCATTTAGTCAGTTTTTGACATTAAAAACGTCCATCTTCCTGAAGAGACACATCCTTCCATAATTAAAAATGGCGGCAAATCAAATTTAAAATTTAAAATTTCGGACAGACGAATGTTGCAGTTTCAGAATTGGATGTTGCAGTAACTGGTCCAGGCCGAAAATAAGAATTCTGCATTGCTCTTCCAAGTTGATTTCCTCATCAAATCTTGCATAAAAACCATGGAATAAGGCCAACTTAGTACCATAATCATTAAAGCCATAATTAATCATATTTATTACCATTTATGCTCCTTTTTAGTAATTATGAAGTAGAAATATTAGGCAAAGATAACTTCATTTGAAAAGTTATCAGTATTCTATAATAGTCAATCAAGTTTGAAATGATTATTTTCAGTACCTCCAGCGTAGAGCATTGCCCTACGTAGACACACAACCCATTATATGCTACTGAGTCAGTCTCGACACGCTTAGGCATACTATTAATTATCCAACAGTTTATAAATATCATTCACCCAATTAATCGATTTGCCTAACTTGCTTGTGACATCAACGTCATCGGATACTACCATTCTGAGCTCCCTGTGTAGACATAAACCCCTGAGTGAATCACTCACACCTTTATTACTTGTGGGCAAATACTTTTGTTGTGCATCAGCGACGACAATAGTATATAATCATCACTAGAGTGGCAATCAATATTGTAGCGCACTGTCCACAGGAGACCATATGCAAAATTGTTATATATTTTTGCTAACTCTTGTGTTTCATTATATCATTGATATTAAAAATTTGAATAATCTGAGATTAATTTTATTGACATTCTAGAGGATTGTGAAAAAGGACTTGTTGTCGGTCACTCGACGCTCCCGTGGACCGGTTAAAACAAAGCGTCCTAGCTCGAGAGCGGTCCGAGCACACAAACAGACAAAGTGTAAACCAATAACAGGCAGAGATTTTTAATGTTGAAATCCCAAAAAGGGTGAAAAACCACTGGAAAAGATCGGTGATAATCAAACTCCACAATTTCTATTATTATAAACAATTGAATTCTCGAGGGTGATATACCACCACTCATTATAAAGCGAGTTTAGTAGAATACTAAAATAAGATCTTTGAGTCGCCTTCCAAGGAGATCTTCGAAGGGAAAGACATATTCGAGCGAATTTTTGAACACTAAAGGAAAACTTTGAAGAATTTTCGAAGGAGCTTTCTTTGGTGCTGAAGTCATGGTATTTTCAAATGAGTGCTCTGAGCACCTTTTATAGCTTTAGACAAAGGGAGACTTAGTGATTATGTTGTTGTAACCATTGTAACTACCAAACGGGTGAATCATGTTCCATGATTTGGAGCACATAGATCACTATTTTCGCAGATATGACAATTTTGCCCCGGGTAGTTTGGACAAATTGCACCACTCACCCAAAAAGTATTATGTGCCCAGTTAGTACGGAAGTGTTCTGAACACACAATTAGTGTGGTAGTGTTTTTATTACGCAGTTAGTGCGTAAGTACTCTGAAAGCGCTGTGAGCACGAATGCGTTGTCAGCACGCAGTGAGAACAAATGTATTTTGAGTACGTAGTAAGCGCGAAGGCTTTCTGAGCGTGCAGTAGGCGTGGACGCATTTTGAGCGTGCAGTGAGCACAATAGCGTTCTAAGCACATAGTGAGCATGAAGTGTTCTGAGTGCGCAGTGAGCACAAAAGTATTGAGCTCAGGGTTCACTCGACCTAGAAGGCAGCAGTTGAGGGATGCAATTAGAGCGCGGACGTCGAGGGATGCATGACGGAGGACACGCACCACGAGGCGTGCAACCAAGGCTTGCGCGCCTAGTTCTGCGTGGGCATGCGTGGCCAGGGCTTTGCGCGGTGCAACACCCCAATTCTAAATGGGACCCTAGAAGCACATTGGCACCCCAATTGGCACACTACCTAACCTTGGAGAAATGGTGAAACCCTTAAAGGGTGAATATTGCACCTAAACCTAAATGAACCAACCAAGGCCCAATTGACCTCACTACTAACCAATTGTGCTAGCCAATTCATTCCTCATGACCTAAGTTAACCAACCCAACAATTAGCACCTCATTAATGCACCACCTCACCTTGAAGATACGGAGAAACCCTTAAGAGGGTAAAATGTGCACTTAGACCTAATTAATCAAATCAAACCCAATTGATCACATTCTTGACAGATTGGGCTAGCCACACCATGCCTCATGAGCAATGCTAGCTAAATCCCGAAAAATATTAACTTGGTCAACCAAAATTAACCATGGTCAAACCATGGTTTATTTAAGGTCAAACCCCTCTTTCAAAAATACATTAACCCTACACTAGCCCCAAAGCTCAAGAATCAAGCTCTAAACTCATCTTGATTAAAACTCCAAGATTAATTTCAGATAATCCATGATCATGCTAATTAACCTAAATCAAAAGTCAAAGATCCATTAAATTTTTTTTTACCCAAATTAGAAATACTTAAAGAGGAGTATTTGGAGATTGGTGCAGCCTCATTCCTCCTTAGGGAGCCAAGAGATAACCTCTGAAGTTATCAGAGGCTAGCAAGGTGGCAACTAGCTATGGTCATAGCCGACTATGAAGAAAAGGGGAGTGGAAGATGATATATCCTCTCCAAACCTATAAACACCCCTCTAACCCCTATGTTATCTCACAATTCTCCCAAAGAGTAATTCTAAGCAAAGAAATCGGCTAGAAGACCTCAGGAGTTGAGAGCCCAAGGCCAACCAAGCCATGCCATCCCATCCCATACATGTTCCAGGAGGACACCGACATTTGAGGTGAGAATTCCTCCTCTTCTCCTTGTGTAAACATCCCAGAAGAATTACAAATCGAAATCGAGCTCAATTGGGCTTTGATTCCCGTAATTTGGTGGAAAATGGCCACCAGAATGACCTTGTGATTCCGGCCGGTGACGACGGCAATAGGCTGTCGGACAGTGGTGGAGGAACCTCGAAAGCTCCGTCAAGGCGAGATTAATCATCATAATTGGCCAGAGATTGAAGACGATCCAGGGTCCGTCTGATTACCTTAGTCGCGTCAAACATATTTCATGGCGGTAACATTTGTCTAATCGTGTGAATCAGACAAACGTTGTCGTCATGAAATATGTGTTTGACATGACAACGAGTATGAATGCCACTAAAAATAATATTATCACAGAAATTACAAGAGATTCGACGATCCAACAAGTTAATTCTTTCGATAATAATATTTTGACGAAAATTGCGGGACATTTGACCATCAAATTGAATAACAGTCACCACCAATAGCCTTGGAATAATGAGAATCATGACATAGAATATCATTTAGTTTTGTGAAGATATATTTGTGCACGCAAATTTTAATTATCTAATTTTTATACAATGAAGAAATAACTTTATAAGCAAAGACACAAATGATAGGTCACATGAGAGAAGTGGTATTAATATGCTTCATTCATGAATATGAACTATTCCCTATGAAATTTTGCCGCGCTGCCTTGCTTGACCCAGTCTTGGACAAGTCCTGGGACCGTGCCTAGGCAAAGCCTAGGACCGGGCTTAGCCTGGGCCTGACCGAGCACCAGACCAGGCGAAACACATATATTGGTGCCATTTTAGGCCCCCCAGGACCGGCCTGGGCCTGGTACAGACTTGTCTGGGCCTGGTTCAGACCTGTCTGGGCCCAGACCTAACCAACTTTTGCCAGGTCGGGCCCAAACAGGCTTTCGAGACCCAATCTTTTTGTGCACCACTAATTATCACCGCGTTCAGGACCACCACCACCGCCCCAAAAGAAACCTAAATAAGTAGTAATAGTCAAATAGCTAATAACAATCGTCCTATTTATTTATGGGTAATGCTATATGTAAATCAATAATGGCTATATATAAACCAATATTTTAGAAAATTTTAAGTTTTTAAAACACTATACATAAACCAAATAAAAACCCTAAAAACTAACCATATTCCTCATTTTCACTCAACCGGTCTGGCCGTCCGTCTTCCTCTTCCCGCATCCGCCTTTATCGCATCCGCCATTTCCGCGTCTCACAGGCGCCGGTCATTCCCGCATCCGCCATTTCCGACGACGATCCTCCCCCCTCCCCTCGCGCCGCCCGTCTCTGGCCCGTTTCCAGCGTCTCACAGGCGTCCGCAACTCCCGCATCCGCCATTTCCGCATCCGTTACAACGATCCTCCCCCCTCGCGCCGCCCGTCTCTGGCCCGTTTCCGGCGTCTCACAGGCATCGGCCGGCGAAGTAGAAGCATGGTCGACGATGGCAGCATGGTCCGCCCTCTTTCTCCCTCAACCAATTTCTCTCCTAGTCATGGGATCAAGGTTTACCCTAAACTCTCATTACTCTTCAATCTCAGCAGGTATCTCAATCAATGGAGTTATCTTCAAGTTTTGGTGGATCTAGCAACATTGAGTTGCAAGAGGTGAGTTTGTCATTGTTTGGTTTGAAAATTTTCAATGTAGGAGTCTAATTTAGGTTGTTCAAAGTGTGTTTTTTTTGTTTTTAGGAAACAATGCACGTAAAAATGGTAGAAGTCTGAGCTATGTTGTGACGATATTAAGTTCTGATAAAGTAACTGATAGGCCACGACCACGTGTTCTTTTGGGATGTGATAGAGTCGGGTATAACCGTATCAATCCTAAACAAGTGAGGAAAAACATGCGTAAGACAACTAATTTTTGGGGGGTCATTGCAGGATGATCTAACAATTATTTGCTTGAAAGGGGTAGAATTGGATGCCAAATATTGTTTTTTATTGGTTAAAAAGGTAAGAACGATGATTTTTTTTTAAAATGATCATTTAACTTTTGTTTGACACTCTAATTTTCATTGTACAGATATTTTTGATTTTGGAGCATGAAGAATATCCAAGATGATTTGGATGTAGCATGTAGCTGATTCCAATTTTTTGGTGGTTGTATTTAGAATGTTTTGAAAGTTTAAAAAAATTGTTATAAGTTATTTTTGATTTTTATATGTAAAAATTTTGGTTTTTATATGTAAAACTAATTTGTTTTTAAAAAGATGATATTGATGAATTGTCTTTAAATTTAATTTTTGTTTGATTTAACAAATTTATTTTTTTTAAAATTTTTTAATTAATTTGTATATAATCAATAAATTTATGTATAACAAAAAAAAATATTTACAATAATTTATATATAATAAAAAAATTATATATATTCATTATTGATTTACATATAACATCAACTGTATTTATTTAGATCTTAATAAAAGTTCGCAAACAGCTATGGGCGTTATAAGTAAAATTTATTGCCGACTCGCATCATTTTCTAACTGCTTCCCTAAGATTCGCTTTGCCGTTTCCCGCCCGGCCGTCCATCCTCTTGATCCATTGATAAAGACATCTTGACGAGGACGACGATCCAGGCTAACCAGGAACTAATTACGCCATCGGACTACGAACACAGTGAGCAATCCCCAACGTAAAGCAAACCTTGATTCATCGATCACAAGCTCCGCCCAAAACCATGGGATTCCCGCCGTTTGCCTATCTGATGCGGTTCCTCTTGATTTTATTAGGGTTAGGGTTCGGATTCGAGCCTGCGAAGGCCCTCAAGGTACCATTCCGGGCTAAGGACGTACTTCCGATTCTCCCACGCCAGATCTCTTGGCCGGTGCTGAACAGCCTCCACAGCGCCGTCGATCTGCTGCCTGCGTTTGTGGGCTCCGTCGTTCCCGAAGGAGACTCTGTCGTGTGGAAGGGGTCGTGTTTTTTAGAGAATGAGGCCCAGCTCGAGCTTACCGAGAGCAATCGGGAGACCGGGCTCGGAGGAGGTGTTCTTTATCTCAAGGCAAGAAATGCTCATCTTCCTGTTTTCCTTAATGAAAGTAATGAAATCATACAAATTTTGGTGGCTACTCATTTTAGTTTATGTTGAATTCCTTTTCATCCCTCCTATGAACCAGACTGCTGTGCACATCAAGTAGGAACATCTCCAAGTTTCTTTCGAAACCTATGAACTATTTTCTAGTATCTACAGAATCATTGCTAATAGCTGTGTCATATTCTGCGTGTTTGATTGTAGATTTGACAAGAATTTTTTGTGTGAGAAAAATTAAGAAGAGTATGAATTATAAATTTTTCTCTATAGCTTGCTTACTTTTTTTTGTCATGATGAGCATCTTCCAGTTAATTCATGTTCTCTTTGTCCTCGGCACTGTGATCATTCTGTAGTGCTATAAATTGATTATTATTGGGATTACCATATTTACCTTCCAAGGATGAGGTGGAGGCTGAAATTCCACGAAATGGATAAGGGAGTCATATAGTTAACAAGAGTTTGTTTGTTTTTGAGACAAAAGTTGTCTCCAGAACCATCGCGTGTGACTATTTCTGACCGATTATGATAATTATGCTCATACATTATCATATAATGATTGTGTGTGATCATGTAATGATCATGCATGATCATTACAATCACACATCATCATTATTCCGATTGAACGCGGTGATAATGATCATGTACAATTACATAATGATCCCGCATGGTCTCGCTGACAGAAAAATTCTCCCATTATAGACCTTTTCAATTATTATATAAAAAAGCATCCTTTTCGCTCTGCAGACTAGTGCACCTCACAGCTGGGCTTGCATGGATCTTTATGTATTCGCAACACCATACAGGATACTGTGGGATTATTATTTTTCATCCCGAGAACACACTTTAGAGATTAATTCATGGGAAGAACCTGCAGAAAGGGAATATGTATGTACTCATCCTACATTCTTGCCTTTGTTCCTTCACAAGAAGAGCATCACCTTTTTTTTCTGACTTTTTTTGGGCAGGTAAAACAACATGGTCTCTCTGTATTTCTAATGCCATCAGGAATGCTGAGGACGCTTCTATCGCTGTTTGATGTATTGCCATTGTTTTCTAACACTCTTTGGGGTCAGAATGCCAATCTCGCCTTTCTAAAAAAGCATATGGGAGCTTCATTTGAAAAGCGTGCACATCCCTGGGTTGCCAGCATTAGAGAGGAAGATGTTCACTCGGGGGACTTTTTGGCAGTTTCAAAAATACGTGGCCGTTGGGGTGGATTTGAGACATTGGAAAAATGGGTCACAGGTGCATTTGCTGGTCACACAGCAGTTTGCTTGAAAGATGAGATGGGCATGCTTTGGGTTGGGGAATCAGGGCATGAAAACGAAAAGGTGTGCTCTTAAAGCCCTTGTTTCAGATTTATAAATCCATTCTTGCTCCTAGATTTAAATGTTTTATTCATCATTTGCTTTTCTTCACATACTTTTTAACCGAATAGTAAATTTATATAAAACTGTAAATTTATCCGAACCCTGTTCTTTGTCATGTACCTAGACAATCATGAGTGTATCAGTTATTATTATAAAAAGTTATTTTTTTCATTTTAATTTTAATGTTTTATTTATCATTTACTTTTCTTCCACATACTTTTAACCAAATAGCAAATTTATATTAAAAATGTGAGTTTCTCTGAACTTTGTTCTTTGTCATGTACTTAGACAATCAGGAGTCAGTTATTAAAATAAAGAAGTTGGCTTTTTGATTGCTTAAGATGCTATCATATGCTTGCAGGGTGAAGAAGTTATTGTGGTAATTCCATGGGAGGAATGGTGGGAGTTGGCACTAAAGGATAATTCCAATCCCCACATAGCTTTGCTTCCATTACATCCCAATATTCGTGCAAAGTTTAACGCCACTGCAGCATGGAATTATGCCCGGAGCATGTCGGGAAAGCCCTACGGTTATCACAACATGATATTTAGTTGGATTGATACAGTTGTTGATAACTATCCCCCACCACTAGATGCTAACTTGGTATGTTATGAAAGACAACTAATTCATTTTCAATTTTCTTATGCCACTTCCTTGATCTGTAATACATCAGAGAATTTTTGTTAAGTTTTCAATCTTTGTAGCATCTCGTGAGTTGTAGATGATGTCGAAGGCGATGGAGCACGACAGATGAGCGAACGACGTGCTAGAAATCGAGACGGTCCAAGAACAGACGAGTTGTTCAATTAGCGTTTCGTCTGAAACCCTAAATTGGCGGCAGGTCGGACCAATTGATACGGGCTGGCCGTATCATGGTCTCAAATAACAGGAACACAAATTTGCAATTTATATTAATTAACAAGAAAGATACAATCGAGAGACAAGCTCCCTCCAAACACTCGGAGGCTGGGTCCTCCAAAACACTCATCTCTCTGAGGTAGCTCAAGACACTAAGACTCCAAGATAAAACATAACTCCCTAAGAGACTCCTTATATAGATGAAGGTCCCACTACAGGACAAAGACTACATGACTAAATACCCCTCACGCGTGTATCACCAACTAACCTCCAAAGTGCCTGTTAAAATATCCTGTTTTGAAAGCATATCAGGTTACTGAAATCATATCCTGTTATTGAAAACATGTCCTGTTATTGAAAATACACTTCTTCCTAAAGTTTATGTTTGTTAAAGATAAAATAAATAAGCCAATTAGGAGAGGCCCATGTGTCTTGGCCCATGTATAGTTTATTTAGTCCCACATTGTAAATGTAGAAGTCTCTCCCTCTTTCTCCCTCTATATAAGTGTATGTACTCTTATTCTTTAAGGTATATAAAATTCTGGGTGATTTTCTCTCTCCTGCGTCTCTCTTTCTACATGATATCAGAGGGAATCGTCCCTTCTTGCGGTCTCCGGCTTTTATCCGCCACTTCTACTCGCCCGCGGACTGCTCCCTTTCTGCGGACTGCCTAATCCTACCCGCCCTTCTCTCTAACCGTCGTAGCCGCCTGGCTGTTGCGGACTGCTTGTTCTAACCCGCTTCCTTTTCTCTCTGTGGTTTCACGTTCCTCCCCGGGCTTCTTATAACCTTCTCTCTCTGACTCGTGGGGTCCACGGGCTATTGCCTTCTCGCCGCGACCTGCTTCAAGTCGCCGCGACCTGCCTCAAAGTCGTCGCGCCCTGCTTATCGCCGCAACCTGCTTCTCATCGCCACGCCCAGCTTCACGTTGCCGCGACCTGCTCTTCCTAGCTCCTTGCTCCTTCTCGCTGCGGGCTGCACCAGATTGTCTTCCCGCCTAGCTCTTCTCGCTCGGGACATTCTGGTCAGCTTGCTGCGGACTGCTCCAAGTAGCTCGCCCTTCTTCTCCCTTGCGAGTTCCTGCTCCTGTCGGCTTCTTCTTGTTGCCTTGAAGTCTGCTTCTCCCTTGCGAGCTCCTGCTTCAGTCCGCTGCTCTCAGTTGCTAGCCGCCCGGCTCCCCTGCTCTCAGCTGTTAGCCGCCCGCCTGTTTCTGCTATCCGCCATGACATCTAGTGACTCAACAGTGGCTACCCCCTCTTTGCCCGCCCGTGCTGCTGCCCTGCCTCCCGAGGTTCGTGATGAACTTCGCATCACCACTATCTCTCTCAGTGGAAAGGCCAATTTTGTCGAATGGGTTCATTCCGTTTGTCGTGTTCTGCAGACAAAGGGTCTGCTCGCTCACCTTACTCGGGCCAAACCTGCTGACCCGTCTGATGACTGGCTTCGTGATGACGGCCGGGTCCAATCTTGGATGCTTAACTCTATGGACACAGAGCCTTACCGCATGACAATGTATTACGAAACGGCTAAGGAAATGTGGGATGAATTGCACTCTCTATACTCTGGCAATGAAAGCTTACAACACCTTTATGACATTATCTCCGCTCTTCAATCACTGGATCCTAGAACCACCGACGCTTTAACTTCCTTTGTTGCAAAGGCCAGGACCCTGGTCGAGGCCTGAATACAACACCAACCTCCCTCTGCAGACCTTGCTACTCAACGGGCACAGAAGGAGGTTGTTGGCATCGCTATGTTGATGGCCCGTGTTCCTAGTCATCTTCACAGCGTCCGGGTCCAGATTCTCTCCTCTTCTACTATACCCTCTCTGTCTGATGTTTGCTCAATGGTGCTCAAAGTTACACCACCTCTTGAGGCTCCAGCCAGTTTCTCTCCGGCTCTGCTCCAGCAGCCCCTACTCCCTACTCCTGCTCCCTCTAGTCGAGGCTCTTCTACTCGGGGAGGCCGTTTCACGTCTCGTGGTCGGGGACGTGCTGGGCGCTCTACTCTCAAGTGTACCTACAGTGGTTGTGATGGACACCTTGAAACTACCTGCTATCGCAAACATGGTTTGCCTCATCATCTTACTGCTACTACTGTTGCTGCTGCTCCTACAGGTCTCTCTTTCATCGAGCCCCCTTTGACTGCTCAGAAGGATATCAATGACCTCTGCCTACAGATACTGCAGCTCCAAGGCATGGTCAACCGTTCCTCTGGCTCCGTTGCTTCTTTCTTTACTGAAGTATCTCCCGTCTCTCCTACAGCTCTCAATGGATCTTGGATTCTGGAGCCACTCATCACATTACTTCTCAGAAACCTCCTCAGTACATGCACACTGAGTATCCCTAGTTTATCACTGTGGCAAATGACGACACTACTCCGGTGTCTGGAGCTGCTGATCTACAACTTACTCCTACTTTCTCATTAACCTCGGTTCTTCATGTTCCGGGATCTCCCTTCAACCTACTGTCTGTTAGTAGGCTTGCTCACGATCTTGATTGTTGTCTAATCTTTTCTCCCTCCTCTTTTGTCATGCAGGATCGTCGAACACAGACTATCATTGACAGAGGACGGCTGTCAAACGGGCTTTATCTCCTGAATGTTCTTCCCACTTCCCTCTCTGTTGTTCCCTCCGTTAATTGGCATCATCGTTTTGACCATGCTCCTCTTCAGATTCTCAAGAAGGCTCTTCCTGATGTTTCTCTACAGGATTTTTCTTGTGAATCATGTATCTTTGGCAAGCAACATCGTGTTTCTTTCCCCCCTGTTTGTAATCGGAGTAGTACTCCGTTATCTTTAGTTCATTCTGATATCTGGGGTCCTTATAGAGTTCCCAATATTTTTGGTTATCGGTACTTTGTAACCTTTATTGATGACTATTCACGCCTCACATGACCTTATCTACTTTGTGATCGTACTGAACTGACTTTTGTCTTTAGTGCCTTTATTGTTGAAATACGTACGCAATTTATTACTACAATACAAACGATTCGCACTGACAATGCTCGTGAATATACTGGTCGCAGCTTCTCAAATTTATGTCGATCTCGGCCAGTGGTGAAAGTTGGAAACTGCCTATCCAAGACCAGTTCATTGGCCTCGTACCGTTCTGCGGGTAACGCTTCGCGCCTAGTATTCTCTTGACTCGACAAGCACCGAATTTGGGATAATTCATCAAACCTCGTGTGCGTACACCCCCTAACAAAACAGTGTGGCCGAGCGGAAGAATCGACATCTTCTTGATGTCACTCGGTCACTCATGCTACAAATGAAGGTTCCCGCCGAATATTGGAACTTTGCTGTCTCTACTGCTTGCTATCTCGTTAATCGCATGCCCTCTTCCATGCTTAACTTTGCTTCTCCGTTCGGTCTCCTATTTCCTTCCAAGTCCCAATTCTCTCTCACGCCTCGTACATTTGGTTGTACATGCTATGTTCACTCTCTCAGACCACCAAGTGACAAACGTGCCGCTCGCGCCACCAAATGTATCTTTGTTGGCTACTCTCGTACTCAAAAGGGGTATGTTTGCTACTCTCCCATAGTCAACAAGGTACCCGTCTCCGCTGATGTTACCTTTAATGAAGATGAAAGTTTTTTCTCCCACAACTCCGCTCTACCACCTCAGCCCACTATTCCTCGTCCATCTGTCCCCGTCATATCCCTGCCTCCCATATATCTCCTTCCTCCAGTGCCAGCCTCACCACCTCTCCCTCCTCCTCCACCTCCCCATGTCTACACTCGACGCTCATCCCGGATAGCAGCTCGACATCATCCCTCTTCTACTGGTGATCTTTTGCGCACTGACGATCAAACACCCCCCCTGTACGGCTCATCCCATGGGAAACTATGTATACCTCCATCACCTCTCTCCTCCTCTTCGCACTTTTGCCCCCCCTCTCTCCACTATTTCCCTTCCTAACTCTTTGCAGGAAGCTCTCCAACATCCGGGCCGGCGTGCGACCATGGACGAAGAGATGACAGCTCTCTGGGCTAACCAGACTTGGGACCTTGTTCCTCTCCCTCCTGATCAGTCTTGTGTTAGCTGCAAATGAGTCTTTACAATCAAACATGCTCATGATGGCACAGTTGATCGTCTCAAAGCTCGTCTTGTGGCCAGAGGCTTCACTCAGCAACATGACCTCAACTATGAAGAAACCTTCTCTCCGGTGGCAAAACTGAATACTGTTCGGGTTCTAATCTCTCTTGTTGTGCACCGCCAATGACCCCTTCATCAAATAGATATCAAAAATGTCTTTCTCAATGTCGATCTTCAAGAGACTGTGTATATGCACCAATCACCTGGGTTTGAGACCACGAGGGAGTCTCGTGTATGTCATCTCAGAAAGTCTATATATGGTCTCAAACAATCCCCTCACGTCTTGTTTGATAAGTTCAGTAAAGTGGTTCGTTAGATGAGATTCACTCGGAGCTCTGCTGATTTATCTCTTTTTACTCGCCATCAAGCAACAGGGACTGTTCTTCTTCTTGTCTATGTGGATGACATTCTGATCACGGGCAACGACACTATCGAGATCCAGAATATCAAACAACATCTGAACTCTGTCTTTCAAACAAAAGTTCTGGGTAATCTGCGATACTTTCTTGGACTTGAGGCTGCAAGAAGACCCGATGGTCTGGTCCTATCTCAATGAAAATATTGCATTGATCTTCTACAAAGTGCGGGGTATTCTGGATGCAAACCTACAGACACTCCGATGGATATGAATCATAAGCTGTCTGCGCATGACTCTGGGAATGACCCTGTTCTTACCAATCCAGAGTACTATCGATGTTTGGTGGGGAAACTAATCTACCTCACGGTTACACGACCTGATATCTCATTTGCTGTTGGAGTTGTAAGCCGATTAATGCTACTACTCGGACCTCTCATCTCCACGCCGTCGAGCGGATTCTCAGATATTTAAAGAAGGCTCCTGAACAAGGACTTGTTTATAAACCATCGACTTCCTTATCTCTTGTTGCGTACTCTGATGCTGACTACGCATGGTATCTTGATGATAGACACTCCACAACTGGTTTTTGCACCTACCTCGGTGGACATCTTATTACCTGGCATAGCAAGACACAGACTGTTATTACTCGTTCATCCGTTGAGGCTGAGTACCGTGCTATGACGGCGGTCGTATCTGAGGTCACTTGGCTCGAGGGTCTCCTCAGTGATATGGGTCTCAAACTCTCCTCTCATGCTACTCTGCTCTGTGACAGTCAAGCAACCATACATATTGCCAAGAATCCGGTGTTTCATGAGCGCACAAAGCATATTGAAGTTGACTGCCACTTCATTTGGGAAAATGTTCAATCAAAGAAGATAATATTGGAACATGTCTCGACATCCAGTCAAGTTGCTGATATTTTCACCAAAGCTCTCTCTCGGACTTTGTACTATCAGTTCTTATCCAAGCTTGGCACTTATGACTTGTACGCTCCAACTTGCTGGGGAGTGTTAAAGATAAAATAAATAAGCTCATGTGTATTGGCCCATGTATAGTTTATTTAGTCTCACATTATAAATGTAGAAGTCTCTCCCTCTTTCTCCCTCTATATAAGTGTATGCACTCTTATTCTTTAAGATATATAAAATTCTGGGTGATTTTCTCTCTCCTACGTCTCTCTTTCTACAATGTTGTCTAATTGGTTCGCAATCATATACTTTTATTGATCTGAAATGTTTGATGTCATTTGCATTATTTACTGTTTTTTAGCATGGTCCCTTCCCAGTTCCTTAATGACGCATGACGAATCTATAGGCGGCGGGAAATCGGTGACCTAACCCTACATGTCATGCAACGCCCGACAGATTAAATTACAGATTAGATAATAAATTACGACATCCCACGCAAATAATTCAAGACAAGGCAAAATAATTTATTTAAGCAAGGCAAGCTTAGACTTTCCTCCGCATGGAGGGCCAAAGCACGAGCGCGCGACGAATAATTTATTCCTGCAGTTAGAGATTTATCAAAAAACAAACAACATAAGAACTATAATCTCACGCAAGCACATAATATCCAAGTCATGATAATGTTTACAACCAAAAACCAATACAAAACACCATATGAATGTTAGGGCGGCTATAAATAGCATAAATCTGAACGTTGGAGGGCTCAAAGAGGGGGTTCCGGTGGTTGGTGGACCGGATCGGGTAAGGGGAAGGCTAGTTGGGGGATTAGGAAGGCTGGATCGAAGAGAGAAGTGGTTAGATCTGGGCTGAAATGGCTGAATCTAGAAAAATTTGGTGTTGGGTGGCTATTTCGAGGAGGATCCACGGGATGTGGGGGTGATGAAAGCAAAGGGGAAGAGGCGGGGCGGCTGGATCTGGCTGGAACGGCCAGATCTGGACTGTTTTGGGGCTGAAAATAGCCAAGCAGGCTGTTTGGGGTGGTAGTGGTGTAAGGGGAGGGCTGCGGGCTGTGGGGAAGGCGGCGACAAGTCTAGAACAAGGAGGGGAGGGGCTGATGGCCGGATCTGGGTAGAAAAATTGCGGAGGAGGGGAGCAGGCTGTTTGTTGTGAACAAGGAGGTGTTGGCTGGTGGTTTGAAGGAGGTGCGGATGGAGGGGGTTTTTGGACAGTCGTGGTGACTGGACAAAGGAGAAAACGGATGGGGGGTTGTTGTTTGCAGTGGCTGGACAACAAAAATGGAATGTGGAGGGTAGGGGAGGAGAAAAAAAATCAAAAGATACAAGACTTATCCAAGGAGTCATCACTTAGGGATTCCACGGAGTCGGCACCGCGGAGAGATCACCGGAAATGAGGAAGAGAACTCTCCAAATTTTGGCAATGAGGATAACGACTGCCCTAATAACGTATTTATAATAAACTGAAACTAGGACACCCAGAATCAACGACTACGATTGACCGTTGGTCTCGGGGCCAAGACTACATGAAATAAAACCCGAAAAGTACAAAACGAATCCGGACTCATCCACAGAGTCTGATTGTCGATCCGGGCACGTCATATATGGTAAGTCGCCAAATCAGCCCCGAATGAGCTCAAAACTCGTCCTCCACTCCACGTCATCGTCTCTGCTCCGCATCACTTAATTATTCAATTATATATATTTTTTATTTTGTCTCCTCCTTGGGAATTTTCTTCATTTTTTTAATTCCTTGTTACTAATGTCTTCTAATAAATGTTATGCTTATTGTGTGTTAGGTAATGTCCATTATGTCTATGTGGAGTAGATTGCAGCCTGCATATGCTGCCAACATGTGGAATGAGGCCCTTAATAAGCGCCTGGGAACAGAGGTGTGTGTGTGTATATAATTTTTTTTTGTAACTAATCTGTTTACAAAATTTAGAGAAATATTGTATTGCTCATCTTAAAAGAACATTATCTATATTTTAGATTTATTATGCTCATATACACTAAAAATGCTCATATTTTTCGTAGAATTGTGTGAAATATTATTACAAATAATTTACACATTTTTTTCAATTCAGTATAAATATGCAACATTTTCTTTAGTGTAGCGAAAGTATTTGAATATAATTGAGCCAAAATATATTCAAGTGTAGGCGAGCATAGTTGATCCAAAAATATTCTATGCAAAAAATATTTCTCACAATTCTATGAACAAAATTCAAATCTTGAGTCTTAGTGATGTGGAGCGGTGTTAAGCACTAACTAGGGGAAGAACTAAGAGAAGAGAAAGTAGAGAGAAAGTAGAGAGGAATTAGGGTTAGGGTTGGGAGAGAAGAGAAAATAACTTGAATAATCCTTGCATAGCCTCCAAAAGAGAGGGGTCCGGGTATTTATACCCCCGGACCCAAGACCGGCCAGCCAAGGGGGTCGGCCGGCCCCAATGGGGCTGAACCCGGCGTGGTTCAACCCCCCCGAGCCCATATATTCAAGAGGAGGGGGCTGAACCCATTGGTTCAGCCCCAATATTGCCATGCCCGTGCCGTTGCCGCCGTTTGTAATGTTGTCCGAATAATCTAGCCTCGTCCGGGGGCGTAACATTCCCTGCCCCATCAAAAGTCAGCTTGTCCCCAAGGTGATAGTCAGGGTAAAGCTCCCGAAACTCCAATAAATCAACCCAAGTATTATGCTCCGCAGAGAGATCCTTCCACTTGACTAACAGCTCTGGACAGTACGCCGTGCCACGACGTTTCCATTTGATCAAGAGAACATCCTCCGGGATTGGGCGAAGCTCGCCCCCACTAGTAGCCTCGGGCAAAACGGGAAAAACCGGAACAGCAGCCCCCAACTTCCGCTTCAATAAGGAGACATGAAAGGTAGGATGAATCCGGGAGCTCGCCGGTAAGGCCAAGGTATACGCCACCGGACCGACGCGCCGCGTGATCCGAAATGGTCCATAGTAACGGGGTGCCAGTTTCTGATTAGTCCGCCGGGCCACCGACAACTGGCAATAAGGACGAAGTTTGAGGAAAACCTCATCCCCCACCTGGAACTCTCGCTCGGTGCGATGACGATCTGCCTGAACCTTCATACGATCCTGTGCCGCCCGAAGGTTCTCCCGCAAGGTGGCGAGGGTCCGATCACGATCACGAAGAGCCCGATCCACTGCTGCAACTGCGGTACTGCCGGGCTCATAACTGCTCAAGGAAGGAGGTGGCCGCCCATAGACGACCTCAAAAGGCGTGAGTTTACTAGCCGAGTGATAAGAAGTGTTGAAGCAGTACTCCGCCCAAGGTAACCAGCTAGTCCAGGTCCGCGGCTCATCCATGACAAAGCAGCGAAGGTAAGTCTCGACGCCCCGATTTAATACCTCTGTCTGGCCGTCGATCTGGGGATGGTGGGCCGTGCTAAAACGTAAGGACGTCCCCTGCAAGCGGAAGAGCTCTGTCCAAAATCGGCCAACAAAGGTAGGATCCCGATCGGAAATGATCGCCCGGGGAACCCCATGCAACCGAACAATCTCCCGCACAAATAAGGCCGCCACCGACTCCGCTGTGTAGGGATGGCTCAGAGCAAGGAAGTGCCCATACTTGGACAACTTGTCCACCACTACCAATATCACTGTTTTACCCTTCGACTTGGGCAGCCCGTCGATGAAGTCCATAGAAACCGTATCCCAGATCTGATGCGGAATCTCTAAGGGAGTTAGTAGGCCAGCCGGAGAAGTAGTCTCATATTTCTACCGTTGGCACACCTCACACGTCTGCACAAACTCCTGAATGTCACGGCGCATCCCCTTCCAAAACACGTTGGCCCGAGCCCGCTGAAGGGTGCGAAGAACGCCCGCGTGACCGCCGGTCGGCGAAGAGTGAAACTCATGCATCATCACCGTGCGCCAAGCTGATTGAGCAGGAATGACCACGCGCCCCTGATGGTACAGCCGATCATTCTGTAAATGATAACCTGGGGCTACCTCATGACCTTGCCGCAGGTCCTCCACAATGGCCCGTAACTCGGGATCGTGTTGCACCGCGTCCTGAATCTCATCCATCGAATCCAATTGAGGCTCGGAAATGTGTGCCAAGGCCCCCTCGGGTAAGCGAGACAGGGCGTCAGCCACTTGATTGTCCTTCCCGGGTCGATACTCGATCGCATAATCATATCCCAACAACTTGGTGACCCACTTTTGTTGCAGGGGGGAAGAAATCCGCTGCTCCAAAAAATGCTTCAAGCTCTGATGATCGGTCCGTATCGTAAAGCGAGGCCCAAGTAGGTAGGGCCGCCATAGGGCCACCGCATGAATAACCGCCAGCATCTCCTTTTCATACACTGAGAGTCCCAGAGTTCGGGGAGCCAAAGCCTTACTGTAGAAGGCGATCGGCCGCCCCTCCTGCATCAAGACCGCCCCCACGCCCACGCCAGAAGCATCTGTCTCTACCACGAACTGTTTGGTGAAATCCGGAAGTGCCAGCACTGGAGTCGTCGTCATAGCCCGCTTGAGCGCCTGGAAGGCGGTCTCTGCCTCAGCGTGCCATTCGAAAGCATCCTTTTGTAGCAGCTGTGTAAGCGGCCTAGCAATCTTCCCAAAGTCCCGTACAAAGCGCCGGTAGTAACCAGTGAGGCCTAAGAACCCCCGCAGCGCCCGAATGGTCAGAGGTCGTGGCCAAGAAAGCATACTCTCGATCTTCCGTGGGGTCGGCCTTCACCCCGTCAACGGAAACTAGATGCCCCAAGTACTCCACCTCAGGTTGTCCAAAAGAACACTTGGACCGCTTAGCATATAGCTGATGTTGCCGGAGAGTAGAGAAGACCTGAGCCACATGACGTAGATGATCCTCCCAAGTAGCACTGTAGATCAGAATGTCGTCAAAAAAGATCAAGACGAAGCGTCGCAGGAATGAGCGAAAAATCTCATTCATATTGGCCTGGAAAGTAGACGGCCCCCCCGTCAATCCATTGGCCATCACCAAGAACTCATAGTGACCGTCATGAGTCCTAAAGGCCGTCTTATGCACATCCTCCTCCTTCATCAAAATCTGGTAGTAGCCTGACCGCAGATCCAGCTTCGTGAACAGGGTCGCCCCATGCAACTCATCCAGCAGCTCCTCTATCACGGGAATCGGAAACTTGTCTTTCACAGTAACACTGTTCAAGGCACGGTAGTCCACGCAAAAACACCAAGATCCGTCTTTTTTCTTAACCAGAATAATCGGTGCGGAGAAAGAACTGGTACTAGGCCGTATGATACCTGCATCAAGCATCTCTTTCACACTGCGCTCAATCTCTGCCTTCTGGATGTAGGGATACCTATACGGACGGATGTTGGGCGGTTCCGCCCCAGTCTGTAACACAATCTGATGATCACGGAAACGTGACGGTGGAAGTGTACTCAGCTCCTGGAAGATGCCATCATACTCCTCTACTAGCGCCCGCAACTGGTCCGGAACCTGTGTCGATCCTTCCTCGTCCGACCGCACCCCCAACAGAATCGCCATCAAACTACTGGATTCCTCAAGCTGCTGCAAACTGCGAAGGGAGATCTCCTTAACCGGAGAAGATCTGAGCCCCGTCAAACAGAACTGTCGCCCGCCTTGCCTGAACTCCATCGTCATCTGATCCCAATCAAAAGTAACCCGCCGCAACTGCTGTAACCACTGCACTCCCAGTACCATATCTGAGCCCCGGATCGGTAAGAGGTAGACATCCGTGCACCCCACATACTCCTGCATCCGAAGCTCTACCGCCTTCAACACTCCTTGGCATTGTAACTTGCTGCCATCCGCAACCATGACCTGAAACGCTGCGCCCGTGTCGATTCCCTGCCCCACCCTCCTTGCTACATCAGGGTGAATAAAGTTGTGAGTACTCCCACTGTCTACCAGAATCGTCACCCTCTCTCGCCGAATCCGTCCAGCCAACCGCATCGTAAGCGGAGGGGGATTGCATCCCTCCATGGCATGTAGGGAGACGCCCAACTCCGTCAAGTCTAGGTCTCCCCCAGACTCAAATTCCTCCTCCGGGAACACGTCCTCCTCGAGCTGCTCCTCCTGGTGCTACATAAAAACCTGTACCTTCTGGCACTTGTGACCCGGCACGAACTTCTCATCACAATTAAAGCATAAGCCTTTCTCCTTCCGAGCCGCCAACTCGCTCCAAGACAACCGAGTCACCGTTGGCTTGGTACCCGTGGGTGTCTCCCGTCGTGCTGACGTCGCAGAGCCCAAAGCCGATCTACTCGTGATACGCGCCCGCTGCCTGTTGAACCTCTCCTCCTGGATACGTGCCAACGTAATGGCATGGTTCAAGGAACGAGGCATGAGTGCCCGCACCTCATCCCGAATATGCTCCTTAAGACCAGATATGAAACAACTGTAGAGCGTCCTTTCCGGCCACTGCACCCGATTTGCCAACTTCTCGAACTCAGTACGATACTCCATAACCGACCCTTTTTGACGAAGCTTCTGAAGGAGAGCCTCAAAGTTCTCATACTCCAGTGGACCAAACCGGGCCGTAAATCCATCCACGAACTCCCCCCAAGGCACGTACTCCCGTCCCCGCAGGAACCACTGTGTCCATTGGAAGGCATCGTCCTTCAGATGGAAGGACGCTAGCTGCACCCATTGCCCTTCAGGCACCTCCTGGTACTGGAAGAATAATTCAGCCTTGTGAATCCATTCCAAGGCGTCGCCGCCCTCGAACTCTGGAAAGTACATGCGCGTTAGTCCGGGGGTCAACCGTTGTGTTCCTGGACCTCCGTCCCTCCTTGCGTGCTCCCCATGCTCAAAACCACCGTACCTGTGCGGCTGTCCCGCTCCCCAAGGCGGAGGCTGCGGAGGCTGCGGCTGGCCGCCCCACCCTGGGCCAAATCCGACCCCCCCCGGTGGCCCAAACCCGCGTGGAGGAGGAAGGAGCCCCCCCTTTGCTGTCCCGCCATGTCGGGTGGCCGCCGGAGCCCCAAAAGCTCCTCCCCGCCTCGGCGCCACTCTTCCGGGCCCGATCCCAGTCCGCCGAAGGCCGCTGCAGCGGATCCGGGCGGAAACAGCCCCGCCGGACCCCCATACCCTGCTGCCGAGCTCGCAGGCAGCCCGTATGCCGCCGATCCTGCACCCCCCGTCCATCCATGCCACGCCGCGCCGGCTGGAGCCCCTCCCGAAGGCCGCACGCCCGCGACCCCTTCCGCGGGCCGCGCGGAGGCCGAGCCCGCTGGGTCGGCTCCCGATCCGGCCGAATCGTCGCTGGACGGGCCTTTCCCCTTCAGTAGAGTCTTCAACTCCTCCAACCGGGTCTCTAAACGCCCTTCCAAAGCCGCCATCGAATCGGTGAGGCCAACAACATTCTCCTCTAGGGTTTCAATCCGCGAGGATTCCTCTTGATTGCGAGTATTCACCATTGCGAGAATCGAAGCCTCTGATACCAAATGTTAAGCACTAACTAGGGGAAGAACTAAGAGAAGAGAAAGTAGAGAGAAAGTAGAGAGGAATTAGGGTTAGGGTTGGGAGAGAAGAGAAAATAACATGAATAATCCTTGCATAACCTCCAAAAGAGAGGGGTCCGGGTATTTATACCCCCGGACCCAAGACCGGCCAGCCAAGGGGGCCGGCCGGCCCCAATGGGGCTGAACCCGGCGTGGTTCAGCCCCCCCGAGCCCTTATATTCAAGAGGAGGGGGCTGAACCCATTGGTTCAGCCCCAATATTGCCATGCCCGTGCCGTTGCCGCCGTTTGTAATGTTGTCCGAATAATTTAGCCTCGTCCGAGGGCGTAACAAGCGGAGACGCGGACCCGCAGTGAAGGACGATTTTAGGGCATTTTCGGAGCCAATTGGCTGCTTACCATATATGACGTACTCAGATCGATGATCCGAGTCCACGGATGCGTCCGGACCGTCATTCCGACACGATTGCATATATTACGTTGTCATTTTTACTTTATTTTTAATGTAATCGGGCTACCACATCTCCGACCAATCATAGCTGTTGATGGTGGGATGTCCTAATATCTATTTATTATAAATAAGAGTGTATGAGGGCTGGTATAGACATTGTAGATTTTGGAGATTACTATTCTCGGAATCTCGCGATTCTCTCACGGTGACGACTCCGTGAGGCCCTAGGTGATGACTCCGTGGTATGTTCTTGTATCCCTTTGTCTCCTCATACCAAAACCTCACCGTCCCCTCCCTAAACCCTCCATCAAAATCACTATTTCCTCCTTTTAGTCCCATGCTACATCCCTCTGAAAACATCCCATTTTTCTCCCAGAAGAATCCTCCTCACGATCTCCTCTTCCCCTATTTTCCCTCCTGATTCCCTCAACATCAGCCCCATATTGTTATGCAACTTTTTTTTTGATTCCCTCAACAACAACTCGTCTAATGTTCCCCTATTTTCATCCCTGATTCAACCCAACAGTAGCCCACAAACCGTCCCCCCCCCCAAACTCCACGTATTAGCCATCAAATTTCTCCTACCTCCAGCATGCTGAATCCAGTCATCATACAACAAGCTCCTCCTCCTTGACAATCACCAAGCGCCTGTGAATAACCGAATCTCCATACAACGGCCTCTCCTTATTTCGTGAGTATTATTTGATTGTTGTAATGAACATTTTTTTCGATATTAATATATGGCTATGTGATTTCATGTTCATTGGATCCCTTGTTTCGTAGTTGTTTGCTCTGAATTATTATTGTGATTTGTAGGATCAACGTGCCGCGCGCTCTTGATTTGGGCCCTCCACGTGGAGGAAAACCATTGTCTGTTTACTTAGGCTTTGTTTGGTGAGGCGTTTTAGGAGCAACACACCATTTGATTTTCGCACTGCCCCGCCAAACATTTTTTCAAGGTCAACAGTGGGAGTCGTTGCCGCCCTCTAACCGCCATATTTCGTGATTCTGGAGTCGCGAAAAATTATCGCGACTCCAGAAATCGCACTTCTCCACTGTCATTTCCGCCCGTAGCCCCTTTCCGCGCCGGATACTTGCCCCTGCTCCAATCCTCTGGAACTGTAGCACTGCCACATTCATCCTCACCAATTTCTCTGGCGCCCTAGATTTCTCTGGCGCCCTATCCCTCATCGATTTCTCCGTCGCCAGATCCCTCTCTGATTTCTCCGACGCCCTAGATTTCTCTGTCGCCAGATTATCAGTTCATCTTTCTAGCTTGCATTACTTTTTGACCATGGACGAAGGTGGTTCAATTTTTGTGGGGGATATGTGGTGGACTTAGATCAATACTGTTATACTTTGGGTGATGACTGATGAGAAGATATCCTCCAGTGGAAAGGATTTCCGCATAGTTTTTTGTCATCTTCTTTTGCACTGTGAATTTACTACAGAACTACAGAACATTCCCTATTTCTCTTTCCAGATCTTCCTTCCAGTCCTACCAAATATATTTTTTCAGTTTGCAAGATGAAATTGAAATGTGTTGGTAAAATGATAGGAAATAATGTAAGGACTCATTTGATTGAAAGGAAACAAGTTGGTAAAATGATGAAATTTGTTAGGTTCATCAATCAGCTGGATTTTTACGGTAGCTCTCCCTTATAATTGAAATCATGTACACCACACAGTTGTTTGCCAAACAACTTAAACAACCTTTTCATTTGAAACAACACTACAAATGTTGTTTTTTCAGACAATTTCACAGATTCTTCCACCACTCTGTAAAACAGCTGATTATTCTACCACTGCTTCCTACTACTACTTCTCCAGTCGCTGCAGCTGAGCCAAACAGAGCCTTACAAAATTTCTCTTGCTTTTGTCAAAGTCATACGCTTGCCATTTAATTATTTATTATCTAATTTTCATTTCTCCGTTGGGCATTGCATTGCATGTAGGGTTAGGACATTGTTAATCCGTCGCCTATAGATTCTTCCCGCAGTAATTGATATCAGAGCTAGGTTGCAAGGACTTTTTGGTACGCAGTTGTAGAGTATATAAGTTTCTTCATGTCTAGGTATCACCAATATTCCTCTCCTCTATTTGAGTATCCTGAGTCCACTTACACCCGCTCCTATAGAGCCCCTTTAGGGAGATTCTCACATTACTACGACGATTATTCTCGTTTGCAACACACTACTTCCAGAGATCGTGTCGATCCTTCGAGACGTCCATTATGCTAGAGACGAACACCATGGTGAAAGATCCTCACGTTATCATCATTACACCTCTCCACGACCTTATGATGGTAGTAGGACTGAGTACCGTTCATGTCATCATCGTTATACTTCTTCATTATTAGAGGATCAGAGTTCATATATGCTTGAACCCATAGAGTTCCTCCAGAGAGGTCCTTATACTATCATGTTGATCATCTTCTCCCGTCGTCGCCCATTTATAGGGATTACGTCCACCTACGAGCACAATCTGATTATGTTAGGAACGACCGTCTAGATGACCCTCGAGAGCTTTATAGAGATTACCATCGTCAAGATTACATCACATGTCAAGACCCTCATAGTGTTCCATAATCTGAAATACCTAAGGATGAATTTCAGCGGTTAGTTTTTCATCAACTTGATCGCTTATATGCTCATTTTGATCACATGAGGTCTGCCTTAAGAAGAATCAATAAGAGGAAGCCTAGGGATTTAGGTCAAGCCACTGATGTGTCTAGTAGTGCTCCCACTGACATGAGAGATCTAAGACCTGATTTTGATTCATCTTGTCTGGAGGAGACTCAGTTCCCACTTGACCATGGAATTGAGTTTGATCATGACCATTTCATACAGGTGGAGAATGATACTAGTATCACTAGTGAGCGTGGTCTCGAGAGTGGGGAAGAGCGACCCAGTGACATTGTGGTGGTATATCCACCCTTTACACCCTACTTAGACTTAGTTTCTTCTTCAACTAGAAAGCCGGACTCGACATTATGCCTAGTCGCCCACTATTGAGTATGGAATTTTTTCACTCCTCCCTTATCAGTGTCCCGAGCCATATTACGATTGAGAGGCGAGAGCGTAGTGTTGATCTCGTAGTGACTGCCCCACCCGCTTATGAGGACACGACCTCTATTGGTTATACACATCTGGAGGATCACCCCACTATTATTGAATTCATTGTTGAACCCCTCGATGAGCTTACTGATGAGCCACTACTCCCTTGGGAGGGTCATGACTCATGAGTCTAGCATTGACTTTGTTAATGACGGTTTCCTTTTAAGATGAACATCTTGTCATTATTGACCCCCTGGGAAACCCTTGGTTGAGTCCCCAAGAGACCCATTTGATGAACCTCCCTTCCCATAGAGCACTCAACTTCGTATGCTTGGCTTGTGTCTTCGTATTAGTGAGCTGAACATTCGAGAGGACTTTTCTTATATACTACCTGGAGAGCCACCTAATGAGCCTTATCATTTGAGTTATACTCGACACAACCCTACATTACGTTCTTTTGTCACTATCTGCGTCAATACCTTCAGTGATGACATTATTCACGATGAATTTTTCTATCTATCACCAGGTGAGCCGCCCGATGGCTCACAACCCTTGCATGTATTTGACATATCATAGTTTTGCAACTCAGTACCGATGTCTCGAGAAGTCTTTTTGGTATTCGTCGCTCACTAGATGAATATTTCTATATTCCACCGAAAGAACCTCCTGATAAACTACCACATTTTAGAGACATCCCGTTCATTATTAGATTTTCGCCTAGCGAGTGTATTGTGTCTGTCGTGTTTCATTTACATCATTTGCATGAGTTTGCTGAGTCAACTGTTCATCATTTGCATGTGTTTGTTGAGTCGTTTGTTCATCGTTTGCATGTGTTTCATGAGTCGGTCCGACAGAGGGTCAATATTAGTGATAAATCTTATAAATCGCATGCAGATGTTCTCTGACAAGAGCAGGTATTTCATGAATATGAGCAGGTGATTGTGAGAATCTTCGTTGTGAGGATCCGTGGGAGGCCTGTTAAATGTTTGCGCGTTAGGCGAATGGATCCCTACACAATTATGAGACGGATCAGAGAAAATATCTATGATCTTAATATCCCAACGAGTAAAAATATCCGTCTCATATTTAATGTTGAAGACTTAACGTCGTACTTCAAGCCTCGTGAGCATGTAGACTCATTTTGTGGATATCCTCTTGAGCGTACACCCCTACATCATGTGGAGCCTACACCTTCACATCATTTGAAGTCTACACGTACTCCACATCCTCAGCCTTGCACCCAGTCTAATTTTGAACCCCACCCGCCTTTGGGTCAGTCGCCTATGGCGTCACAGTCTGCACCAGTGATCGTACCGGGGCTTCCAGCACATCAGTGGATTATTGAGAGCATAATAGATATCGTAGCTCATGCATGCATAATCGCGCCAATCAGTCAGACACAGAAGTACCATTGGCGAGGTTTCTTTCCCATCGACGACACTTGGACGACCTCTGGTGGATCTCATCGAGTCTTACCTGACATACATTGAGAGAATTTTGATCTCTATTCATCAGGAGATGAATTTTTTCAAGCCCGGGAGAATGATACGGAGCAGAGACGTAGACCCTCATCGGAGGACGAGTTTTGGGGCTGTTCGGGACCAATTGGTTACTTACCTTATATGGTGTACCCGGATCGATGATCCGACTCCACAAATGTGTTTGACCCGTCGTTCCGACACGATTTGTAACATCCCGATTCGGCCTTCTAGGCCCCTTTGTGTTATTTGACCCACTAGGCTTTGTTGGAACCCAAATGGTAGGTTAATGCCCTATTGAGTGTTATTGCTTTAAGGTGGGGACTGTACGGAACTGATTTCAGCAATAATCAACTCAGGATTGCTGTCTCGAAAGTCTGGACAGCGGCCCGAGGATTTTGGGGTGGATGTGTGGTGTGAAAAGGCTTGGGGTTGGTCCCGGAATAATTTTCTGGACAGGTTTGATGTCCTGGGCAGCAGGGAATAAATTTCTGCAGCAGGAGTTGGGGCGGCAGGGAGTGGAGAAGGCAGGTAGAGGTGGAGTGGAGTTCACTTGAGGTATGGGTTTAGAGGAAGATGGGTTGTAGGGAGGTTGTTGTGGCTCCACGTGGAGGTAGTGGGGAAGTTGGCAGTGGGAAGAATGAAGGAGGCTCCTCGTGAAAACATTGGGAGGGGGCCGGTTTTGAAGTGGGTGCAGTGGGTTAAAATGTAGGAGGGAATTAAAGGAGGCCGGTCATTGGTTTAGTGGGGAGTTTAGAGGGGCCTGCCAGGTAATGGGGGGAGATGGTTGTCCCTAATTTTAGGATTTAATTCCTAAAATTAAGGAGAGGGTAAAATAGAAAGTAGTGGGTAGTTATGGTGGTTTTGAATGGTGGAGGAGGTGGAGGCTGGCTGGTGGTGGCCGGAGGTGGTGGTGGTCGCTGGAATTGTTTTCCGGCTATCGTCGGAAAATGTAAAAAGATAGGAAATTGATGGGGATGAGGTGGGGAATCACCAGATATGACCGCAAATGCTTTCCGGTGATCGTCAGAAATGTTTTAGGGGAGTATTGGGGTTGTTTTTTTGAAGAGATATGAAGGGGTGGTGGTTCCACAGATAGGAAGGGGATGGGGATGTAGTGGCCAGTTGTTGCAATGGAGGAGGAAGTGGCTGTTGTAGCTTCTGGAGAAGAGGGGAGGAAGGGTGGTGGAGGTGGCCGGCTGATGCTATGGGAGGAGGGGAAGTGACCGGCTCTAGCGCTTGGGAGGAGAGGAAAAATGATGGGAGGAGGGGAAGTGACCAGCTGTAGCGCTTGGGAGGAGAGGAAAAATGATGGCCGCTGCACAAAATGTTTGTTGCTGCTGAAGGTGCATGTTACAGAATGCCACGCGGAGGGCATCAGTTTCATTGAATGTGATCAAGTAAAGGATAGGGAGACACATGTAGCCATCAAAGTCACTGGACGTAACTTTTTATAAGCGATTTAGCTGTGTGATCAAAGCCCTTTTTATTAATTGTATTTTTTTATTAATATGTAACGGTTTTCTTTTGACCTATAAATGATGATTTGATGTACTGAAACGTTATGCATGAATTGGATTTGAATTTCCATGTATCTCTTTTTCTTCTCCCTCTCTCTCTTTCCTTCTCTTCTCTCTCTCCTCTTGACGTTCTTCTCCCTTGAGTTCATTCCTTCTTCCCTTTTGATTCATCATCATCAACTCTGGCGAGTTACCAACGTTGGACTCCCATTACAGCCACCTAAACATTACAATTTGGTGCTCTTGTCCTTGTTCTCACTCCTCCCATGGCAGACAACACACGATCAAGAGATGTTCACCATCAGATTCTTGACCTGCAAAATGCCTTCCAAGCAGAGTAAGAGGCTCAAAAAGTTCAAATTGAGCAACTCCGTGAAGATATGCATGCAAAAGAATCTGTTCTTATGCAACAAATCGTAGAAACGCGTAATGATTCTTCGGACAAGATCAACACCTTACACAGTGATATGATGACACAATTCCAAAAGGTGCAGCAATCGTTGGATTACTTACAATTGCGACCAACTTACGCAGATATGGGCCAGACATCTACTTCTAATGGTGTTCTTGAACACACCAAATTCGTCTCCAAATCAGGTCGTTTCTTCACAATTTCCATCTGATTTTTTAAATTTTGATGCCCGCGTTTTAGCAATGGTGATCCTACCGATTGACTGTATAATTTACAATTATATTTTCAATATCACAATACAATTCAACGCGATTTTCTTTTAATTGCGGCATGTCATCTTGATCGGCCTGCATCACGCTGGTATCAAGCGACGTTATGTGACCATCCCAATATCACATTTTCACTATTTGTCGATACACATTTTCAATGCCCGCATTTTAGCGACGTTTTGGCCCCTCCGCTTATAATGATCCCGCTGGCTCCCCCACTAACTTACACCAATGACCAAACTTCTAACATTTTAGATTACAAATCCCAATTCGAAGAGTTATTAATACGCGTACCGGGGGACTTGCACCATCTTTTATAACAAGTGTATTTGTTTCGGGACTCAAACATAGTATTCGCAGTGTTGTTAGGATGCAACGACCAAATGATTTACATGACGCTTTTTCCTTAGCACGAATGGTAGAATATCGGGAATTAGAAGATAACAATTCTCACACGGTGATACCCAGAATTGAATATCCACGTACATCACGAGTAGATGATCAAATATCACGACCACCCATATCTCGTTTATGATGGCAACCGGTTAACACTAATTCTCCTTCAAAACAACACGTCCAATCTAAGTACCCTATTCACCGGCTATTTTTCGCCAAAAGACAACGTCGTCGGGACCAAGGACTATGTTACAATTGTAACGACAAGTATTCTTTTGGTCACCGATGTAAGGGTTCGAGCACTCTTTTGTATTTCCAAGGAACTGATGAACCTGATGATCCTGAGACTACTTCCGAAGAACCAATTTTAGAAGCAGTTGACCAAACAAGTGCTATTTGTTTTTACGCCCTCACAGGTGAGCCTCCGGGCCACTGCTTAAGGGCGACTTCCTATATAGGGAATCAACTACTCAAAACATTAATTGATAGTGGTAGTTCTCACGATTTCATTTCCGAATGCATGACCAAATTCCTACAATTACTTATACTAGCTATTCAATCTTTTAATTTCTTTGTGGGTAACAGAATGTCGATCATGTGTCAAGCAAGTGTTTTGACAGTACCCTACTAATTCAAACCCACAAATATAGTTTGCCATTATATGTTTTAGATCTTCAAGATGTTGAGATCGTATTAGGAGTACAGTGGCTCAAGAAACTAGACCCGGTCACAACCGATTACTCAACTTTGACGATATCCTATATGATGCGGAGCTCAAGAAACTAGTCTGGTCGCTGATTTACCCGCCGCCTATAGATTCCTCCCGCATCACTATAATTCCGATCATGGACCAATCGATCACCTTGCAGGGACATTCATTTGCCCCTGATCTGATGGTTTCATCATCACAGGTTTCTCGTCTCATGTCACTATAAGCCTCAACACTTTGTGTGTTAGCCAACAAAATCCCATTACCCAATGGTGATAAGAGTAGTGAGCCAATTTTCGACCCGATATTACCGCCAAAATTCCTGTTACTTTTACGAACATACAAATTATTATTCCAAGATAACCCAGAACTTCCACCACACGCACAATTGACCACAAAATACAATTTTTACCAAACAATAAACCAGTAAAATGTGAAACAATACCGATATCCACATTTTCAAAAAAATGAAATAGAGCGATTAGTATTAGAAATGCTTCGATCAGGCCACATACGTCCTATTACTTCCAGTTTTAATTCACCAGTTATCTTAGTCAAGAAAAAAAGATGGTTCTTGGCGATTTTGTGTAGATTATCGAGTTTTGAACAATATTATTATTAAGGACCGTTTTCCAATTCCCACCATAGATGAACTTGACAAATTATTTCATGCTCGATTTTTCACCAAATTAGACTTGCGAGCAGGCTATCACCAAATTAGGATGGCCGAATCTAACATCCACAAAACGGTCTTCCGAACTAACCATGGGCACTATGAATTTACGGTAATGCCATTTGGCCTAACAAACGCCCCTTCTACTTTTCAATTTCTTATGAATTCAATGTTTCATCCTTATTTGCGTAAATATATTGTTTTTTTATGCTATATTAATATTTAGCACAACTGAGAAGAAACATCTTACCCATCTAGCTAGTGTTTTCAAAATATTATACGATAATGTTTTGAAAATAAAATACTCCTACGGTCCGTTCGACGCGCAGGTATTGGCTTTCTGGAATTGGCTTTCGTCAGAAAACCAATATCTGCAGGAATTGGTTTTGTGCAGAAAACCAATTCTGCTGTTCGGTTGCAGGAAGGTATTCAGTGAACAGAATTGACATTGATACTTAAATGTTGTTCGGCTGTGCAAAAAGAATTGGTTTTCTGGAATTGTAAATTTTAGAAACTAATATTGTTTAATTTTAAGCTATGTCCACAAAATCATCAAAGTACTAAAAATACTTGAAATGAAAGTACTACAAATTTTAAATCATCGTCCATAGAATAAAAAGTCATTGACTCATAAACACAAACATACTAATGCGTACTAAAAATACTTAGATAAAGTACTAAAAATACTTAGATAAAAAGTCATTGACTCATAAACACAAACACTAAACTAGCGATCAAACTGCATTCGCAGCCAGGTGCCCTTCAACTCGTCCGGGAGTCTCTTGAATATATCGCGCTTGACACTATCATGACACAGTATATCCATCGCCCTAAGAAAATCTTCCGAAGACAAGTCAGTCATCCGAGTAAATGCGACATAGATATCGTCAACATCACTAGCAGTCATGATCCCCACCGCTCCTTGCACCGAGTCAGCCAATTTTTCAATGGCCACTGCTACTGAGTCATTTTGTCCAGCTAGCTTTCTCCTCCTTCTACTGCTACCTTCTCCATCAACTCTAGCCGTCTCCTGTGTATTACTTGTTTTTTTCGCCATAGACTCTGCATCTATCTCCTTCGCCGACTCTGTTGCGGTCGCAGCATGACTACCAGTCGCTCTATCAGTCCCACACAACACAGCCAAATCAGACCAATTCACAATCACTTTATCTTTGTAATGCTTCACGGAAGGATGCGTCTGCAATAAGTTAGAGTCAGAATATCTCTTAAAACGAGTTCTTAAATATTACCAAAAACATAAATAAGTTACCTTCACATAGTTTGCCCAAACTTCCTCGCTGTCAACCTTGACCATGTTCCTTTCCCAATCCCAGCCAAAGCCTGATGTGTCTAACATCGCGCTGACCTCAACGTAATACTTGTTCCAAGTTTTAAGACGTGCCATCAGCTTTTCCTTGCTTGTCTCAACGCCGCAAATATCTTTTAGCGCGGTCATAGCAGCTGTGAAAGCCACGCTCTTCCACCCGTTTGGTGTTTTATGACCCAAACTGTGTTGTTCCAACAATGCGTTCGAAAGAGTAATGTCCATTTCGGTTGTCCAATGTATGTACGACCGCTCGGTTCTACCACCAACCTTTGGTAAGCTCTTGTCCATGATATGTAATCTAAGTCAAAATTAAAAGTAATTAAGTGCAATAAAAACAACTACACTTAGCTCCAGTAATCACATAAAGTTAACAAATATATAGAGTGCAATAAAGAGTGTTTAACAAATAGATAGAGTGCCGAAAATTGTAATTAACCAATAGATAGAGTGTCAAAAAGTTATACTAAATAAGTAGAGTTAAACTTAACAAAAGATAATATTTTACTGACGACTACAAAAAAGAGTTCCAACAAATAGAGAATTTTTTAAAGACGGCTCTGATATTCATTGAACATATTCATGGCTAGAGTATCCCTAAAATTTGTCCAGTCTTGCGTGGCTTGGATTGGACTAACAACGTCAACGTAATCATAAAACTCTTTCCCGGGGTTTTGCTGTAGTATTTCTGAGTCAACCTCATCCAGCATTTGCGCATCAGATTCTAGTCTCTTCTCCACCAAAAAATTGTGTATGATGCAACATGCGTTTATAATCTGAACCTGCATTTACAAATTGTATTAGGATTGTTGTATGGACCTTTATTATAACTATTTGGATCTTCAAGTCGTAGTTTACTTGAACTTTAATGTTGAAGAATGATGGTTGTCGTAAAATAGCCCATCGTTTCTTCAACAACCCAAAGGTTCGCTCAATGACATTTCTCTCTTTAGCATGACGTAGATTAAACAGTTCTTTGTAGTTTGTTGGGTTATTGCCCTGATGTGACCACTCCTTCAGGTGATAACGCGTCGATCGATATGGGGCAAGAAATCCTGGACCATTCGTATAATCGGCATCAACGAGGTAATACTTCCCTATAAAGAGCAAAAAAAAATTTAATACGCATGTCTGAATTTCTTGCACTAGAAAGAATAAAAAGACTAATTTAGTGATTTTACCATTTGGAACTTCAAAGCGATCGTGTCTCTCCATTGCATCACGTAGTACTCTAGAATCAGATGTAGAACCTTCCCAACCAGGCAATACATAAAGAAATTTCATATCGCTGTCACATGCGCCGAGTACATTCGTTGTTATAGCCTGTTTTCGGTTTCGATATCTACCTTGATCTTCGACCGGAACAGTCACTTCAACATGCGTACCATCTAATGCACCAACACAGTCCAAAAACCATCTTGACCTTGGTTCTACTCTGAATTCAGGAAATTTGATATAGTCGTTTGCTAGATTTAAAATCCCTCGAAGGACAATGTTGAAGTGTCTGCTAATAGTATCAATCGACCGCATATATGCATGTCCAACAACTCGAATTTTTTTGTTATGCCCTACTATATATAAAAACATAGCAATGGCTTCTTTGGTCGAAATTGACTGCTTATCAAGAACATAACCTTTTGTGCGTAATATATTGCAGAGCTTGTTTAATGGGGTTTTACCCATGCGTAACTGGTTGAAACAATCGATCTCTTTTCCAGCAAATAAACGTGCTAATAATAGATTACGAAGGGCCTCATTGTCTGCAACATAGGTAGGTTGTCTAGGAATGGAATTCATAACAACCACAGCTGCCCCTAAGGTCGCTCTGACTGATGCCGAGATGATGATATCTCGTTTGAGTTTTTTATGCGCCTCATTACGTTCCATTGCTCGGTTCTACGAAAAAATTCGTGTAATGTATGAAGCCGTAAGAGGGAAAGACCAAAATAATTACTTAAATATCAATTCTATAAGCAAATAAACAAGTAAACAAATTTTTTTGGCACTAAATTGGCAACCATGATACTTATAAATCATGAACAAGCAAACCAATTGTTTTTTTGCAAAAGATTCTTATAAATCATAAACAAGCATACATGATTACCATCAACAAGCAAACCAATTTATTGTTAGCAACATGATTATCAACATTCGTATCATCACCTACTCACACACACTCTCACACACAAACACTCTCTCACACACACACGTATTCGCAAACAAACACATTGTAGGCACTCACACACACACACATTCTCACACAAACACACACACACACATTTCAGCACATTTCAGCACTCACACACACACACATTTCATCACTGATGCAGTAGCCCCGAGCCGGCCCCTCTCGGTCGACCAGTCCTTCGGCCTAGCCAGCGGACCACGTGCTGGCGACCACTGCCGGGCTGCAGCCCAAGCACCCCACCCATGACCGCACCTATTCTCAGCGCGGCGGGATGTTGGGGCGAGGTCTCGAACCCAGCCCCCTTGATAAAGAGCTTTCCTAACAGCTCTCATCACCAACTGAGCACGTGGTCCGTTGGTGATGAGAGCTGTTAGGAAAGCTCTTTATCAAGGGGTCTGGGTTCGAGACCTCGCCCCAACATCCCGCCGCGCTGAGAATAGGTGCGGTCATGGGTGGGGTGCTTGGGCTGCAGCCCGGCAGTGGTCGCCAGCACGTGGTCCGCTGGCTAGGCCGAAGGACTGGTCGACCGAGAGGGGCCGGCTTGGGGCTACTGCATCAATCACGCACACACACACATTTCAGCACATTTCAGCACTCACACACACACATTTCAGCACATTTCAACACTCACACACACACACATTTCAGCACATTTCAGCACTCACACACACATTCCAGCACTCACACACACATTTCATCACCACACACACACAGCTCTCACAAAACACACACACTCTCTCTCACACAAACACACACATACTTCTTCATCACACACACACACATTTCAGCACATTTCAGCACTCACACACACACATATTTTAGCACATTTCAGCACTCACACACACATTTCATCACCACACACACAGCTCTCACAAAACACACACACTCTCACACAAACACACACACAACAGATCAAAATAGCCAAAAAATGAAAAACTGTTCTCTGGCGGAGGAGTAAGAAGAAAGGCGTAGGAAGAAACCCTAGATTTGGGAAAACGGACGGACGGGGAAGGTGAAGAAGAAGAGAAGAAGAGGAGGCAGAGGGGAAGGATGTATACCTGCGCCGGGAGAAGTGCAAGAGGAGGATCGGAGGAGGACGATCGGTGTCGGGCCGCTCCTTGCTTCCGTCGCCTTCGATAAGGAAGAAAGCGGGATTCGCCGAGCTCGGGATGGGAACGAGCGAAAAATAGCGAAAACCGGCGTGTGGGGGTGGGTTTTGGTGGACCGCGTTTTTAGGTTTAGTGAAAAACCCGTGTTTTCTTCTGGAAAACCAAAACCGACCAATTCCTTCGCGCGCCGAACAATGGAATTGGCTTTCTGGATGCCAAAGCCAATTCCAGAAAGCCATTTCCTGCGCGCCGAACGGGCCACTAGTGTTTTTTCTTTAAAAAAGAAGTCGTGTTTTTTGGGACATTGCATTACCAATGACATGGTTTTTCCAAACCATACTAGTATTGAGGCTAACGATATCCTATACCAGCCTCACACAAGGAATTTCGTTCATTCCTAGGCCTTTCAGGATTTTATAGAAAATTCATCAAAAACTTTTCGATTATAGTAGCTCCCTTGTTTAATTTAGGGTGCTATTATTAGCAAACCCACTTTGGTTACTAGCAAATCAGAAAAAAACAGATTCAACTATTTTTTGCATTTTTATCTCTTCTTAAAAAATACTACTAGCAAACCAATCTTATTTTTTTGACTTTTTTGCATTTTTGAATTTTGAGTCTTAAATGTTTCTCATTTGAAAAAGTGATCAACATGAAAGTTGTAGATCACATCGAGATCTACAACTTTCATGTAGATCATTTTCTGATTTGAAGCCGTTTAGGCCTTCAATTTGGACCATAAATAAGACACACACGGAACGAGTCGTCCGTACAGAATTTCGGCGTGGCTTTTTTCGGAGCCCAAATCGAGGGTCTAAACTGCTTCAAATCAAAAAGTGTTCAACATGAAAGTTGTAGATCTCGATGAGATCTACAACTTTCATGTTGAACACTTTTTGATTTGAAGCCGTTTAGGCCTCCAATTTGGACCCGAAATAAGACACGCACGGAATGAGTCGTCCGTACAGATTTTCGGCGTGGCTTTTTTCGGAGGCCAAATCGAGAGTCTAAACTGCTTCAAATCAAAAAGTGTTCAACATGAAAGTTGTAGATCTCGATGAGATCTACAACTTTTATGTTGAACACTTTTTGATTTGGAGCAGTTTAGACCCTCTATTTGTCCCCCGAAAAAAGTCACGCGTCTGTGCATATGTTCGGCATGACTTTTTTCAGGGGCCAAATCAGAGGTCTAAATTGCTTCAAATTAAGAAGTGTTCAACATGAAAGTTGTAGATCTTGTCGAGATCTACAACTTTCATGTTGAACACTTCCTATGAAAATGTACGTATAAAACGCAGTTCAAAAAGACGCGTATATTCTTATATGCACTTAACTCGTATATATAGCACAACACATCCTTATAGGAATTAGAAATCAAATATATTTCTAAACCGGACAATATTTTGTTTAAAGACTTTGATACAGAAAAAAGAGTTTTGGACATACTAAATAAAATTTTGTGGCATTTTGACTCATTTCTAATGCTAACATAAGTGGTTGAATGAATACTTTTGAAATCATTTATAATGTCATTATATGTAGTGAGTTATTTTGAAAGAAAGAATGCTTTAAACAAAATTTAAATTTTTTTAAAAATAAAATTATGTTGGTTTGCTAGTAACAAAATAGTTTTCAAATAGCCATTTTGAAAAATGAGGGTTTGCTAATAGTAATGGTTTGCTAGAAATCAAATAGGATTTGCTAATAACAGCACCCTTAATTTATTAAAGAAAAATATATTTGTTTGGACCACTTAAGCTCAGATGGCCTTTGACACACTAAAAAATTATTAATTTCAAAACCAATCCTCACACTTCTAAATTTTAACGAACCATTTGAATTAGAGACTAATGCTTCTGTTATTGGGGTTAGCATTGTTTTACTACAAAATAAGTAACTCATAGCCTATTATAGGAAGAAATTGTCACATATGCAGAAAAAATCAACGTATATGCGTGAGATGTATGCGGTCACGTCAGCAGTGGCTAAGTGGAGATCATATTTATTGGGGCACCCATTTCAAATCCTAACTGACCACAAAAGCCTACATAATTTATTGACTCAAGATTTGCACGCGCCCAAACAACAACTATTTTTAGCCAATTTGATAGACTATGACTATACCATCAAATATAAACCAGGCAAAACCAATATAGTAGTTGATTCACTTTCTAGAGCATACACAAAGAACGAAACATTAAACACAGACATACAAACATTTCAACATACACCAGCTCAGCTATTCACAATTTCCCTGTCAAGCCCCAACTCCTCTCTATTGGAGGATTCTCAGCAAGCATATGCTGATGATCCATTCCCCCAACAATTGTTGGGGGATTGACGGCTGATGCTTCATCACGTCCACATTGGACACAGAAGGGAGAAAACATTTTCTACAAACTAGAATATATATTCCACATGATTCCCCAATTATTAACAAAGTAATATCTAACTCACACAACAACCTCTTTGGAGGCCATTCTAGAATTAATGCCACACTACATGGCATCCAGAACCAATTTCACTGGCTTTAAATGAAAAAGATATTACTAACTATATTACCCAGTGTCAACTGTTAGAAGGCAAAACCCTCTAACATTTTACCTTACGCTCCTTCAGCCATTACCTGTCTCGACCCTTATTTGGACAGATTTGACTATGGATTTCATAACTCAATTACCCAAATCAAACAACTATACTAATATTATGGTAATCGTCGATAGATTGACACGAGCTGCCCACTTGGCTCCCCTGACTACAATTACCGCACGTACAACGACTGCAACATTTTGGGAGACAGTAGGGAAGTTACACGGCCTGCCTACATCTATTGTATCAGATCGTGATCCCATTTTTTGAGCAATTTTTGGATAGAATTATTTAAATTACAAGGGACGTCTTTGCATTATAGCTCATCCTATCACCTGCAAACGGACGGATTAACAGAACAAACTAATAGCTTCCTACAACAATATTTAATAATGTTTACACATACAAATCCAAAAAATGTGCAGATTACTTAAGTTTAGCCGAATTTCATTTTAATACCTCAGTTAACACATTGACCATCATGACTCCATTCAAAGTCATGTTCGGTCGGCCTTCCCCTGGGCCTCTCTCTTATTGCGCAGAGAGCACGAAGAATGAAGCAATGGATCTTACGCTGCAAACCAGAGAAGAACTCCTGCATCAACTAAGGGAGAACCTCCAACGCACACAACAATGCATGAAGACTTACACTGATAAACAAAGGACATATATTAAATTCCATAAAGGAGACTAGGTGCTGCTGAAACTGTACCCTTACCGACAGCTTTCGTTACACCGGGCGCATTGCATAAAATTAGCACTCCGTTTTTACAGCCCCTTCCAAATTAAGGAAGTCGTCGGTGAGACGGCTTGTCGACGAACTCTCCCTGCAGAGTGCAAAATACCCCCGATATTTCAAATATCACTGCTTAAGCCTTACAAAGGAAAGGAAGATGTACGCGTGACCCCTTACCAACTCAAAGCCACAAGGATATGCCCATAAATACCCCTATAGCCGTGGTTAGCCTACGATAGATTATACAAAATAATTTGAAGGTCATGCAAGGGCTAGTCCAGTGGAAGGTTCTTCCACCCGAAGACAGTACATGGGAAGATCTAGACTCCCTACCAGCAGAGCTAAGCATACCTACAGAAGAGGACATTACTACATCAAACAAAGCAGATCTACAAGACCTACTTACTCCGACTTGGAAGCAGAAGAAGAAGCGCTCTCAGCGCCTCCATTTCGTTTAACCCACGACAGCTAAAAAGTGATTCACCGTCCATTCCAGATCGCGGTTTTCTTCTATTCTCTGAGAAACGGCATCATCAGCTCTCCAAAGAAACTTCTACGATTCTCAAACATTGTTTGACTTCTAGAATAGTGATGCCAAGAGAAACAAAAATGAATTGAACTAAACAAAGCCAAATAGACCTATTTATACAAAGGGGGTCCCACCTGTTTTCCATACATATCATGAGCAATAAATAGAAACAAAATGAGTGCATAAAATGATGTCTACAGAAAGAAAAAAAATACGTCTATAGAAAGAAAAATGTATAGCTTTATGTGATTTCCTGATCCTGAAACTCAAAATTTGCTTCTTTTTAAAAGGGAGTTTCAATAATGTGTACCAATTTCCATCTAGATTCATCCAAGCAAATGCTTGGACTCACTTCTAGGAATGAGATCCAATCACTTTAGGGCACTTATCCAGTAGAATCAAGCTAAAACCATATCTTATGAAATTTCACTTGCAATAATAATATATGTGATTACTTGAACAATAGTTATGTTGAATACTATGTTGGCCCAAAAAATCCCCATCAAGTTTGTGAATGCTTTGGTAAATCATGTTTAAGTTTGACCTCACCGAGGCTTATGTTTTGATGCGTTCAATTATGCACTATGACCTGCAAATACCTATTTTCATGCTTAAGTCACATGGCATCCATATTGGTTAAGAAACTAATTGGGCTATGGAAATTCTTGATCGTACACACCTTTCTAAGTTACCTGAGTTTTGAATCACTAGAATCAATCCCGGGGTCTTGGCGTACATACCATTTTGAGCAGTCTAAGGATGCCTTGAAGCTGTGTCAAGGAACATAACTTCAAAGGAACCAAGTCCCTAAGCAACTAGCAAATGATCGAAGCCTTTTTCTTCAAACATCCATGGAGAGTCGAGATTCATTATTGAACTGATGCAATGGTTTAAGGTTGGGTTGATATCAAGCTCGAGTGAAATGGCATTGACTCGAAATAAACTCGTGTTTAAGACAAGTCATTTTCGTGTAGCTAGCTTCTCTAGTTTAAGGCAACTCTAATGTCTACTTTTTGGTTTCAGGAATTGGACTTATACGGTATTATAGGGGAGACAGAGCGACGGGGAATGACTTTTGATCAGCTGCTCACAATTCCTGAGCAAGATGACTGGGTGTATAGCGATGGGAAATCAACTTCTTGCATTGCCTTCATTTTGGAAATGTACAAAGAAGCTGGAATATTCGAATCGTTATCAAGCTCCATTCAAGTCACCGAGTTTACTGTAAGTGCCAATTTGTTACTTTTAATATTGAGAAACCTAGCACTCTATACTATTTTATTTTCTATCGACCAAATATTATTTGCTTCACCTGTAATAAGGCATGTGATGCAACTAATGATTGTCAGGGCGCACATCAATTATTTGTGAATTTATTTTATGAATATAGTCCCACATTTAAAAACTCATGTAGTCTTGTGGACTGAATATAAATAGATTCTCGGTCCCTCCATTTATACCTGTTGAAAGATAAGATCCATAAAGACCCAAGGAAAACCCCATCTTAGACCCTCTTCATCTATATGTATTTGTCCCATATCATAGTTTGAGATTTCTTTTCCTTTTTCTATTCCTATATTAATGTACAAAATCTCGTATTCACACACATAAGGAGAATTAATAATATTATTATTTTTCCAATTCTCTTTGTATTGTAATTATCAACATGGTATCAGAGTGAGGTTCCTCCGCTTCATGATTCGGGTCCTTGTCTAACCGCAGAGGTCGCCTATTTTTCTTCAGTCTGCCGCGGCTAACTTTTCTCAGTCTGTTGCCCCCTTTTTTTCTCTTCGTCTGCTTCTCTCCTGTGTCTTCCTCTGCTCTCCATTTTATAGCTCTTTTCCCTTCTGACATTGGGACCCTCGGCTGCTATTCACTGCGGTCTTCTTGTCGTGATCGCTCGGTCTGCGCCACTGCTTGAAACCTCAGCTCTTCTATTCGCGCCCCTTCTTGTGTTTGTGCGGGTTTTTTTCATGTTCTCCCAAGTGTGCGGGTGTCTTTCCTCTGGTAAGCTGTCCGCCTAGCTGCGAGCTCTCCTCATGTGCCTTGTCGCTCTGCTAAGGGCTTCTTTGCCGCCAGAGTCTGCTCATTGTTTTCTTGGTCCCTATCGCATGCGGCTCGTTGTCTTTGCGGCCTGCGTTTTTTTGTCTTGCTCTACTCTTCTATTGCGGTCTCTGCGATTACTCTGTTTCTTGTGTGGTCTGCTCTCCGTAACCAGGCGCCACTTGTTGCGTCCTTAGCCGCGTCTGTTCTCTCCCGTGGCTTGTTTACCTTCCTGTTCGCGCTACCTATTTGCTTTCAAGTTCGCCTGAGTCCTTCTTACCGCCTTGTTCGCAAGCGTTTTTTTTGCTGGTCGATGTTGCATGTTCGCTGGTGCGTCTCCTAGCCGCCTACTTGCTGCAAATAGTCGTTGTTCCTGGCCGCTCAGTTCTTCTTTCTCGCTGTTTCTGGCCGCTATTCCTGGCCGCCTTCTTCCTGTGCTTGTGACGAGTTGCGTGCTTCATGGAGTCTACCGTTGCGTCCTATTTTCCCTCTCGTACTGCGATACCTGTTTCTGAAGCTCGTGATAAACTACGAATCACCACTATTTCTCTTAGTGAGAAGATAAATTTTGTTGAATGGGGAATTCCGTCCGCCGTGTTCTTGAGACTATGGGTCTCTTGCATCATGTAACTAAGAGAGCACCTTTGGCTCCCACAGATGACTGGCTTCGTGATGATGGGCATGTCCAAACATGGATTCTCAACTCTCTGGATGGTGAACCTTATCGTATGACTATATATAATGAAACAGCCAAGGCTATGTGGGATGAACTTCATTCCCTTTATTTTGGCAAAGACACTCTTCAACATTTGTTTGACATTATAGCAGATCTTCAATCGCTCGACTTCGGAGGTGCTGATGACTTAACCTCCTTTGTTGCGCGATTTAAAACGTTAGTTGAGGCATGAATTCAACATCAACCTCCTGCTACTGATCTTGTTGCACAACGTGCTTAGAAAGAAGTTGTTGGTATTGTCATGATGATGGCGCGGGTTCCGCCTCGTCTTCATAGTGTTCGGGCTCAGATCCTCTCCTCCCCTACGGTCCTTCTCTTTCAAATGTGTGTTCAATGCTGTTAAAGGTGTCATCCCCCCTCCATGCTCCCGATCCTCCCGCTCCGGCTCTTCTCCAACACTCATCGACCTCTCACCCCCACCTCCCTCTAACCGAGGAGGTCGTACCGGCTACTAGGGGAGAGGTCGCACCAGCAGCTCTAAATTCAAGTGCACTCATTGTGGAATTCAAGTGCACTCATTGTGGAAAGGAGGGCCATCTGGAGGCGAAGTGTTATCGTAAACATGGCCTGCCTCTTCCGCCTAATATCACTGTTGTTGCGGATACTTCTACCACTCAGACTGATATTGAGGATATGCGCCTTCAGCTCCAGCATCTCCAAGGATTACTTCCTCGTCCGCTGGCTCCGTTGCCTTTTTCTCCAATGAAGGTATGTCTTGCTTCTCAAATAGTCCACGGTGGATTGTGGACTCTGGTGCCACTCATCATATCACGTCGCAAAAACTACCTCAGTACTTGACTGCTTTGCACCCGAAGTTTATCATAGTTGCTAATGGTGACATTGTTGTTTTCTCTGGCTCTGCTGATGTGCCTCTCACTGCCTCTATATCTCTACGCTTGGTTTTCAATGTCCCGGGCTCCCCTTTCAACCTTCTTTCTGTTAGTCGTCTTACTAAAGATCTTGACTGCTTTGTGACCTTCACACTTTTTTTTGTGGTGCTGGATCAACGGACGCAGAATATCATTGCCTCATTGGTAGAGGATGATTGTGCAACAAGCTCTACCTTCTGGACGTATCTGTCACCATCCTCTAATCTGTCACCTCTGTGGAGTGCCATCGGCGTCTTGGGCATGCCCCTCTTCCAATTCTCCAGAAGGCTCTTCCTGACTTATCTTTTCCTGCTTTTACTTGCGAGTCATGTATCTTTGAAAAACAACAACGTTCTTCTTTTCCTACTCATTGTACTCGGAGCAATGCACCTTTTGATTTAGTGCATTCTGATATATGAGGACCATATAAAGTTGCTTGTCTCTCTGGTTATCGTTATTCCTTACGTTTATTGATGATTATTCTCGTATGACGTTGTTGTATTTACTTCGTGATTGATCGGATCTCACTAGTATCTTCCGGGCTTTTGTTATTGAGACTCACACTCAATTTTCCCGAGCAATTAAAACAATCTGTATTGACAATGCTCGCGAGTACACAAGCTATGTGTTTGATGGTCTCTGTACTGAGTTTGAGATCATTCATCAAACCTCTTGTGTTTATACTCTCCAACAGAATGACGTGACTAAGAGTAAAAAAGACATCTTCTTTATGTTGCTCGCTCCCTCATGTTCCAAATGCATGTGCCCACGTCGTATTGGCACTCTGTAGTATCTACAACATGATATCTCATCAATCGTCGACTCTCCTCCGTTCTACATCATGCCACTCCATTTAGTCTTCTTTTTCCTCCACACCGCCATTCTCCCTCCCCCCTCGGGTATTTGGATGTACCTGTTATGTCCATAATCTTGGACCATCCACTAAAAAATTTGGCCCATGGGCTACTAAATATATGTTTGTTGGTTACTTCTGTACGCAAAAAGGCTAGGTGTGTTACTCTCCCGCTGATCGAAAAGTTGTTGTGTCTGATGATGTCACCGTCATGGAAGAATAACCCTTTTTCTCTACTCCTTCCTCTCCTCCTTAACCACCGTTACTGCCACGACCTATCAGCCATGTTACCTCCTATCTACCACTACTTCTTCCCACCCTAGTTCCCATCCCGGACAAACCACCTATTCTTCGTGTCTATACTCGTCCTCCTAGCTCCGGAGCCCCTCCACAATTGCCTTCTACCTCTGGTACTTCACGACCTGCTGATCCGGCTCCTATCTCAACGACTCACCCCCTGGCGAATTATGTCTCCTTGCATCGCCTCTCCCCGGAACTTATCAGATTAGCTACCTCTTTATCCTTCATTGTTATACCTAACTCTGTGCATGAAGCTCTCCAACATCCGGGGTGGTGTGTGATCATGAATGAGGAAATGACTGCCATATTGGCTAATCAAACATGAGATCTGGTTTCTATTCCTTCGGGGTAGACGTGTGTTGGCTGTAAATGGGTTTTTGCGATCAAACATGCTCTTGATGGTACCATTGACCGTCTCAAGGCTCGTCTTGTGGCTTGTGGGTTTACTCAATAACAAGGCCTTGATTATGATGAGACTTTCTCTCCAGTTGCCAAATTGAACACCGTTCGTGTCCTCATTTCTTTGGTTGTTTATCAGGGGTGTCCATTACGTCAGTTGGATATTAAGAATGCATTTCTTAATGACGATCTTCAAGAAACTGTCTGCATGCACTAGCCTCTTTGGCTTGAGATCACGGGGGAGTCACTTGTTTGTCACCTCATGAAGTCTATTTATGGTCTCAAACAGTCTCCTCGTGCATGATTTGACTAATTTAGTAAGGTTGTCCGTGATGTTGGATTTATTTGGAGCTTGATGAATTTCTCTCTCTTTACTCGTTATCAAACAACAAGTACAGTGCTGCTCTTAGTTTATGTTGATGATATTCTAATCACGGGAAATGATTCTACATGAATAAAAATGACCAAGCAACATCTGAATTCCTTTTTTCAAACTAAAGATTTGGGGAATCTTCGATACCTCCTTGGCCTGGAAGTTACAAGGCGTCCTGACGGCCTTATTCTATGTCAACGAAAGTATTGTCTTGATCTTCTTCATGATGCTGAATATTCTGGATGCAAACCTGTTGACTCCTATGGATGTTAATCATAAACTTTGTGCTCGGGCCTCCGACGCCGATCTACTTCTTCCAAATCCAAAATATTATCGACGTCTTGTAGGAAAGCTGATCTATCTTACAGTTCAAGACCAGACAAATATCTCATTTGCTATTGGAGTGGTCAACCGGTTCATGCATTCTCCACGAATGTCTCACTTTCAGGCTATTGAGTACATCCTAAGGTATCTGAAAATAGCCCATGGACAAGGTCTTGTTTACAAATCTTCTTTCTCTTTTACTTTGTCATTGATTGCTTATTCTGATGCGGATTATGCTGGCTCTCTGGATGATCGGCGTTCCACTTGAGGGTTCTATACCTATTTTGGCGGACACCTTATTACCTGGCGCAACAAAAAACAATATGTAGTTTCCCGCTCTTCAGCTGAGGCCTAGTATCAGTCAATGACGTCTGTTGTATCTGAGATTACGCCGATAAAAAGTCTCCTACATGATTTAGGAGGCAAGCTCTCCTCACCAACTACTTATATTTTGTGACAGTCAAGCTGCTATACATGTACAACCCCAATTTACCGAGTCCAACCCAACTCGCCCCCAAAGAGAGGGGAAGCTCAAGCCGGCCAGGTGAGTAGGCCCTCGTTAGGCGACCTCGCCATACAAGCTGTGAGGCGACCTCACCATTCCAGGCAGTCCCGAGGCAATCTCGTCATTCCAGGCAGCCGCGTGCCCAACGAGCTATTGCAAGCCAAAAAGACTGTTATGCCCATGAATTGGAGTTTGTCTATAAATAGGACCCTGAGGCACAAGTTGGAGGGACCCTTGACCTCCCCTATGGGGGCGAGTTCAGTATGCGTCTCCCTTGTGTCGAGCTCAGCAATGGCTTTAGGAGGGGAAGTTCCTATAGACTTCCGGGTGTGGCGGGACCTCCTCACTGCAGCACGCGAGTCTTGTTTGTAGGCAGTCCGGAACTATTCTTTTGCTCGCTACTTTCTTCTCGCCAAGTCTCCCGCAATGCGACCACTAAATTAGTAAGCTCTCATCACTCCCTTAGTCCGAACGCAGGAACTAATTTTCTTGGTTCCAACAATACATATTGCTAAGAATCTTGTCTTCCATGAGCGGACCAAATACCTTGAAGTTGACTGTCACTTCATTCGAGAAAAAGTTCAAATGAAGAAGTTAGAATTGAAACATGTTTCGGCTGCTGATCAAGTTGCGGATCTTCTCACTTAAGCCTTGCCGCGTGTGTTACATTATTTGTTCTTGTCCAAGCTGGGTGGTTATGATTTGTTTGCTCCAGCTTGCGGGGGAGTGCTGAAAGATACGATCCATAAAGGCCCAAGGAAAAACCCATCTTAGGCCCTCTTCATCTATATGTATTAGTCTTGCATCATAGTTTGGGATTTCTTTCCCTTTTTCTATTCCTATATTAATGTACAAAGTCTTATATTCACACACATAAGGAGAATTAATAATATTATTATTTTTCCAATTCTCTTTGTATTTCTATTATCAACAATACCCATTTTGATTTAGGGTATCAAAATATGCCAGGCCCAATGACCTGTTTTAAAGTCACACAATTAAAAAAAAGTCCACTTATGGGAGGCCAAAGACACTACACTTGAGCTGATGTGTTGAGAATTTAGTCCTACTTCTAGAAACTCATGTATGTTCTTAATATAGATCTTGAGACACTCCACCTATGACCAATTAGTTTTAGATTAGATGCTTAGGCTTTATTTGGGATAATCGTAGCATTTGCGGGGATGATGTGAATCTGTGGTAGTAAATAGAGTTGTGAGAACGTACCAGGATTTAGAACTTTCGGGCCACATTTTGACTGCTTTTTTTGGGTTGGGGCTTTTGTGGATGATAAAGCCCAAAAACACTGGAGTGACTATGACAACACTTTGCCCCAAAAAAACGTTTTGAAGAAATAGTGCCCTATACCACAACTACCAAACATTGCATGTACTTCTCACTAATGTGTTCACCATTGTCTCCCTTTCCCAAACAGAGCCATAATTTCTTACAAATAATTCTATGATTTGCATAACTATCTAAAAAGCTTCCATTTTTCAAACGCTGGAAGTTTATATAAATTTGCTTAATCACACAACTTATTATATTATCTTAGATTATGACCTATGCTCATGTCATTTATATGATGAATGCTGCCTTCCAACAGATTCGTGATGCATATATGCTCAAGTTTTTTGAGAACAACGAAACACGACTACCAAGCTGGTGCAATGCCAAGGTTGATAACCTGCCTTTCTGCCAGATACTTGGCGAGTACCGGATGGAGTTGCCGCAATACAACACCCTTGAGCCTTATGCTAACATGAACGAGAACTGCCCTTCTTTGCCCCCGACCTACGATAGAATTGTGAGTTGCTGATTCCTTGTGCTGTAATGCCCCAAATGTGCATTTGGCTAGGTTTTAGTTCTCTTTTAGCATCTGATAGACATTTATAGCGGTTAAAAACTGCAGCACCTTATTACACTTGTGATTCATTAGAGAATGTAAATATGGCATATGTTACTAATGTTATACCTGATGTAATTGCTACAGCGTTCATAATCAAGTACGTGGCAATGACGTGGCTTACATGCTGCTTCAATTGTTTATTTAGATAAATTTTCTTTTATTTATCTTTCTTGATGATGATTGATTTTGCCTGTAAGACGGTTAGTACTATTCTTTCTTCAGGATTCAAATTTCTTCGTATGGTTGGTGATGAACTCGGGGTGAGAAGAAGTTCGTTCTTTGTTCAGGATTAGTTCGTCGGTGCCCCAATTTAGTTTTGCAACCCTTGTTTGTAATTATGCCTAGCCGAGTATTAATAGAGAGCAAGGAATTACTGCAGGGAATTAGGATAATTGGAGAGGTAAATGCAAGGGTGAATATTTTAAACGAGGTAGAAATTTTTTGAAGATGTTGTATTTATTCTAGTGGTATTCGTCGGAGTTGATTGTTTCTGTTTGGGTTGGCTAGGCTAGGCTTGAAATAGGTTTGGTTCTCGACGGGGCTTCATGCCGTTTCCCTGCTGGAGATATTTGAAGGCGGGGAGCAAGATCTCGGCCAAGTTCTTGGCAAAAGTCAGCGGGTTTTCACCCAGATCACCAGCAAGGGATTCATGAGGATTTTGGTAGCTTATGGAACCCCGCTAGAGACAAGGTAGATCGTAGATACGCTGTTCGTGGAGAGATGAAGAGAATGAGGGGGAGGGGGGGCACATTAAACTACAAGCTTCATTTTGGTGCCTTTAATTACTTCTTATTAAGAGATCATTGCTGCTTTATCTCTCTGTTTATTCTTCTAGCCATATCTTTTCTTCCACCTCTTTTTTTTCCCTTCCCAAGCTTTCCTGAGGTTGTATGCCATTTACTCTTATCTAGTTGATTCTGAGCCCCATCAGTTATGTCTCCTCATTAAACTACAAGCTTCATCAAATAGATCTCGTACAGTAGGTTATGTTCTCCGTCATTTGGTCATTCTCTAATACTCTCCAAAAAAATAAATTGGGCCTTCCTCCACTGCGTTGTAAACTTATCATGAACCTCATTTGACATTTAATACTTGAAATCAAATAGACTTAATTCAAAGCCCAATCTCGGCTCTATTGGGGGGGGGGGGGGGGCATGGAAAATGCTCTATTCCCACAGCCAATGTCCTTTTTCGGTTGTTTGGATGATGAGTTTTTTCAAAAGATCTTTTACAAGAAAGATGTTTTGAAGGTTTTTTGATCAGCCGGTCCAACTGTCCAACGGTGCATTATAAAAACCGTTTTGTCTGTTTTCAGCTTTCCCTCATTTATTTGAAGGTTCTCTTCTCCCATTCGCAATTCTTCGTCCATTCACGATCTTTGCTTCTTGCCACTGACCTTTTGTAACCTGCTTATTTAAGACTTATATAATATTTACGTATGTATGTGATAAATGATTAGCATAAAACACTTTTTTATTATAAAAAAACTAAATCGTTATTATTAAAAAGTTGTTCATCCAAACAAAAAAACCTAAATATATTTTTGAAACATTATGTAGCTTTTTCAAAACAATTTTTTGATCAGCTCTAACGCCGCCATTGATTTCCCACAACTGCTTTTTCCACCATCACCGTCACCGCCCCAAATTGAGCCCTCAAGTCATCACAATGCGGCCATTTAATTGATTCCTGAATCAATGACATTCTGCCTCACATGCATTATTCATATCTTCAAGTCAGCAATAATAATATGAAGATTATAATTGAGCTTTAAAAAAAAGATCATGCCTAGATAATCTTGTCTTCGATCTTAAAATTTTTAATTGAGCTAAAATATGAAACTATATGCAAGACTATTAACAATATGATGATTAGAACTCACTCAGTTAACATTATCAAAACCCTACCTAGTTTTAATTTCTTACCTCTGGTGAAGTAGATTTTGTAGCAAGATCTAAAAGAGAAATTGTGCTAGGCAATAAGGAAGAAAAAAGCTCGGGATGGTGCTAGGCAATAAGGAAGAAATAGACGGCGGGCTGCTCTAAATTGAGGAAAACCCAGGAGTCGGCAAAGGACGGGGATGAGGGTGTTTCGTCAGGCTAGCGAAAGCGAATTTGGTAGCTAGGATTCATCATTTGCTAACTTGGGGGCCTAAAATCTTCACCATCATGCCCAAGTTAGCATATAAATAGACATCTCAAAAACTCATCAGTCTGGAGTAGAACCAAAGGAGAAGCTTTTGGAACTTGTGAGAAATCCCTCCATCAGAGTCTTCTGCTTGAATCCTATGCAAATTTTGCTCAAACTCTTAATAGATTTGACAGATGAGAACTCTGCAGAAACTCCCTCAAAGTTCTCTATAAACTTATTAAAACTCGTGCTGCAACTCCATTGGAAACATCATAAATTTTGCTGCTATCCTCAGCATTATCTCCAGCTCCCAAGTCCAAACACATGTAGATCGGCATATATCGTATTTATCACGAGCTATGTATGAGCGCAACCGAGCGTATATTATTTTTTTGCTTTCAAATGCTCGGTTAAGCCGAACAAAGGCTCCGTTTGGCATGGCGGTGGCGGTCATGAACATGGAGGTTAAATTGTCATTCGTTAACGCCCATCTAAGAAACTTCATCCACTTTTATGTTCAAACGGATGGTGTTTGTTAGGTGATCCTTAACGAATGATGGTTTAACGAATGTGTTTATTAGATGTCTTAAATTGTCATTCGTTAACGCCCACCTAAGAAAATGGCAGCTCTGTACAACCCAGTGTACGCCGAGTGGTACCGCCTTAAGACAGCAGTGTGTCAAAAGAAAGCGTTCAGGGGGGTGCCTTACAATAGTTTTGTACTGAGATTCCTCCAAAACTGTTCTGAGTAGGCAACTCATGGAAATTGACATTTTTGGCCCAGACCCGATTGCTATTATATGAGGCTCCTATCACACCATCACTTCAATGAACCTTTTAATCTATTTTATTATTATTTACTTACATCCCAATCATTTATATTATAGGTAAGTTTTAAGATAAAATATGGTATAAATAAATAACTAAAATAATATAAAATAATGTTAAAAATCAGTTCCTAAACTTTATAGCTTTTCAAAATGAGTACCATTTAAATTTTCCGTCCATATTATTTTAGGTGAGTGTTATCCGCACTACAGTTTTGGTTATCCGCACTTTTTTTTCCAATTTTTCGCGTCTTTTAGAAATACGTCTTATACATGCATTTTTACGAAAAGTGTTCAACACCAAAGTTGTAGATCTCATCGAGATCTACAACTTTCGTGTTAAACACTTTTCCTGTAAATGCATGTACAAGACGTATTTCTAAAAGGCGCGAAATCTGGGTGTATTTCCAAAGTACGTCTTGTACATGCATTTTCAGGGAAATTGTTCAACACGAAAGTTGTAGATCTCGATGAGATCTACAACTTTCGTGTTGAACACTTTTCCTGAAAATGCATGTACAAGACGTATTTCCAAAAGACTCGAAAAATTAGGAAAAAAATATTTGCGATTAATCAAAACTGCAGTGCGGATAACAATCACCTTATTTTAATTCGCTTTTATCTTCGCCCCATTCATATTTGTAAGGAATTTTTTTTTGCATAAGCCTCGGGGTTCGTATAAATGGTTATATGCTGGGATGATTTTCTTTTACATAATTTTATAAAAAAAATTTAAAAAAATTTAATTAAAATTATATTTTAAAAATAAATAATATTCGTAATATTCATATCACTGTGCCACGTAAGCACATCACTTTTTGAAAAATTAAAAACCTATTTCAACAATTCAACTCCAATCCAAAATTTAGAAACTGATTTAAATATTTTGCCTTTAAATAAAATTTAAAGATATTACAAAAAAAGTGATTAATATCTGCACATTTTTATTAGGGCGTTTATATTGGCAGCCCAATTATAATATCAGCTCAGCAAATCAATAATGACAGTTCTGTATAACCCAGTGTTCGTCGAGTGGGACCGCCAGGCAGGCGAGACAGGCGGGTGAGCGGGCCAGGACAGATTTTCTGTCACCATCTTCTAAGGCGTTGAGTGAAGCCCGCTCTGTCGATGCTATCTTCTAAGGCGTTGAGTGAAGCTCGCTCTGTCGACGCTTTCTGAACTAAAACAGATTCCTTCTTACTTTCTCTGGCTTTTACAGCTCCTCTGGGTCCGCCAGGCAGGCGATCAAGTCGCGCGAGCCAGCTTGACCAGCCCAGCTCACACTCGCCTCAGTGACCATCCGACCGAGATTGCCGGTCCGCCTCCGCGCGAGGGGCTGACGAGTCGCAGGAGCCCGACTTGTGCTCGCCTAAAAAGAGAGGTGAGTTGCAAGAGCCAGGCCGCGTCCGCCCAGTTGAGTGGCGAGCTGGCCTCGATTTCCCCCTATGAGTGAGTTGCATGTATCATATGGTTAAATATAATTTGATCTGCCAAATGTGATTAGGTCTGCATTTAACTCCTCAAAACAACGGAGTTTCGCTGTTAGCAGACCTCCTTTTGGCTGCATATAGCCATCCAGAACAGCAGAGTTACGCTATTTGCATGCTAGGTTTTAAAAACTATAAATAGACCCAAGGGGGTACCTCAGAAGACAAGTTTTCCAGTCCTCTTACTCTCTTGTCTTTTAGTGCTTTCTGAGGTGCCCTTAGCTCAACAAAGGCTAAGGAAGGAAATCGCTTTAAGATCTTCCGGGTATGTGATGAGACCTCCGTGTTGGAGCCTTGGGTCAGTTTCAAATTCTGAGTCTTCGGTCAGCCAAGCTTGCTAGGCAAAGTAAGTGTGCGGTCACCCCTTCCCCAAGAGTTCGGATTCCACGAGAAGCCGGTTTTGGTTTCAACAAGCTCATTAACTATTGACAACCCAATTTTTTTTAAAAAAAATCACATAATCACTTTAGATTAAACAAAACAAATATAAAACGAAGTTCACAATTAGTTTCAATAACCTAATTGGCCAAAATATAATTCAAGAGTCTAATATTTTTTAAAACACAAACTAATTAAAATTCACGTGTTTGTGGTGACAAATTAACATGTCCTAAAATAATTTCACCTGCACAATCTAATTAAAAACATTTAAATAATAATTTTTTAAAGTAGAACTTTCAACTTCATCAAATGAGAAAGAGATGGGAGACGGACAGGGAACGGGGGCAATCATGACGATGCTGATGTTAGCTGGAGATCTACGGTTGGTTTTTGAGAATTGACATTTTGTAGCGATGCTGATGTTCGTCGGACGAAATCTCTACTCAAGCAGCGATTGTCGACGAGAAATGGCAGGCGGAGCGCGAGTTGCGGGTGAAAGGGTTTCACACAGATGGGTGGGGGGGATCCGGATCCTCTCCATTTCACTTGAAATGGAGAGGATCCATTTCAAGATCCAGTGGATATGATTAAAGTGCAATACATCTAATGGTTTACACTTTATTGCTTAAAAGAAAAATATAAAAGACTTGAAAAACTGAACCCTTTAGATTCTCCCCCACTCCATCTGGACCCTGAAATGGATCCCCTCCATTTCAAGTGATCCCCTCCATTTCAAGTGAAATGGAGAGGATCCTGATATGGGGGGGGGGGGGGGGGGGGGGAGGAAAAGAGTGAATAGGGATCTAGGGTTGCTATTAGTGGGTGTTTTTTTAAATTTTTTTAAAAGTTTTGATGAACTGCTAATATCCAAAACATGGCTACTAATATAAACATCTTTTATTATAGTGGTTGAGGAGTGTGTATTAATGTAAAATATGCATATGCGAAAAGTTTGGGGGTCGGGAAAAAGGAAAAGAATGGATATGGATTTAGGGCTGCTATTAGTGGGTGTTTTTTATGTTTTTTTTAAAGTTTTGATGAACCGCCAATATTCAAAAGAGGACTGCTAATATGAACATCTTTTTATTATAGTGGTTGAGGAGTGTGTATTAATATAATATGTGCATATGCGAAAAGTTTGGTAAGTGCAATTAAATGTAATTAAAGAGACTTTTCTCATAATATTCTCATCTGTTTTTTATGCCATTAATTTCTTTTCCATTATTCTCTTGCTTTTAAGTATAAATACCGATATGTATGCATAAATAAGCTCAAGGGGGTATCTCAGAAGGCAAACTTTTCAGTTCTCTTACTCTTCTGTCTTTTACTGCTTTCTGAGGTGCCCTTAGCTCAACACAGGCTAAGGAGGAGAAAACGCTCTAAGATCTTCCAGGTATGTGGTGAGACCTCCGTGCTGGAGCCTTGAGTCAGTTTCAAGTTCTGAGTCTTCGGTCAGCCAAACTTGCTAGGGAAAGTAAGTGTGCGGTCACCCCTTCCCCAAGGGTTCGGATTCCACGAGAAGCCGGTTTTTGGTTTCAACAAGCTCATTGACTATTGACAACCCAATTTATTTTAAAACCACATAATCAATTTAGATTAAACAAAACAAATATAAAATGAAGTTCACAATTAGTTTCAATAACCTAATTGATCAAAATATAATTCAAGAGTCCAATATTTTTTAAAACATAAACTAATTAAAATTCACGTCTTCGTGGTGAGCAAATTAACACGTCCTAAAATAATTTCACCTGCACAATCTAATTAAAAAAACATTTAAATAATAATTTATTAAAATCGAACTTTCAAATTCATCAAATGAGAAAGAGATGGGAGACGGACGGGGAACGGGGGCAACCGTGACGATGCTGATGTTAGCCGGAGATCCACGATTGGTTTTTGAGAATTGATATTTTGTCAAGCTTTTAAAATCCGGACCGGACCGGCCGGTTCAACCGGTCGGACCGCCGACCGGACCCCCGGCCGGTCCGGTCAAGGGTGAAAACCCGCCATGGCAGCGGACCGCCCAAGAACCGGTAAACCGGGCGGGCGGACCGGCTAACCGGAAACCGGGTTCTGTTTTGTGGAACCGGGCGGGCCATAAGCCCAATTATTAATGCATGTAAAAAATGATTTTGCTGGGATTTGAACCTGGACCACCTCCAGCTCAAGCAAAGTTAAAGACCACTGGAGCAATTGATCTTTGATGAACTTTTTCGGAATATATTATATAAATATACATACTATTATACTAATATAAAATTAAATATTTCTAAGCATTATTACATTAAATTATCATTTAAAAAAATCATGATAAATTTAAATATATTTGTAATTTAAAATATATGAGTAAATATATAATATATATCATTCAAATATATTCAAAAATATATAAAATAATGAATATCATTCAAATATATTCAAAAATATATAAAATAATGAATATATATAGTTATATACCGTATAAAATTATATATACTCTTAAAATATATAATATACATATTCATACTTAAAATATATTTGTAATAATATATATATTTATATATAACGGTTCGACCCCGGTTGAACCTTGAACTTTTCGTTTCACCGATTCGATGACCGGTCCGGTTTTCAAAACGTTGTATTTTGTAGCGATGCTGACAAGCTTTTAAAACCCGGACCGGACCGGCCGGTTCAACCGGTCGGACCGCCGACCGGACCCCCGGCCGGCCCGGTCAAGGGTGAAAACCCGCCATGGCAGCGGACCGCCCAAGAACCGGTAAACCGGGCGGGCGGACCGGCTAACCGGAAACCGGGCTCGGTTTTGTGGAACCGGGCGGGCCATAAGCCCAATTATTAATGCATGTAAAAAATGATTTTGCTGAGATTTGAACCTGGACCACTCCAGCTCAAGCAAAGTTAAAGACCATTGGAGCAATTGATCTTTGATGAACTTTTTCGGAATATATTATATAAATATACATACTATTATACTAATATAAAATTAAATATTTCTAAGCATTATTACATTAAATCATCATTTAAAAAAATCATGATAAATTTAAATATATTTATAATTTAAAATATATGAGTAAATATATAATATATATCATTCAAATATATTCAAAAATATATAAAATAATGAATATCATTCAAATATATTCAAAAATATATAAAATAATGAATATATATAGTTATATACCGTATAAAATTATATATACTCTTAAAATATATAATATACATATTCATACTTAAAATATATTTGTAATAATATATATATTTATATATAACGGTTCGATCCCGGTTGAACCGGTTGAATCTTGAACCTTTCGTTTCACCGGTTCAATGACCGGTTCGGTTTTCAAAACGTTGGATGCTGATGTTCGCCGGATGAAATCTCTACTCCAGCAGCGGTTGTCGACGAGAAATGGCAGGCGGAGCGCGAGTTGCGGGTGAAAGGGTTTAGGGCTGCTATTAGTGGGTGTTTTTTTTAAATTTAAAAACTCTCCTGTAAACTAGCATAATTAGTGAGAGCACCCCTCTTATTTTCGAAATTACAAAAAACTCTCTTTAAGTTTTCATTTCATTACCAAAACATCCCTTGGTCTTTTCATTTCATTGCATTCATGAAGAAAAATACCCCCCTGAACACTGTTCATTGAGGGGGGTGTTTTTGTGCATGGATGTTATGAAAATAAAACTACAGGGGAGGTTTTTGTAATGAAATGAAAATTTTAGGAAAAGTTTTTGTAATTTCAAAAATAAGAGGAGTGCTGTCAGTAATTTAGCAAAGTTAGAGAGGAGGTCCCGATAAAAGGCTCCTTTTTTAAAATTTTTGATGAACTGCCAATAAGTGGGTGTTTTTTTAAAAAAAATTTAAAAATTTTGATGAACTGCCAATATCCAAGACAAGCCTACTAATATAAACATCCTTTTATTATAGTGGTTGACGAGTGTGTATAAATGTAAAATGTGCATATGCGAAAAATTTGGTAAGTGCAATTAAATATAATTAAAGAGACTTTCCTCGTAATATTCTCATCTGTTTTTTATGCCATTAATTTCTTTTCCAGTATCCTCTTGCTTTTAAGTATAAATACCTATATGTATGCATAAATATTCGAACCAATGGTCTATTGGGTGGGTCCGGATCCCCGTGGAGTTCTGATTTTGCGAAGTAATGAAGCGGAATCAGAAAAAATGATTAACATGAAAGTTGTAGATATCCCCGAGACGAATAACTTTCATGCTGAACATTTTTTGATTTGAAGTCATTTAGACCTCCGATTTGGGCCCAGTTTTTTCGGACTCAGTTTTTTTGGGGCCAAAATCAGAGGTCTAAACGACTTCAAATCAAAAAATGTTCAGCATGAAAGTTATTCGTCTCAGGGATATCTACAACTTTTATGTTAATCATTTTTTCTGATTCCACTCCATTACTTCGCAAAATCAGAACTCCACCCCCTGAAGTTCCCGCAGGAACTCCAGGGGATCCGGATCCTATTTGGGTGGGTGGTGACGGTTTGGGATGGCGCCGTTAGAGATGAAGATAAAAGAAATGTTATTGAATGGAACTCACGCCCTACAATTGGAATTAGAGATGCATGTTGCGGGTTGCTTAGCGCTCCCACAACCGTCTTAGCTTGAGAGTAACTCAATCGTGCAAACAACCAAAATGTAGAACCAATAACAAACAACAAGATTTTTACGCAGAAAATCCGAAAAGGGAAAAAATCACACGGTCATACCTAGTTCTGACGAAATTCACTAGTTGTAGGATTGTAGCTGAGTATAAAAGTTAAAGTTTTAGGAGAGTGGCATGCCGCCGCGCTCCTTTACAAGTCTTTTGAGAAAAGCTAAGTGTTGTGGAGGGCTCAGTGGAGAAGTCGACCGAGCAGAATTGTCTCAAGTGGAGCGCGTGTCGAGCGGGAGAAAAAGTAGTGAGTCAAGACTTCGCCGGAAAACCTTAGAGCTCCCTCTTCTCCTCTTTTCTCTCCACAATTGAAGGTCCGTGACCCTTTTTATAGCTTTTTTTTGGGGGGGGGGGGGGGGGGCACTAGTAATTGTGTCCTCATGATAATTGAACGGGTGGATAAGAATGCATGATTTCGATCATCAATATCGCCAATTTATATAATACAACGATCACCGGGTAGTTCGGGGAGCTCAAACAAGATCATCGGCGATGACGACGGTGATGGTGACAGAGGCGGCAGCAACAACGAAAGAGGTGTGCAAGGAGCGCACGTACATATGTTGGGAGTGAGGAGCTACACTTTAACATGCGCTTTTCCCCTGATCATATTTCGAAGTCCACCGGAGCACGTGCAAGGGTGAGTACGTCCATCACGCACACATGGGCTCCCTCGACCCGCGCGCGCCCATAGGTGCCATCGGTTTGCGCACGCGCATGGGCGCGCGCCCTCGGCTCATGCTCGCGCATGAGCGCCCTCGGTTCACGCACGCGCATGGGTGCCCTCCTCATGGGTGCCCTCGGTTCGCGTGCGCGCATGGGCGCCCTTAACGGGAGCACACACTGGGGCACGCGGCCGCGCTTGCGCCCCCCGGAAGGGTGCACGCGCGCACGTTCCTGTCGATGGGTCTGCATGCTAGTCTTATGGTCGCGGCGAGCTCCAGTATGCCCTAAGCGGATCATTTTGGCGAGCTAGTCGGGGTCGCGGGTTATTAACTCTGATTTGACTTGAATTTTAGGGGAGTCAATGAAAGAGGTGTGCAAGGAGCGCACACACATATGTTGGGAGTGAGGAGCTACATGCTGACATGCGTGTTTCCCCTGATCATATTTCGCGGTCCACCGGAGCACGTGCAAGGGTGAGTACGTCCAGCACGCACACATGGGCGCCCTCGACCCGCGCGCGCCCATAGGTGCCCTCGGTTTGCACACGCGCATGGGCGCCCTCGGTTCACGCGCGCGCATGGGCTCCCTCGTCATGGGTGCCCTCGGTTCGCATGCGCGCATGGGCGCCCTTAACGAGAGCACACACTGGGGCACGCAACCGCCCTTGCGCCCCCCGGAAGGGTGCACGCGCGCGCGTTCCTGTCGATGGGTCTGCATGCTAGTCTTATGGTCGTGGCGAGCTCCGGTATGCACTAAGCGGATCGTTTTGGCGAGCTAGTCGGGGTCGCGGGTTATGAACTCTGATTTGACTTGAATTTTAGGGGAGTCTTATCAAATGTCCCTCAATTTCCGAAGGTCGCCACCGAACAGGATTTTTTTTTTCTAATAATTGCATATTTTTGGACGAGGATTGTAACACGACTACTGCACGTGTGCGCGTAATGGCCGGGTCGCATCGGGATCACATATTTTGTTTATTAAGCAATGTGATGATATTTTTTGACCATATCTAGGGGATTTGTTGATTTGTATTTGGTGCAATAGGGGTAGTGTAGCACTGTGGCATGCTGAGATTTAAGCTTTGATTATTTGTATTTCGAGCCACGAATCTACTCTTTTATCAGTTTATGTTGGCCTTTTAAGTTATAGTCGTTTTTGAGGCCGTCTAAAACCCCCCATCTAAAACCTGCCGGGGTGTTTGCTGGACGTGGGTTTGCTGCTTAATGTAAGCACCTGAGGTCTTCGTGCATGTTATGAGCGCGCAGCTTAGCATAATCACATGAGATCGTCACTCAGGTTATGAGCTTGCCGCTCAATGTTAGCATCAGAGGTCGGCGCTTGAGTTGTGAGTTCACTGCTCGGCGCAAACACCAGATGTCGTCGCTCAGGTTATTAGCTCGTTGCTCGGCGTTAGCACATGAGGTCGGCGCTCAGGTTGTGAGCTCACTACTTGACGTAAACATCAAAGGTCGTCGCTCAGGTTATGAGCTCGCTGCTCAACATTAGCGCCGGAGGTCGGCGCTCGCTAGCTGATCGGCATAAACACTAGAGTTCGTCGCTCCGCTTATGAGCTCGCTTCTTGACGTCAACACCAGAGGTCGGCACTCGAGGTGTGAGCTTGTTGCTCGGTGTAAGCACCGGAGGTCGTTGCTTTGGTTATGAGCTCGTTGCTCGGCGTTAGCACTACTGGAGGTCGACGCACATATTTTGAGCTCGCTGCTCGGCGTTAGCACTGAATGTCGGCGCTCGAGTTTGTGAACTCACTGCTCGGTGTCAGCACTGAAGGCCATTGCTCGAGTTGTGAGATCGTTGCTCAGCGTAAGCATCAGAGGTCGTCGCTCAGGTTATGAGCTTGCAGCTCGGCGTTAGCACCAGAAGTCGACACTTGTGTTTGTGAGCTCGCTGCTCAGTGATGGCACCAGAGGTCGTCGCTCGAGGTGTGGGCTTGTTGCTCGATGCATGGGGGGTACCAAAGTTCGTCACTCAATAGGGGAACCAGTTCCTTCCCGATCATAGGTGCGAGGGGGGGGGGGGGGGCATGCCCTGCACGGGCTCGTTGCTCAGTGTATCGAGGCTTTGAGAGGGGGGGGGGGGGGGGGTTGCCCCTTTCTTACAGTACGTTGTCGCCTTACCCTTTAGAGATTTGTTGAAGAGAAGCCCAATTCCCGCCCGGTCGTAGAAGGGGGTGGGCCCTTCACGTCCTTAAGGTGCTGGCTCGCTGCTCGGCATAAGCACCAGAGATCGATATCCAGAGTTTGAGCTCGCTGCTCGACGTTATCGCCAGAGGTCGTGATCTTACCCTTCAGATATTCATTTTCGTGAGATCTACATGAAATAAAAAAAACATTCATAATTATTTATTATAGATATGCGTGCAAGTTTAGACTTGTGGCTTATTGTCTAAAAACAAAGGAAAAGGAAAAAAGAAAAAGGTGGTTGCTGATAAATAATGTGCGGGATCTGCGTGCTTTGGATACGAATGAGAATCTCTTTTCCCGGTACCCTTGGATTGCTTGTGTCAAGATCCTGTAAGGCCCTTCTTTGGGGTGCCATATTGTGGTATGAGCTCGGCATGCGAACCGATTGCGCCTATGTTAGGAGTTGTTTCATATCCTATATGAGCTTTTCATAGATAACATGAGCGAGACCTGCCTTTTAATCGCGCAAATTTAGACTTGCAGCTTATTGCCTTAAAACAAAGGAAAAGAAAAAAAGAAAAAGAAGATTGCTGATAAATAATGTGCGGGATCTGCGTGCTTTGGATACGAATGAGAATCTCTTTTTCCAGTGCCCTTGGCCTTCTTGTGTCAAGATCCTGTAAGGCCCTTCTCTGGGGCGCCATGTTGTGGTATGAGCTCGTCATGCGAATTCGATTGCGCCTATGTTAGGAGTTGTTTCATATCCTATATGAGCTTTTCATAGATAACATGAGCGAGAGCTGCCTTTTAATCCACCCCCGCCCACCTGCGACGCCTACACCTTCAAGAGTGACGAACTTCATTACTAGGTGTGGTATGAAGGGAATAGCCTGGAAATAGTTGGGGGGGGGGGGGGGGGTTTGACGAAAATGGTGTTGTACGCAGAGTCAAATTCTACGACCACAAACTGAACGTCTCGTGTTGCTTGTTCAAAAACTCGCCCATAATGATGGGGAGGGTGATCATCTCATGCACCGGGGCAGGACTATTATCGAAGCCATACACCCTCCCCGCTGCCAAACTAAGGTGTTCCTTCACGATCTTCATGCTACGAAGGGTGGACATAAACAAAACATCCACTGAGCTTCCACTATACACAAGAATTCTTTTGATGTTAAAGCACGGGTTCCCGATCCACGCGCAGATGACAAGGGTGTCTTGGTGCGGCAGGCGCAACCCATCCAAGTCCTCGTGTCCAAAAATAAATGCGTCATTCTGCCGCACCTTCTGGTATTCATGACCTTTTTCATGTTGGGCAAAGGAGTAAACTTGAGCAGAGAGGAAGGGGGCCCAACTATATATAGTCTCCATTTCCCCGATCATTTGCCCGCCCCCTTGCGCACCCTGACACGTGGGAGGTGGATCTTTGGCGAGCTTGGGCGGTGCAGGCCAATCGAGACTTGATTCTATAAGAACCTTATAAGGAGCCCTTATCATTTAAGTTGCTCGATCTCCTCCTTCAATCTTGTGCAGTGTTCAATACTATGCCCATGCTTGCGATGAAAGTCACAATATTGTGATTGGTTTCCATTGTTTGGAGCGAGCGACTTTGGGCCTGCAGAGCACGTTGTTATCATGGATGTCAAGGATTGCGTTGGTTCGGGTTGTATTCATGGGGGAGTGTAGTTTTGATGCTGACGAGGTCCTTGATCTCGATGGGGGTTATCATGATGTTCCTCATTTTTTTGGAAATTGGCGGTGGCAGTTGTCCCCTCATCATCTTCGAACTTCCTTCAAACTGTTGTCGGCGTCCTTCGATCGCCCCAACCTCTGCGATCTGAGCTTCAATTTGATGGACGAGGTTGGGGTAGTTGTGCACTCTCTCTCTCTCTCTCTCACTCCTCAACGCGGAGTAGAAACCATTGGGAAGGTGCCCCCCTCAAGGAAAACACTATGTGGAAGCTCGGGGTTGACCCCAGAATTTGCACGCCTCTTTAGTTGAATGACGAAGGGAATCCTCGATCAAGAATCTCCCCTCGTTCTGGAGGATCAACAAAAGGTGAGAGTGGTCCCGAACGATCTGGTGGTTGACAATAAAATGGCCGGTGAACGACTGAGCTAATTTGCAAAGTTGCTGCTCTCCACCTCCTTTAGAGAATGGAACCAGGTGTGAGCCTACTCCTTCAGAATTGTCAGGAACACCTGACACAGAAGCTGATCGGGGGCATTGTATATTCATATAATTGTTGTGAAATGATTGATATGCTCCAGCGGATGATCCGCCCATCAAAATCCTCGATGTTGGGCAACGTAAACCATAGTGGAACGGGATGTGCCAAAGCTTGCAGAGCTAGCAGAGAGCCATAGTGAAAGGGGCATCGCGCGTTTGCGAGCCAACACCCGCCATGTTCGAACTCTTCATCTATCATGTTCCTTACTTCCTCGCGAGTGAGCCTTCGACCTATTCGACATCTTCTTCCATCGGATGGGGGTTGTGTTGCGCTTGTCTATGAAGCTCATCAGGCAATATGACATGAATGGGGCTGACAACGCCAGACAACTTGCTCGCAATGGGATCTTTAAAGCGAATCACGCCTTCGGGAAAAAATAGCTTGGGACCTGTGACGGTTGACCGCTAGTACTGGTGATGTCTGGGTGGGGGCGTGGGCGGCCCTAAACCCCTTAGTAGGGTGAGCACATTAGCTTGTCGCTCCTCCATCAGGCGCGCACATTCTTCTACGAACGTTGTTGAGGACTTTCTCAAGATAGTGTATGAGTTGACGGGGGGGGGGGGGGGGGGGGGGGGGGGGGGGGTAGATCGATGAATTTCTCGGGAACTGCCCTGCTGGTCTTGCAGACACTTCTTGTCATTGCTTTAAGTTGGGTACTCCACTGAGCGAGTATAGTAAGGTCTCAAAAGTTCTTCGGAGCATTAAAAACACCTTTCTCACAGACTGCATCAAATTATTGCGGGTCACTTAACACTCCCATGGATCAGAGGAATCAGATTGTTTTAGCTCGAATGTGAATAAGTGCATAAACATGCATCCAAAATGAAGAACCAACAAGTGACAAGATTATTTCGTGAAAACAAGGAAAGGGAAAGAGTCAAAGGGCCAAACACAGTTCTGACAAAATTGATTAGTTGTAGCTGAGTACATGAATTAGAGTTTTAGGAGGGTGACATCCCCGCTCCTTTACAAGTCTCTTGAGAAAAGCTTAGCGTTGAGCGCTTGCTACAGCAGTCTCCAGAGCATAACTGTCTTAAGTGGAGCGCATGTCGAGCGGGAGAATAAATAGTGACTCGAGTCTTCGTGGAAAAACCTTAGATCTCTCTCTTCTCTTTTTTCTCTCCACAAAAAAAGGTCAGAAGATCATTTTATAACTTTTCTGGAGGGGTGGGGGGGACTGGTAATTTCATCCTCATGGTTGTTGCGGGTTGTCCGATTTTCCTCTGGTCCGGAGAATTGTTCTATCTTAGCTCTAAGTCGGACTGGACGCACAAAGAGTCAAATAAAAATCAACCAACAATGACGAGATGTTTTAAATGTGGAAAACCCGGAAAAAATGAAATATCACGTGGCCGGTTCTGTGTTGGGCCAAAATCCAATATTTTCCCAATGTTTGCAAGTATTTGAATTTCTCGGAGGATGACAGACCGGGCGCTCTGTTACCGGCTTTAAATATAGAAGACAGTAAAAATAGCTAAGTCCTCGAAGCCTTGAAGAGAGTATTTGACTGAGTTTTCACTAGCGCGTTCCTTGGAGTGTTATCCTGCGCTTCTTGCTGCACGCACGAGAACGCTAAGTGTGAGTGAACTAGTAAGGAAGCAAAGTGAATTCCGAGCGAATGAACGATATAAGTCTCACTTACTCTCCGGAAAACCTCAAAGCTTTCTCTAGTCCCAAGTCCGTCGCGCGGGTGCAGATCGCATGTGTGCACAGGCTACACGTGTGCGTGCTAGTCATGCATGCGCGCGCGTGTGTTGGCCGTGCGTGAACGAGCGGACCGCGCGCAATGTCTTTTGTGCTTTTGGTTTCGTCCCCCCTTTCGGGATGACCTTGGACTCTTCGAGCGGGTGCGGCTCACACACACGGCTCGCTCTGTCAGGTTGTATTGCTTAAGCTCTTCGGTTGAAATCCTACCGGTTTGGCTCAGGAATCTTTAGGGGAAACCCCATCAATGGTAATTGAAATGGCGAATATGAATGCATGATTTCGGTCACTTGAATAACTAATTTTCGGAATATGACGACCATGCGTCCATGCCCCTCGGGTACTTCAGGCAACTCGGGCAAGATCGTCGATGACGGCGGAGGGGGTGGTAATGACGTCGGCGGCGACGAATGAGGTGCGCGAGGAGCGCACATATTGCAAGAGCGAGGAGCCGCGCGCGGATGTGCGCGTTCCCTCCGGCCGCATACATGTGCGTGCATGCACACACACTGACACACAGACTGATTAAGTCTAATATAGCCAAACAAGTGGTGCACTGGTTGTTGTGGAGGGTGGCCCTGCATGACCAGTAGCTAGCAAGGAGGTCAAGGAGGCCAAGGAGGGCCACCGGTTGGCAATGGCGCAAAGGAGATGAATATTGTAGTCAAGACTCAAGAGGACGAATGCGGGCCTGATATCATTTTAGTATACATGGCGTGATTTAAATAAATTATTGTTTACAAACTTTAATATCACTTTGCAAAACAACATATTCCACCCCGGCCCTTGTTACAACGTTATAGGGGTGCTGCTAGCAAATTTAATTTGGCTGCTAGCAAATTCAAGTCTGAATTTATTTTCGCCAACTTCGTTACTTCCGCTCGCAACTCCCCTCCCTCTCCTCTTCGCAACTTCAAGAGCAAAAGTAAATACTTTGCTGTGAACTTAATTAAAATTTGTAAATTTAATTAAAATTTATAAACTTAATTAATATTTTGTTTGGTAAACTTAATTAATATTTTGTTTTGTAAACTTAATTAATATTTTGTTCAGTAAACTTAATTATTTTTCACTGCAATGGCGGTTGGCGCGGCGACGGTGATGACGGTTTCGGTGCAGCAACGGCGATGACAGTTTCGGTGTGACGGCGGCGATGGCGGTTGGTGCGATGGCGGTGATGGCGGTTTCGGTGCGGCGACGACGATGAAGGTTGCCCCGGCCGCGACGATGGCGGTTTCGGTGCGGCTGAGACGATGACGGTTGGTGCGACGGCGGTGGCGATGACGATTTTTGTGTGGTGGTGGTATCCAAGAAGATCACATCAGTAATATTATCATATGCATCAGCTTATATTGAATGAATCCATGTCGTTAAATAAAAATGTTTATTTTTATTTATTTATTTATTGTGATTTGATAGTAACAAAATAATTTTTAAATAAGCATTTTCAAGTTTGAAGGTTTGCTAATAATAATGATTTGCTAGAAATCAAATCAAATTTGCTAATAACAGCACCTTTATAAAAAAGGCGTTGATATCCGCACCGCAGTTTTGGCTAGTCGCACCGCACTTTCTCCTAATTTTTAGCGTCTTTTATAAATACGTCTTGTACATGCATTTTTAGGAAAGGTGTTCAACACGAAATGTGTAGATCTCGCCGAGATCTACAAATTTTGTGTTGAACACTTTTACCAAAAATGCATGTACAAGATGTATTTCCAAAAGACGTGAAAAATTAGGAGAAAGTGCGGTACGACTAGCCAAAGCTGCGGTGCCAATATGAGCGCCCTATAAAAAATCCTCAAATCACATTTCATAACATGCAAGTAGAGGTGCATGATGTTCCTCATGCGCAACAAACATGTGTCCTTTGCCACTCCCATAAAATGTTTCACCTTGCCCAACATTAAATTTAATAAAATTTGAAAAGTAAATACAATTTTTTTTTAAATAATATAAAAACGCAAAAACTAAACTCAATTACAAAGATTATAAAATATTATAATAAAGAAGTAAAATGAAAAGAGAAATGTTTCGCCACAAAAAACGTTCATTTACAGGAAACGGCTACCTTTAGTTAGCAGTGCAAAAAAAGACTGATCGGGCCGGGACGGGCCGATCAGGCCCGGGCCTTTTGCCAACCGGGCTTGCCCCGGGCCCAGCTTGAGCCAGGCTGGGCTCCCTCTCAAAGAGGGGGCCCGATAAGGCCCTCCAGGCCGGGCCGACCTAATTTTCAGGCGGAATTTTTCAGCCAGCCTAGGTGTTGGGCCCAGGCTAGCCCGACGCCCGGGCTTTGCCCGGGCCGGGCCGGGCAACCGGCTTAAATGGGGGCCCGATAAGGCCCCAAACCCGGTCTTGGCCTGGGCCGGGCATTTCTTGGGCCAAGCCTAACCGGGCTTTCCGGACCAGGACTTTTTGTCCTGTAGATGCCCTTTGCCCTTTTTAAAAATTAAGTGAAGAGTGATTTAATAAAAATATATAGGTAGTTTTAATTTAAATTCAAATAAATACAATAATTTTCAATCCAACTATGAGATAATCCAATTATTATCTAGTATCCATTGACTCCCAAAATCTATCCAACGACATATTAATCTCTAAAATTTGACGGTGGATAAATCTTGTATCAACAAAAATGTCAACAAGACACTTAAATTATGTACGGTTATACGAGTAATAGTGCCCCCTCCCCCTCTTCCATGCCCCACACAAAAATACCCGGCGTGACAATACTCTCACCGCTCGCAAACCCCCGTAATGTTGTGCCGCACGCGTCTCTCTATATATTACGTGCACCAAAATTTGCAAGCAACAGAAGCATCGTCCCACTAGAGCATGCTCCTCTTGCACTGTCAATCGTGCATATATGAATGCATATAAAGAAAGCAGATATTTCAGTATGTATATTTCAGTATTAACTGAGGAAGTAAATAGTATTAAAGGGAAATAAAGGAGAGTTCAGTTCCAGACTACTACTCACTTCCAGGCGCTGATATTCTTCTCGGGATTGGGTACAGAATTCACCCACTCCGCCTCCCCCCCTTCATCTTTTCATCTTCTCTCTTCCTTCATAAATAAATCAGCGTATCCTCTTCCCCCATCCTCTCTCCCTCCCTCTCTCCCTCCATTAAAAATTTAGAATTTGGAATATAGAAGAAGCTAGAGATGGTCTTCCTTGTTGTCTTCCACAGCTTTCTTGAACTGCGTTCATAATTCAGCGAAGGAAGCTTCTATAAATTATAATTGTGATTCGCGGTTCAATAAAGCTGTGGGAAATTAGAGGGAAAGGCCAAATTCTGAAGAAGTAGTCTACACATCTCGGTGAGAACCGCTGCTTTTTCTCTGAAGTCAGGCCATGTTTTTTCTTCTTCTTCTTCGTTTGTCTGAATCACTTTTTGAGGGGGGGTTTTAGTGAATCATTGCCAAATTTGATGAGATCTCTGGCTTTACTGTGAATTTAGCAAAAGTTTCTCATATTTTCTTGTCTTGGGAGTATGGATTTTGTTAGAATGTGCAGTTTTCATCCTTTTCCTCTGTCATATATGGTGAGATCTGTTACCAATTGTGAAGAGAGGTTGAGTTTTCTATCTGATTTCCATGTCCAGAATTCTCAAATTTTCTGATAAAAATACCCTTTTTAGTGCGTGTTTTCATAAATGAAGGTCCTTTTTTTCCCAGAAATGTTCAATTTTGAGAGAAACAGCCTCAGTATATATTGAAGAAAATCATTATATACAGGCTGAAAACAGAGGTTGAAGTTTAAAAATCACATTTTTAGCACGCTAAATGCAAGATAATAATAAAAAAAATCACTGAAATGACCACATGTCAGCTTTTTAGTATGGGAGGCCCTGATTTTCCCTCTTTTTTCCACACTATCAGGAAAATTAGCATTCTTTTATAATGCTCAGACTCTTATCACAAACATAATTCCCTCCAAATTATTGTCTCTTTTATGAAAAGTATGATGCTGCATCTTTCTTTTCAACTACATTTTACTGAATTGAAGAGAATTATTCAGCAAAAATTCGCCCATGGATGATGTGAATGATGGGCTGTGTGCTTCAATCCACGCCATAAACATAAAAGAGGCAATAAAATGATGCTGGAAATGGTCAGGGAAATGTATAGTTGCATTGATGGGATTTCTACTTTGTTCTCTCCTTCCCTTGCCTGCAGTGCACCTCAAGGCCCATATCCACCACTAACATGCTCCTCCTGTCCTTTTTTTTTTGAGACAACTGATTTCACAGCCCTATAACTAGCTGGGGTTTTCTTTTCATTTCCTGTGCACATGTGCCCGGCCTACCACCGTGCGCCACGTGGCATCCGTGGATTCATGGATCCCTTGATTAGCCTCTGATAAAAAGCCTCTCTTTCTCTCCCCCCTCTCTGAGCTTTTTTTGGGACAATGGTTATGTTTGGGTGTCGTGGGAATACTCTTCGTTTGAAGTGAAATGGATAGTATCTATTTCACGGTTCAGATATCTTTTTTGCTGATCCGACGGGTTCACTAATCCTATCTTTTTATATTTTTCTTTTAATCAAAAGAATTCTCCATCATTAGAATATGTGAGAATGCATCCACACCATGAAATGGAAACTATCTGTTTCCCCCAAATGGAGAGAATTCGGATCGGTTTGGGTGGTGGCGGTGTGAAACTGTCACGATGATAGTTACTTTCGGTAGCATTTTGGCACGAACTATTTTTTTTTGAGATCGAGTCATTTACTGTCTGATAACATTTGAATGACCGTGGTGACATTTAGGCTCTGTTTAGTATACTATTTTCCCTTCGTTCCGATTCAACAAAAACGACACAATTATTTGGTTGCTATCGTTTTAAACCGGCCGATTTAAAACCAACTTTTCCCCCATTTTAGGAAAGGACATGGAGAGCTCCATCCTCCTTTCCAAAATGGCCGGCCTGACATATATTGTTTATTTATTTTAATTGTTTTAATGACATATATTGTTTATTTATTTTAATTGTTTTAATTTTATTTAATCGATTGAAGTTGTATAAAAAATAAAATTATGTTTATAAATTTGTAAAAAATTCCATGTGTATAGTACATAACTTTGTTTAAGAAAATTCAGAAAAAATCGAATAAATATTTGCATTACATAAGTAATAATTCTGCTGAGATAATTTTGAATATAACTTAAACTCCTATCGAAATGAGGGTTACACCAATAATTCTAAGTTTTGAAAATACGGTTTATCATCTACTTTGCACACTACTTTCTTTTAAAACGGGACCAACATCCTAAATAGAGTCTTAAAAGTGTTAGCAACCGAAGCTACCCTCTCGCTATTTGCATTTATCACCAATGCTTACACTACAACCGCCGCGCACTATCCCAAACAGAGCCCAAGGCCCCCGTTTGTTTGAGCGAGTTTGCTCCATCGCGGAGCGGAGACAGGACCCCACTTGTGTTTTCTTTTTCTCATCTAAAAACCCTCTCGTTCCCGTCGGAGATACCACCAAAACGGACGGGGAGCTCCGTTTCATCCTCGGTTCCAACGAATGTCGCATCCTCGTTCCGCAAAACTTTGTTTTTAACAACATCTTGTAAAACATGCTATCAAATTCTACCGTCTAGATTCTCAGAGCTCCATTTGCAACCTTCGATGTTTTTGTTAAAAGCTTCTACTTTAATGACCAGAGTGTCAATGGACCACAAGACTTTGTGAATGCTTTGCTGTCTGATGAAAATAAAGTTACAATCTTTAACAGAATGACTGTTCCATTGATCTGTAATTACATGCATTTTTATATAAAATTTATTTATATGATCAATTTTGGGTGTTGATTGTCACAGACTGGTATTTTGTGGGACCCACAGATAAAGGGTAATGGTCCAGATCCCTCTCCTCTATTATTAGATTGTGTTTGTACTGTGGTTAATTAATCACATACTATTTATTTTATTTTATTTTACTTATTTATTTTGTTAATTTTCATTTTGCAAGCTCTGGTGGGGCTGGATTTATATGGATGAGGAGAGCTGGCCAGCTGTGTCTTGCCCTCTGATGCAGAGATGTGGGAGTCTTTATTGGATGTTGGAGAATATGTTCTCGCGGAGAGCTAGAAACTCGTGTGGTCCCGCGCACTCAATTTGATGCTCCGACCCACCACCGACGATGAATTGGTTTAATTAGGTTGGATCGATGAGATGGATCCCATACGGTTTAGCCCCAAGGTTTTTGCTGGGAGTGGTTCCCATCCGAGTCGGTAAAAACCACCGGGCGCGCTGGATGCGGCTCGTGATTCTACCTTCGGGAGCGCAAGGAGTTTATAAGGACGAATTCCTGAAATTATTAAATTCTTGCAGTTAGGTTGCAACCTCAGAAATGTAGGTTGCAACCTCATTTTTACTGCCTTGTCCGTATTTAATTGCTGAACCGGACATCTGTTCACTTGGGTTATTTTATCATATATATATAAAAAGGATTTAAAGCCCTAGCTGTGATTAGCCGCATCATTTTTCCCTGTAACCGCCCGCGGCTCTCCATCTCTCCCTCTCGCGCTGTCTCTCGCCGGAGGAGATCCGCCGCCGCTGTTTGGAGTGCCGCCACCGCAGCCGCTGCTGTGTGAAGGGCTGCCGCCGCCGCTGCCGTGCTCTGGAGCCGCCGCCGCCGCTGTCTTTGGGAGAAGACGTCGCCGCCGCTGCTGTGTGAAGGGCTGCCGCCGCCGCTGCCGTGCTCTGGAGCCGCCGCCGCCGCTGTCTTTGGGAGAAGACGTCGCCGCCGCTGCTGTGTGGAGGAACCGCTGCCGCCGTCGCCGGTCAAGGCCGCTGCACCATCGCCGCCGCCGCCCGTGGAGGAGCGTCCATTGGGCTGTCCAAGTTTGTCGCCGACCGGATTTGTTGGCGCATCTTGTTCGTGACTTGGAGGTTGAAGACGAAGAAGGAGGGGCTGTGCTTAGCCGTCTTGTTCGTGGATTTGGTGAACGTCATTCTTGACGTTGGGACGGATTATTCAATCCGTCCGGGTAACGCTTTCTCTATCCTTGTTGTACTTCTTTTTCGTACATTGTGCTTTTGTGGTTTGTTGGAAGAGGAAGGTTGTAGTGGTGTAGATCCTTTGTGGATCGTGTTGGTGGTGGAGGAGTGGAGATCCTGTGTGGATCGGTGGGAAAGCCTGTAATCCGTGAGTGTGTTTTTCACACATCTTTAGTGGAGGCTTTCCGGGTTGGACTCCGATCGTCCCGTGGTTTTTCGCCCAAGTTGGGTTTTCCACGTAAAAATTTTCTGTGTGCTTTATTATTTTTCTGCATTATTTTTGTGGTGTTGCGCTTGCTCGAATTGCAACAGGTGTCCTGGTCAGGGATTGCACGCTCTCTTTCCCAACAAGTGGTATCAGAGGGAGGTTGATTCAGTGATAGAGCCGTTTCAGTGACAGGGCAGTTACCGGGCTGACCTTTTGGGGTTTCAGGACGAGTCGATCGGGATCTCGGGTGTGCATTTGGGTGCGGTAGTTTACGACCGTTGGTCCTCTGGCTATCCTCTTCAGGTGCATACTTTGAGATATTCGACTCAAAGAACTGTGGTCGGTCCGGCCAGTTGGCAGAGCAAGATGGAGTCTACATCAGGTTCTGGGTCTGAGCAGATGGTGAAGCTGAATGGTGCCAACTATCACCAGTGGCACCTACTGATGGAGGATTTGATTTATGTGAAGGGTTGGCATGCTCCTATCTTTGAGGAGATGCCAAAGGATACGGATGAAGCAAAATGGAAGGTGGAGCATCGGAAGCTGTGTGGGTTCATCAGACGGTTCGTGGAGCCGAACGTCTACAACCATGTGGCTAGCATCAATGATGCAAAGGATCTGTGGAAGACTCTCGAGACGTTGTATGCCAAGAGCACGGGCATCAACAAGCTGTACTTACTGAAGAAGCTTGGAGAGTTCAGATACCGGGAGGGCTCACCTATTTTGGATCATGTCAACGAGTTTCAGGGGATCATTGATCGTTTGACTGCCATGAAGGTGACATTTGAAGATGAGGTGAATGCATTGTGGCTACTCAAGTCACTTCCAGACTCGTGGGAGATGGTCAGAGTTTCTCTGATCAATTCTTCCCCCCAGGGGATTGTGTCCATGGAGATCGCAAAGAGCGGGATCTTGAATGAGGAGGTGAGACGAAAGTCTCAAGGGACTTCGGGCTCTTCTTCACGAGCCGACGTTCTCTTTACTGAGTCCAGGGGGAGAGGAAGGAGTAAAAGCCGAGGAAGGAAGGAGGACAGGAGTCAGAGTAGGGGCAAGTCGAAGACACGTTATCAGAACGTGGAATGCCACTACTGCCACAAGAAGGGGCACATCAAGAAGTTTTGCTATTCTTTGAAGAATGACCAGAAGAAGAAGGGGATTGCCACTGAGGGCAAAGATGAGGGTCACACGGCAGCCACCGTTTCGACTGAGGAGGACGACGTCATTATTGTTGGCGACGACGTCACAGCTGCACTTTCGTGTGATGATCGATGCTGGATCGTCGATTCTGGAGCTTCTGCGCATGTCTCCCATAACAAGGAGTTATTTGCCACTTACACCACTCATGACTGTGGGGTGTTGAGGATGGGCAATGGAGATACGTCCAAGGTACTTGGGCGTGGAGACATGCACTTGAAGACGAGCACTGGAGCCCTTCTTGTTCTGAGGGATGTGCGACATGTGCCAGACATTCGCTTCAATTTGATATCCGTTGGCAGGCTGGGAGACGAAGGACACCTGAGTGTCTTTGGAGGAGACTTCTGGAAGCTGATCAGGGGTTCACTTGTGATGGCCAGAGGTTACAGAGATTCTGGCTTGTACTACATGGAGGGGAGGCCTGAAGCTGCTCAGGCCAACTCCGTCAGGGATGAGGCATCCACTTCTTTATGGCACAGGAGGCTGGCACACATTAGCCAGAAGGGATTGGGATGCCTGGCGAAGAAGAAGCTGATTAGTGACATTTCTGATGTTCACTTGGAGAGGTGCGACCACTGTATGGCTGGGAAGCAGAGCAGAGTATCATTCCACAGCCACACGTCCACCAAGAGAACAGAGCCTTTGGAGCTAGTTCATACTGATGTCTGCGGACCTCTGAAGGTCCAGACTAGAGGAGGAGCTTTGTACTTCGTCACGTTCATTGACAATCATTCGAGGAAGCTTTGGGTCTATGCCATCAAGACCAAAGATCAGGTGCTCGATACTTTCAGGAGATTTCACGCTGAGGTGGAGAGACAGTCTGGGAAGAAGCTGAGATGCATCAGGTCTGACAACGGGGGAGAGTACATTGGTCCCTTTGACGAGTACTGCAGGGACCATGGCATCAGACATGAGAAGACCCCGCCGAAGACGCCGCAGCTTAATGGCGTAGCTGAGAGGATGAATCGGACACTGATGGAGAGGATTCGATGCATGCTATCTGAGTCGAAGCTGCCAGGGATGTTCTGGGGCGAGGCTCTTCTTACTGCAGCGCATGTCATCAACCTCTCGCCGAGTTCAGCTTTGCAGGAGGATGTCCCAGATAGGGTCTGGTATGGGAAAGACCCCTCTTATAGTCACTTGCGGGTATTTGGCTGCAAAGCCTTTGTGCACGTCCCTAGGGACGAGAGATCGAAGTTGGATTCGAAGACCCGGCAGTGCATTTTCTTGGGGTACGGCTACAGTGGAGAGTTTGGATACAGGTTCTTTGATCCAGTTGCGAAGAAGCTTGTACGTAGCCGTGATGCTGTTTTCAGTGAAGATCAGACTGTTGGTGATTCTGAGGAGACTGGTGATTTTGAGGTTGACTCTCGTACTGCTGCAGAGTCGCCTACAGTTGGAGTTGATGATATTGAGGAGGCTGCTAAGCCTGAGCCAGCACAGGGTACTGATACCCTTCCAGATCATGATATCACCACTGATGGTGAACCGGTAGTTGCTGAGGATATTGCTGATGATATACCTGCACCGACCCCTGAGCCTGTTCTACGGAGGTCAGATCGGGCCAGGCAGCCGCCCGCTAGATATTCTACATCAGAATTTGTACTGTTGACTGATGCGGGGGAGCCTGAGTGTCATGACGAGGCCATGGAGAGTTCTGAGAAGCGCCAGTGGATGGCGGCCATGCAGGAGGAGATGCAGTCGCTACAGAAGAACCGGACTTATGATCTGGTGAGGTTGCCTAAGGGCAAGAAGGCCTTGAAGAATCGGTGGATCTTCAGGGTGAAGCAGGGAGACTCATCCACACCTCCTAGATATAAGGCTAGGTTGGTGGTGAAGGGTTTTGGACAACGACAGGGTATTGATTTTGATGAGATTTTCTCACCCGTGGTGAAGATGTCATCCATTCGGGTTGTTATTGGTCTCGCTGCGAGGCTCGACTTGGAGTTAGAGCAGATGGATGTGAAGACCGCCTTTCTGCATGGCGATCTTGAGGAGGAAATTTACATGGAGCAGCCTGAAGGTTTCAGGGTCAAAGGGAAGGAAGGTTTGGTGTGCCGCTTGCAGAAAAGTTTATATGGCCTGAAGCAGGCCCCGCAGCAATGATACCGGAAGTTTGATTCCTTTATGGGGGAGATCGGCTTCAGTAGGACTACCCTTGACCACTGCGTGTTTATCAAGCAGTATGCTCCAGAAGATTTCATCATTCTGCTTCTATATGTGGACGATATGTTGATCGTCGGGAGGAACACTGCGCGGATTGCTGAGTTGAAGCGGCAGTTGAGTTCCACCTTTGAGATGAAGGATTTGGGCGCTGCGAGGACAATTCTGGGTATGCACATTCGCAGAGATAGGGGGGCCAGATTGCTTTGGTTATCACAGGAGCGGTACATCCGCAAGGTGCTGCAGAGATTTGATATGGATCAGGCGAAGAAGGTGAGCGTGCCGCTTGCAGCTCACTTCAGGCTTACCGCTGATCAGTGCCCCAGCACACCCGAGGAGATCGAGGCTATGCAGAAGATTCCCTATGCATCTGCAGTTGGGAGTCTCATGTATGCGATGGTGTGTACACGTCCGGATATTGTGCATGCTGTTGGGACAGTCAGTAGATTCCTCTCCAATCCTGGGAGAGAGCATTGGAGCGCAGTGAAGTGGATTCTGAGATACCTGCAGGGGACGTCCGACCTGACATTGAGATTTGGGGACAGTGAGCCCGAGCTATTGGGCTACACTGATGCTGACATGGCTGGAGATGTGGATTCCAGGAGGTCGACGTCGGGGTACATGATTCTGTTTGCAGGGGGAGCTGTCTCATGGGCGTCAAGATTGCAGAAGTGCGTTGCACTGTCCACCACGGAGGCTGAGTTTATTGCGGTTACTGAGGCTGGAAAGGAGTTGCTTTGGATGAAGAGGTTCATCAAAGAACTTGGGTTCACTCAGGACCGATACACACTCTTGTGTGACAGTCAGAGCGCTATTCACTTGGGGAAGAACCCCACCTTTCACTCGAGGTCGAAGCACATAGACACTCGGTATCATTGGATACGAGATGTTCTGGAGCAGAAGGAGCTTGATCTTCAGAAGGTGCACACTGATGATAATGGGGCAGACATGCTGACCAAGACCGTGCCAAGAGGAAAGTTCGAGCATTGCGTTAGAATCGCCGGGATGGCGGTTTCTTCCGTCTCGATGTGAAGGGGGAGATTTGCTGGGAGTGGTTCCCATCCGAGTCGGTAAAAACCACCGGGCGCGCTGGGTGCGGCTCGTGATTCTACCTTCGGGAGCGCAAGGAGTTTATAAGGACGAATTCCTGAAATTATTAAATTCTTGCAGTTAGGTTGCAACCTCAGAAATGTAGGTTGCAACCTCATTTTTACTGCCTTGTCCGTATTTAATTGCTGAACCGGACATCTGTTCACTTGGGTTATTTTATCATATATATATAAAAAGGATTTAAAGCCCTAGCTGTGATTAGCCGCATCATTTTTCCCTGTAACCGCCCGCGGCTCTCCATCTCTCCCTCTCGCGCTGTCTCTCGCCGGAGGAGATCCGCCGCCGCTGTTTGGAGTGCCGCCACCGCAGCCGCTGCTGTGTGAAGGGCTGCCGCCGCCGCTGCCGTGCTCTGGAGCCGCCGCCGCCGCTGTCTTTGGGAGAAGACGTCGCCGCCGCTGCTGTGTGAAGGGCTGCCGCCGCCGCTGCCGTGCTCTGGAGCCGCCGCCGCCGCTGTCTTTGGGAGAAGACGTCGCCGCCGCTGCTGTGTGGAGGAACCGCTGCCGCCGTCGCCGGTCAAGGCCGCTGCACCATCGCCGCCGCCGCCCGTGGAGGAGCGTCCATTGGGCTGTCCAAGTTTGTCGCCGACCGGATTTGTTGGCGCATCTTGTTCGTGACTTGGAGGTTGAAGACGAAGAAGGAGGGGCTGTGCTTAGCCGTCTTGTTCGTGGATTTGGTGAACGTCATTCTTGACGTTGGGACGGATTATTCAATCCGTCCGGGTAACGCTTTCTCTATCCTTGTTGTACTTCTTTTTCGTACATTGTGCTTTTGTGGTTTGTTGGAAGAGGAAGGTTGTAGTGGTGTAGATCCTTTGTGGATCGTGTTGGTGGTGGAGGAGTGGAGATCCTGTGTGGATCGGTGGGAAAGCCTGTAATCCGTGAGTGTGTTTTTCACACATCTTTAGTGGAGGCTTTCCGGGTTGGACTCCGATCGTCCCGTGGTTTTTCGCCCAAGTTGGGTTTTCCACGTAAAAATTTTCTGTGTGCTTTATTATTTTTCTGCATTATTTTTGTGGTGTTGCGCTTGCTCGAATTGCAACAGGTGTCCTGGTCAGGGATTGCACGCTCTCTTTCCCAACAGTTTTGCCAGGGCAATTTTTCTCTGCCCTAAAGTCTGTTTTCTTGTAGTGAGAGATTTCTAAAAGTGCGGCCTTGCTCTTGAATCAAAAGCTGCTGCGTTGAGTTCTAGGGGCCGGGTTAGAGAGTGGAAAACAATCTCGTTCTAGGGTTATGGCGCGGAGATTGTGAATCTATTGCGCGTTGGGAAACTCGTGTGGCATTGTGTGTGTGCTTGATATTTATAGATCTTGGCCTTCTCCAATTGTCAAAAAGGGCCTAAAAAGTTTCACATTTTTTAACAATAGTTATTTAACTGAACAATAATATTTAATCACAAACACCTCAGGCCAGTGGCCACACACAAACTTTATTCTTGCCCTTGAAATTTGTGTGAGATTGAAAAAATGAGGCATAATAGGTATTCAGGGTGTGTAAAAATAATGGATGAATTGAGAACTGAACCAAAATTAGCTGGAATCCAGCAACATGAGTCAGTTCTTGCGGGTCTCGTCTGAGTTCCGATTACAAATATTACATAACCGAATATTCGGTTCGGTTCTTGGTTTTATAGTTGGATAACCGAGGTTTTTATAGTTGGATAACCGAGAACTGAGCCGAGAATCGGATTAATCCTATGAAAATTATTTTATATTTTATTATTTGCTTCAAATTATTTGATGATTTAATTTGTTCATTGTACCTTGTAATTCAGGTGGTTTTTTTATTAATTCTTGTATTAAAGTATTGTTTTGAGGACTTAATGACATAGTTATGAAAACTTAACCGATATAGCAATATGCGTGAAAAAAATATGAGAAATCGGTAGAACCTAGAACCAAATCGAAACTGATCGAACCTGATTGAGCCGATCGAGATTTTTGGTTCGGATCCAATTTTATACCTTAGACACATGAGTCGGTGTCGGTTGTGAAAAGTCAGAACCAAACATATATGAGTTGGTTCTTAGTTTTGGATGGAACTAATCTGATTGCACCCCTAATAGATATATATTTACACACTTTAAAGAAAAGCGTGATTAATAATATTCATTTTGATCGCAACTCTATAGCAAGTATATATATAATTATAGGTAACATTTTTTTGATATATTTTCTATTATTTAAACCCTAAACAAATATCTCATTCCTAGCATTTTATTCCACTTGTTTTTCAAGCCGTGCGTTATGAATTTGATAAAATGCTAATCTAGACTCTCTTATAAGCAAAATATGTTAGTTTGTGGAGCCTGATTCATTGATGGATTTGTATGTACTGGACACTCATCACAATTTTAACCGGTAGAGCTCGGTGTTGAGCTCGTTCGGGGCTCCACCAAAATATTTGTTAAGAGTATTTATGTGATTTTCTTCTTTTTGTGCCTTGGGTATATTAGCCTTTTTTTATGGCCTAGAATTTTGAGTTGGTGTAAGAGACAAAAGAGGCGGCTTCATGGAGGTGTGTGTATTGTTTGTATTCTAGACATTTTTTGTAGTGGATTTTGTGGCACGGGTGACTTATGATTTTTTTCCCGAATTTATGACTTTTTCTTTTAAAAATATAGACGGGGATCTTCTTCATTTCTGCGAAATAGAGGGTTCCATTTCATGATCCAGATTTTTTTATGGTTGATCCGACGGGTTCACTAATCTTCATCCTTTTATATAAAATTTTTTAATCAAAAAACTCGCATCCTTAGATTTTTTTTTTTGAGGAGTCTTATTCATTAGATGGACAAATGAATTCCCTCCATTTCGTTAGAAATGGTGAGGATCCAGATCCAATATATTTTTTTCTAAGTTTTTTGTGATTTATAGTTTTTGCTCAGCAGGTATTGTTGGGTTCGGGTTTCCTCCTAGGTGGATAAAACCCGCGGCGACGAACGTCGAGAAGTTCGTAATTGAGTGGAATAAGTCGAGACAAAATTTGGGTCAATCGGATGATATATTTGATCAAAGATTTTGATTGGATCAATTATGATATTGTCTTATTATATATATACAAGTGACAGGCACGGGCCTTCGGCCCTGGGGGCATTCGGCGGGGGTGCGACAATTGGAGGGGTGCGACATTCGGCGGGATGCGACATTCGCCGGGATGCGACATTCGCCGGTGGTGCGACATTTGTCGTTGGGACGACATTTGTCGTGGGCGGCGATATTTGTCGTGGGCGGCGACATTTGTCGTGGGCGGCGACATTTGTCGTGGGCGGCGGTATTTGTCGTGAGCGGCGACATTTGTCGTGGGCGGCGACATTTGTCGTGGGCGGCGACATTTTTGTCGTGGACAGTACCCGCCCCTATGGCCTCGCGCGACAATACCCGACCGACGACGGCGGGCTTTGTCCGCTCCCGGCGGGCTCCGCCCGACCCACAACATATACATATGAGTACTAAAAATGACCGTAAAAAAATATAAATCAAGAATACAATTTTTATTTTGTAAAACAAATTATATTTTAACATTAAAACATTAATTTTTCTCTTGTCATTCCCAACTAGAGACAATAGCTTTAGGATATCTAGTGTTTTTATTTTTTGTATTTTAATATTGTAAAATTGTGTAATTACCTAAAAGGATATTGTCTTTATAATATACTAATATAAAATTTGGTTTAATTGTGTAATTATGAATACAACTATAAGGGCAATATAGGAACATCAGGCAATGTTTCACGAAAGAATAGTTTTCGTATATTAGTAGAGTTATATACATCTGATTATATATAATTAACATATGAAATTTTAGTTTTTCATAATCAGATCCGGATTTGAGACAGCCTATAATATCATATGATGTTAATCTTCATGATTTTATAAGAAGATTTTATCTGCAGAATGGATCTTGTCAACCATTTTTAGAGAGTTTTCCTCAAACTGAAATTGGAAAAAAAAACTCGTCGTTTTAACAAAAATTGGTTTAATGATTATAAAGACTGGTTAGAATACAGCGTTGAAAAGGATGCAGCATTTTGTCTTTTCTGTTATGTGTTTCCTCAAAGAGGTTGTGATCCAACTTTTGTTTCTCGTGGATTTCGATTTTGTTAACAATGTTAAGTGCATTATTTTATGGATTTCATTTTTTATTACTGTCATTTGCTATGGTGCCCGGGTCGAATTTAAATCCTAGTTCCGCCGCTGGCGGACTGATCGGAGTGCGCCAGCGACGTCGTGTGTTGACGTAGGCGGACAGCTAGACACATATTGGAAGACTGCAGAGGATTCAGAGAACCAATTTGGAGCGAGTCACTCTGACTCGGACTTGGTCGTCTTTGTCGGCATACCTGTATTTTCTCTTGTCTTTATTTTGTGCTACCTGTAGGATCCATCTGTGGATCTCGGGAGGGGGGGGGGAGTCATTGTATTGTTGAACATTATTTAGTGACGGCTTTCCGAGTTGTACTCCGATCGTCCCATGATTTTTACCCTGATTTGGGGGGTTTTCCACGTATACATCTGTGTGTCTGTGAGAGTGTTTGTTCTTGCATATTTCGCTGACATTTTGCAGGTATCTCAACTCACGTGCACTCAGATCCGTGAGAACGTGTTTCTCACAACAGGTATTTCCTAACAAAGTATTCTGTCTTCATAGGGGAACATGCTTACTATTGAGGCAGAAAATATGTATTACCCATCTCTTGTAGCTTCTTCTTCTTCCCCTTGGGTGCCATTACAACTCACGTAGAGCCAATGAAGTGATTTTGCAAAGAAGCAAAACAGCCTGCAATGGCTGAAAGGATAAGGTGAAGCCGACAACCAATAGTTCTTCGGTTATTATTGGAAATGGGGACAGTGTGTTTTATTATTAATGCTGCCTACAGCGGGAATCCTGAAGCAGAGGGATCCGGATCCCCTGGAGTTCCTATTTGAACTCCAGGGGGTGGAGTTCCTCTTTTGCGGATTAACGGGACGGAATCAGGAAAAATGATGAATATCAAAGTTGTAGATATCCCCGAGATGAATAATTTTCATGTTGAACATTTTTTGATTTGAAGTCGTTTAGACCCCCGATTTGGATCCCGAAAAAATTCGGTCCGAAAATTATTAATTTAATTATTTTCGGACAGAATTTTTTCGGGGCCCAAATCGGGGGTCTAAACGACTTCAAATCAAAAAGTGTTCAACATGAAAGTTATTCGTCTCGGCGATATCTACAACTTTCATGTTAACCAATATTTCTGATTCCGTCCCGTTAATCCGCAAAAGAGGAACTCCACCCCCTGGAGTTCAAATAGGAACTCCAGGGGATCCGGATCCGAAGCAGAGACCCTGTAACCAATCAAATTGTTCGTTAGGGACGATTTTGTGTGCATGCAGGAAAACAGAGGAAGCTTAAGAGAGAGAGAGTGAGAGAGAGAGAGAGAGATTACCATGACTCCTTTTGGCCCGGCGTTTTTGCTCCTATGAGTTTGGAGAAAAACATCACCCTCATAAAATGTATGATTGGCACAACAACGGTTATGACCGTCACGAACGACGGTTCAGAACCACCGCGCTCAAGACCGTCACTGTTGCGGCAAACAGAGTACAAGTAGAAAGACCGTCGAGTAGAAAAAAATGGAGAGAAAGAGAGGAAGAAAGGAACTGCATTAAGACCGAGGCGACCAAATAAATTCATGGATAGAGATTGGGACGATTAGGAGTGGACCGATGTCGTCACCTACCGTTGACCAAACTCGAAACAGAACGTCCAATTAGTCGCCGATCAAACCTGACTCTGATACCACTTGATATGCAAAATTAGTCTGAGTGCAGATGAATTACCTTGTTTCAAATAATTCCACTAACAGCCAAATGAGTGGTTACGAGGAATGAAGAGCGCACAAAAATAATAATATGGAAAATAAAGCACCACAAACGAAGAACACTAGATATAAAATGGTTCCCCGAAATTTGGGTACATCCACTGTGCAGGAAGAGAAAATTTTACTATTAATATCTCAAGCATACAATACGGCTAAAATGGGGGAGAAAAATAAACCGAAACGAAGATGGAAATCTTGAATCCTCCAAGATCCTGTCGTACACGTTGGGACAAGAAAACAATTTTGGCAGCAAGAGAAGTTGTCTGGAAGAAAAACTCCGAAGAAGAAGTCGGCTATCGGCTGCAAGAAGAGATCGACTCCGGCTGTCGGGCGGAAGAGGGCGGCCAAGCACCTCACGGCTCTCTCTGGTGCTCTGCTCGAATTTCTACTACATAAAGGGGGTGGCCGACCACACCTATTTATAGGCTCGGAGTGTTAGGAAATGAGATCTAGATTTCTACAGGACAGTCAAAAATACAAGAAAAATAGCGTCAATATTTAATAACAAAAATATCAATATAACAATCAACGTCGGATACAGAAACATCACGGAGAAGCCGGACACGCTCGGTCCGCGGGAGAAAGGACAATCTTGACTGCAATCCGCTAGCACAAACGGACGCACAAGGTTCACCGAACCTTCAACGTCGAGGTCCGACGTTCAACTGCAACCACCGCCACCACCGGAGAACAACGCCGCCACCGGAGAGAAACCTCCGTCGAGACTAACTGCACACGCGCACGCCGTCGACATCGCGTCTCTCCACTCCCTAGAAAGTCCACTGCAACGCCGGCGAGAAACTCCACCTAGCCCGACTGCAACACCTCTCTCAACGAGCGCGAGAGAGAGGAGAGAGACAGGGGGACGGCTTACTCCACACAGACGGGATGGAATTCTAGAGACAGGAGAGAGAGAGAGGGGGACGGCTTACTCCACGCATGCTTTCATTAATCTATATATATATTTATATATATATAGGATGGAATTCTAGAGACAGCCCCGCCTGTGTGGAGTAAGCCGTCCCCCTCTCTCTCTCCTCTCTCTCGCACTCGTTGAGAGAGGTGTTGCCGTCGGGTTAGGTGGAGTTTCTCATCGGCGTTGCAGTGGACTTTCTAGGGAGTGGAGAGACGCGGTGTCGACAGCGTGCGCGTGTGCAGTTAGCCTCGACGGAGGTTTCTCTTCGGTGGCGGCGTTGTTCTCCGGTGGTGGCGGTGGTTGCAGTTGAACGTCGGACCTCGACGTTGAAGGTTCGGTGAACCTCGTGCGTCCGTTTGTGCTAACGGATTGCAGTCAAGATTGTTCTCTCTCCCGCGGACCGAACGTGTCCGGCTTCTCCGTGACGTTTCTATATCGGACGTAGATTGTTATATTGATATTTTTGTTATTAAATATTGACGCTATTTTTCTTGTATTTTTGACTGTCCTGTAGAAATCTAGATCTCATTTCCTAACAAGTGGTATCAGAGGCAGGTTCGGTAGACGACCATGATGTGACGTTCTAGGAAGGGTTTGACTGAGGTGGTGAACGACTAGGTCCTCTTCCCACTCTTTCAGATCCGACCTTTGAACAAATCAGGTCTTCTAGTTTGTCGGGGACAGTCATGGCAGGAAAGAACGCAATTTTGGACAGATTTTCCGTAAAGAAGTTCGATAGCAGTGGGAATTTTAGCCTATGACAGATTCGAGTTAAGGATATGTTGGTTCAACAAGGTTTGATTCGATTCTTGCGGGGGCGCGACAAATTAACCACGGCAGTAAAAGATGAGGAATGGAAGGATCTTGATGAAAAAGCCACGAGCACAATCAGGATGTGTGTTGCTGACCAGGTGCTCTTCAACATCGGGACTGAAGAGACGACAATCGAGCTTTGGGAGAAGCTGGAGCGACTGTACTTGGCAAAATCCGTGACGACAAGATTGTTGCTGAAGCAGCGCCTCTATGCGTTGAAGATGCAGGAAGGTGGCAACCTGCAGGAATACTTCAATGTGTTCAACGGTCTTCTGAGCCAATTGCATGTGATTGGCTCGAAGGTAGAGGAAGAAGACAAAGCCCTCTTCCTTCTTACCTCGCTCCCAGCGTCATACAAGCACATGGTGACTACGCTCCTGTATGGGAAGGATACGGTGGGGATGGAAGAAGTCACGTCGGCGCTGTTATCCAGTCAGATGCTAAAGGACCCCACTCCTAGGGGTGACCAAATCTTGGTAGCGCATGAACGCGGGAGGAGTTTTAACGAAGGATCGAGCAGTGCACGAGCTCGATCGGCATCGAAGAAGGCAGTGACGTGTTACCACTGCAGACAGGTTGGTCATATTAGGAGAAATTGTCCGCAGCGTGCAGGAAGTTCTGGAACTTCGAAGGATGTCCAAGATGTGGGTATGGTGACACTCGACCTGGAAGGAGATGACGGATTTTATTACGTCACTGAGAGTCAGAGTGACTCTGATAGCTGGATTTTGGATTCTGGTGCCTCGCAGCACATTTGCTCAAACGTGGCGATGTTTAGTTCTCTGGAGGTGACGACTAGGTCGGTCTTTCTTGGTGACGGCTCAGTATGTGAGGTCACGGGGAAAGAGACTGTGGACATTCTGACGCATGACGGAGCAGTGCGCAGGCTTGAGCGGGTACACCTGGTACCTAAGTTGCGCAGGAATCTGATTTTGTTGGGCAGATTGGATTCCAGTGGTTGCAATTTTGCAGCAAGAGATGGAGTTCTGACGGTGAGGCGAGGGCGCACCGTGCTCATGCGAGCTTTGCAGCACGGTAGTCTGTACCTGCTAATGGGGACCACGATGCGAGGTGGTGAGCCCATGTTTTCTGCGGCGGACAGAGGTGATAGTCATGGTGGTGCAGTGGATCGCCTTCTAGGGACTCGGGTTTGACGAGTAAGTTTTTGCGATCCAATTGCGACGACGTTCAGAGGTTGAGCCGAGCAGGGATGAGTCGACTGGAGCAGGTCGGCTGACGCATCAAATCGTTGAGGTGGTGCTTCGCACAGTTGTGTGCTTCGTGCAGTTGTGTGCTTCGTGCAGATTGTGGTAGTGAAACCAGGGTATGAGCCAAGGTGGTGTTTGTTGGTTATATATATATATATATATGAATACATATCATATGCGGGCTAGCTTAGGTGCGGGCGTACGGGCATGAGGATTTGGGGGTCAAGGAGGCTCCAAATCAAAAAGTGATCAACATGAAAGTTGTTCGGATCGCCGAGATCTACAACTTTCATGTTGATCACTTTTTGATCTGAAGCCTCCTTGACCCCCGATTTGGGCCCCGAAAAGTGAAAAAATTTCGGCTTACTGTAGCAGTCTCGCCGCTCAGATTTTTCGGGTCCCAAATCGAAGGTCACGGAGGCTCCAAATCAAAAAGTGTTCAACATGAAAGTTGTTCGGATCGTCGAGATCTACAACTTTCATGTTGATCACTTTTCAATTTGAAGTCGTTTTGACCCTTGCCCGTACGCCCGTTTGCCCGCACATGATATCTCCCATATATATATATATATATATATATATATATATATATTAAAAGTGGCCCGGTTCACTTGAACCGGGTAGGAGCCAATAAAACCAACACGGAGAATCCCTAAATCGGGTAAAGAGAAGAAGATCCGGCTGACTCTAATCAAAGCAGGAAATAAATTTTCTAGCAAAAAATTCTCCTCCATCACCGATGATTTGGGGAGTTACAAATTTGGAGCGGTCTCCAAAAATAGCAGCGCCAAAATAGGCGCTAATTGTGGAGCCATAATTGGCGGGAGAGGTGGCACGTATAACACTACCTAACCCTAGGCCTCTTTCTCCACTAACAAATCTCTCCCCCACCACCTCCACAACTAAAAAAAATGCCAGTCCCTCCCCTTTTTCTAATGTCCAGAAAACTGCCGCCAGACTCCCAACAGGTCGCTGCCCCTTCTTCACCCTTCCAACCACCTACCAGCAGTATGCCACCCCCTGTCCAACCGTCGCTCACTTCCCTACAACCCTTTCGCCCCCTCCCAACAGACTGTCGCCTTTCTCTCTCATCCCAAATAGCATATCGGTAACCCCAACAACCCACATGGTCGTTTTCCCATTAGATATGCACTTTTCCCATCCAAACAACCCATTTTCCTATTGGGTCAAGCTACCACCTATCTGATTCTCCTCTCACAGACTGGATTCATTCCCAAATCATCAGTTCCATCCCGCCTCGCCCGAATCCACCCGTACATAGTCAGATCTACTCATTTCTAGCCCAATTTCGCCTTCCATCACTGAATTCCACCCACCTACATTGTTATTCCACCTCCGGTTCCACATAAGATCATCATTAAAGCATTTTCGGCTCCGAACTCTCCATTGTCTTGAAAAGCCCTCTATTTGATGAGTCACTTGTTGTATTGAATTGTTATTTTTCAGCATTATTATTATTAGTTGGATCTTATATTTGTTTGGATCTCTTGTATTGTGCTTGTTGTCCTTTAGATTAATTTGTGATTTGTATAATTTATTCGCCGCGTGCATTTATTTTGGCCCTCCGCCCGGAAGAAAGCATAATTCGCTTGCTTAAACGGATTATTATGCCTTTACTATAATCATGTGCGTGTGATTAAATTATTTATTGCATAATTTGAATTATTTGTCGGGTTTTGCACTGCATGTAGGGTTTGAGCAACATTACATCTGTCATCTATAGATTCGTCCCACGTCAGGAGAGAACTACAAATATTTAGAGCAAAACTTCTTTATAAAAGAGGATGACCTTTAGTCCCACATTGTCTATCTTTACTTATCTAAGTGTGTATATAAACTATTTCACTTTTCCTTAATTGTTCAAATTAACATATAGAGAAAATATGAATCACACACGTGCGCACACACATCGCACCGAACTAGATTCAAATTTGAAGAATAATTGAATTATATATTTTGCACAAAATAGTTTTGTTACTTTAAAAAAAAATTTAAATTTTTTGCCACTGTGTATGTCAACGTACATTGACATCTCCTGTCGACATAAGTTAACTTCTCCTTCTCCTCTGTGTGTCGACATATGTCAGCGTATGCCAAATTTCTTTCATCTTCCATACAATGGCATCTCAACGTATGTTGAGATCTCTGTTATTCATAGACCACTCCGCATAAAATTTTTGAATACTATCTTTTCGAGTTTTCTCGACATCAATGATATACGTTGGAAATTCAACGTTTCTATGCACAAAAAACCTTACAATTGTTGTGGGTCCACTCGATGCTCTGGTAGATCGGTCGAAAATTGAACTATCTTAGCACGGGAGCGACCGAGTGCGCAAACCGTCAAAGTAGAGTGAGATGATTGACAAAAGATTTTTTAACGTGGAAAACCTTGGAAAGTGAAAAATATCATGTGGTCGGATATGTGCCGACCAACTATCCACTATCTTTTTTGCTTGTTACAAGAGTTTATAGAGAATTCGAGGGCAACATGCCGCCTCTCGTTACAGTTATAGAGAGAGAAAGGGGAGAAAAAACTCTCAGGGTGACATGTGGAGCTAAGTACATTCTAAGTTGTTACAATGGTGATAACTGTGTTTGCTGCACTCAGAAGTCTTCGGCTAGCGCTAGGAAGCGGGAGCGCTCGGCGCGATCTGGAGTCTGCAGCTTGTTTCCAATTGCAAGTGGAGGACTATGGAGTGATGCGCTTGTTGCAGTGTGCAGTGCGTAGTGTGCGCGAGGTGCAATGTGCACAAGGTGTTATGTGCATGGAGTGCAATGTGTGGGAGATGCAATGTGCGCAGTGAAAACCATAGGATCTTTGAATGTTGTTGGGAGAACTTTAAAAGATCTTCAAAAGTCTTTGAAGATCTCGAAGAATTCCTTCGAGCGCACATAGAGATTTTGTAGGATTCTTCAGAAACTCTCTCTAGTGCATAGGAAACCAGATGGATTGAAAGGAGAGATTATGGCCCATTTTATAGGTTTTGAGAGTAACGTTTTCGTAAATAAATGGTTAGGGTAGTTTTGCTGCTATCCGCACACTGTAACAAACTTATGTGTTTATTTTGGATAGTTTTGTGGTTAGTCGCACACCGTAACTAATTTAAGTGTTATACACAATTATTACGGATATGATTATTTGCACATTATAACCATATTATTTGTTATACGTTGACCGTTATGCGCACACCCATTACGGGGATTCGGTTATGCGCACCCCTCATAATATATGGTTTCACGGACCATGGTGTGTGGTGGTTACGTGACCGAGGTAGTTAAATGGTGGGGGTAAGGCGACGGCCGAGGGGCCGACCGATGGAGGCCGGTCGTGGAGGTTAACGACGAGGCACGACCGGAGGCGCCTACCGGGTGGCCGGTCGTGCACCTAAAGTGGGCTAGCGGGCTGTAACGATTCCATTAAAAAATTATAATAACGATGTCGTTTTCGTAAATAAGCTTTAGGGTTTAATTTCTCCTCTTATAACCTTAGCGGAGCCCCCCCCCCCCCCCCAATCAAACTCATTTCACCCAGCGGCTAGGTCTCCCTATCCCACCTTTTCTCCCGCAAACCGGCTTCGCTCGCCTCCCTCTCCTCCCCTGCTTTCGTTGGCGCCAGTCACTCCATCTTCTAAGGCCAATACCTCCTTCCTTGCAAGGGCCGACAGCCTCCGCTGCTTCTTCTCCCTCAGGCCGACGGTAGCAAAAAAAAATTCCCCTTATTTTGGTCGTCAGTCCCTCCTCTCCTAGGGCCGACAACACCTCCTCTTCTTTGATTAGCGAGGGCAGCAACCCTTCTCCTCCTCCTAAGGGGACGATATCAACTTCCTCGCCTCCATGACTCTGATTTCGCCTAGGGTTTCCTACCCTCGCCTCCTTGGGCTCGGATTTGTCTTACTTGGGTAAGATCTCTTCTCTTTCACCCTTATTCAGATTTTTATCGTATTCCTAATGCGTTATTCGTGCTCCAAATTCTGTACAACTTGTGATTTAAGATTTTTGCCCCTTTTTAACCGACTAATCCCGAACTTTTTGTGATCTCCGACACAATCGACGATGCCACCAACGGGATCTTGCAAAACCCTCTCCAAATTAGGGTTTCCCGAATATAAGCACCGCTAAAACCCTGGTTTTCTCGTGGTAGTCTCCTCTCCTCTCACCTTTGAGGGAGTTATATTTCAAACCCTCTCTTGTTTCAGTTTTTGCAATAAACAAATGTCCGTGTAAGCGTACGAATCTTCGTTAAGTCGAATATTTTAAATATGGGTCTTGGGCAGGTTAAAATAAAGTCATTGACTTTGCTTGCGCCGCTTAGCTATCGCCAATATTTTTGGTATCAGCTTAAGGCAAGTGGAGAATTTTCTCTCACTTGCAAACATAGAATTTAAATTCCTTGTATATGTTTCTAAGGCTTCATTTGGCGCAACGTTTGGAGCTCTCCGTTTGCAGCAAACGCCGCTGCACGGCGGGTAACCAAATGGCCAATGACGGCGTTTGCTCCGTTTGCACCCGCCGCGCCATGGAAAATGAAGGAAAACGGAGGGATTCCAACCGCAACCTCCCCCACCGGTTCCAAAATCCCTCCTTCTCCTCCCACCGCCGGAGCAAAACGCAAAACCAAACGAAGCCTAAAATTTATTAACGGTATCTGACAACGTAAGAAATCATTGCTTATTCGCATGTCATAATGTATTAGAAATCTCTAAAGAAAATTATGAACCGCATAGGCCTTGAGTGTCACAAGCAATTGTGGAAGGTAGGGTTTAGATGGTACATTGTCTTGTTTGCATGGTCATGGTAAGCAGAAAATACTCTTCTTTTCTAATAAGACTTACACTTGAACATGAGTGTGAACCATGTGCACCCACTATAAACCCCTATGCATTTCATCGATTACAGCTTATGTCGTTGCAAGAACAATTATGCTAAAACTCCAGAGTATGCCAATAAATTTCAGATATTTTTGTTTGACTCAGTTACTTGCTTGTTTACTGACTTGTTACAAGATAAAGTGATACTTTAATATTATCTTTTTATCTCTGTTTGTACATTAATTCTCTAACTTGCTTATTGTCTAAACTTATATTCTGAGGCATTTTTCTTCTTGTTTTGGATTTTGTTTTAGGTTCCGTGACCGTGTCGCCTGCTTCTTGAGATGTTCAGCGTCGAGTTCTTGTGTTCTTAGAGGTTTATTTTGTTGTTGCGTAGTCAGGTTCTATGTATTTTGTTCTTGTACTGTCGGATTTCATCATTATGTACTAGTTATGTCAGCAATTTTTCATTTTGGCTTGGACAACTGTTAGACTGTATTATTATTCTAGAAATCAATATTAATGACATGTTCATCTCTTTGATTTATTGAATTAATATTTTGTACCAGCAAATGTGTGGCATGAGATTTTATTAAATTACATGTGCATCAACTTTTTTCTTTTTCACAATTCATTATTAAAGCTTCCACATATTTGCAAAATAATATTTTTTCTCAATTTATCTATTTTAAAACTAATAAAATTAAATCTGCTTCCGCGTAACAGACACGGAATTTCTTCCCCCCATGTATGTGACATCACGACCCGCCAGAAGCGCACTCTGATCTTTGTTTTTAGACGGGTCATGACAGTTGGTATCAAAACAAGGTTGAGCATCTAAAGATACAATATTTTATAAATTCTACATATTTTGAATCATATTATATAAGTACATATGCATGCATCATTTTTTTACTCAACTTGTCGTTGTCTGTTGTTTGAGGCTGAAACACTCACACTACACTCATAAATATGAGTAGTATACACACGAATGTTAAGGGGTTATGAGCAAACTTAACATTTATGTGCATATAAATTTTCACTATGCTATACACCGCTTGTGAATATTAAATGAATATGGACAGTTTAATATTTTTCAAGTGCGATGATATTAGTATCATAATATGCATGACATGTTAAGTGATATGAGCACTTAACATGACATGTGTATTCATTCGTGAACATTCTTAGGAATGCATTTTAGGCACAATTGCATTGCATGCATAACATAAATCATTACACAAGTGTTCAACTAAGAATAACAGATGATGATTGTACACACATGAATTTTACAAATCATTTTCTATCGCACGCGCTTTTATTATCGCATTTGCATTTGCATTTACATGGTCATTACCTAGAGTTATCCAATAAAAATATTGTAACTATTACATGATTTACGTATTCAACAATATTAGAATGTTAGAACCTCTAATTCAATCCTTTCTATTTAGCTTGACTATTTCTTTTACTCGATTCTCTTGTGTCTCTTTCTAGATGGCTCCTAAGTGATCACAACGTAAGAAGGCAACCTCTTATGTGAGAGGAGCTTCTGGAGATGCCACTGCCCAGCTACTGAGCCAGATTCTCGATCGTCTCACTCACCTGGAAGAGGATCGCCAAACTCCTGATCCAGCCCTTAGTTCCGGCAACGTAGGGACAACTGGAGTTACTATCGTCATTGTCTCCCTGTATCATTTCTTTCGTAAGTATCTAGATAAGTTCATCATCATTTTCATTGATGATATTTTGATCTACTCCAAAACTCGTGAAGATCAAGCTACACATCCGAGGCTCACTCTCTCCACTCTTCGTAAATATCAACTCTATTCCAAGCTGGCAAAATATGAGTTCTGGTTGGATCGTGTTGCCTTTTTAGACCATGTCATTTCAGGGGATGGACTTTCTGTTGATCCTGTCAAGATTTTCGCAGTTATGAACTGTAAGCGACCTTCCACGCCTACTGAAATTTGCAATTTCCTTGGTTTGGTTGGCTATTACCAGCATTTTGTTAAGTGTTTCTCCTCTCTTGCTGCTCCTCTGACAAAACTAACTCAAAAGCATATCAGGTTCGAGTGGTCAAATCAGTGTGAGCAGACTTTTTCTGAATTGAAGTAACGCCTGTGCTCAACGCTAGTTTTAGCTCTTCCTTCAGAAGGGTTAGACTTTTCAGTTTACACTAACTCTTCTGGGGTTGGCTTGGGTTGTGTATTGATGCAGTAAGACCGTGTTATCGCTTATGGGTCAAGGCAATTGAATATTCACAAATGCAACTACCCCACACATGATCTGGGTTCGCTGCGGTGGTTTTTTTGCTTTAAAGCTTTGACAATATTATCTCTATGGTGTGAAGTGTCACTTCTTCACTGACCATCAGAGTTTGAAGTATATTTTCGTTCAAAAGGAGCTCAATTTTCATCAGAGACGTTGGCTCGAATTCATAGCTAATTATGACTTGCAGCCCACATACATGCCCGATAAAGCCAATTCAGTGGCAGATAATGCATTGAGATGTTAGGCTTTTGTTGCTGTTTGTGCACCCATGTCAGCTACCCTTGTAGCTTTGATTGAAGACCTAGATCAGATGGGCATATCCGTCTCACCCGAGGGTTATGGGGAAGTTTCTGGTCTATTATGGGTTGTAACGACCCGGTCATACAACCCGAAGTCGTCGTCCCATACGAAGCATGCTCGCATCCGGTGGTTCAGTCGAAACAATTACAAGACATACATGTCATACACCACAATGCTTTTCCGACATATTTATTAGCACGACGCGGTGTTGGTACTAGGTATCAAACCCGTAACCCTTAATAAGGAGCCTTAATACCACTCCTTATCACCAACTGAGTTGCAGGCCATATCAAGGGTTGCGGGTTCGAGACCTAGCGCCAACACCGCGCCATGCTAATAAACATGCTGGAAATGTGTTGGGATGTACGACCTGCAGGCCTTATAATAATTTTGGCTGAACCACCAGATCGAGAGTGCTCCGTGTGGGCCGGCGACTTCGGTTTGTATGACCGGGTCATTACATGGGTGGAGCGGGTGAAGGATTTGCAACCATCTGATCCTGTACTCCAGTGCATCCGCCAAAGGGTTGAACTTGGGCCTCTTCCGGATTTCTCCGTCTCTAATGATGTTCTGCATTTCCGAGGTCGCCTCTACATTCCTGATATTCCTGAATTGCTTGATAGTATTTGCCAAGAAGCTCATGAATACCACACATCTGGTCATCCAGGCAACAATAAGATGTATCATGACTTAAAGAAGATCGTGTGGTGGTCTGGTATGAAGAATTATATTGCTTGTTTCATCTCTCGATGTCTGACATGCCAGAAGGTGAAAGCTCATTGTCAGCGTCCTGATGGTCTTTTGTAGCCTCTGTCTATCCTTGATTGGAAGTAGGAAGATATCTCTATGAACTTCATCATGGGTTTGCCCTGCACTCTGAGGGAGAATGACGTGATTTGAGTCATAGTAGAACACATAATTAATGTGACTCACTTCATCCCGTACAAGGAAGGTCATTCCACCGAGAAGATGGCTCGAATCTATGTTTCAGAGATTGTTAGACTCCATGGGATTCCTTTGCGAAATGTTTCAGATCATGACTTGAGATTTATATCTCATTTCTGGAAGGGCTTTAGACAAGCTTTAGGCACCGATCTCAATCTGAGCATCGCTTATTATCCGACGGCTGATGACCAGACTGAAAGAGTTAATCAGATTCTTGAAGATATGCTGCGATGTTATATTATGGATTACAAGGGAGCTTGGGACGAGCAACTACCCTTGGTTGAAATTGGTCTACAACAATAACTATCTAGAGAGTCTTAAGATGACCCCCTTCGAAGCACTGTATGGGATCGCTGTAGGACCCCTTTATATTGGTCGTAAGTGGGGATAAGGTTGTGTTGGGGAGCTAGTTATTTCAGGATATGGAAGATGCCACAAAGAAGACTCGACTCTAGCTCAGTCCTGCCATCGATAGACAGAGAAAATATGTCAATCATCGTCTTTGTCCGTTAGCATTTGTTGTGGGTGATCAAGTGTTCCTGAAGGTTTCCCCTACTCATGGGGTGAAACGGTTTGGTCGCCATCATAAGCTTAGCCCGAGGTTCATGGTACCGTTTTACATTTCAGAGCGTATCAGAGGATCTGTCTATCGTCTTGAGCTACCTGCTTCTTTGGCCGGTGTTCACAATGTCTTCCATGTTAGCCAGCTTTGGAAGTACATTCGTGATCCTACTCGCGTCATTGAGGAAATTCCAATGATTCCTGAGGCCAGTTTGTCTTATCTGGTTGAGTCCACTAAGATCATCAAGTATCAAGAACGCAAGCTTCGTAAGAGAACCATTCCTACAGTGAAGGTACTTTGGATGCATGGAAGGTTTGAGGAGTACACTTGGGAACTTAAGTATGTCATGCATAGCAAGTATCCACAACACTTCTCTTGACCTTAGTAAGTCTCTGCACTTGTCCTTTTTTCCTTTTTGGTACATTCATAGTTAACTTTCATGTCCTAACTTGCAAATCATGTTGGAATGAACGACATCTAGATCTTCGCTATAAGAACACATTTCGAGGAATCCTCTAAAGTTTCAGGACGAAACTTCTTAAGTGGGGGAGAATATAACGATTCCATTTAAAATATATATAATAACAATGACGTTTTCGTGAATAAGCTTTAGAGTTTAATTTCTCCTCTTATAACCTTAGTCGAGTCCCCCCGATCAAACTCATTTCACCCAACGACTAGGTCTTCCGATCTCGCCTTTTCTCCCGCAAACCGGTGTCGCTCACCTCCCGCTCCTCCCCTACTTTTGCAGGCGCCAGCCGCTCCCTCCTTCCTAGCAAGGGTTGGCAGCCTTCGTTGATTCTTCTCCCTCAGGCCGACGGTAAAAAAAATCCCCCTTATTTTAGTTGGTAGTCCCTCCTCTCATAGGGCTGGTAGTGCCTCCTCTTCTTTGATTAGTGAGGGCAGCAACCCTTTTCCTCCTCCGACATCAGCTTCCTCGCCTGCTTGACTCCGATTTCACCTAGGGTTTCCTCCGCTCGCCTCCTTGGGATCAGATTTGTCTTCCTTGGGCAAGATCCCCTCTTTTTCACCCTTATTCAGATTTTTATTGTATCCCTAATGCGTTATTCGTGCTCCAAATTTCATACAACTTGTGATTTAAGATTTACCCCTTTTAATTGGCTAATCCCAAACTTTTTGTGATCTCCGACATCAATCGATCACGCCCCCAACGAGATCTTGCAAAACCCTCTCCGAATTAGGGTTTCTCGAACCTAAGCGTCACCAAAACCTCGATTTTCTCGTGGTAGTCTCCTCTCCCCTCACTTTTGTGGGAGGTAAATTTCAAACTCTCTCTTGTTTGAGTTTTTGCAATAAAGAAATACATGTGTAAGCGTAAGAATCTTCGTTAAGTCGAATATTTTAAATAATTGTCTTGAGCAGGTTTAAATAGAGTCATTGACTTTGCTTGCGCCCCTGAACTGTCACCAACATTTTCGGTGTCACCTCAAGGTAAGTGGAGAATTTTCTCTCGCTTGCAAACATAGAATTTAAATTCCTTGTATATGTATCTAAAATTTATTAACGATATCTGACAACGCAAGAAATCATTGTTTATTAGCATGTCATACTGTGTTAGAAATCTCTAAATAAAATTATGAACCACCTAGGCCCTGAGTGTTATAAGCAATCGTGGAAAGTGGGGTTTAGATGGTGCATCGCCATGTTTGCATGGTCATGGTAAACAAAAAATGCTCTTCTTTTCTAATAAGACTTACACTTGAACTTAAGTGTGAACCATGTACACCCACTATAGACCCCTATGCATTTCATCGATTATAACTTATGTCGTTATCAGAACAATTATGCTAAAACTCCGGAGTAGGCTAATAAATTTCAAATATTTCTGTTTGACTCAGTTACTTGCATGTTTAATGACTTACTACAAGATAACGTGGTACTTTAATATTGTCTGTTTAACTCTGTTCGTACATTAATTCTTTAATTTGCTTATTGCCTAAACTTATGTTTTGAGATATTTCCCTTCTTGTTTTGGATTTTTCCTTAGGTTTTGTGTCTGCGCCGCCGGCTTCTTGAGCTGTTCAGCGCTGAGTTCCTGTGTTCTTGGAGGTTTATTTTGCTGTTATGTAGTTAAGTTCTATGTATTTTGTTCTTGCATTGTCGGATTTTATCATTATGTACTAGTTATGTCAGCCATTTTCTTTTGTGTCTTGGACAATTATTATCACAACCCACATTTTCTCGAGATTTAAAGTATTATCAGAATAAGAGAAAATATGTGTTGTGATGTCACGCCATGCAAGGAACAACTGCAGATGCTCAGGTATGGACAAACTTCTGATCAACTTTATAAAAGACATTTTTTGTATGGTTAAATATGCTATTTGAGTTTAAATTAAAGTTCAAGACCGTGTCTCTCGGCTTAATAGATCAACTTGTCCACGAATGATAAAAATATAATTGCAGCGAAAAACCTCTATTTTACTACATTTATTTATCCTATGTGAACGTAAAAATCCAATAAATACGATAATATGTGAAGTTTATAAATTTAGTATAAGAAAAAAAAAGAAGTTTTATATCCATTAAAGTAGGTTGATATAAATTTGAAAGATATGTGATGAATGCAGATTTGTTTAGTTGAAAATAACTATAATGCAACCTAATATAAAACATTCCAGAGAAAGAAACACTTCAATAGTGAAAATGCAGTAATAACGAAGACAGAGATACAACAGTCTGAATAAAAAAAAACTATACTATGAACGCCAACAAATTGACACGAACTCATAACATTAACAACAAAACTATGAACTTCTAACACCAAGAAAGAAAAAGACATCAACCACTTCTCAGCTGGAAGAGGGAGGGGAAAAATAGCCGCAGAAGACTGGTCCAATAACTCGATCGACTCTGCCTGCTACCTGCCTGAACCTGAGGCATTCAAAAGAAAGAATGCCTCAACACAAGAGTGCAAAAGACGACTTGAACATAAATTGAAAGGTTTAAATAAGATAAATGGGTTACTAACCCCACTAAAAAGTTGCAAAATCACAGAAGTCAATAACACAAGAGTAAGGAAAATGATTAGCTTGACACGAAGCGGCCATATAAGGAGAAGACTTGCACTAAGTGTGGAAAGGACTCTTAGCGATGTCCTACTCATAAGTATATAAATAATCATAGAAATAACATTGATTAGCTTAAAGAGTGAATCATCAACGTCGGACATAAAATGGTACTGAGGTGGTGACTATCTTTCAAACACAACCATCAGACCAACACAATCAAAGAAACATGCACTAAGGTGGTGGTCTTTTATCCACTGCTAACCAAAAATACCAAATAATAAAGTCACCGGGCGTAATGATTCATAACAGACACTAAGGTGGTGGTCCTTTATCCACTGCTAACCCAAGTCCAAATCATGAAGTCGTCATACGTGATGATTTATACAGACACTAAGGTGGAGGTCCTTTATCTACTGTTAACCCAAGTTTCAACAATAAATCCAAATACAATAATAAATGAGAATAAAAGACCCAAGACTTAGCATCAGATTGTCATAGTGACACAAGGAAAGAAAATCCAGAAATTTCTAAAGATATATTCAACGAATCTACTATTCACTCGACAAATTCGCTAGATTGCACGAGAGCACTCGACGAATCCACTGTTCACTCGACAAATTCTACTCAATCTCACGAGTTCACTCGATGAATTCTACTAGACTTCACGAGTACACTCGACGAATCCACTGTTCATTCGATAAATTCTACTCGATCTCACGAGTTCACTCGACGAATTCTACTTAACTACACGAGAATACTCGATGAATTCTACTTATCCTCTCGACAAATCCTACTTAGATTATACGAGTTCACTCAACGAATTCACTTAACTACTCGGGAACATTTGATAAATCTTCATAGGCCAAATTTTACAAATCTCCAAATCAAAATTTCGAACACCAATGAGGCAAAACAAGTTTCTCTTGGATCTTAACAAGGAAGAAAAGAAGAGAGAAGAGCATTAACAACAAAGTAAGAGGGGGTAGACCGCCACTTGCCTTAAATCTAGACGAAATCGCCTCTAAAACACCCCACGCCACGGATTGACAACAAGAAACACCCAATGAGTAATTTCTGAAAGATTTGGGGCGAAAACGAAGGTTAGGGCTACTATCTCGTACTCAAAAAATCCATGAAATTGAAAATACTCACCGCACACTCAAAGATCTCGGCGAGAGCAGTCCAATTCTCTACTCCGACGATGATTTCCTGCACTCTAGCTCAGGCGGCGGCGAGCGAAAGACTTCCGAAAAGGGTCGGCTCCTCGTCCTGTCGCGTGATCGGGTTCAGCGGAAGAAGAAGTTTCGTAAACCTAATTTCTAATGGGTTCGGCTTTTATAGGGGGAGAGATTTTTAATTAAATATATTGAAAACTTTATTATTACCTTACATAATCGATGTTTAAGAAGAAATTGCCGCCGTACGAAACTCTTGAACTAACGTAACTCCCTTACGCTATTATTACGCGTCTAGTTTAATTATCGAAAATTTAGTGGCGTTACAATCACCCCTCCTAAAAGAAGTTTCATCCTGAAACTTAGAATGCATCTTGAACCTCTGAGAAAAGGAAAGACACTAACTTGCTGGATAAAACTCTTACCAACGAAATCTAGGAGAACAGATGAGGATGAGATTCATTCATAGCAGATTCCAATTCCCAGATTGTGCTCCTGACATCCTGATTCTACCAAAGAACTTTCACCATAGAGATTGTCTTTCTCCTTAACACTCGATCTGTGTCTCTAAGATACAGACATGTTCTTTGACATAGGAAAGATTGGGTTGCAACTGGGGCACCAAATTAAGGATATAATGCTCACTGCGCAAACACTTCCACAACTGGCACACATGAAGCACATCGTGAACACAAGAGAAAGTAGAAGGCAACTCCAACCTATAAGCCAACACTCTGATGAGCTCAACGATCTGAAAAGGCCCCACATACTTGGGATCCAACTTATGGTTCTTCCCAAATCTCTTAACACTTGGAATCAGAGAAACTTTTAAGAAAACCATGCCCCCAACTACGAACTCCAATTCAACCCTACGTTGATTAGTCTTCTTCTCATAACGCTCTTGAGCCAATCGAAGCTTCTCGCGGATAAGCGTTACCGCCACACTCATCTCTTTTAAGGCTTCTGACCCTAACAACAACTTCTCACCAACTTCAGCCCAAAATAGGGTAGTTCAACAATGCCTCCCATACAAGGATTCAAAAAGGGGTCATCTGCAAGCTTTCCTGATAACTGTTGTAGGCAAACTCTATAAGTCCGAGACACTTGTCCTAGGCCCCACCATGATCAAGGATATAACATCTAATCATATCTTCCAAAATTTTATTTACTATTTCCGTTTGAACATTTGTCTGCGGATGATAAGCAGTAGAATATCTGAGGTATGTGCCCAAAGCTCCCTGCAAGCTTTGCCAGAAACGGGACATATATCTAGAATCTCGATCTGACACAATACTCACCGGCACACCATATCATCTGATGACTTCGTCCAAATAAAGCTCTGCTATCTTTTTCATGGAATAATCATTTTTAAAAAGGCACGAAGTGAACACACTTTGTTAATTTGTTGTTAGTGGGGTTGACTTTGGGCAACCTCACTTAGCCTCAATTTTTCCAACTAAGTTAGTGAGGAAGATGGGAATTCCGGCTATCCGCAACCTAAAATTCCCATAAATTATGGAGCCCCTATCAACTAAAAATAACTGCTGTAAATTTATTACGTGTTAACTTTTGTCGTTTTTATGAGACTCTTATATATGCTATTTTTCTTAATCGTTTTGATGCTTTTTCATTCTTGCCCTCGCTCATACGATGACCTTTTTTATGATTCTGTTTTCTTGATGTTTGCTTCATCAATTATGAGTTTGAGTGCTTTGTACTTTTTCGGTATCCACACAAATCAGAGTTTTCGAGATCTAATTAGGTGTTGCACATTGGAGAAGTGGTCATCTGGTGAAAGCCCTGCCGGAGGGTGACGCAACTTCAGTGCAGTAATCATTTGCTTTACCTAGGCTCGATTCTAAAATTATTTATTATTCCAATTTCTTTTATTTCCCATCTCAATGTTTATGCAAGTTTTATTATTATCGTGTTTTCTAAATCTATTATTTTATTATAAAAATTTTCAAAACAGAATATATATATATGGGCTTTGAGAGTATACACTCGCGCTATAACCCAAATTTATAGTGCGAATCCCGATTTTTTGGATTTTGGGGGCCTAAACGGCTTCATGATGAGATCTACAACTTTCATGTTGATCACATTTTCAAATGAAGCCGTTTAAGCCCTCAAAATCCACTTTGAAAGCCACTTCCTTGAAACTGTCCGTAGCCTAATATAAATAATGCAGGAAAATAAAGTTACATAGAGCTAGCATCGCACATAAGCAGTAGAGAAAAAGTTATGGTTAGAGGCATTCCTCTTTCCCACACAAAATCAGCATGACAAACAATCTTTGCAATATGATCCGCCGCAGAATTTGCCATTCGGCTGACAAGGGAGACCGTCACTCTTGAGAACATAGGTAGCATCCTGACAACTTTTGATTCATAATCTCCGGCACAAAATCCCGCAAGAATCCTATTTAGATTCAAGCAAGTGTCAGATGAGTCACCTTCAAGAATAGCACCCAGGCAGCCATTAGCAAATTGACATGCTAGTTCAAGGCCAGCACACGCCGCACGGAATTCAGTCATGTTGACCGATCAGCTTTGGTGAGGAACTCCCAAGGCAGCGAGCAGGCATCTTGAATGGTCGCAGATAATGCAACCCAAGCCGGCAACATTGTTATCCATCACAGATCCATCAAAGTTTATTTTAATCCATCCGACGGCCAGCGAAAAATGCCACTTCCGCAACCACGCGTCCGTACAGGTTGCGGAAGTGGTATTTTCCGGGGTTGATTTTTGGGGCCTAAACGGCTTCATTTGAAAAAGTGATCAACATGAAAGTTGTAGATCTCTTGATGAGATCTACAACTTTTATGTTGATCACTTTTTCAAATGAAGCCGTTTAGGCCCCCAAAATCTAAAAATTCAGGATTCGCGCTATAAATTTAGGTTATAGCGCGAGCTAATACTCTCTTTTTCCTATATATCTATACAATATTATAAAGAAATATGGTGGCCTGCATATAACATGAGTTCGAAATTAGAGGATAATTAGGTGGCCGTCGGATTTCAGATTTTTGATCATGAACCGTTGGATCAAACCAACCCTCTATCCAGACTTTTTTATAGGCCTCTTAAACCTACTCTAGGACAGTCCTAAACCTACTCTAGAACAGTCCTAAACCTACTATAAGACAGCCAAAAAACTAGCGGATCCGCAACCAGCCCATCCCGCAAAAACCTGCAAACAAGCCTGCCCGCAAGTCAGCCAGCCAACATTACTTCAACCATGAATGCGGAATATTGAATATATACCCACAAAAATCCTAAGAATGGACGGTGTGGGACTAAAACAGGCGGGTGAACTGTTCACACGCCTGTTTAGGCACGGAAATCAGATTTTTCGGGGCCCAATATGAGGGTCAAGATGGCTCCAAAACGAAAAGTGGTCAACATGAAAGTTGTAGATCTCGGCGATCCGAACAACTTTCATGTTGATCACATTTTGATTTGGAGCCTCCTTGACCTTCTATTTGGGACCCGAAAAGTCTGGGCGGCGAGACTGCTACAATAAAGGCACGGAAATCAGGTTTTTCGGGGCCCAATATGAGGGTCAAGATGACTCCAAAACGAAAAGTGGTCAACATGAAAGTTGTAGATCTCGGCGATCTGAATAACTTTCATGTTGATCACTTTTTGATTTGAAGCCTCCTTGACCTTCGATTTGGGACCCGAAAAATCTGGGCGGCGAGACTGCTACAGTAAAGACACGGAAATCAGACAATATAATAATATATATAAAAAAAACTGTCCGGGTGCGGGCGAAGCCCGCCGGGGGGCGGGCGAAGCCCGCCGTCGCCGGCCGGGTACTGTGACGCGTGGCCATCGGGCCGGAGGCCCGTGCCTGTCACTCGTGTATATATATATATATATAAAAGAATATAAAGTAGAAAATTATTACATCAAAATACTCATAGGCCACCTCAAAAAAATCATAGAACTATAAGGTCGAACTTAGTATGTGATGATTTGAACCAAATAAACAATAACTAAGATACTGTAGGTGAGTCATTACAAATAATATTACAAATGAATCTTCTGTAGTACCTTGCTCGGGCAGCCGCCGCCGTTGGGTATCCTACATGGGCTGCCCGGACCGTCTGGGGGGCATTTTCATCATTTCTCTAAAATTTGTGATTCAAGCGATCAAAACGGAACAACGTCATTCTTCAAAACAAATTCCGCCCCGACGCAATTACCAGCATATATCTTCAGAAAACTATAAATAGAACTCCATGCCTTCATTTAAAGACAAACAACTTCAGAGGCTAGAGAGAGCTCTTACATTTTCTGACAAGGACGTGAGACTTAGATCGTTCATTCGCTCGAAATTTTCTCTGCTCCCTCTCTAGCGCGAACACATTTCAAGGCTTCAAGAACGTGACTTTCCTTCTTCACAAGAGCGCTCTCATCAAGGCTCCGACTTAGCATGAGCGTTTCCATCGAGGCTCTGAGGACATCGCAGTTTTCACTACTGGAGCGCTCCCACTAAGGATCCAAGAACTTAGTTTATGTTCTACTGTTTTCATATTCTGAACTTCTAACGGAGAGGTGATATGTCACACTCCAAGGAAATCTGTCGACTCTTGTAATCTCAACGAAATAGTGGATTTTGACCAGACACAGATCCGACCACGTGTTTTTTCACATTTTCCGGATTTTTCACGTCAAAAAAAGTCTTTTGTCATTTGCTGACGTATTTCATTGACTGTTTGCGCGCCCGGTCCAATTTCGAGCTTAGACGGTCCGATTCTCCGGACCGGAAAAAAATTGGGTGACCCACAACAGAGCTCAATTATAAAAATCATTTTTTGGGAAGCATGTGGTGATGTTATGAGTTTGGTTGAAGTAAACCAAACATTACAAATGGTATTTGCTAAAACGCTGGAAAATGAAATCTAAGCAAATAAATAGCAATCAACTCTTGCTAGTTTTTTTGGACTACAAGTTTCTCGCTAAAAAGATAACAAAAGAATAAATTGAATCCCATATTCAAATTTGGGGAAAACTATTGAAGTGAAAGAGGAAGGTGGTGAATGGGATCATGGGTGGATCCAAAAATTTCAATGAGGGCGTTCGTGGGGGGAGGGGGGGATATGTGGAGAGATGATCGGCAAGGTGGGTAGAATAGGAGTCGGTTGAGCTATGACAGGTCGCGACGGTGGTGCGGCCAATGGAGAAAACTGCGGGTTGTTGATGGGTCCACACAATTTATAAAACGGGGATGGGCTTGATGGAACGAGTAGTGGATGGCTCGAGAAGAAACGATAGGCATGCCGAGGGCAGATGACCCGAGGCTCGAAAAAGGGCGCTCTTCCCTATGCGGTCAATAAAGGCGACACACGCGAGTGAGTGAGCGGATTCGATCAGCAAGGATTTGGTGAGGAGAGAGCAGGCGCAGCTGGTAGGACGCCAAAAGGGGAGATTGATGGAGGTTTAAGTTGTGGTTGGGGACGACACGACGGCGGCAGCACAAAACGGAATATCGAGCGTTATTGCTTCCCCCTAACAAGTGCATCGTTTATCACATGAATGTTTTCGTTGACGACTATGGGATCATGGAGGCGCCGGAGACGGCAGATGTGCGGACCGAACGCATTGATCGTGCCGAAGGCATCAACGTGCTTGCTGGGGATGACACAAATGTTATTATGCTCGAAAGCGGAGCAGATCAAAATGACAACATCTTCATGGTGGTGTGTGGGGGGCTAGGCATCGTGTTTTTCTCGTCAAAATTTGATAGAAGCGAAACAAGATTTACCAGTAACAACACCTTAAAATAAAAGTACTAGCCTTCTAAGATTATGCCAGTAACAGTGTGACACCAAAGAGCTGTTACGGTTCCGGTTCGGTTCCGGTTCTACTAAAACCATGAACCGAACCACTAAGGTAACAGTTCTTCAAATTAGAACCAAAACCTTATTTGATTTGACCGGTTCCGGTTCTGGTTCCGGTTCCAGCTTAATTTTTGGAACCGTCGTGTCAACGGTTCCGGTTACGGTTCAACAAGAACCAAAACCAAACCGACCACTATCGGTTCGGTCCGGTTCTATGCGGTTCGGTTCGGTTCCAATCGGTTCCAACTAAAACCAAAATTAAACTTGACGAAATGAAGTAAAAGCAGACTGCAAATAGGAAAACTCAAAACAATATTGAAATAGAAATAATTATGTTGTCCACTTCTCGACGGTCTTTTCCATGATCGGTGAGATAGTATCAATTGTCTTCCTACATGTGTAGACTTGTCACGAATTCTAGTTGGCTTGCGCACGTCTCGTCGGCATGCTCAACCGTAACAACCGCCTACAATTAGTTGTCTTTCATGATTGCTAATACATAGTAGTTGTATATGTTCTATAATTATTAAATAAAATATTTTAAAAAAAATATGTAAGTAAAATTGAAAATATATTATATAACTGTATAAAAATAAAAAATGCATTGCAAAAATTGATTCCAAACCGCAACAATATCAAGCTATATCATACGGTTTTTATGCGGTGAAGTTTTGTTCGGTCCAAAATCGGCCCCCTTTAGTGCGATTGCGATTTGGGTTCAATTTACACCAGCTTCACTTGTGATAGTAAGTATAAATATTATAGATAAATTATAAAATAATAACAATATAATAATAATAATAAACGGATTGCGGTTCGGTTCTACTTCGGTCCGGTTCGGATCGGGTCTAAAAATCTTGAAACCGCTTGAGACTTGTATGTTGCGGTTCCGGTTCCGGTTTCGGTCCGGATAATAATATGTAAGAACCACACCCGGACAAATGTTGTTCACGGTTCCAAAATTCAAACCGGAACCCGAATACTTTGCAAACGGTTCGGTCCGGTTCTTTGCGGTTCCGGTTCGGTTTCGGTTCAGTTTGCGGTTTTCGGTTTTAAGTGACAGTTCTAGACACCATATATGTCCAGAGCTCCTTTCACCGGACTTGGATTTGAAAATGGAGTCTCATCCGAAAAATTTCGGCTTTGTTTGGCGCAACGTTTGGAACTCTCCGTTCTGGGCAAACGCCGACGGGTAATCAAATGATCAGCGGCGGCGTTTGCACCCACCACGCCATGAGAAATGAAGGAAAATGAGGGATTCTAATCGCAGCCTCCCCCCTCTGATTCCAAAAGCTCTCCTCATCCCGCCGCCGGAGCAAAACGCAAAACCAAACGAAGCCCATGTCAAACACAGAAAGACCAGATTTGCGTTTATTTGGGTCGGGTCTTCTTCGTGCCCAAATTCTTCCCCGGGCCACGCGTTTCTCGGAGTCGCGGTCGTCCACACTATCACATTATTACCTGACGCTGAAATGAGCTCATGGCGTGGTTGATCGCCGGAAAACAGAAACTCTCTTCCGCCCTTTCAATTTTCGCACAGCGACACATCGCCGGAGAATCAGCTTCATGATTTCCCTCACCCTCTACTCTTCCGCTGCCGGCGTACTTCCGCCAACCAAACCATCCCTTCTCCGCCAGATTCGGTTGCCATCTTCTACGGACTCCGCCTCTTACCCGAGCTTCTCTGCAGTACCCTCCCTTCCTCCTCGCATATGGATATGCCCTAGTTATTCTTCTTCGCAGCCTCGCCTTTCCCTCCCTCGTCCACCAACTGCGGTAGGATGCGGCGCTCACGATCACCACGCAGACCATCATCATAATCATCATCACCAGAACCATCACGGGCACGCGCACTCAGCCGAATCGGAGCTCAACAGTGCGCAGAAGGCGATCCTCGGCTTTGCCAAGGCCGTGGGCTGGACCAGTCTCGCCGATCTTCTACGGGAGCATCTTCAGCTTTGCTGCTGCTCCATGGCTCTGCTTATTTTGGCTGCTGCGTGTCCTTACGTTCTCCCTGCGCGTGCTTCCAAACTTCTCCAGAATGCCTTTATCTCCATCGCCTTTCCACTGATTGGGGTTGGATTTCTTTTCTGTTTCCTCAGAGAGTTTTACGCTGTTATTGTGCTGGTTGATTTGATTGCCTAGTGATTTGAACAATTTGATTTCATCTTGAATTTCCCCCTTGCTTTGCTGTAGGTTCAGCGTTGCAATAAACTATTAAGCTCAGTTCAAATCTTAAATTGATTCATGCTTCCAGTTTTAAAATTTATAGACGTATCTCTTGCTTCAAACTGTTCAGTGTTCTTAAGCAGGAACTTAGTGGGCCGGGTTTTGGCCTATGCACTAGAAAAAATTACTAGCGGGTTCTGTACTTCTGTCCAAAGACGACTCAATGAATTTGGCATAAACCCTAGTTGTTTAACTACTTTATGGTTTGTGCGTGGAAAAAATATTTCCTTTTTGAGTTAATTCAGGGTCCGTCCGTTTGAATCGTTTTGACAGCCGGTTTTCGTTTTCAGTCTTCACAGTTCCAATTGCGCTGTTCGTTTGCCTCTGTTTTGATTTTAAACTGAAAACGTTCTGTTTTCATTCCTTCTAATTTTGCCCAGCCTCAAAACAGACCTGGCTAGGTATGTTTTGCTCGGTTTTGAGAATAGAAAAGTGACCGAAAATTTCATCTCTTCTCCCCGATGGGAGATTTTCCAGGGACATGGCCGACGCTAATTCATCTCTTCTCCACGACGCGAGAACGTGGAGCTTCATTTTTGAGAGTAGAAAAGTGGCCGGCGCCGCTTCGTCGCTGGTGAAGAAGTCGGCGCTGCTTCGTCGCCGGTGACGAGAATGGGGAGTTTTGTTTTTGAGAGTAGAAAAGTGGTTGGCGCTGTTTCGTCGCCGGTGAAGAAGTCGGCGCTGCTTCGTCGCCGGTGAAGAAGACGGCGCTGCTTCGTCGCCGGTGAAGAAGTCGGCGCTGCTTCGTCGCCGGTGAAGAAGTCGGCGCTGCTTCGTCGCCGGTGGCGAGAATGGGGAGCTTCGTTTTTTAGAGTAGAAAAATGGCCGGCGCTGCTTTGTCGCCGGTGAAGAAGTCGGCGCTGCTTTGTCGCCGTTGGCGAGAACGGGGAGCTTCATCTTCCTCCGACGATTCTTCCTCCAGCGATCTACTTGTCGGGATTTTATTTTGCCGATTAACCCGTGCCATTAGATCTTACAAGTAGGTTGTGTTCTCAAGCATGTAGCTTAAGGGAGAAGTAGTCGATTAGGGTCAATTAAATTCCACTTTATCAAACTGAAAATGTTTCAAACGAACATAAGTTTTCGTTTTGCCTCAAAACGGACTTGAAAATCATGTTGTAAACGAACATAACTTTTCGTTTTGCCCCAAAACAAAAACACTTGATTTTTTTCGTTTTGAAGCAAAACGAAAACCGTAAATGAAAACGGTGCAAACGAACGGGACCTCAGTGTTTTTAGATGCCATTTTGTTAGCTTGCTGCAACTCTGCTGTACTACAATATTGGCGTTTCACGTTATATTTATGCTAATCGGCCCCATAGTGACCTTCCCCTAACTACTTAGGGAAGCATTGGATTTTCGTGTTTACGCAGGTATTTCATTTTCATGTTTCTAATGTTATCTAGAAGAAGGAACAGTAAATACTTAACCGTGTCCTTTGCATGTTGTTTTATCTCATTGATTAGCGTTTAGGGTTCTAAAGCTTGCCAGTTACTGTAGTACAGTAAAATAGAAGTTTGTCGACAGCTATATGCTTTGGAAACCGAAATAAGATTGCCTTTTGAATTAGATTACATGCAATTTTATTGTTTTATGTGGTGGAAGGTTTTAATAAATTTTGTTATAAATGAAATATATACAAAGATTGCCTTTTGAATTGTTTTTGTTCGAAAAGGGGTGTGGTTACATTTTAAAGGTGCCTGATTTTGTTGGAAAGTTCTATCAAGTGTCAACTAGCTCGTGGCATTCTAGCCACACAAAAGTTCCCTTGTATGTTTGTATAATCTTACATTGATATTTATGATTTGAATGTTGAATGATATACGACAATTCATGAAACAAATAGACATTATTTCTTCTATTACAATATATTATATTTTTTGTTTCTAAAAGTTAGAAGAGCATCCAAACATGTTTTGCTTTAAGCAAAAAAACAAAGCAAAAACAAAAACAAAATTTAAATATAAGTAGTAGTGCCTGGAAGGAGGACCTCTTAAACATAAATAATTGTTGTGAAATGAGTTAAGTCTGATCCAATTGATGCAGAATCTATAGGAATATTTCTATATTAGTAATTTCTGGATATTTGGAAGAGGAAAAGTAGAGAAAGGATAAACCTTTCAAAATAATTGGGACATGTCTTCCTACAAGGCAGGCTCTGCAGGCTTGCTTATCTTTAACCAAATATCTCTTAGTATGGGCTAATATAGGTTGCTGAATTACCAGATGGAACTTTTGTGTTGAATAGAGACGTAAAAGGTAGATGAAGAAGTCCAGAATTTGATTAGGGACAGAAGAAGAAATTGGGAGTAAGGAGACAAGATGTTGAAAGGAGGACCAAGGCTTTGAGAGAAGGAACTGGATATTTGAAATCACTCAGATTTGTTAATACGAAAAGCATAAATTCATTGAAGGAAAAAAACACAAAGGTGGAATTATTAAAATAGTCAATAGCGAATTTTGTCATATTTAGTTATGAACTGTAGGGATCTCATGACATCATAATAATTAACACAATGGACTTTTGAGATTTTCTCAATTTTTCTAGGTGTAGATGGAGTCCCCTTGCTGTGATACTCTAATAGTAGCCAAGCCAGATACATAATGTGTTGCCAAATCACGTATTTGTTGTAAAAATTATGTAATGTGCTATTTGGCAAGGCATTCTGTGTCAGGGTTGACTAATATTAGAGTATCAGTAAGATCTTCTCCATCCATGTTCGGATATATGACGCCATGATCACCATGTTACAAGGAGCCCCAGCCCTGTCGTCCCCTATCTTCGGTGCTGCAATAACTCTTTTGTCAGCTTCTTCCTAAAAATTTATGATGTCCAATGCTTGTGTGGAGGGTGTGGTTGAGTGCATGGGATTTTGTTTCTTGGATAGTTCAGAGTTAGCACCGGTGATTTCTACTGTTGAATGTTGTGCTCTTGGCTTTTGCAGGAAATGATGTTGGGAAAGTTAAGGGTTACTGGTATGTTGAGCAGCAACAATTGTTGTCGTAGAATTCTGTCATCAATGTTCTATCCGGTATCATCTGATGTATGTGTTGAGAGAGCTCAAAACTTGTATGTATTGCTTGTGTATGAGCTCGTCCGGTTTACCCTCCAGAATTCTTGGCGATGTGTATGACGGCTTGACTGTCACAAAGGAGAAGAGCCGGTGATGGTAATTTACACCCATATCAGTAAGAAGACTCTCAAGCCATGTCAATTCAGATACAACCGATGCCATTGCCCGGTACTCTGCCTCGGCTGAAGATCGAGCAACGACCGCTTGTTTCTTGCTTCGCCAAGTGACAAGATGTCCTCCAAGGTAAGTGCAAAAACCACTCGTAGATCGCCGGTCATCGAGAGAGCCAGCATAATCGGCATCTGAATATGCCACCAAAGTTGGAGCAGAAGAGTAGGTCCTGTAGACAAGTCCCTGACCAGGAGCGGTTTTAAGGTACCTGAGAATTCGTTCCACCGCTTGAAGATGAGATTTTCGAGGAGAGTGCATGTATCTGCTGACAAGTCTAACAACAAAAGAAATATCCGGTGTGGTAACTGTGAGATATATTAGTTTTCCAACAAGACGACGATAATATTCAGGATTCTGAAGAAGAAGGTCCGAGTCAGAAGCCTGGACACACAGTTTGTGGTTCACATCCATAGGAGTATCACTTGGCTTGCAGCCGGACTGATCCGCATCATGAAGAAGGTCAAGACAATATTTCCGTTGAGAGAGAGTGAGTCCATCCGGCCTTCTGGCAATCTCAAGACCAAAAAAATAACGAAGAGGTCCCAAATCCTTTGTCTGAAAGACTTAGTTTAGATGGACTTTGACTGCCTGTATCCCTTGAGAGTCATCTCCAGTAATGATAATATCGTCGACGTATACTAACAGAATAACCGTTCCTGTTGGTTAGTGACGAGTAAAGAGCGAGAAGTCGGCCGAGCTCCGAGTAAAACCGATCTCACGGAGGACCTTGCTGAATTTTTCAAACCATGCCCGTGGAGATTGTTTGAGACCATATAGAGCCTTTTTAAGATGGCAGACCTGAGAAGCAGACTTCCGAGGTCGCCGCGAGTAGGGCAGCAAGGCCGCGATGAGAAGGAGAAAAACCCCGGGCGAGAAGACAAGGAGACCACCGACCGAACAGGCGGAAACCAGAATATGCGGATAAGAGACAGTTCGCACGGTCAAGCCGCGAGAATGACTGAGGAAGACCGCGACCAAAATGCGGATATGCAGCAGTCCGCACGGTCAAGCCGGACACCAGCAAGTAGTCAGTTCGCGACCAGAGGGTGGAAACACAATAGAGAAACCGCCAGGTCAAGGTGAAGCCAGTAGCAGTCAGAGAGCGGATACAAGCAGTCCACGCGGATAGAAAAGAAAAAAACGCGGCGTGAGAGAGAGACCGCGCGGATACGAGCAGTCCGCACGGTTGGACAGAGAGAATCCGCAGCGGTTTGACAGAGACCGCGCGGCAAGCAAAGAGAGGTAGAAGCTGCGCGAAGCAGGGATGCTCGAGCGGACAGACGAGAAGGCGAGGAGGGCAGAGGAGGGCAGAGGAGGCAAGCAATAGAGGAGTTTAGCTCGCGGCGGACAGACGACGAATCCGCAGCGGATAGACAAGAGGTGGACCCCACAAGGTAGAGAGAATGGTGGCTATAAGAAGCCTGAAGGGGGTGGAACCACGGAGAGGGAGAGGAGAAGCGGTATGCCGAGTTGCAAACCGCAGAGCCCGCGGATTGGAGACCGGAGCGGATAGGAGACCTGAGCGGATAGAAGACCGCAGAGAAGAGAGGGGGCGGGCTGGGCTGGGCGGGCTAGGCGGTTAAGAAATATGAGACCGCAGAGGAGAGACCGCTGCCTCTGATACCATGTTGAGAGAGCTCAAAACTTGTATGTATTGCTTGTGTATGTAAAAACAAGGAGAGAATACAAATATTTAGGAGGAAGAAGAGAGAAGATAATCCTATACAAGGTGTGGGACTAAAAGAGGAGAGAAGATAAAACAATAAAAGAGGGCCCAATAATGGGCCCTTTACATGGGCTATTTTATCAATATGAAATTCACTTATAACTGGCGTCAAAACCCATGTGAAGTATGTTATTCATAGATGTAATGCGGTTTGTGATTTCATTAGATTCTAGGAGTGGGGTTAAGTCGTATTCATCATATACAACATAATATGGCAACTAGTTTTAAGAAAAAAAAGTTGTGGTTGTTGACCTTCACTGGTTAATGCTAGGAACCTTTCAAATTTATATAGAAACTATTACATATGGGTCTTCATGAAGTATTTTACTACTTTTCTTGATGGCGTATATTGTATGCCCATTATTAAGAATAGCTTACTTTCATCTCCGGCACATTTCTTGCGATTTTTTGTAGGTTAGCGTCAGATGATAAACTAATAAAGAAAGAATGTCGATTAATTATACAAGTTTAGTTTTTTTTGTTTGCTAATTCAGCGTATGTAACTACCTCCAGAGGAAGCTTGGTTTTAAAAATAGCTAATAATGGTTGATAGACTCCAAAACAGATATAGCTTTACTCTGTCAAAATAATAATATTTGGTCCACTGGAAATACATTCTTGAGCACTATACTCAGGCTTATATTGCGAAAAAGAGTTTCTGCATCTTTTTTGGAATACCAACATATACTGGTTTCTACATTCTGAGTTGTAAAAGTAATGCATGTCTTTTTTCTCCTCAATTAATGCTTATTAAGTCCTTGGTCCAATCTCTGATTCAGTGCTCTCTTTGAGGATTTTTGGTGTTGAAAGGTTCTGATTTTTTTTCTTATTTTTGTTTTAGGTCTCAGCAGCACTTGACGCTGTCCTAACTGTTGCTGGCGGAATAATAAATATTCATGTTCTCATGGCATTTGCAGCATTTGCATCGGTTTTCATGGGAAATGCTTTGGAAGGAGCATTTCTTCTTGCTATGTTTAGTCTGGCCCACATAGGTATATTGCATATGATAAGAGTTTTTCTTCTTGTTAAAGTGTCATTTTCAAGGTTGGTCTAGTTTTTTTGTGCCAATCTGGTACTGACAATGAGACTTCATGTGTAGCTGAAGAGTATTTCACTAGCAGATCAAATGTTGATGTTAAGGAATTGAAGGATAATCATCCTGATCATGCACTAAAACTGGAATTCGATGAAGATACATTACCACAGTTTTCAAATTTAAACTATAAAAAGATACCTGTGCAGCAACTTGAAGTGGGTTCATATATATTAGTCAGGGCTGGCGAGGTCTGTGTATGAACTTTTTTTTGTCTCTATTGTTGTTTGATTTGCCACAATTTCCTATTAAGACACTAAAACATATGGTATTACCGTCGTTTAATTATCTCTAGTAGGCCTAGCCTGAATATGATGCTGTTGATGATTAGGCCTGGTCTTCAATCACGATATGGGTAGGATGTGCCTTCTTTTTTGTGTCTCATTATTGTTCTATCACTGTAGTTTGATACTCATTTATTACATTATGTTTGAAGAGAGAGAGAGAGAATATTTTACAAATGAATTATTATTATTTCTCTACATAATACCTGTACAAGATTCTCCTTATATAAAAGGAAGAGAAGGAGTTAAGAGACAATACAAGATGTGAGACTAAAAGAGCCTAAGAGAAGAATGGGCCAAATAGGCCACGATACATGGGCTAAATACAATAATAGAGAAAGGCTTCTTATGTATTCTCCAACACTTCGACGAAAGCTGGAGCATACAATTCGTCGGCACCAAGCTTGAGGAGAAACTGCCGATATAGTGGGCGAGACAAGGTCTTAGTTAGAATATCAGAAACTTGATCGGCCGCCGACAAATATCTCAAAATCAATTATCGAAGTTGAACCTTTTCCTGGACAAAGTGAAAATCGACTTTAATGTGTTTTGTGTGTTCATGAAACACAAGATTATCAACGATGTGAATAACAGATTGACTATCACAAAAAAGAACAACCGGTGATGGATGTTTAACGCCTAGGTCAGTAAGAAGACTCTCTAGCCATGTGAGTTTCTAAAACAACGACGATCATGGAACGATACTCTGTTTCCGCTGAGGAGTGAGCAACCACATTATGCTTTTTTTCCTTGCAGGTAACCAAGTTTCCAACAAAATATATGGAACAATCACCAGTGGACCGACGATCATCGAGGAACCTAGCATAATCAGCATCGCAGTATGCAATGAGGGACAGAGAAATAGATGTCTTGTACACAAGTCCTTGTCTCAGAGTATTCTTCAAATATAAAAAAATGCGCTCGACCTCCTGAAGGTGAGAGATCCGGGGAGCATGCATGAAACATGCAAAAAATATATCGAGTTGCGTGACAATAAGATAGATTAGTTTGCTAACGAGACGTCAATAATACTCCAGATTAGGGAGGAGTTGATCAGCGTCTGAGCCATGAGCTGGTGATTTGCATCCATAGGTTTATCCACAGGCTTACACCCAGACTAGCTTGCATCGCGAAGTAGATCGAGACAATATTTTCGTTGAGAAAAAAACAAGACCAAGTCATTGGGCTACCTCAATTCCCAAGAAGTAGCAGAGCTGACACAAGTCTTTTGTTTGAAACTGGGATGGTAGGTGTTTTTAATTTGAGTAATACCTGGAAGATCATCATCTGTGACAAGGATATCATCAACATAAACCAGAAGAATCACCGTGCTTGTCGAACGTTGGTGAATAAATAAGAAGTCTGCCGAGCTTCAGGTGAAGCCAAAATCACAAATCGCCCAACTAAACTTATCAAACCATTTTTGTGGGAACTATTTGAGGCCATATAACAATTTCTTCAGAAGACAAACTAGGGACTCCCCCGTGGTTACATAACTAGGAGGTTGTTGCGTATACATAGTCTCCACAAAATCTTTGTTGAGAAAGTCATTTTTGATGTCAAACTGATGCAGCAGCCACAGACGATGGACATCAAGATAGATTAAGATACGAACGTTATTGTGCTTTGCAACAGGAGAAAAAGTCTCCTCATAATCAAGGTTGTGTTGTTGAGTAAAGTTGTAGGCAACAAGACGAGATTTGTGGCGGTTAATCGTCCCATTAGGATTGATGCTTCACGGTGAAGATCTACTTACATCTAACCGATCCCAAGTGTGATTGGCCCAAAGTGTCGACATTTTTTCATCCATTGCCGCTGCCACCCAGGATGCTGACGTGCTTTCTGCACAAAAGAGAGAGTGGAAATAAAGGGCAAAGAAGTTGCAAAGTTGCGCACATCAGAGGAGAGATGGTGCAAGGAAACATAATTGGAGAGAAGATGCGTTGTGGAGGACGTGGTCGAATCAGCAGTTCGTGGAGCATTAATAGTGGACGGAGGATGTTGCATGGTACTAGATCGAGAGGGACGGAGAGAGTAGACAAGAAGAGGAGGGGTCGAGGCAGGCGGTGATGTCAGTAGTAAAAGTGGTAAAGAATAGTGGGTAGGAATCAAAGGATGTGGTAGATCAAGAGGTGGCGTAGGTGTGGAGGATGGATGGAAAGACTGATTTTTGATGAAAGTCACATCAACCGACATGATCAGACGATCAACTTTCGAGTGGAGGGAGGGTAACAGACATACCCCTTCTGGGTGGAAGAATATCCAACAAACATGTAACGAGTAGCACGAGGTGCCAACTTGTCAATAGGGGGGCCTAGGTGGTGGACAAAGCAAAAACAACTGAAGACCTGCGGGGTCAGAGGGAAGGGATGCTAATCGGGAAATGAGGGAGAGAACGACGTCGCAAAGTTGAGAACGGACGAGGGCATACAATTGATAAGATAACAAGTAGTAGAGAATGAAATTCTAATAGTTAGTGACAACTTGCATCTGGAATAGGAGTGACTGAGCACTTCTAGATGATGGTGGTTCTTACGCTCAACAATTACATTCTGTTACGACATATACACATAAGAGGTTTGGTGGATGATGCCAACGAGGTGCAAGTTTCTTGAAATGCATGCCCAGTGCATTCACACACATTATCAAAGCGAAGAATTTTGATAGTGTGAGAAAATTGCATTTGTGTTTCTGCAGTAATGGAGCGAAAAATAAACAGAAGCTTAGAGCGATTGTGTATCATGTACAACCAAGTAATGTGTGAATATTAATCAATAAACACAAGAATGTTACGATATCCAGATATAGTAGCTGTTTATAGAGACCCCAAATACTAGAATATACTAAATCAAAAGGAGCGACACTCCGAGTACAATGAGGAAGAAGCAGAGGTTTGTTGTTTTACATAGATACATGATTCACAATCAAAAGGAGAACAATGAAAATCAGGAAGAGTCTTCTGGAGGATCGGCAGAGAAGCATGGTCAAGATGCCGATGCTAATCAACGGAGTGACGAAGGATAGAACTGATGTTGGTTATGGGGAGATCCAGGATGTAGTTCCCATTTGAAATCCGCCTTTTACCAATAATATTCCATGTCTGCCAAACCTGCACAACAAAAGAGGAAGAGGAAAAAGTGATTAAGCTGCCATGATTTTGAGTGAAACGACTAACAAAAAGCAGATTTAATCGAGATTCAGGAACACGAAGAATAAAGAGAAGAGATAGGGAGGGGGTTAGCAACACATTGTTAGAACAGATGTCTGGAGTGATGTCGTCATTAGCCACCGTATGAACTTTGGACACAAAGAGTCCAAGTACCAAGAGGGCTTCTAGGGAGTAATGTGGTTTGTGACACCTGAGTTCACAATCCAAGAGGGACTCTGGGACAACATGAGATATCTTCATTAAGACGGAGGGAATTGAGCTAGAGGGGCGGGAGATCATCCCATGAAGAAGCTGAAGTTCCTCGCATAAGCTGTCAATGTCAGAGTGGGAAGTGGAAGAGCCATCAACAACTGGGAAGGCATATGGCAGAGAGGGAGTGTGCGGTGGAGGAAAACCATGTTTCCGAAGACATGTCACCTCATTATGATTGTCCCAACCACAATAAGTACAAAAATGAGAGGGGTGGTCCTTGGAGCGATTGCATCCATCTCGCCCACCACCTAGCGAAACAGAACAACCACCACTAGCAGGTGAGGGCGGAGGTCTGTAGTTAGAACCACAATGGAGGAGAACTGGAGGAGGGGCACCAGAAGTTCAGGTGACGTGCCACCTTTAATAATATAGAACAAACATCAGATAATGAGAGGACAATGGGAGAGGAATGATATGCGCCCGTGCACTGTGGAGATGTGGCGGGACCTAAGCCATTATCAAGACAATACCGACAGCTTCTTTCTGAACCCGTTGAGCTGCAAAATCAAGCGTTGGGGGCTGGTGTTGAATCCATGCCTCAACGAGAGTCTTAGATTGGACAATATAGAATGTGAAGTTCCCATCTTCTCCCGGGTCTAGGTGTTGAATGGTCTTGAAGATATCAAATAAGTGTTGGAGACTATCCTTCCTAAAATAGAGAGATTGAAGCTCGTCCCACATTGCTTTGGCAGTGTCATAGTACATAGCCATCCAATACGTCTCACTGTCCGTGGAGTTCTAGATCCATGATTGAACGCATCCATCATCCTGGAGCCATTACTCAGTGGGCTTGCCCGGGGAGGGGCGGGGGTCTCGAGTGAGATGATAAAGAATACCCTTGGTTTGAAGAACACGGCGTACCGAGTGCACCCACTCCACAAAGTTATTGTCGATGAGCGAGACAGTAGTAATCCGAAGTTCATCCCGAGCATCAGGGAGAGGAGCCAGAGTAAAAGCGTGAAGGGTCGAGGAAGCGGGAGTAGTACTGGTGCCCATCATCTGATGAGGTGGACTTGCAGTAGGAGTTGAGGCCTCAAGAAAAGAGTCCGCCCAAGCAACTATGGGGGGTGTGATCTCTAAGAGGTGTCCGCCGCATAGGGTTAGGGGCGGCTGCAAGGAGGAGTCAGATCAGGCCGTAAAGAAGAGGTCAGACAGTTGCACGTGGGAGGCCGCATGAACACTGTGGGTAATCCAGACGATTTGACGACTGAACACTGCGGGAGGCAAGGAGAACACTGTTGGGGAGATCATACGGAGCCCACACAGGGTGGGGAGGTCTAGGCGACCTCGCTTGCAGGGTTCAGGCGAACACTACTGGGGGAGTCCGAGCGAACACTGCAGGGGTGGGGGGACATTGCAGGGGTGGGGGGACATTGCAGGGGCGGCGGGGTCCAGACGAACACTAATGAAGAGGCTGTGCGAAAACTCCAAGAGTGACCACACGGGGCGTTGAAGTCTGGGGCGGCTGGAAGAAGAAGGCCAAGAGAACAGTGCAGGGAAGATCACACATAGTCCACACGGGTGGAGAGCTCCAGGCGACCTCACTTGCAGGGGGTCCGGTAGAACACTACAGAAGGGAGTCCGTGCGAACACTGTGATGCGGGGTTGGGGGCCCGGGCTAACACTAATGAAGAAACCGCACAAAGTCCATAAAGAGTCTGAGCGGTGGCAATAACAAAAAGATGGACGGTGTGGCCCAACGTGTTGCAGAGGAGTTCTATAAAGCTAAGGAGGAGGGTTCAAGCAAGAGGCTTGACATGAGCATAGGCACTGCAGGTGGCTGCTGTGAAGGAGGACGCATGGGGTGGTTGGTGGTCCATGCGGTTACATGAGGGGAGTCCGCACGAGGGGAAATGCGAGAGCTGGAGTTCAATTGCGAAGGAGCCCGGGGGCCATTATCTCTAATAATGAAGAGAGGGAAAGAAGATTTTACAAATGAATTGTTATTATTTCTCTACATTATATATGTACAAGATACTCTTATAGAGGGAAGAGGAGTTAAAGAGACAATACGAGATGTGAGCCTAAAGGAGTCTAAGAGAAGAATGAACCATTGAGCCATGATACATGGGATAAAGGCAATTAAAAAGAAAGGCTTCTATTCTCCAAGACATTACATCATACCTATGTACAAGCCTAGTTTCATTACTGAACCAGCTGCTATCATGATAGCTTTGAACCAAGTTACTGCTGCAAGAACTACCTTTAATTATTCATCTACGTTGACCAGCAGTCTTTTGCATTCCACTATGTATTTTGATAATTAATATTGGACTTTTTATCATTAAAAAAATCTACCTATTTATACATTTTAAAATTTAATTAGTGCAATATTTAATCAAGAAAGTTACTAAGATTTTATTTTTTGTATGTCTATTTATTTTTTGTTGAAAGTTATTATTGTAGCTATTCCTGCCTCTCACTGTGTATGTGTTTGTGAGTGTGTTAGTTTCACACACGGTCTAGTTTCACACACGGTCTGGGTGTGGTCTGTTTCTATTTGTTTGTGTTTAATTATATATTTGTTTCTTTGCATCCAAGAAAATTAAATTATGTTTCATTAGGCTGTCCCAGTTGATGGAGAAGTTTTCCAAGGAGCATCTACAATTACGATTGAGCATTTGACTGGAGAAAGCAAACCAGTTGACAGAAAGGTTGGTGATACACTTCCTGGTGGTGCGAGGAACCTTGAAGGAATGATGATTGTGAAGGTATTTTTCTATAATTCGTGGTTTAACACTATTTCTGATGATTTTTTTTTGTCCATATTTTTTCTTTGTTGTATTGCTTGTCTTTTCTTTTTTTCTTTTTGATTATTGTTTTAATTTTTTTTGGGCTTCGCTGTGTTGTCCGTTAGGCATTCTTCACGAGTCAAGTATCACTTTAGATTTTCTTTGTAGACCCAAAAATTATCTCAATAAGTAGACAGTAAAATTTTGTACCATTGTTGATCGATTTCTTAATGGTGAAATACTGATACATGAGAATGCATGCGCTCTTTGTGCATGCCATAGCTATCTGAACCAGTTTGGATTGGCTTACCTTGATACTCCCTCCCTTCAAGTTGAGCACAAGAGTTAATCATGATCGTCATTTGATGATGAACCTTGTGATGAGAGAAAATGCAACAGTTCCAGTAAAATGAAGCCAAAAGCAGAGGGAGCAAGTGTAACCACGCCAAAAGCAGAGGGAGCAGGTGTAACCGTTCTTTCTATTGTAGAAAACACGATGATTCTCAAAGGTGGGTGAGTAAGGATGCAATAAGAAGGAAAACAAACTGTCAATTTGACAAAGGTGAAGGACAAATCATAAACTACCTCTAGGGCAACGCACTCTCATATCATGAAAATATAATTGTAAAAATGTAACATGTGATTTCACACTCGCCCATATGTCATCATATATAGGAGATTACATTAATGTCTTTAGGACTTAAATAATGCAAAAGAATATATTGTATATGAATACAATAGAAGTAAAGACAGGCTCCCACGTTCCTTCTACTATTTTTACACAAGTTACTTTGTTTTTTTTTCTCTCTTTCCTTTTTGGTACTCCATAAAGGAGAGATGATATATTAGGCCCTATTTACCGAAGCAGTCAGGAGGAAAGAGATGGTGTCATTGAATTGCTGTTTTCTTCTTAGGTGGATGATAACTATGAAGGAGAGAAAGGGACAACTATTTTATAACCTTAATTTCATTTTGTAAAGTATATTAAAAATGATCTCTTAGATAATAAAAAGAAAGACATGTTAAAAGAAATTTACTTGAAATTTGAATTAACAAGGATTCTCTTGGATGCAAGGAAACAATACTCATCCCATAGATGCAAAGGGGAAGAACTCCTAAAAGCTGTTTTATCTAGTGTAAGAATCTAAAATAACACTTTGTTAATGCAGAAGGATAATTCTAACAAACCAACCAGTCCTAGGGCTTGCAAAAACTGAGGTGATCAGACTATGTTTAAGCAGATTCCTGCTTATGTACACGAGGATCTGAGCATTGCACACAAGGCTTGCATGTGTATGTCCTTGGTTTTGCGCTGTTTACAAGCTTTGGTCATGTTGGGTCTGAACTTAAGAAAATAACTATCAAAATGACGGTCTTTTAGGTGTTTTTCTCCCAGTCCTTTGCCGATGTCCCCTCTTGGGTCGAGTGGCTTCTTCAGAGAGGGTTGAATAAGGATTCTTAAAAACGTTATTTTTTCCACAAATTAAGATCTTGAATATAAATAGAGTTTAAGCACAACGGAAAAGTGATTTATATCATTGAAAATCAGTAAAAAGAAAAACTACATGATTCATAAAAATCTTTTAAAGACACAAAAGTTTGATCTTATAACACTAATATCAATAGGTAATTGAAATAAAACCCTTTTTGTTTTCTATACTGCTCTACCCTATAACTGGTTGGCCCTAGCCAATCCACCCTGGATTGGCCACACCCCCAAACCTACACCTAAGTCTAGTTGCCACACACGTGAAGAATTCTCTGTAACAACCCATCTAAAACGTCACAATTAACTGTTTAATTTCTTCTTGGATTTAATATAATTTCATACTTGATTTTTTTAAGTATATGGTTATGTAAAGAGACATGAACTATAGTATCATAGATCAAAAGATATAAGATACATCATCATAAACAATTCTACTCATATAATTCTGCACCTAAGTCTAGTTGCCACACACACGACAAATTCTTTGTAACGACCCGTCTAGAATATCACAGTTAACTATTTATTTTCTTCTTGAATTTAATATAATTTCATACTTGATTTTTATAGTATACCTCTAAGACATAAATATTTAACTATTGCTAATTTCAAAGAGACATGAACTATTGTATCATAGATCAAAAGATATAAGATACATTATCATAAACAATTCTACTCATATAACTCTACACCTAAGTCTAGTTGCCACACATGTGACAAATTCTCTGTAACGACCCATCTAGAACGTCATAGTTAACTATTTATTTTCTTCTTGGATTTAATATAATTTCATACTTGATTTTTTTAGTACACGGTTGAGACATAAATATTTAACTATTGCTAATTCAACGAACTAATTATTGTAGTATGTAAAGAGACATTATGATATATAAGTAGGCTAAGAGGTGCACAAATCCAAGACTACTACGAGTGGGGAATGAGAACTTGACGCACTGATGTAAACTAGGGTTAGGATTTTCAAATTAAATTTTTTTTTTTATCAAAATAATATATTTGTGATATAATAAAAATTAGGATTTTGAAATGGTGGATTTTTAATTTTTGGAAAAGGGGGCGAGCGATCAAAATCGATGCTTTCGATCACAAGATCGTTAATCGTTATTTGAAAAATATTTCGTGGCGCCAAATGAATCGAACTGTTGCGAGATCCGTACCGCCATAAGCACAACCACAAACACCAATTTATGGGATAACAGATAATAAAAGCATTTGAACGTTTGGGGCAAGCTCTTAATTATTTAATTGAAACATAAATTTAAAACTAAAAAAAACTAGAGTAGTGAAGGGCGTCGATACCGCAGGAGCAAGCTGTTTCCAAATTCGTTCGCAAAGGCAGAATGCTGTAGCCACTGTTTGTTGGAAGGGTATGCGGCTGTAGACCGCTGTTGCTGGAAGAGTTGATGTAGTCGAAAACAACAACACGGAAAGGAATCGGACGGCCTCCCGAGAGAGAAGCTTGAAACACACGGCAGACGTGGGCTGGAGGAGGCTGCCGGAATGAGGAGGGAAAGTCCCCGTCGAGCGTCAGCTAAAGGAGACCGCTGGTTCGTCTGATTGGCGTTGATTTGCGGGAACAACGGGCTTCTGTCGATGAGATCAGGAGTGAAGTCGACACTTGACTGGGGCGTCGGCGGGCGGCTAGGGCAGCGACAGTTGAGCGGAGATATTGTTGGCGTCGAGCAAGTTGTAGTAGCAATCAAGATGATTTGCACGGGTACTGTGCCGGCAATGCAGAGAAATCGAATTGAAATTCAATTTCCCTGCTGTTCGGTTCCATTGTTTCACAGGGGAGGGGCAGTCCTTTAAAAATCAATGATTTTCATTATACTTTACAGAAGTTCTAAATAGGGAGGGCCGGCCCAAAGGTTTTCCAAATTGGAAAATTTCCAAATAAAATGTTTTTCCAAATTGGAAAATTTCCAAATAAAATGTTGTCGAGCAATATTTTAACTTTCAAAAGATTCTCCTTTTAATACTTTCCAAACAATAGTCTCCCATAAAACTCTTTCCAAAAGAATGCAAATTTTGAATTTATTTTCAACGAGACATTATTCTCAGTGCGTTAATAACCCATCTTTTAATTTTAATTTTAAATTTAAGTGTTTTAAATAATTTTGAGCTCGCTCGTTACGTCCTAACGACTAAAATTACCAGACCTATTTATTCATGGTCTCATCGGACGGTCAACCCGCCGAGCCATCAACAAAGCAAATATGCGACAAAAGAAACATGAAAATAAATGCATAAATAAAATGTGCGACGCTTAGCGACGTCATGCAATAACTGATGCGACGGAGGATGCATTACACACTAATCCCTATTCTATGTGCAATGCTACCATCGATGTCGACGGCGAGAAACAATTTAACCCACACAACAATGTGTAAAAGGAGAAACACATTCAATTAGCGAAATATTTAATGGCGTTCTTCCGCTCGGAGGGCCAAGACAACGCGTGGCTAGTAGATCCCGCTTGCAATTCACAAGCCATATATGACGTTTTTTCCACAAACATATTTATCCTAGCAAGTATGAAATCAAAACGATATTATAAAGCTGAAAATGCAATTCCATACAATGAATACCTCATCAAGCAAGGGTGTTGTCAAGGCAATGGATATCCCGTGAGACAACGTGCTTTGATGGATATCCCCAGTGAAATCGGAGGTGGTATGATGCAGGGAATGACTAGATCTGGCTTAGGGAAGGGGATCAGAATGCGGGAATGTAGATCCGGTGGTTTGGGGACTTGATCCGGCTGAAAGGCATAGATCTGGGCGTTATTGGGCATCAGACTGAAGGGAGGAGGAAAGGGGAAGGTGGCAGTGGCTGTTAGGGTACTTGGTTGGCCGACAGAAGGGATAGGGTGGGGGCGGCAGTGCTATTTGGACAGGGAGGAAGGCGGCGGCTGTAGGATCGCAACAAGGAGGTGCATCAGTTGTAGGTTGGCAACAAGGTGGTGCGGCGGCTGTAAGCTGGCAGCAAGGGGGTGCAGCTGCTATAGGCTGATAGCAAGGGAGGATGCTGTTTGGGAGGGCATGAGGGAGGCGGTAGAGGGATTAGTGGGTGGAAAATAAATGCTAGGGTTAGGTAATACCTTATTAAGGAAGAAGAACGCCTAGTAGTGGTCACCTAGGGTTCCACAGAGTCGGCATCGTGAGGTGATCGCGAGAATCCGGGATTCTTTGTCTCCAAATTGTGCAATGTCGTCAACAACCCCCTTACCACTCTATTTATAATAAATAGAATATTAGGGTATCCCACCATCGACAACTATGATTGGTCAGAGATGGTGTGACCCGATTACATCAAAATAAAAGCAAAACGACAATATAATATATGAAATCGAGTCAGAATGCGGATTCAGATTCATCCGCGGAGTCGGATCGACGGTTCGATTAAGTCCTCCAGCGCGAGTACACGAACGTGAGTTCCGCCTTGCGGCGAATCCCTCTTAGTACATGCTCTGATGGGCCCTCATCATATGAACTATAGTATCATAGATCAAAAGATATAAGATACATCATCATGAATAATTGTATTCATACATGTCTGTAAATATAAAGTACAAAAGTAAGACAGTACAACATATCTACTATAAATCTAAAACTAGACACTTCTTAGACTCCAGTTCTAGGATAAGGATCCTTTTTGCCTTGGTTGCACTCGTCCAGTTTCTCCAGCATCCCTGTGAAAAATTGAACCCGAAGACGATATTTGTCTTTTATCATCTTTCATCGCCCTTCCTCCGATAATTTATTTGTAATCTCGTCGTCCTTTTCCTATTCCTAAAAAATGTTATAATATAACAAGAGTTATCAATATGACTATGCAATATCTTACTTTTTTTATGTTCCTTGCAAGAGAAAGATACGTTAGCACAATAAATAATAGTATTATAGCATGCAATAAAAAAACTATGTGAAGACCTTGAAATGAAGAGCTAAGTAATAAAAGAAAACTGTATAATTTACTTGTCATCTATCGTCGCCCTTCCTCTGATAATTTATTTGTAATCTCCTCATTGTCCTTTTCCTAATTCTAAAAAATGTTATAATATAACGAGTTAGTTATAAATATGACTATGTGATATCTTACTTTTCTAAGTTCCTTGCAAGAGAAAGAAACGTTAGCACAATAAATAATAATATTATATTGGTCATTCTTGTAATAAATTGAACCCAAAGATGATATGTCTTCTTTCATCTTTCGTTGCTCTTCCTTTGATAATTTATTGGTAATCTACTCATCGTCCTTTTCCTAATTGTAAAAAAATGTTATAATATAATGAGTTAGTTATAAATATGACTGTGATATCTTACTTTTTTAAGTTCCTTGCAAGTAAAAGAAACGTTACCACAATAAATAATAATATTATAGCATGCTATAAAAAGCTATGTGAAGCTCTTGAAATGAAGAGCTAAGTAATAAAAGAAAACTGTATAAGAAAGACATGTCTGTAATAATTGAAATGATTTCATACTTTGTTCAATACTTTATCTTTCTTATCTATTTTCCTGATATCATTCTTTTTTTTTCTTTCATTCATGCGATCAAGGTTGTAGATGTCGGATATCTGGGACACGTCGGTTTAGGTTTTTCATGTCAGTTTTAATATGTCGAGGGATATATCAGAGATATTTCATATATCGGGTTTTAATATTTAATTATTTATCTATGTAATTATTTATAAATTTAATCATTTTTAATATATATATATATTAATATATTAATATTTTGATATTTATTGAACTCCTATATTTATCAAACTAATATAAACATTTTGTATTACACAAGTAATAACGGTATAACGCGTGAAATAAAATAAGAGGAAGCAGAATGCCTGGGAGTTGTTGATGACAATGGAAGAATTGAGATTTTAGTCCATAATTCAAGGACCATACATAATTGAAATCGATGATGAACTTGAGAAAGGAAGAAATCCAGAGGAAGGGAAAAACAACATAAACAATGAAACAATTTTGGTCTATTGTCTATTAGACCATAAACACTAATTAAAATAAATTAAAAAAAGCCAGTCGATAAAATGTCAGGATATATCGGCCGATATATCGGCGAATATATTGGTCAATAACATGTATATCGGAGAATATATTCCAAGAAGATATTTTGCAAAAAAATATCGGAAATGTGTCGTTTTGTCCATGAAATCTTTATGCATGTCGGCCATGTCGGAGGATATCCACAACACTGCATACGACATAATTAAGGGTATCTTGGGTTTTTAGTAACAATAGTTATAAGTAGATATCAATAGTAATCAGTAGTAACCATTTTATGTGTACACATCTTTGATTTTGGGTTATCAGCAAATGTAGAATCTCTATGGGAACCTGAATCAACTGCTTCCTTTGGCAGGTTGATCCACACCCCTTGCAAAAGGGTTAATCCTTAACAATGTCTTTGCGTTATGCATGGATGAAAATTTTCCTTTTCATTTGCATTTCCATTTGCATTTTCATTTGCATTTGGATTTCATTGCATTTCATTTACATTTTCATTTGCATTGTCATTTGTCTTTACTTCTTATTATGAGGGTTGTATATTTATTTAGGCTTCCTTATGAATTTATATTTTTTCATTGTATTAAAATCATCTACGGTTGGCCTGTGTCGACGAGGCATCTTAATTGTCTTTCTTTGAGTTATCAGTAGCATATAATCTCTTTATCATCAATATACATAGGCATTTGATTAACATGAAACATTAAATTAACTTAAAACATTTGAATAAATAGGCATTGTTGGAGTTTACACATTATGTGTTGGTCTATGTATTAGAGTCCTCTAGGAATGCGTCTATGAGTTTTGTCCAACATTGCATATTCTAATTTGTGAGTCATTGTGTTGAAACCGAAAAATCGACCTCTGTGGAGTTCGACCCTTGGGGGAAGGGGTGACCGCGCACCTACTGCCCTCAAGCGAACGATCTAGGTACAAGACCAGGAACACAAGAGACATACCCAAGGTCTCAGCGTGGAGGTCCCGCCGCATACCCGAAAGAGTAACAAACTTTTTCCCTCCCAAGCCAAAGGCTGAGCTAAGGCACCTTCGGAGGGCTCTCTTGGCCGACCGGAACCTCTAAGGAGAATCTCAAGACCAACTCTCTCCTGACTAAAGGTGCCTCCTCGGGTCTATGTAAAATGTTCCTCATCCGCCCTACCAATGACGTAACCTCGCCGAACAGTTCTACTTCGTGCAGCCCCAACTGGGCCGCCACCAACGTAACTACGTTGTTCTGAAAGGCCATTAACTGACCTTGAAGGGCTTCCCGGTAACCTTACCTCGGGGTCCCCACGGGGCGAGTAGTTCGCGAACATATCGCCCGCCTAAGACGAAAAGGATAAAACACATTCACAGGGCATCGCAAATATTTAAATTACAGGAATATAAATTCCATACTTCGGCGCGCAGCCCGGCAACATAAGCAAAAATAGGCCTTCGAGGGCCGGCACAAACTTGGGCTTAAGCCCGCTTGGTACTGCAACACCTGTACGCCAACGTCCCGCCAAACGGTGGCAAAATAAATATCGGTTCCACCTCTGCCTCGAGGCGGCGATGCTTATCTCCTAAGAGCAAATAATAAACAACTTCCACGGAGTTTTCCCCGGGAACCCCAGAACATCACCAATCCGGCTTACACATCCGGATGGGCTTCACACAGCATGCCTAAACTCGTACGCACGCTTCCGGGTGCTAATGCAGTTAATAGCGGTGATGTGAACATCAACCCGTCAGAGAGCATCCTTCCCCCACCCGTCGGTGGAGAGGAGCTTCCATGCAAATATGGAAAATAAGGGCTTCACCTGCCCAAGAAGAAATTTCGTTACCCTTGACGCGTGTTTTGACGAAGCTGCAACCGCGTGTCGTGCCCGGGGTTCGACGTCTAGCAGCCGTAGCGGCTGTGCACGCACGGATCCGACCTCCACTAGAGGGTTAAAAGCTCCAGGTAATTTCTCCTCCACGGCCGAGCCTCTCCATGGCCGATCGTGATCCAAGTAGCACCGAGGAAGTCGATCCCGGCCTCCACGACTTCAGGCGGCGTCGGGCTGCCCCTGTTGGCCGACAGGAGAGAGGAAGGTGGCGGCGTCGGGCTGCCCCTGTTGGCCGACGGGAGAGAGGAAGGGGCGGTGCTCGGCCTACCCTTGTTGGCCGACGGGAGAGAGGAAGGGGCGGGGCTCGACCTGCCCTTGTTGGCCGACGGGAGAGAGGAAGGGGCGGGGCTCGGCCTGCCCTTGTTGGCCGACGGGAGAGAGGAAGGGGCGGGGCTCGGCCTGCCCTTGTTGGCCGACGAGAGAGAGGAAGGGGCGGGGTCGGGCTGCTGCTGTAGGCCGACGGGAGAGAGGAAGGGGGGCGGAGTCGGGCTGCCCCTGTTGGCCGATCGTGGGAGAGAGAGGGGCGGGGCTCGGCCTTGCCTTGCTTAGGCCGCGTCGAGAGAGAGAGGGGCGGGCGAGCCAGATCGGGAAAAGTGGGGGGGGGGGGGAATTGCGGCTGTGCTCCTGGCCGAGCCCTAGCCTGGGAGGAAGAAAAATCCCCCTCCCCTTTTTTGTTTTTCCCCCTCCATCCCCTCCTTCTCCCCCATCATATACGATAAATACATATATATATATATATAATATATGTATTATAATAAATATATATATGATAAATATATATATAATAAATATATATTACAACATAAAACGTAAAATCTCCACACGCATGCGCGAGCACCCGCACGTTCTCGAATGGTGCCGCACCAAACCATCGCTCACAACACGCCCCGAGCCCCGACCCCCAAGCCCGTCACTTGGAGGGATCGTTGCCGAGGCTGGAAACGGAGGTGTCCGTGGAGGGATCGTTGCCGAGGCTGGAAACAGAGGTGGCTTCGGGGGGTCGAGGCTGGATGCCGGGCTGGAGACGGAGGAGACTGCGCGCGGTTTCACTCTACTCACGCGAGCCTTAGGGTCCTCTGTGGAGAACCGCTGCTCTCATCGCTGCCGTCTTTCAGTTTCTTCCGCAACAATTGTGCGTCTTGTGCAAAATACCGAGCCCCTTCTGCGCTCATGTTCCCTCTGTGCTCTCTCTCGACAGGAAGGAGACGTCTTACCATTCCCTTTCTCTACAAGCCCGATAGTCATCTATAATCCCGTCAAGCCTGCAACTGCTCTCGTTGCAGATCATGTCTATGATTTGGTTTTAGTAAACAGAGCGTCTTCTCATCCTGTTGTCGTCCCCTTTGGTTGCTGTTCCTGGCAATCCTGTTGCTGCTCGCTTGACGATGAAGATCTTCCTTTCTAGGTGCGGTCGGCTTCAACCCCGTCGCTGCTTTTCAACGAAGGAGGAAACCTTCCTTTCTGGCTCTTGCTCTCGTCATTGTCGCCGATCGCATCCCATTCCGACCTCTTCTCGGTCGCTACTCATCATTTGCGATCCCGACAGAGCCCATTACGGCTCCATATTTGCTCCCGATGTGTTCTGTTACCGAGCTAATGACATGCTCCAGCCGCTGCTACCCCTACGGGCGTTGATCTCTCGTTGATGATGAATTTTTGTGGTGTTTTGGCCGTTTTTATTAGTTGTATGCCTTTAATCGCCCTTGCAGTGTTTTTGTTATTGTTAGTGTGTTTTTATGCCTCCATGCACGTGTGTTTCAGGTGAGGGGGTATTGTTTGGAATGAGGGCGACTCATATGATCTTTCCTGTTGTTCGCCGTAGTCCTACACCACACTTTGGTTTATGTTGTTATGTGTCTCTCAATATTTCTTTTGATTGGTCATTTGTTGAGACACGACTGATGTTGTTGTTCTAATCTCAACGAGTCAGCGGGTTGTGTCGCGTGAGACCGAGTCGCGTGGGACCGCCCTTTGTGCGAATTATCCCAGACATATTATCCCCGACGGATTATCCCCGGTTCCCCGTTTGATGATTTTCTCCACATTGTTTGCTCTCGTCTGCATATTGTTTGTGTAGGTGATGTTGGTAGATCTATTTCCAGCGAGTCCATGTCGTGTGTGGGTCCTGCATCATGTGTGGGTCTGCATCGTGTGTAGCTATGTCCCCGACTCGATTCTCCGGTTTGGAATTTCCCCTGGTGGCTCGTCCGATGTTTTGTCCCACATCGCCTATCTCTATTGCCATTATTTAATGTTTCCAAGCTGGAGGTTTCCCTTCTAGCTTGAGAGAGAGTGTTGGAGTTTATGCATTATGTGTCAGTCTATGCATTAGAGTTCTATAGGAATGTGTCTATGGGTTTTGTATCACATTGCCTATTCTAATTTATTAGTCCTTTTAAGTTGTTTAAATACCCCTTTGAGGGATGAATAAGATGCACTTTATATTTTCCTCCTTTCCAACAAGCATAAGTAGCAAAAGAAACCCAAGAAATAAGAACTCACCGAAGCTTTCCCTTTCCCCTTATTCTTCCTAGAGTCAATAACTTGTCATTCGCTTGATCCCATCTCGAATGTTAAGATTCTCTATGGGTTTTTTTTATTTCTCTATGAAATACATAGATTCTGTCTTAATTAACATGAGTTACATTTACATAAAGAGTGTTATTAACTGTCCTCGGAGGATAGTAATTTTTAAAGGGTCTATTGAGGTTGGAGAATGCTTTTAATGACTCTTTACATCTAGTCTCATTTCCAAATAAAACACTTCACATAAATAGTGACTAGCCTTTGTATAAAATATGACAGAGAATCCGAGCCGTTCATCTTACGTGGATCGACGATCGTAGTATTTTTTGTTCGTCATTTTTTATTTTGAGTTGTATTTTTATGTATTTTTGAGCCGGGGACGATCAACCAATTATAGTCGTCCGTTGCCTCCTAGGTCTATAAATAGAGGGTGAGGGGTCTCATTTAAAGGCATTGAATGATTAGAGCATAAAAGCCATTCTTTGGTCATTTCGGTGTCAAAGTCGAGTTTCGGGTGTGAAGCCTTGGATCCCCACCACCACATTGCCGTCCACCACCTTTTGTCCCCTTCATTCCTCCACCAAGTGACCGGCCACTCTTCCCCTCCCACCAAAAACAGCCGTCCGCAATCTCCCTTTCCCCACATACACTCCAACCCTCCACCTAACAACCGACCCCTCACTTCCTCTCCATTCCCCCCTCCCATTCACCCCCAACAACAGTCTGCATTTCCCCCATCTCCTCCCATTTATCAACAAACAGTAGTCCCAAAATCCCTCCTGTCAATTCAATGCCACCCCCCATATCTCATTACAACCCCCTCCTCGAAAACAGTCAGCCATCAATTCCTTCCCCCATCCCATAGCTGAACTCCCATGTAAATTCCCTATAAAAGACCCCTAAAATTCATCTACGGCGATCACCGGAGATTTTTTCAGGCCTTACCTTATCACTACCACCATCTCAATCAAGTTTCCACCATTTTCAGTTTTTCGGCGATCCCCCAAAAATATATCCGGATACCACCACCACCTCCGACAGCCACCTCTGTCCACCACCAGTCACCCCCTAGCCGATCACCTTCCTTACCACTCCATAACTACCTTTCAATTTCCTCCACTAACCCATTACCCCGCCTAAATTTTAGGCCTCAATTCTTAAAATTGCTCTCAACTCCCCACTCTCCACTCTCCACCATCCTCATATCCTACTTCCCACTCCTCCATTCCCGTCCAGGTTTCTTTTCCTGGATAAATCGGCCCCCACTAACCCCACATCCAGCAGAACCCACCTCAAACTTGCCCAGCAGTCCTAACTCCTGTATCCTTCCCGAATCCTCTTTCCCCCACAGCCGGCTGATGCTATGACTCCTCCCAGGCAGCTCTACTACTCAGAAAATCCATGGAACTTCTCCCAGGCAGTCCCCACGATTCCAAAAATTCCAGGAAACAATCCCTGTTCTGCTGTTCTCATTTCTCCATGACCGGCTGCTACTGAAACTCCTCTCAGGCAGCCTCTATGACTTCATAAACTCCAGGAAACGGTCATTGGTCCTCTGTATAACAATTGGGCCTTCATCACGAGGTCTTAAATCAGCCCCGATTCACGATCGTGGGTTCCCGACAACCCCCCGAAGATACCTCCAGCCCCCTCCCTTTAGTACTGTGCGAGTCTAAAGGTTGGTTTGTCCTTTTTCTTAGTTGAATATTATGTTTATTCTCTACTTAGAAAGGGTATTGGCTTGTAAGTTTTGAGTTCAATTGAGTCTTTGTAATTTCACAATTTTCTAGTTATTTGTTTTTCTGACACTCTTGCATTTGTACCATCTCACGTGTTTTCATATTTGAAAGTTTTAATTATTTGTTGCCAAACAAATTAATATTGCTTTATAAATATCAATTATTGCAAGTAAACCGTCAAATTTATGCATGGTTGCATGTAGGAATTTCACTCACTATTTTTCCGGCATATAGGATCATCGCGCGTCAAAATATATCGTAGCTTCTAGCTTTAAAAAATACACCCGCAGTACTCTATGGATTTCAAAACTTTATACATAACTAAACTGATATATTAACACGAGTGACAGTGCCCCCCCCCCCCCCCCCCCCCCCCCCCCCCCCCCCCCGCGCGCAACCTTACCCCGACCCCCGTTGGGCTTCGCCCGCCCCAGATAAATTTTTTTTAAAAGGAAATTTTCATTTTTTGTAAATCACATAAACTTTTTTGTAAATTACTTATTTTTTTTTGCATTTTTATAAGTTACATAAACAATTTGTACATTTTTTTAAAAAAACCAAGCATCGTCTAATGGTTGGCTCCGCCGGCGGCCCTGCCGAAGTGCCGCCGGACTACCCCAATGGGTTCGTCGGAGTCCGCGACCACACTGGTGGGGTCCGGGCCGCCGGCGGCGGCGGAGTCAACCGTGAGAAGATTAGAAAGGGCGCCACTACTCCCTCCCCGGATTGGCCCCATGTCTTTAGACCTACACCCAAGTCTAGTCGTCACACCCCAGGTTCACCCTAAATACCCTAGTTCTAGTCGCCACACTCCAAATGATTTCTCACATGATACAAGGATAAACTATCAAAGATCAAAAGCCAAAAGAAATATAAAAGAGAAAAATTTCTGTAGAAAAACTTTTGAAAGCTGAAATTGAAAGAAGATGAGGAAGGGTCACTCAAAATAGTTGTCAGAAAATGAGAACCCTTCACTACACTAGTAACTTTATGCGTTGATCTTCTGGAATCTTTTAGTGTTGAAGGTAGGGAGTGTTGGAGGCTCTTGAGACTGCTAGGGCGACCCTCTCTCTGAAATATCTCGTGATGAAATGAAGATCCCAAGAAAATAAATCGATTTTTATATTTCTCTCGGAGGTATCTCGCGGTAGCGGTTGTCGCTGGGTGATAACGCCAAATTTTGAGTCTGCCACTTTTTTTCAACGTCTGGATGAGAGAGCTTTCTATACGAAGGTTGGAGCTATTGCTGGGCAGTAGTGGGATACCACAGGGCGATAGTAAATTAGAATTTTCCGCTCCTTCCTCTTCTTTGACGCACTGCAACACGATGCTACCATATTGAGGTTTGTCTCTACATCCGAGCGATGGTAGCTATTACTGGCGATAGCCTCTTTCGTGAGCTCCTTTTGCTAGTCTCAAAATTTTTTTAGTCCACAACAAGTCCTCTGTGTCAATAGCAGGACGTTGAATGTAAGTCAATGCACATTGAGTGCTATCGCCGGACGATAATGGCTATAGCTGGCGATAGGATGCAATTTTGACTTTGGACTTGTCGTCTTAGCTTGGCTCTTGATGTTGCATCCATCACTTGTATTAAAGATGATTTCTAAACTTGCACATTATGTAATACTTGGAAAAATAGATGAGATACATGTCAGGATTTGCTATTATTGAACCAAGGGCGTGTTGAACCATGTTCCAATAACCCCTTCAATGATGATCTGATTGGATTATGATATTTTTTGAGTTGGAATTTCTTCATGGACCAGCTTTTATTATGAATTTATATTTTTTATTTAAGACTGTACTAAAGTCCCTGTTTTTATTATAAAAACATTTGTGTGCTTGGCATGTTCCTTGACTTATTATGGTGACTACGGAGTGTGGAGAAGGTAATATTGAAATTGTTAGACCTGAGCTGTTCGTAGTTGGGGCTGACCTTATATGAATTGGTGGCTGAGAACAACAAAAATGGTCGGTGATCATTGGAGGTCCCACCGCATCCCCTGAGCTTGCGAAATGAGTTCCCCCTCCAGAATTTGCGATGGTCTCTTGATTCCAAGTCCAATCGGAAGGATAGTATTGGTTAATTTCTTGATGTCTTCCTTAAAATTAAATTTAATTACTTAAACTTTATAAAAAAAATTATTTCTATTTGTTTCCCACGTTTGAAAACTTCTTTGATGACTTTTTGGGAGCTATTTGGGGGTCGTAAATTCATATTCAGTTTTAACTTAAAAAACAAATGATTATGTATACTACAAAATGACATCAATATTTAAAATAAAATACTAATTAAAGCCTTATAAGCAGAACTGAACCATGGGTTGATCTATTTAGCAATAATTCTTTGTTCAAAATCGAACGAAATCAAGATTGAACCCAGAGATTGACTTATAAAAGAGATAATCTTTTACTCGAACTTGAGCAAGTGACTAATCAGTTAGAAGTTCAAATTGAAAGCCACATTTTTATGAATAATAAAGAAACGTAAGTTACTTGTGTTATTAGAAATTCAATAAATAAAATTTATAAAATACAAAGAGATGTTAAAGAGGAACCGTAAATAAACATGAGATTTTAAATGATGAAGAATCTCTTGGAACGATTTCAAAGGTTCATTATTAAACCTCTGAAATGACACCCATAATAAAAGCTAAGACATTTTAAATGGCCCTTCTAGACACCATTAATGAGAGTCAAAATCATAAACTGATTCCATGAATGAAAAATTAATCACTGTAGTAACAAAAGAAGATATGCTTATTGAATCCAAAATCTGGAACATTGCAGCGGCCATTGAGTGGTTTTACCTATCCCATCCTGTGAGATTTCTTTCATGCGTAATTAGACAGGATTTCTGTTATGCCCCCGAACGTGCTACGGTTCAAGGGGCTCAAATATGCTTGATGACCTAAGGAGGCGGCAGGGAGAAACGGGGCTGAACCAGCCGGTTCAGCCCCCATTCACTAATATCGGACCGGCGGGGTTGAACCACACGGTTCAACCCATATGGGGGGCCGGCCGACCCCTTGGTTCCGGGTATATATATATATATATATATATATATATATATATATATATATATACCCGGAACCCCCCTTGGAGGATTGTGAAGAACTTTATTCAGGTATTCTCCTTCTCCTTCTTACCCTAACCCTAATTTCTTCTCTCTATCTATTATCTCATCTTCTAGTAGCATAACACTTGGTATCTGAGGACTCCTTCCTCCAACCATGGTTAACACCCGCTCGCATGAAGAGGCCGGCCGACTGGCTTCGTTAGAGGAGATCTACATCGGTTTGACGAATACGATAGCGGCCATGGAAGAAAGGATGAAGGTTTCAACCCAATAATTGGAGGAGAGAATGGATGCCCACATGGAGGAGATCAAGGCCCTCCTAACTCAAAATCTAAAAGGAAAAGCCGCGGTTACGGAGGGATCGGAGGCGGAAATCCCCGATCAAGTTCCGCAGCATCCCCCGCCTTCGGGATCGAGCGGATTCGCGAGTTTCGGCCCCGACGGGAACCCGCACCCCGTATTTGGCACGGGCGGGTGTCACCCAAGAGGACTCGCATGAATTTCCCGAAATTTAGAGGAGGGGATGCGCTCGAGTGGATACAGAAGGCAAAACTGTTTTTCCATTATTAGGAAATTCCCGAGGAGCAATGGGTGCAACTGGCAGCTTTTCACCTGGAGGATGACGCCTACCAGTGGACGCAGTGGTTCTTGCGGGGAAGGGATTATGCACCCTGGACCGAGTTCGTAGGAAAATTCTCAGCTCGATTTGGCCCTTTGGAGTATGAAGACGTCGGGGCCATGCTACAGAAGCTACGACAACGGGAAACCGTGATGGAATATTGCACCGAGTTTGAGAGATTGACCAATAGGGTCCATTGGGAGGAGAGAACCCTGCTGAGCTGTTTTGTCTCGGGTCTAAAGGATCACCTACGAGATGTGGTTCATACCTACATGCCCTGCAACTCGAGTCATGCTATCAGCCTGGCAAGGATATAGGAGTAATGCTTCAACAGACAACGAATCCGCCACACAAGGAAAGCTGTCACGACCCCCACACCGACTAGGAGAGACCAACCGGCGGCCGGGCGACCAACGGTGACGTGACTAACATGGCTTGAACTTCAGACGTGGAAGGAAAAGGGGTTTTGTTTCAACTGCGATGAGAAGTATGCTCTGGGACATAAGTGTCAGAAGATCCAGGTTTTCATGCTGAGAGAGAAAGGTGAGGAGGATACCACCGAGCTGGACCTAGAGGGGGATTTGACCCTGACCGAGTTCAGGGTCTCCATCCAGGCGTTGGAGGGGTGCACAACCCCCCTCACTATGAGCATAGCCGGGAAGGTGGCCCAGGAGCGGGTCATAATACTGATTGATAGTGGGAGTACCCACAACTTCATCAAACTGAGGTGTGAAGGGGTGATGGTGGCCCAGGAGCGGGAACAAACTGAGGTGTGATGGGGTGATGAGGGGAGTCGATCTGCAAATACATGGGTACACTTGCTGCACCGATGTATACCTGCTGCCCATCCGGGGATCTGATATGGTATTGGAAGTTCAGTGGCCACGACAGTTGTGGAGAGTCACATTCGACTGGGACCAGATGACCATGAAGTTCACACAGCTTGGACGGGAGCACTGTATCCACGACCTCAAATCATCCCCGCTGAGGGAGATCTCGGTTCAAAGTTTAGAACGTCTATCCGAAGAGGGCAGCTCGATGGCGATGATTATGGGTCTAGCATCTTCTCCTCCTATCTCCTCTGAAGTACTGGAACCGATGCGACCCTTATTGACTCAGTATGGGGACGTCTTTCAGGAGCCGCACACCCTTCCTTCACCGAGATTCCAGAATCACGCGATTCAGCTCAAGGTGGGGTCAGAGCCTACCAATATCCGATCGTACCGCTACCTGCACATCCAGAAGGAGGAGATCGAGCGTAGCATTCGGGAGATGCTCACCGCCGGGATCATCCGCCCCAACACCAGTTCCTTCTCGTCACCCATTATTCTGGTAAAGAAGAAAGACGGTTCTTGGCGATTCTGCGTTGATTACCGGAGCCTGAATAGTTCGACCATCAAGGATAAATTTCCCATTCCCATGATCGAGGAACTCTTGGATGAACTACACAGAGTGTGTTTATTCACCAAGCTGGACCTGCGCTTCGGCTACCATCAAATTCGGATGCGAGAGGACATTCATAAGACGGCCTTCCGAACCCACGATGGACATTACGAGTTCCTCGTGTTGCCATTGGGGCTTACCAACGCCCCTCCACCTTTCAGGCGGTGATGAACGAACTCTTTCGGCCACTTCTACGTCGTTCCGTATTGATATTTTTTGATGACATCTTGGTTTACAGTAGTAGTTGGGCAGAGCATCTCCAACACGTGCAACAAGTTCTCACCATATTGCGCCACAATCAGTTGTACGCCAAGCAGTGCAAGTGCTCTTTCGGCCAGGCGAAGGTCGAATAGGCCATTTGGTTTTGGTCCAAGGTGTCCGGGCTGACCCGCACAAAATCAAGAGTATGGTGACGTGGCCCCGTCCCACGACGTTACGGGCCTTACGGGGATTCCTTGGTCTCACAGGCTACTACCAAGGACTACGACAAGATTGCACGACCGCTTACTCAGCTGCTACAGAAGGAGGCATTCGTGTGGCAGGATGACGCTGATGCGGCTTTCCAGGCCCTGAAACGGGCCATGACGACCACACCGGTCCTCGCCCTGCCGGATTTCAATAAGGAGTTTGTGCTGGAGACCGATGCGTCCGAGGTGGACAACAAAACAGTTTTGATGCAGGAAGGGAGACCATTAGCCTATTTCAGCAAGGCTCTTGCCCCCCGTACTCTGGGTTTGCCCACCCATGAGAAGGAGATGCTAGCCATCATACACGCTGTGACCCTGTGGCGGCCATACTTACTGGGACATCATTTCAAGGTTCGCGCAGACCATCAGAGTTTGAAACATTTCTTGGAGCAACGATTAACTTCCCCTCTTCAACAGAAGTGGGTGACCAAGTTGTTGGGTTATGATTATGAGATCATCTACAAGCAAGGGAAGGAGAATGTGGCTGCTGATGCCCTCTCCCGCCTCCCGGAGAGCCCACTCGTCCACATTTCGGGTCCCTTGATCGATTCCCTCGACGACATCCAGGCGGAGGTGCAACAGGATCCCGAACTCAGGCTCATTGTGAACGCACTGCGACAGGGGCATCCCACCATACCGGGGTACGAGCTCTAAGAGGGGCACCTTTATTATCAGGGCCGATTGGTCATTCCTCCTTCCTCAGCCTGGAGGACAGTTATGATGTAGGAGTTTCATTCGTCGCCAACGGGAGGCCATGCCGGTGTGCTTCGGACCCTCCAAAGAGTGAAGGCGAACGTCTTCTGGGAGGGCTTACGCCATGATGTTCAACAGTTTGTGCAACAATGCGAGGTGTGCCAACGACAGAAATATGAAATAATCTCTCCGAACGGTTTGCTTACCCCGCTGGAAATTCCCCACCATATTTGGGATACGGTCTCCATGGATTTCATCGACGGATTACCCAAATCTCAGGGCAAGTCAGTCATCTTGGTTGTGGTCGACAAACTCTCCAAATACACACATTTTCTTTCCATGAGCCACCCCTACACGGGAGAAATTGTGGCCGATCTTTTTGTTCGCGAGATCGTACGCCTTCACGGCGTGCCCCGGTCTATCATCTCGGATCGTGACCCAGTGTTCGTAAGCAACTTCTGGAAGGAGCTTTTTCGGTTACAAGGAACACGATTACGCCTGAGCACGACCTACCATCCTCAATCGGACGACCGGACAGAGGTTCTCAATCGTGGGGTGGAGACATACTTACGCTGCTTCGTGATGGACGAGTCCCGTACGTGGACCCGATGGTTACACTGGGCCGAGTATTGTTACAATACCTCGTATCATACTGCCAGCAAGCTTACCCTGTTCGAGGTTGTCTATGGCCGCCCTCCGCCTTCTTTGGGCTCATATGAGCCCGACTACACAACTCTTCCATTGGTCGACTGACAATTGTGCGATCGTGATTGAACCTTATCTCTCCCGCATGACAATCTCCGGGAAGCTCAGGACAGGACAAAAGTTCAGACAAACAAACATCGGGCCGAGCGGGAATTTGTAGTGGGGGATGAGGTATTCCTCAATCTCCAACCTTACCGACAGCTCTCCGTCTCCCGCCGGGCGAATCAAAAGTTGGCACCACGATACTATGGGCCGTTCCGCATTACTCAGCGGGTGGGACCAGTGGCCTACACCTTGGCTCTTTCGAAAGGCTCCCGTATACACCCGACCTTTCATGTATCCCGACTTAAGAAGAAGCTTGGCGATGCTGTCCAGACAAGCCCCCGCTTACCCGAAGCCACCACATCGGGGGAGCTGCGTCCCTTATCGGAGGAAATATTGACGACCAAGTGGAAGCGACATGGTACTGAATATCGGCCCGAGATACTGGTTAAATGGAAAAATTTGACATATGCACACAATTCCTGGGTCGATCTGCTGGAGTTCCGCGACTTCCACCTTTGGAACAAATTAGTGCTTGATGGGGAGCGGAATGTTATGCCCCGAACGTGCTACTGTTCAAGGGGCACAAATATGCTCGACGACCTAAGGAGTCGCCAGGGAGCAACGGGGTTTAACCAGCCGGTTCAACCCCCATTCACTAATATCAGACCGGCGGGGCTGAACCACACGGTTCAACCCATATGGGGGGCCGGCCGGCCCCTTGGTTCCGGGTATATATATACCTGGAACCCCCCTTGGAGGATTATGAAGAACTTTATTCAGGTATTCTCCTTCTCCTTCTTACCCTAACCCTAATTTCTTCTCTCTATCTCCTATCTCATCTTCTCGTAGCATAAGAATTTCAGCAGCAGAATTTGATCCCTATTTGGTCATGTAGAAAAAACCAATGTGTTACTAAATTTCCTTAAATATCATTAAGGAGATTAAAATTTCTTTATCAATCCACAAGTTGCCAGAGTATCTTTATCATATTGCTTTTTCCCTTGTCTCTAATATTGTGAAAATTTCAAGATGAAATGCTGTTTTAATCAAATTTTGAGGTTTATATTATTGATAAACTTTGAAGGATGACCAAATATTCCAATTTTTTCACCAGTGTCCTCATATACTATTAATAGAACAAGTTACGTCTGGTGCTGCAGTTTCCAGGGCCTACAATCTATTTGTCATGGTTGCCTTCAAAAACTGCCAACTGCCCTTACTCGTGACCCACCACCATCCACCACCTACTACTACCGCTTAACACATTCTCTGGTCGTTGGCTGGCCATTTACTGACGGCTCGACAGCCGGTAGTTGTAACAGCATGTAGTTGGTGGTGGGTGGAGGCAGTGGGTAGTGATTAACTGGAGGAGACATCTGGGGATTTAATTTCATAATGTAAGGATGCCTTGAGAGAGAATCTGTAGCCATTTATTAATAATTTTGTACTTAGGGACTCATAGGGATTTAAGGTCACATTCAAGTCTATCATTGAAAAGTTTAAAAAAAGAGGGGTCTGATCATTAACAGAAATCAGGTAGATGAATGTAAAGCTTATTTTTGCAAAGATTATACCAGAAATATATTCTCGCATGCAATTTCCTAAATGATTAAACTAACTTTTCTTAATTTTCATGTTTTCTTCGTATAAAAATCTCATTTTGTTTTTGATAAAGACCATGCCACACTTTGGGTCTACAGAATGATCGAGACCGTTCATTTCAAGTGGATTGTTGATCTAGGATTTTATATATCAATATGTATTTTTCTGATTTTATTTTAGCATGTTTTGGAAGCCGTCATGATCAGAAAATCATGACCTTTCATGTCTCCTTCTTACTTCTTAGTCCATATATAGAGATAGAAGGATCCATTTGAAAGGATCAAAAGTTGAAGGAAAATTCAGCCTTTGGTCACTTGGTGCCGAAGCCAGAAAACTAGGTTCAAAGCCTTGAAATCCCCCCTCCTTGCATTGGACGGCCATTCCCTCCCTTCCCATTTCTCTTACTCAGCCGGCTACACCCATTAACTGCCACCCACCACTCCAACAGTTATTTTCTAGTTCCCCCACTTCCATCCCACGTCTCCCCTACTGTCCAGAAACCCAACCCAGCCCTTTTTCCCCATGAGTAGAAATTTTCCCCTCCCCAAAACTGTTTCCACCACTTCCTGTACAGCAGCAATTTAGTTCACTTCCCTGTTTTCGGTCCACCAACCAGTCCAAAGTAAAATCCAGACTGTGGACTTATTTCTAGCCCACTTTCCACCCTCCAGCCTATGTCCAGAACACGCTCTCCACCCCGTCTGTCCTGTTACTGATCTGGACAGCCTGGAATTATATTTCTGGTCTTTGAAATTGCATTCCACCACCAAGCATTTTGTATTTCAGCAAGTCAGTCCATGCCCATTTCCCCCCTGACCTCCCAATCCATTCCCAACAGAACAAGGCTTGATGACGCTTAGCGGCGTCGGCGAGTAGCAGCAACGCCGTGGGAAAGACGCGTGCCTGAAGTAATGGCTTCCGGAAGGTCGGTGGGGTAGCAACAACAAGGAGGTCGGAGAAGCGATGGTCGACAGCAGGAACGGATCCGTCGGTGTCAGTGGAGCACATACCAGCAGAAGATGCGTTAATGTGGCCGGAGGAGGCGACAATGCAGAGGCCGACGGAGTAAGAGCCGGTAGAGAAGGCGACGAGATGATCGGAGGCGGCGGAGTGGGTGACTGGAGGGGAGGTGGAAGCGGTGGAAGGACGACCACCATGGAGAGAGGTAGTACATCAGCGGCCGGTGGCGCGTTGGTGACGACGGAGGGGGCGTTGGCGGCGGCGGCTGCACAAGGTGAGTCGGTGGCGGGAAAGACTTGGGAGGCGGTGTGATGGAATAGCCGTCCGCGGGGCGTGGCGAGCCACGACACCCAGCAAGAGGAGTTTGGAGCACGCGGGCGATTTGCGCTTCAAAACTATCAGGCTGAGCAAGTATTTGAGCGATGAGATCTTTGTCGGTAGTGGAGAATAATCAATATATTAAGAAACACCCGTAAATTAATCAAAAGTGAATAATGAAAGTAGGAAAGAAAGGGGGAGGTTGTGAGGAAAATAATATAAAATAAAACAAAAGGGGTGAGGGGCGTGCGCGACTTGGGGCTGGCAGTAGGGTGGGAGAGAGTGGCGGCGGGCTCTAGAAAATAAAGAAAATTAAAGAAGAAAAGGGGAAAAGACGGTTTGTGCCGGGAGATGGGAGATGTAGTGTGCACTGTGCAGGAGGGGGAAGTTTGGATGAACTTTTAGCAGAAATATAATAAAAAAGAGAAGATATGATGAAGAAGGTGTGCTGGAAGGGAACCGCACGGGGCTCGATGAATATCGTGTTGCTCGATATCGCAACGGAAGGGGAGTGCAGGACCAGACGAAGCAGAGATGGGTTGTGCGAGGACGAAGCAGATGGCTTGATGTGATGGGGACGTGTGGTGGATGGGGGAGCAGCCGTAACCGAGCGGCGAAGAAGAAGTTTCGGTGGGGAATCACTCGGAGGAAAATTAGGGCGCTATAACAGCAAAGGCTTGAATTGGCGTCAAACGCTGGGAGTAGCGCAGATCCCTGGCTGGTTGATGTTGTTGTGGTTCTGGACGAAGGGGCACAACTGGGCAAAAAAGATGAATGGCGCAAGCGTGGAGCCGACGTTGATGGCGCAAGTGTGGGGCCGACGTTGATGGCGCAATAGTTGGATGAAGAAGCGGCGACAACTGGCAGCTGGCAGGTGCCGGCAAGTTTGGGGTTGGTGGAACTTATCGTGGGCTTCTTGGATGATGTCGGGCTTGGGCTGGACAGAGAAGAGGAGAAAGAAGCTGTGGAAACAACAGCGGTGCAGGTGTGGAGCAACAAAAGAGTCGTGTCGAGGAAGGAGGGCTATGATACCAAGTTTGTTACGTACCTGGATGGTGGTTCGTCGGATAGCAGCCAGAGGTGCGGAGGAGGTGGGGATACAAGGGTTGTTAGCCCTAGAAATGGTGGATAAGGTGAGAGACAGGTTGAAACCCTAGAATAGAGGGGGTGAAAAGAGAAGAGCTTGAGGGAGAGAAGAGAAAACTTGTTATAAATTCTCGCATAATCCTTACATGACGCCAATGGCCCTATATATATAGGCGCCGATGACATAACCGTAAATAACACAAACATACAAAAAATATTGAAAACACTTAAACAATACGACGACTATGACTCAATACAACATGACTTGATGCGGTGACTCGACTCAACATATAAATAATATTAATAATAATACAAGATAACTGTCGGAGGATCTGTAACACAAACCTGTCCAGCCCTCCAAATCTCTTCTGCAAGTCAAAGATTCAGTCCACCGTTGTATCTCCGACCTCTGGAGCCTCATAGGATATTCACCAAGCCTTTCATCGTGTGATTATTGTGAGTTTGTTTCTTGGTTGTAATTTCTCGTTGAATTATGTGTTATTCACTGTTTTTACGAATATTGGTTTGTGTTGTGGGTTTTGGGCACAATTATTATTTTGCGTCTTTTATCATGTTTTTATTGTAACTCGCTCCATTGACCCTTAACTCGCTCCATTCCATCCACTCAACACAACATGGGAGACTCATCAGATCAGATGAGCCAGCTTATGTCCATGTTGCAAGTCTTCATGACGTAACAAAATGGCATCACTAAACATCGACAAGAGGCAATTACTGCACTCTCCAAGCGCCTCGATAATCTCTTTACCACTCTTGCACATGATCAAACGAGCAGCAATCAGGCGTTGCCACTTGTCCACCACTTATCTACCACAAATCATCGCCCCCAGCCATCGTATGCATTGAAGCTGTGGCACTACCACGTTACCCTCGGTTGGATTTCCTGACTTACAATGGGAAGACAGATCCATTGGGTTGGCTCATTAAATGCGAACAATTTTTTGCCCACTAACAAATCCCGACAACGGATCAAATTCACCTATCATCCTTCCACCTACTCGACCCAGCTCTGCTTTGAGCCACTTATCTTCTCACTGACTAGCCAGGTCTGAGATGGGACGATTTCAAGCAATTTTGCAACTTGCGCTTCGATCCCCCCGCCTGTAGCAACCCCCTCAGTGAGCTATGACTTTACGACAAACAAGATATATGGATGATTATAGAACAATTTTAACTTCTCCTGACACATATTCCGCTTTCCTCTGGGATGCATGTGATGCAGGATGGCGCGCAGGGTTTGCGCGCCTGTAGGTTTTTTCTAGGAAACTCTAAATGCATGCAATGAAGAATTAAATTTTGAGCGGGCGTTGCACTAACTTTAATAAACGGAGCAAATTAAATTTTGAAAAGCACAAAATTATTTGTTTAAAAAATGAATTTTCTTGAATTAATGGTTCAATTCTAAAATCCAGGGAAGGAATTTCACAACTTTCGTTCCGTTTCCCTTGTCATAGCAAAACAGAAATTGTGAACTCCAAATACGTTTCGTTTGGAGTTTTTGACGCAGCGTTTGCTGACAAAATTCGGGCGAAAACTCAACAATGAATCTATTATCCTACGAGAAAATATAGAGACACATAAAAGAGGAGAAAGAAACAATTATCCACGGAAAGAGGTGTCTTTCCGTTTTGAATTCGATGGAGATCACGCGAGGAATTCCTCTTCACCTTTGATCTTCCACTCCGAGGTCGGCTGCTATCGCACACGGGCATCAAGGAGAAATTTCACTCACTCTCACGCGAAAGTGGTTCCGCGAAATCTCAAACACTCAATAGTGTAAAGAAGTCACAAACTAAACTACCTAAAATTCACTCGCTCTCACACAAGAGTGACTCCACGAAATCTCAAAGCACAAGAGCAATTAATTCCTACCAATGCTACATCACTATATTCGCTAACGCTAACACAAAGGGGCTACACGGAATCTCACAAGCCACAAAATAACTTGTTGTCCACTTGTTCACGAGATTCACAAATAGCAATTTCTCTATTCCTAATGTTTTACAGGGCAATTAACTGGAATTAATACCCAAACAGTAACATTAAAACATTAATTGTTCTTCTTCTGAACGGGAATCCAAACACAAGCAAACTCACAGAAATTTTAACATTCATCAATAACATCAACAACTATAAACTACTGTTCGTCTTCCCTAGCACTCCACAACCATAAAACTAAACTCCTAAAAAAGCACTCGCAACAACTCATTCACGACAAATCTCACGACAATTATAAATTCATCATTCACCATCTCAAAGCAAAATACAGACTTGCCTTTTATAAGGTTTCGACCTCAACAAGCAGGTAGAACAGTGACTTCTTGGAGGAACGATAGAAGTGGACGGTTGCAGAACCGCCGGTGGTTGCGGGAGAAATTGACGCGCGTGGCTCGCTCCACGTGCAGCCGAGAACAGGGGAGGGAGTCGTGGCCAGTGACGTCGTCTGATCGTGGGCGAGAACACGCAGAAAAGCCATGATTCGGAACCCTATTGTAAGCAATCCGCCATTACTGGGAAACTGACGGCTTACAACTTTGGCAGAACCGGGAAGAGGCCGGTTCACTTCTTTGGGAGGGTTTTAATACATCAACTTATAACATATATATATATATATTTGTATGTTTATATATATATACTTCTAAACAAATAAAAAAAATGCAAAATTACATAATTTGCAAATAATAAAATACAAAAATTACACCAATAAAATAAGGAAACTTAGGGCCGGTAGAGGCCCGGTCAGGTGTGCCGTCGGACACTTTTGCGTCGACTTGATCGGGGCTGGTCTCCACCAACATGTCTCCATATTTATCGTCAGACTTAGCGATCGCCTGGATGCCGAATTTGAGACTCCTCAAGATTTAATGATTGTTATGAGTTTGGCCAGGATTTGCGATCGCGCCTCCAGCTGGCATTGGAAATTTACATTTCTGCCACATGGGGGCTCTGCCGGGACGAATCGAGGCCCCTCCGGTCCGTCGATTATCTCATGCCGAGTTATTGGAACGACGAGGGCAAGACTTATGTTATAACTGCGACGTGCTGTATACTCACAAAAATTGGTGCAAAAAGCTTTTCTATCTACACGTCGAGGACTCTGACGATGGGGGAGTCAGATGAGGTTGCTACCGCTGTCGATCTTTCATGAAGTTTGAGGTCAAACTCATTTTGCAGGACGGGAGAGATGTTATAAGCTTCGGGCCCAATTACTATATCACGTTTCTATTATGTTTTTTATTGTATTGTTATGTCGTAATCCGCTATGTGGGTTGTATTAGGGTTTATTAAGTTGTCGAGGATTTACACAAATACCCTTCTATGCTCTATTTAAAGGACCCTTGGGGTCTTGTATGTTTATGCAAGAAAGAATCTATTTTCTTGTCCTTTGATGTGAGATTTTGGAAGCTCTCTCCTCTCTCGAGCATGCCCCGCTATGCATCAGCGGTTCCAGCTTTGTTTGTATCTCTCGCCACTATCATCCTCGTCTACGGTCATCCTCCGACCACTCCGAGTAGGCACATAATAGCTTGCAATCCTTGTACCCAAGTATCCCATGACTTGCCAGACTTAGTTCTCTTATGTGATTGTTTACTTAGTTCTCTTATGTGATTGTTTACTTAGTTCTCTTATGTGATTGTTTACTTAGTTCTCTTATGTGTTTGTTTACTTAGTTCTCTTATGTGTTTGTTTACTTAGTTCTCTTATGTGTTTGTTTACTTAGTTCTCTTATGTGTTTGTTTACTTATACTATTGCATGTGTACTATGACGCAAGATGGTCCTATCTAGGGAATAATTGACGAATCCCACATGCACCATAAGAATCTGGCGATTTTTATTTGCAGTAATTATGATTTATAAATGCAAACACAAGAAAACCACCATATAAAAAACTTCACAAAATAGAGAGCATATGTTGGAGTCTTAATGTGAGATTGTAGCAATCATAAATAAGCAAGTAAATGAATATCAACACTAGCTGCAAATGGCGAGGAAACAAAGTTACAAGGAGATATAACGCTAAGTATGAAAATATTCATTAATTCAACATGAAATTAAAGACAGCCAACTTAAAGACTTACACAATTAAGGCATAAAGGGTTTTGTGGGTATCCGGCAAGCCTTTAGTGGTCGGGAATGAGACCCGAGACTAACCCAGAGTGTTGGGCAGGGCTGTGGAAGAGCTGGGAAAGAAGAAACAGTCCCTGGATGGGGTTTTCCGGGGCTGAACCCTGAGCTGGCGTGTGCTGGAGGATGGCCGAGGGGGATGATAGAGCTCTTGGAAGTACAGGGGGAGGCTGGAAATGGATAACAGCTACCTGTAGAAGCCTCCTGTGGGGATGTCCCCGGAAATGAGGAGATTGTGCTGGATTTACTCTGGGTGCTGGAATTCAGGACAAGGAAATTCTGGATTGTTGGGGTGAAGAACAGGAGAATCCGGAATTCCAGTGGCTGGAATTGAAGTTGGGAGGGGTCCAGGAGATTCTGACAATACACGTGCTGTGGTGGGGAGTGAAAGTGGGTTGTTGTTTTTTTTGACAGAACCGTGACAGTGGATCTCGGGAACCTGAGTTTTTTTTAATTTTATTTGGGAGACTCATGGGCTGTTGTGGGGTTGTGGTCGGCTGAAAGGAGGTATTGGGGCTCGGTTAGGGGGTGGAAAGGTGTATCCACGTGAGGCGTTGAGAGGTTATAGTGGAAAGTGGGAGATGTGGGGGTAATTTAGGGGGTTAGTGACCTAAATTTTAGGAGGGTGGAGGTAATGAAGCAGTGGTGTTGGTGGTATGGTTGCTATGTTGGTGGTGGGAGGGTGGTAGCTGGCCGGAGGTGATTACCGGAGGTGGTTTCAAGCGATCGCTAAAAACTGAAAATGAGTGAAATTTAAGTGGTAGTGGTGGCCGTAGGTGGTTTCCGATGATTGCTGATAATGAGAGGATTTAAAGTAGTGATGGGAGGGGGGGGAGTGGTGGTGGCTTGAGGGAGGGAGGCCGGCTCTTTGGGGGTGAGGGAGAGTAGGGAGGGCGCTCAAAGAAGATGGAGAAGGGGGAATAGCCGGCTGGTTGGGAAGGGGATGAAAGGGGATGATTCCAAGCTTCACGCCAGGATTCCGGCTTTGGCACCGTCCATAATGAATGGTCATGATTTTCCAATCATGACAACCCTCAAATACATGAAAATATAAGCATAAAAATACAAAGACAACTAAAGCTCTCAGACTGTCGATTTGCATTAAATGTGCGGCTCCGATCACCGTGTAGGCCTATGTGTATCGCGATCCCCATCATATTATCTTGTTTCATTACTAGAAATTCCTGCTGAATGTGATTATTGTGTTGTGATTTTTGTAACTGTCATTTATTGTAAGTTATCGACTGGATTATTGTTGAATTCATATTGACATTCTTATTAGCCTCTGTTTCTTTCAACATTTTTTCTCCATTTTTGGTGGGGAAAGCACCACTGTTGAAAATACATATTTGATAAATCTCCATTCTCCATTCTCGACGCTCTAAAATGTCATTTTTGTCCTTCAAAGCCATCACATCCCCTCCCTCCATTCCCCCGCTCCATTCCCCCCGCTTCATTCCTACCACTCCATTTCCACCACTTCCATTCGGAGCGCTCCAAAACTCTACCACCGAAAGAAACAAAGCCTTAATCTCTTAATATCTCCATTAGAACTGCCCCGCGTCAGTTTCGATGTATTTTATTTGTTCTGAAACTCGATTTGTTGTACGGATGTTCATCATTGTAGCTGGTGAAATTTGCTGATTTCTGTTGTTTTTCTGTTTGCATAGACAACAAAGTCATGGGAAGATTCCACATTGAACAAAATTATGCAGTTGACTGAAGAAGGACAGCTAAATAAACCAAAGTTACAAAGATGGCTAGATGAGTTTGGAGAGCAGTATAGCAAGGTTGTTGTAGCTTTATCTTTGGCGGTTACTCTACTTGGACCTGTTATTTTTAAATGGCCATTTTTTGGCACATCAGGTACTTTATTATCACACAGAATTCTTAAGTATACTAATATCAATCCTGTAAGCAAGTACGAAGATAAGTGTAGAATTTGTTGTTTAAAGTTGCTATGCATCATTACTTTTTCTTTCCACAACGCACTGTCACTACTCATCATCTTTGAGGTTAGCCCCAAGAGAATTCTAGAAAAATTTGGAGTCTTGTACATAGGAAGAGTCAGGAAGTTGATAGAGAATTTTAGAGTTTTCTTATGAGAGCATTCTAGAGGATTCATGGATCTTGTACATATAAGAGATGTATAGAATAATCTAGAAATTAAGCATTTTAGATCCGTTTCCATACTTTAGAGGGAAAATTCTTTGCGGTCTATAAAAGGGGAAGACCCCCTCATTTGTAAGTATCCAAGTTTTGGACAAGTAATATAGTTCTTTGAGTTCTTTCACTTTGCGAGCTTTCTCTTGAGTTGTTTCTCCACTTTTTTCTTCACCACCACCACGATCTTGCAGGAGAAGGCTGACTTAGCTAGGCTACGCGAAGTGGCAAAGAGAATCTAAGGCCGTATGAGAGCTTGTAAGAGACAAGTCCATAATAGTTGGCATCAAAGATAAGTTTACTCAAATTTGTGGTTGGTGTTACATGGAGACTAGATAGTTGGTGAAATGAGCAACTCAAGCATGGATGATCGTGGCAGGTAGGTCATGCAACAAGCTGAAAGGAAGAAGCGTAGCCAAGACAAATCTTGTGAGGAAGGAAACTTGGATCTTGCATTGATGGATTGGGACAAACACATGATGGTGGTGGGGATGGACCACCTATATGCTCGCGAAGAACTAGAGACCGTCAAACAAGTGTTACCGGCTTGCGGAGAGCTGGAACTATTGAGGGCCCAAGTCCAAGCCTTCATTGATGCAAATTCTTAGCTAGAATAAAGGTGTGATCAATTTGAGGATGACTATGAGCGGATTGCAACCATGGAAGATGACTTGGCCTTATGCAGGAAGGCCATTGCTAGCGGTGAAAATGGTGGATGCATGACAAACCCAAGAATTAATGTTCCAAAGCCAAACCCCTTCACTGGAAAGAGGGATGCTAAGTTGAACACTTGATGTAGGCCAAGTGGGACAAAATGAAGTTTTGAGAGCAAAACACGTTCAATGTTGAACTTCTTAAAGTCGTTAATCATTATTAAAAAAGAAATTCTCAAGTATTTTAAGGTTCGATTCAAAATGTAGCTTTGCAACTGTCGGCAAATTTAATCACAATAATAATTTATGAATAACGATAATAAAAGAAGATTGAACGTTCAAGGCAAGTCTTTGTTAATAAATTTAATTGCACACGACTAATGCTAATAATTAGGAGCAAGAAAAGGGGTGGAGTTTACCCTAGCATATGCAAATCTACTGCGAGGAGGAAGTTGCTTCAGACTCAGTGGCTCAAAGATGCTAACTACTACAGGGTAGCGGTCTCGGACTGCGACTGTCTTCTGTACATAACAAGCAGGAGGAAACCGAGGTCGCACTTTTGAAGAAGTACCAAAGGAACTAAGATCACCGGAGTAGATTGTTGGAGTCGATGACGACCTGCGAGGAGGACGACAGTCTTCGTCAAGCATTGAACGTCGGAAAGTTGCAGTGTCGGATTTGCTGGGAGGGCACACCCCCCTGTCTGTCTAGTTCACATCACCGGCTGGGGAGGAGGGCTGGAAGAAGATGCAATGACCCTAGATCCCTTCATGGAGCTGACGATGAAGATCAATCAGACACAAGCTTTGCGATTGATAGAAGAAAAACAAAAACTCACTTTCCTTTGAGATTGACTGATTTACTTCTTTTTAAAGAGGGCTCTTTTATGCTGCGATTTTAGGTTTTGAATTTATGATTTGTTTTCAATGGGGTAAATAATCTTATCCCTTTTTTACGACTCGTTCAAAATATGATTTCTTAATCTCCTCCGTTAATTAAAATCAGATCTTCTATTTAGACCTATTGCCTCTTTAGTTGTATGCATCCTTAATTAGCTAAAGCTTGTCTTTTTTGTCCTAATTACTCAAATTGCCGGTTCATTTTTTTAGGTCTCACCGGGCAGTCTTACCGGCGAGCCATAACTCAAAATAACATCGGTGAGGGAAAATAAATTGACAGAAATTAAAATAGCAAACAAATTAAAAGATTACTGGCATGTGATGACATCACACATCTCAGATGCGAAGATGGTTGCATCAATTCTCCTGAGGTTGATATAGCTCAACCCCGGTGAGAACTTGCAAAAGCTGTTAACAGAGAGATCAGAGTGTCGTTGTTGCAAGTCGGCGATGCTAATCCAGGAACTATCAACAATGTCTCGTCCTTGCCAAGAAACCAAGTAGCGTTGGTACGTCCCGTAGCGAGTGTGAAACTCTCGTACACCAATAATTTGATCTATCTACTCAGTGGCGGGTGTCGACACTGTTGCTAAGTCGGGTGTTGTCTGGGGCCACAAAAAGTGGACTAGGTCTGAAACTAGGTAATTCTTCGTAGAATGGTGTCAGACCAGCCACGATAAATATCAGTGAAGTACCAAATTCAACGAGCAAATTGAGGAGGTAGGCGTTCTTACCGATGCACTTCCAAATTGGAAATGGACCAAAACTCATTTGTTGTAGTTTATGATATGTTCCCAGAGTAAATCTCTGCTTTCTGAAATAACTAAACACCCGATCTCCTTCTAAAAAGTATCTCCTGACGGATCAACCAGGGATTTATATTTTTCAAAAGCTTATTGCAATTTATTAGCAATATTTATATGCAATTTCTTAAAATAATCAATGTGAACTTGCACATCAAAAGTAATACGTTCATGAGATGACAAAGAGTGGAGGCCAAGCAAGTGGGTTATGGTGAATCCATAGATAATCTCAAAAGTAGATTTATTAGTTGAATGATTTTTAGAATTTTTGAATGCAAATTCAGCCCGCGGAAGTACAAGATCTCATTACTTTGGATTTTCCCAGTTAAACACCTAAGAAGATCCCCCAAAATTCTATTAACTATCTCAGTATGTCAATTGGTATGAGAGCGATAAGCGCTACTAAACTCGAGTTTGGTTCCCACCTGACCCCACATGGGTTTTATGCCGAAAGGTGGATGCTTCATTTGCAAAGGTCCACACATAATAAGCAAGTGCCCAAAGCTCAGTTCAATTTCAATATTGCATGAGAAGGATTCAGCATGATGCGAAGAAGGCGAAGGTACAAATCAAATTTGTTCTTTGCAATTTCTTAATGCTTTGAATGTAAAGCCAATAGAGAAAGAGACTAGCAAAAGATTGATGTACATTGAACTCATGATCAACAACATGCCCTCTGATACGGTTGCGCATGTTGAAAGGACACGCACACGCCGGCGAGATGTCGTGGGGTGTCCGCACGCAGCGGGAGACGATGACGGGCCCTTCTGGAGGAGTGACCGAAGACGCATCACCGGCGTGATCATTTTATTTGCAATTATTATGTTATTTTCATTATGTATACACTTTATTATTATTCACACTATTTTTTGGTTATCTGCACCACGCACCTATAAGGAGTTGCGCTGTACCCGTTTTGATTATTATTTGATGAATAAGAATTTGGGCTGCTCCCTACGGTTCTCCTCTTCACATTGATCCCCCTCTTCTCCCTCATCTCCATCAGCTTTCCCCCTTGCCGCATTCCTCTCAGGTTCATCCAAGAATATTCAAAATTTATTCTGCCCTGATTCGGCCTTCCAGCTGGTTCGCACCCTGATTCGGCCTCTCGCGCGTCGCTATGTGCTTCCGTCCACGCTGCGCGCCGCTGCGTGCTTCCGTCCACGCCGCGCTTCGCTTCCTGCTCAGCCCTAGCGTCGGACCGCCGCTTCAGCTTCCGTCCACGCCGGCGTCCGACAAGCCGCGACTTCCAGGGCCCGTGCCACTGTTGATCGGCAATTTCTTCACGAACTGTCGCAGGAAGCCCGCAAGACCTCTGTTTCCTGCGATTTCAGCCAGATCTGTCCCTTACGACTGCTGTCCGACATCTCCAACCCCATGGCTCCCATCACTCGCTCCTCCGACGACCCCGCACCAGATTCCGCCTCTGAAGCTCTTACCCGCCGCGTCGAGGCTCAAGAGCAACTCATTGCCTCCATGTATGCCTCTCCCCTCTCCCTCCACTCCAAAATCGACTCTCTCCAGGCGTCCACCGCCACCGTCTCCGCCGCGTCGATCTCCGACCCACCTGCGGACGACGATTTTCTCTTAGGCGCCGGACCGCAGTTCATTCCTTCAGGGATCACACCTCTGCCCATTCCGAGCCGGTCAGTCCTCTCCCTCGACATTCCCTCCGTTTTCGACGTTGACCTGATGGGTTGGATTGTCAAGGTGGAACAATGTTTCGACCTCAACTATAGAACAAAGCACGACAAGGTGTCTACGGCGGTGGTTGGTCTAGACGGCTTGGCACTCCATTAGGCTCAGTGGCTCCGTGAAACCAACCCATGCCTCTCTTGGCCTGAGCTCAAATAGGAGATGATCCCGCGGTTTGACACCCGCTAATCCGGCTCCTCCGCTATCGAGAATCTTTGCGACGTCCGTCAGACAGCCGACCTGGACGATTATGATGACGAGTTCGTCACCCTGGTATTTCATGTCCCCGGGCTACCGCCCGATCATTACCTTGGATTCTTTATGCAGGGTCTACTGTCACATATCCACTCTCGTTTTCGCACACATCACTCTTACATAGCCCCCGACGCCATGGACTTGACGCGTCTGGTGGAAGTCGACCTCTCCCCCCGACCACCTGCTCCTACGGCCGACCACCACCAGCCCCGGTCACCTTGGCGACCGCCCGCCACGGATCCTCCACCGTAGCCGCCACCTTGGGGAAACCGGCCAGGCCGCCCACCTGCCCCTCAGAGCCTCTCGAACAATAACTACAATGAACTTCGCAGCACGAGTTTCTGTTTTCGGTGCCGCCAACCGTACTCCCCCAACCATACTCCCCCAACCATAAGTGCTCTGTGAAGGAGTTTCACACCATCATCGGCAACGTCGACCCTGGGGTTACCCTAACTGACTTTGAGTTCCTGGAGCTCTCAACGGGGGATACACCTCTCGACTGCACCGCAGCTACGTTCCACCGGTTGGCACTATCTTGCGCCTCGACAAATGGGATCTTCAACCAGCAGATTATGTAGCTCCCGGGTACAGTACGGGATCGCCCGATCATCATCATGGTGGACAGTGGCGAAAGCCACAACGTCATCTCTGAGCACCTGGTTCAGCAACTCCGTCTTCCCTCAGTTCCCTCCCCAAATGTTGTAGTCTGTATGAGTGATGGGCACCTCCAACCGATTCAAGTACGTTGCACCGTCGTCTCTCTCTGTGGGGTCTTGTTCTGTGACCGCGGACTTCTACACATTCAGCTTAGGCGGTCTTGACGCCATTCTGGGAGAGGCTTGGCTCCGGTCGCTCGACGATGTATGCGTCAATTAGGAGACAATATCTCGATTCAGTTCCTACACGAGGGCCAACCTTATCGCCTCGACGGTGATTCTGCCCTCCTACGCTCTCTGATCCCCCTCTGCACGATCCAGCGGACCACATATGTTGGCCTCTCCGCGGGCTGTAGGCCCTCTCGGGCCCGTCCGTTGTGCCTCTTCCTTTCCCGACGGACCATCAAGATCTTTCTACTGCGCTCGCCGACGTCATCCAATGTCCTGCAGAATTCCACCAACCTTACTTTCTCTGGTCCGGAAAAAAGTCGGCAGTTGGCGCCGAACTACCCAGCCAAGCTACTTGGTCGTCGTGAACACCTTCAGGGGGACTCTGGTTCGCAGGAGGTCCTTTTTGCTAGGTCTTATCGTTTGTTGTCCGAAGCCACGAGACTGTCCCCGAAACACTTCTGTCGCCACCACTTCGACTACTGCCTTGGGGACAAGACATATTTTCTAGACGGCGACATTGTTATGGTTTCGCATTCTGATAGGACATGCACACGCCGATGAGATGTCGTGGCGTGTCCGCACGCAGTTGGAGACGATGACAGGTCCTTATGAAGGAGGAGAGACCGAAGACGCATCGCCGATGTGATCATTTTATTTGCAATTATTATGTTATTTTCATTATGTCTTCGCTTTATTATTATTCACACTATTTTTCGTTATCCGCACCCCGCACCTATAAGGCGTTCCATTGTACCAGTTTTGATTATTCTTGGATGAATGAGAATTAGGGCTGCTCTCAAGGTTTTCCTCTCAACCCTAATTCCCATCTTCTCCCTCACCTCCGTCGCCCCTCCCCCTTGTCGGATTCCTCTCGGGTTCGTATCACCCACTAAAGCATTGAAGGACATGGGGGCAACACACAACTTTGTTACGTAGGAAGAAGCTTGAAAGCTTGGCCATCAAGTGACGAAAAGTGATGGATGACTCAAGACCGTGATCAAGAAGGCGATACCACTATCAAGAGTGGCTCGTGGCGTGGAGCTTCGCTTGGGTACATGTAGAGGACAAGCGAACTTCTCGGTCGAGACGATGGATGATCACAAGGTTGTGTTGGGTATGAACTTCTTTGACATGGCGAGTGCAATTATCATGCCTAATTACTTCTCGGTGTACATCATGGAGAAGGGTGCAACCTGTATGGTTCCTTCTATAGTGAGGCCGGCAAGAAACTATGGAGCAAAACAACTGTCTGTTATTTAAGTAGCCAATGGTGTTAATAAAGACAAGCCTAGTTTCTTAGCAACTTTAAAGAGGGAGACAACAGAGGGAACCATGATGGAGGTGCCTACACTCATCACGAAAGTCCTTGAGGAGACTAAGGACGTCTTGCCAGCGGAACTACAAAAGAAGTTGCTGCCTTGCGGGGAAATAGATCATAAGATCTAGTTGGAGCTTGGAGCAAAACCACCGGCGAATGGCTCCATATTGAATGCCTCCACCTGAGCTCGAGGAGTTGAGAAAACAGTTACAAGAGCTGCTTGAGGTAGGAATGATCAGACTGTCAAATGCACCATTTGGTGCACCGGTACTCTGTCAGAAGAAGAAGGATAGAACAATACGATCGTGTATTGACTACCGAGCGTTCAACAAGGTGACAATCAAGAACAAGTATCATGTACCATTAACCGGTGACTTGTTTGACCGATTTGGGAATGCAAGAATATTAACAAAGATGGATTTGCAAAAGGCTACCACCAAGTGTGGATCGCGGAAGGAGACAAGCCACAAACCACTTGTGTAACAAGTTATGGATCATTTGAGAGATTGGTGATGCATTCAGACTAACTAACGCACCAACAACCTTTTGCACATTGATGAACAAATCTTCCATCCCTACATGGACAAATTTGTGATAGTGTATTTAGACGACATTGCCGTCTATAGCAACACAATGGAGGAGCACGCAAAACATCTCCGCTTGATGTTTCAACTGCTAAGGGATAATGAACTTTATGTTAAGAAGTTAAAGTACTCTTTTGTCCACGAGGAGGTACATTTCCTTGGGCATGCCATGACATGGACAATTAAGGATGGACATGGACAAGGTACGAGCAATCATTGAATGAGAGCCACCAACAAAGGTGACAGAACTACGATCATTCATCATTCTTTGGATTGGTGAACTACTACAAGCGGTTCATCATTGGATACTTGAAAAGCGCAGTGCCACTTACAAACTTGCTTAAGAAAGACAAAGCTTGGGACTGGACAAAATAGTGCCAACAGGCTTCCGAGGATTTGAAGAAGTAGTAAGCACATAGCCAGTGTTTGCACTACCAGAATTTTCCACGAAGTTTGAGCTACATACAGATGCCTCATACTTTGCAATTGGAGGGGTGTTGATGCAAGGACATGGCGGAGTTCTCTTACAACTTACAACGAATTAAGACCATATGAAGGAGCCCGTTCGAGCTTGCTACATGAAGACAACCTCTTACACCACATACCTTGACAACCGCGATGGGTGATGGAAAGAGCCCAGGAGCTTGGAAGATGATTAAGTCATGAGACGAGCATACCGAATTAGCTAGGACATGCTTGGAGAAGGCCCGCAAAAGAATGAATAAGTGGGCCGACACAAAGCGACGACCGGTAGAAGGCTCAATGGGAGACAAGATGGTGGTAAAATGGTCACCCCAACTATTTTAGGCTTTGCGCAACATTAACAAAGGATTAATACAGAGATACGAAGACCAATTTCCGGTTGTGGTGAAAGTATGTAAAGTTTCATATCGACTTGATCTACCTAATTCTTTGAAGATACATCCAGTGTTTTATGTGAGTATGCTCAAGCCATACTATGAGTATAATGGTGATCTTTAAGGAGGAGTATCTCAACAGGCATCGCCGGTGATGACTAAGTCTTTTGACAAAGCCATATAAGAGGTGCTGACGAAGAGAGTCGTACGAAAAAGAGGTGTGCAATCTTGTACACAATACTTAATCAAATGGAAAGGATTACCAGAGTTCGAGGCAACATAGGAAACATTAGAAGACTTGTGGCAGTTCAAGGACATCCTTCAACAGTACAATGCGATGCGGGAGTTACCAGGATAGGCGGGGGAGGATGTCACAGATCAACATCTTTGCGGTTAGCCCCGTGAGGATTCTAGAGAAATCTGGAGTCTTGTTATCTTGTACATAGGAATAGTTAAGAAGATGATAGAGAATTCTAGAGTTGTCTCATAAGAGCACTTTAGAGGATTCATGTATCTTTTACCAATGGAAGATGTATAAAATAATCTAGAAAGTAAGCATTCTAGATATTTTCATACTTTGAAGGAAAAAAATTCTTTGGGGCCTATAAAAGGGGAATACTCCATCATTTACAAGTATCTAAGTTTTGGACAAACAATACAGTTCTTTGAGTTTTTTCACTTGTGAGATTTCTCGAGTTGTTTCTCCACTCTTTTCTTCAGCACTACCAAGATCTTGCAGGAGGCTGACTAGGCTGGCTTAGCTAGGCTATGCAAAGTGATAAAGAAGAGCGAAGGCTACACGAGAGCTTGCAAAGTGACAAGTCCATGACAACACACTCCTTGAACATATTCTACATAATTGACAATTTGGCATTAATCACCTTAGCAGACAATTGAATAAATTATAATTTTCCATCTATAATTTTTTTAATAGTTTGATCATTTGCTTTAAGCGTGTAATTTACTGTTAATAACTTATTATAATCTTACTAATTATCAAACAATATTTGTACTCCCGACAACCATTACAAGAATATTCTGCACATGCCATTTAGCCAAGTCATTGATTAGCAGCCCTTATGCTCTGTAAAAAAATTGAACATCACGAATAATAATTCCTATTTAGAATTCAACATAATAATCGTTCACTGACTAATGATTATTGATTTAATAAAATAAAACAAGTGATTGGAATTCAAATTAAAATTGTACAACCCCGTATCCGGCGAGTGAGGTCAGCAGGGGGCCAGGTCAGCCAAGCCCAGCCCGAGCCCTGGGCGAGCTGGGTCCTGGGCATTGAGTCCACTCGACACCCCAGTCCGGGCGGCGAGTTCACTCGGCGCCTGCAGCCCGACGTCGAGTGAGTCGAGTACACTCGACGTCCCTGCCCCGGCGTTGCGAGCCCAGCTCGCCTCGGCAACTAGACCAGCTCGCCTAAGGCAACCAGAGAGCCCCGACCCGCAGTGGAGTTCGTCGAGTCCAGTTCGACGAACTCCTGGCCGTTCGTCGAGGCCGTAGCAGGCAAGTAGGGCAGGCCGGGTCCGAGCTCGCCAAATTGCCGAGCTGAGGCGGCGAGTGCCAGCTCCATCGGGCACTCGCCGCCCTTGCCGAGCAGAGGCAGTGGGGGGCTGTACGCCCTGTGTTATGTGGGTTGTTTTTTACCATTTTTCCCCTGCGGGACTGCCTATAGCCAGTTAGAACAGCGGATTCTCGCTGTTGGCAGACTCAGGTGGCCTGCACTTAGCTGTTCCAAACAGCGGAGGTTGGCTGTTTGCAGACCGTTTTCAAAAATCTATAAATAGGACCCAATGAGTATCTCAGAGGGCAGACTCACTTGCGCCCGGTCTTCTAGCGCTCTCTGAGATACCTTAGCTTCAACACCTGGCTAAGGAGAGGAAGCGCTCCAAGAACTTCCGGGTGTGTGGAGGGACCTCCGTGCTGGAGCCTTGGATCTGTCCCTAGTTCTTCTTCCTTGGTTTTTCGGGCTCGTGGGAGAGAAGTACGTGTGCGATCACACCTTCCCCGAGGGTGAATTCCTTAAGACCGAATTCTGAGTTTCAACAAAAATACTAAAATGTTTCTCCATCTTGCACTGCATTATAATAAATCAGGCAATTGCAGTTCTTCCTTCAACAAACAAGCGTGCAATGTGCTTATTAATGTTGAAAATCGTATCAGTTGTCTCTAATCTATAACATGTATATCTGTTGTATACGTTTTTTAGTTTATAAAATTCCTCCCAAAATTAGGAAATTAAATTCCTCATGTAGAATGACTAAATACCAATTAAAAATGAGTGCTATAGGAGGACAAAAATTTGATACAAAGAGTCAACAAGCTATTGATAAATGGTTGAGAATCAAATTACAATTTTACATATCCGTTTATACTGGGCATGAAATATGATGTCAGTATTGCCTACTTCTATCCTTAATTACTACAAATTTTTTTCTAGTAATACTACTAATATGGAGGAGAATTGTTTAATGTAATTTACTTAGGTTCGGTTTTTCTTTGTCAGAACTCAGAACTCAGAACTCGACGAGAGTGAATGAGAAATGCATATTTATAAAATAGATCCCAAATAATTGAGATACAGATTTTGATGATGTTGATGGATAATAATATAATACTGATTTACCTGTTTTTTGAGATACGTGTCATCATTTAAAATCTGTCTTATTTTTAAGATCAACTTTTGTCTTTAATTCATATTATAGCCCAACGTGTAACACCACTTCCCAGTATTTCAGAAATCAGTCATCCGGCCGATATAAAGAAAACTAAGAAATAATATTAAAACTAGTATGCAGCATGTAAAATGGAGCAACTATTAAGAATTTAAAACTTACAACGGAAGCTAAGAAAGTAAACTAAGGGTAACCACATACCTCAAATCTGGATTCACAGAGCCACTAAACATGAATGGAATTGAAATGACTGAAAAACTGAAATAACATTAATAGTCTGATACATGACATAATAAACATTAACCAGGTACATCGTCCACAACAACACGTATATGCTGAAAGTAAAGGAAACTGAATGGGAAAAACACTACAAACTGACGTCACCATAACGCTCATCCTAGTCGTAGTTTCCCACCTGGGTCACCTGAAAAACATTGCCCACGAGGGGTCAGAGTAAAGAAAAATAACTCCTCTTAGCGACGCTAAAATACTTTTTCATATGAATGCATGCATGCATTTGAAAATACTTTTGTGCACTGAAAACATTTATGCTATATGTTATGCATTGCCTTCCCTATACTTTCTGGTCAACACACCTATTTGTTCTATGTTTGTGAATTTCCGTTCATTTACCCAAGTCCTGGCGTTTACTAACTAATGTACTGACTCACGACAGGTCTATACTTGAGTTCTAAGTGACTTCTAACCTGCACATCTACTTGGAAGGCTCTAGGCAGAGTAACTCCTAACGCGCATCTGAAACTGACGACCCGAGACTATCTTACGAACTCAATTGTTCTAGTGTCGCGCGGACATGGTCTCGAATCTACTAACTGTCTCAAGGCAAGTCAACTCCCAAGTCTGTACTACTCATAGGGTTCCATGTGCCTTATGGGGAAGTTAGTGCGTCTCTACCTAGCACAAAAAGACTCTTTGTGCTTACTGAACTTTTTGGTCTGATGCTACTCTGCATGAGACATCTTTTCCGGTGTACTTCTGAGCGACCCTTGCTTTTCTTGTGATCAAATAGAAGGGACGTTCACGCCCTAACTTAGACAAATTCTCATACTTGCGTAAACGTAAGGTTTCGTACCTAACACTAGCATATGTGTTCTGGCTCTTGGGGTCTTGGAAAGGATTTACCCTACAACTACTTTCGCAATATTTTCCTACCGCAACACCTTTATATGCATGCCTTTGATGCTCGTACGAAATTTACACGTGTGTACATAAAATAATTAATTGATATATCTAACTAAAAAGAATTAGGATTCCTTACCGTGGTGCTGCGGCGCTCGTACACTCGGCGCAGCGATATTTTCTCTTCCAAAGGCAATCCTACTGCTGGGGACCTTCAGAATGCTGCCCCGACCCCACCAAAGTCCTGCAATTTAGGGCAGCCCTAATTTCATAATTTTTTCCCTTTACGATTTTCCCGTGGAAAATTTCTATACAACTAGGGTTACAAAATTTCAAGCGCTAAACTTCAGATATTACCTTTACGTGGAGTGATTGAGGCTCTCAAAGCGTCCAACTTCAATTTCGCGGAGGATTTCGTATTCCCAAAACCTAATTAGGGCAATCAAAAATGAAAACCTAGGTTAAATTAGTTTCCAAATTGAAGGATTTTCATGAAAAAATAGAGATAAAGGAGAAATAAACTCACTGAAAACGAACGATTTCAATTTCCACCGATTAGGTTTGAATCCGGCTCTTCCACGGCCAAGGAAGGAAAAGGAACGCCCACCGACGCCCGTAGACGAAGGAGGAGAAGTCAGATTTCACTTCTGGAGCGGGGGAAGCCGGCGGCCTTGGCAGCGGGAGACGTCGGGCTCGACGCTAGCGGGAGGCGATGCGATCGACGCTTTCGACGTGCGGGAGAACGAAACAGTGAAGATTTCGGGTTGCAGTTTCTTCCGTGAGGAGTGGGGAGTTGCGGGTTTTTAATTCTATTGGGTATGGAGTTTTGAGGAAAACCGCAAATAATAGAGAGGGGTGAGACTTGTTATTGGCACCCCATATACTCAAAATGACAAATTTGGCTAAACGCAACCCATTCTAAACCAACGCCTTTGAATAAAACCCAACCTTGCCGTGCAACGCTACTAACAAAATGTGTTACACCACCACAACGATCGACACAACTCTTAAATTAACAGACACGATCTTTAGGAATAATAACATTGTACCTTAACAACGCGCTGCTTCGATCAAGATCCGTCGTGACTCGACCCTACAATTTAAAATAATTTCGCGTCAGATGACGGATGTTACAAATCTCCCCTCCTAACAAAATTTTTGTCCTCAAAAATTGTAATCATACCTAAATCGAAGAGAAAAGAATAGTGTGCATTGCCCTTAAGCTCATGCTCTCGCTCCCATGTATACTCTGGACGACCACAGTTCATCCAAAGGACTTTGACCATGCGAATCTCTCTATTCCCGAGCTTCTGTATCCTGAATCCACGATTTTGGCCGGTCTAACCCCAATACTAAGATCTGTCTCGATTTGTACTTCCTCGGTACTGATGATCTGACTAGAATCTCTGACTGCTCTCCTCAAATAGGAGAAATGAAATACATCATGTGCACCACTCATTTCCTCAGGTAAGGCCAACCTATATGCAACCTCACCAACTCTTTCTAGTACCTCAAAAGGACCAACGAATCTGGGGCTCAGTTTCTTCATCCGCTTTATTCTAGAGACTCCTCTGACTGGTCTGACCTTCAGATAAACGTAGTCGCCAACGCTGAACTCTACTGACATGTGCTTCTGATCATGATATTTGGTCTGGCGATCCTGAGCTGTCTTCATACGCTCCTGAATAAGCTTGATCCTATCAGTGGTCTTATTAATTCATGACTCCCTGATGGTAGATCTTTCTTCGCTTTTAGCCCAACACAACGGTGTCCGACAACGTCTACCATAGAGGGCCTCGAACAGTGCCATCCCAATACTTATCTGAAAACTGTTGTTGTAGAAGAACTTCACACGGGTAACATATTTCTCCCACTTTTCTCTAAAGTCCAAAATGCACATCCGTAGCAGATCCTCCAAAGTCCTATTTGTGCGCTCAGTCTGTCCATCGGTCTGGGGATGGAATGCGGTGCTGAAATGTAATCTGGTACCCAACCGCTCCTGTACGTGTCGCCACTTCTTGGAGGTAAATTTGTCATCTCGGTCTGAAATTATAGTCTTGGGAACACCGTGAAGTCGAACTATCTCATCTATGTATAACTGTGCCAACTTCGGATCTTGATCCGTCTTCTTAAGAGGAATGAAATGGGCGACCTTAGAAAGCCGATCAACTATAACCCATAAGGAATCATTCCCACTCTGCGATCTCGGCAAACCATGAATGAAGTCTATGGATATATCCTCAAATGTCCACTCAGGAATGGGAAGTGGCTGCAACTTGCCTCCATGCCTTTGGCACTCGACCTTAACTAACTTACATGTCTCTCACTTCCCTACATAATCCGCAACATCACTCTTCAAACCTGGCCACCAGACTACCTTCTTGAGATCTGCATACATCTTCGTGCTACCAGGATGTATAAAATATCTTGAATTGTGTGCCTAAAAAAGAATGTATTCGCGAAGGTGACTAACATCTGGGATACACACCCTGCCATCATGCAATAATAAATCATCCTGAATAGAGAATCTCTCTTTCTGATCTGACTGCACTGAGATCCAAATCTCTGCTATCTTTGGATCCAAAGGTAGAGCTGTCCTGATTCTATCCTTAAGGTCGCAAGTAATCTCCATCCAACTCAACTTTGCAGAACCAAAACTACAACGGGGCACAACGATGATGTCCAGTCTCTCCAGTTCCCGTACCAACTCCTTCTGCCGAGTGAGAAGGGAAAAACACGAACCTCTACGGCTAAGAGCATCAGCTATCACGTTCGCCTTTCCTGGGTGATATTGAATGCCTACATCGTAGTTCGAAAGAGACTCTAACCATCTACGCTGCCTTAATTGAGCTCTCGCTGATCAAAGTTATACTTGAGGCTCTTATGATCAGTGAAGATCTCGCAACGTACTCCATAGAGATAGTGCCTCCATAACTTCAGAGCATGAATGACTGCTGCAAGCTCCAAGTCATGCACGAGATAGTTTCTCTCATGAACCTTTAACTACCTCGAGGCATATGCTACTACTTTTCCATGCTGCATGAGAACACAGCCCAAACCCTGACCTGACGCATCACTATAAATCTGAACCCCGTCAGGCCCTGAAGGTAAACTCAAGATCGGTGCGGTCATCAACCTGTCCTTCAAGTCCTCAAAATCCAACTCGCATTCAACTGTCCAAACCAAGCCCTTACCCTTCCTAGTGAGGGAAGTCAGTGGTAAGGCTATCTTTGAGAAATCCCTGATGAATCTCCTGTAGTAACCAGCAAGACTCAAAAAGCTGCGAACCTCTGAAACTGACGTCAGCCTTGGTCAATTCTTAATGACCTCTATCTTCTTCGGATCAACACTAACCCCTTTCTATCTGATCACGTGGCCTAAGAATGCAATCTCTGAAAGCGAGAACTCACACTTTGAAAACTTGGCATATAACTGTTTCTTCCTGAGGGTGCTCAAAACAATCCTGAGGTGAGCGACATGATATTCTGCACTCTTAGAGAACACCAAGATATTATCTATGAAGACGATAACAAAACGATCCAAGTACTCCCAAAATACCCTGTTCATCAGATCCATAAATACTGAAGGGGCATTGGTCAGCCCGAACGGCATGACCACGAACTCGAAGTGTCCATACCTGGTACTGAAAGTCGTCTTCTGAATATCCACGTCACGAATCTTTAACTGATGATAGTCTGACCTCAGATCTAACTTGGAAAAGGTACTCGATCCCACCAACTGGTCGAACAAATCATCAATCCTGAGAATCGGGTATTTGTTCTTTACTGTTAACTTGTTTAATTCACGGTAGTCTATGCACATTCTCAGACTACCATCCTTCTTCTTCACAAACAGTACTGGAGCACTCCAAGGTGAAGTACTGGGGCGTACAAAACCCAAATCAAGCAACTCCTGCAACTGACTCTTCAGCTCTGCTAGTTCCCTTGGAGCCATCTGGTATGGGGATCTGGCTACCGGTGTAGCCCCAGGCTGCAAGTCTATCGGGAACTCAATCTCTCTATCTGGAGGGGCACCAGGGAGCTCTTCCGGGAAAATATCGGGGAACTCCTGCACCACTGGTACCTCTGCCAAGTCAGCCTTAGACTTCGCGCTCATCAGTACTACGAAGGTTTCACAACCCTTACTGATGCACCTTCTCTCTTGGACTGCGGAGATGATCATCTTCACTACTCCCTTCAAACCCTGAAAAGAAAACGCATCATGACTTCCAGCGGTACTGTCTCTGGGAAGACTTCTAAATTCAGCTTACGCACTAGATATTCCGCGATAAACGAGTGCGAGGCGCCCGTATTAAACAGAATCTTTGAGGGTTAATTACGAATCATAAGCATGCCTACATGAATGATTTACAAAGATGAAAAGAGTGTCACTACGGAGGATTTAATAAACTTGTTAAGCAAATAAACACTTACCGGTCACTACATCCTCCTGATCCTTTGCCTTATGCTGACCAAGCCCATACGCTCTGGGCCAAGTCTCGACCATGTTGTGGTCTCCCATTAGTGATCATCAACGCTTTGCCCTTATCTACCCTGCTAGAGCCACCAACCTCGTACTTCGACTGCAGGAACAAATTACATTCAACATCTACTGTAATTACATGAATGTAATGAATAGAACGAGGCTTTGAGTACCTGATTCACACCAACTTCCTGACAGTAGCGAGCTATGTGTTCAGGTTGACGACACTTGTAACACACGCCAGCGCTGGCCAAACACTCTCCTGGATGGCGTCGCTGACACTTGGGACAAATGGGGTAGTGCTTGCTCCTGTCACCAGACTGACCACTCTTCTTAGCCTAAGGCTTCGGCTTCTTGTTCCAGTTCTTCCCTTGGTCATTCTTGCTCTGTTGCGGCTGATGCGACTCCTGAGATCGCTTCGCACGGAAATTACTTCGTTTCTGAACCTTCTGCTGATCAGCCTCCAACCTGCGTGCCGTATCCATTAAGCTCCTGTAATCAGCGTTGACCATAGTCATCAACGGCTGCCTCAACGAGTCACGCAAGTCATCCACGAAGCGGCTGTACTTCTCAGCCCGATCTCCCTGTATTACGCCCGCCTATCGAGCCAAATGGGTAAGCTCTCGCTCGTACTCAGAAACGGTCCTGTCCCCCTGGAAAAGCCTAAGATATTTCTCCTGGAGACCTCGTCGTGCAGTAGGAGGCACTAACCAACTTGCAAGGACTCTAGAGAACTCGCCCCACATAAACATGTCTGACGTATGACCTGGCCAAAAGTATGGTCATACTATTTTAAAATGAACATATCACTTCCTAACATAAGAGGAAATTTTCATAACATTTTACCTGCAGGATCATCTGCCCGGTATTTGTCCCACCAGACCTTTGCCTCACCTCGGAGGAGGAAAACTACTAGAGGAACCTTCTTGTTCTCCGGGCACTCCAAAACGTTCAACAGGTCTCTGGTGTTTGCTATCCAATCATCTGTGTCCATCAGGGTCTCATCCTCACTGTAGTTCGAGGGTTGGAGCTCTCTAAAGTTCCTCAAATAGCGTTCCACGGTAATCTCCACGGGTGCTGGGGAAGGAGCTGGTACTTGTACTGGAGCTGGAAACCTTGCAGCCAGTCCTCTTTGAAACTCCATCAAGGCAACAATGACCGCCCTGACAATCTGAGACACTATGTCAGTGCCTTCTGGAGCTGCTGGAATTGGTGGTACCTGGGGCACGACAGCGTCTCCCATAGTAGCGTTAGGAACAGGGTCCTGACGTGAAGATTCACCCGGTTCACTAACTCGTGGTGCCTGGCAAAACATATTAAAGAAATCTGATTATTTATCATGCATCGTGAAATCTGGCTTAGCAATTTATTCCGCACTCTTGAGAAAACTAGGGCTTAAACGCAACTTAAAGTACTATACTAACAAGAGTTTACTCTTACACAATCCTATGCCTCTGTGAAAACCTTCTAGGGTCCAGGGATCCTAAACCTGCTCTGATACCAATTTGTAACACCCCTTCCCAGTATTTCAGAAATCAGCCATCCGGCCGGATCAGCGATATAAAGAAAACTAGGAAACAATATTAAAACTAGTATGCAGCAGGTAAAACAGAGCAACTACTAAGAATTTAAAACTTACAACGAAAGTTAAGAAAGTAAACTAAAGGTAACCACAGCTCAAATCTGGATTCACAGATCCACTAAACATGAATGGAATTGAAATGACTGAAAAGCTGAAATAACATTAATAGTCTAATACATGACATAATAAACATTAACCAGGTACATCGTCCACAACCACAAGTATATGCTGAAAGTAAAGAAAACTGAATGGGAAAAACACTACAAACTGACGCCATCATAACGCTCATCCTAGGCGTAGTTTTCCACCTGGGTCACCTGAAAAACATTGCTCACGAGGGGTCAGAGTAAAGAAAAATAACTCCTCCTAGTGACACTAAAATACTTTTTCATATGAATGCATGTATGCCTTTGAAAATAGTTTTGTGCACTAAAAACATTTATGCTATATGTTATGCATTGCCTTCCCTATACTTTCTGGTCCACACCTATTTGTTCTATGTTCGTGACTTTCCGTTCATTTACCCAAGTCCTGACGTTTACTAACTAATATAGTGACTCACGACAGGTCTATACTTGATTTCTAAGTGGCTTCTAACCTGCACATCTACTTGGAAGGCTCTAGGCAGAGTAGCTCCTAACGCGCATCTGTAATTGACGACCCGAGACCATCTTACGAACTCAATTGTTCTAGTGTCGCGCGGACACGGTCTCGAATCTACTAACTGTCTCAAGGGAAGTCAACTCCTAAGTCTGTACTACTCATAGGGTTCCATGTGCCTTATGAGGAAGGTAGTGCGCCTCTACCTAGCACGAAAAGACTCTGTGTGCTTACTGACCTTTTTGGGTTGATGCTACTCTGCATGAGACATCTTTTCTGGTGTACTTCTGAGCGACCCTTGCTTTTCTTGTGGTCGACTAGAAGGGACGTTCACGCCCCAACTTAGAAAAATTCTCATACTTGCGTAAACGTGTAAGGTTTCGTACCTAACGCTAGCATATGTGTTCTGGCTCTTGGGGTCTTGGAAAAGGATTTATCCTACAACTACTTTCGCAATCTTTTCCTACCGCAACACCTTTATATGCATGCCTTTGATGCTGGTACGAAATTAACACATGTATTCATAAAATAATTAATTGATATATAAACTAAAAAGAATTAGGATTCCTTACCGTGGTGCTGCGGTGCTCGTACACTCGGCACGACGACATTTTCTCTTCCGAAGGCAATCCTACTGTTGGGGACCTTCAGAATGCTGCCCCGACCCCACCAAAGTCCTGTAATTTAGGGTAGCCCTAATTTCATAATTTTTTCCCTTTACGATTTTCCCGTGGAATATTTCTATACAACTAGGGTTACAAAATTTCAAGCGCTAAACTTCAGATATTACCTTTACGTGGAGTGATTGAGGCTCTCAAAGTGCCCAACTCCAATTTCGCGGCGGATTTCGTATTTTCTAAACCTAATTAGGGCAATCAAAAATGAAAACATAGGTTATATTAGTTTCCAAATCGAAGGATTTCCATGAAGGAATAGAGATAAAGGAGAAATAAACTCACCGGAAATGAACGATTTCAAGTTCCACCGATTAGGGTTGAATCCGGCTCTTCCACGGCCAAGGAAGGAAAAGGAACACCCACTGGCTCCCGTAGAGGAAGGAGGAGAAGTCAGATTTCACTTCTGGAGCCGGGGAAGCCGACTGCCTTGGCAGCGGGAGATGTCGGGCTCGGCGCTAGCGGGAGGCGATGCGATCGGCGCTTTCGGCGTGCGGGAGAACGAAACAGTGAAGATTTCGGGTTGCGGTTTCTTCCGTGAGGAGTGGGGGGTTGCGGGTTCTTAATTCTATCGGGTATGGAGTTTTGAGGAAAACCGCAAATAATAGAGAGGGGTGAGACTTGTTATTGGCACCCCATATACTCAAAATGACAAATTTGGCTAAACGCAACCCATTCTAAACCAACGCCTTTGAATAAAACCCAACCTTGTCGCGCAACGCTACTAACAAAATGTGTTACACCACCACAACGATCGACACAACTCTCAAATTAACAGACGCGATCTTTAGGAATAATAACATTGTACCTTAACAACGCGCTGCTTCGATCAAGATTCGTCGTGACTCGACCCTACAATTTAAAATAATTTTGCGTCAGATGATGGATGTTACACGACGTTTGTGTTTTATCAGGAATTTTGATTATGTTATTTATTAATTGAATGGGGACTCAGATGAATTATTTCAACTGTTTAGATTGAATGTTTTTAAATTTCTATCTTTTATTGGAACTAGTTAAGTAGCTTAAACAGTAGAGATGATTTCATTTTGTTATGAAACTTACCGTTAAAAGTTTCAGTTTTTTTTCTTTCAAGCTTTTGCTTTCATCATGAGCTATGCAATCTCCTCTTCCAAATTAAGAGAATATTGTATCTTTTATTATTTAAATAAAAACAAGAGGAGACAAATTTGTATCTTTAGTATTTTTTGTCAAATTTGTAATTTTCTTTCTCTTCATTGACATCATGTAACCTTTAGTTTACATAGGTTCAATATACCGCGCTTTGGGGCTTATGGTAGCAGCATCTCCTTGTGCGCTGGCTGTAGCTCCTTTAGCATATGCTACTGCTATCAGTTCATGTGCAAGTAAGGTACTAGTTATAGTTGCTGTGGTTTTATAATTTTATATCCTCATATTTGGCAGCATAATCAAAGTAAATAATGTATAGTATTGCTTTTTAATATTGTTAAGCCCAAAAGAGGTCCATTGTATATTCTCTCTCTTGTATTTAGTCTTACATCTCCAATTGTATAATTTTCTTCTTTATTCTATATATAAATAAGGGTGTTCCCATGTAATGGTTAAGGAATCTTGAAATAAATATTATTAAATATTTCAAATTCTCACATGGCCGACCTCACTATAGTGGGATAAAGACTTGAGTGTTGTGTTACTGGTTACGCACACGTGTATCTAGTTAGGATTATCTCACCTTCACCCTCCGTTTCCACCCGATTGTGACGTGTCTACTAGAAGATCAGCTGACAACAACGCCTCTGCTATTTGAGCCTCATCTGACGCCCCCTGCGGTGGTTTCCCCCACTCTAGCCCGCAAAAATGCTCTCACATATGTCTGACGAGCCTCTCATCCCTCCGAAGTCGTTGCTCTAATGCTTCCACGCCCAACTGAGTGGCCATTTAGCAACGTTGGGACTTCTAGCTAGCTGCCTTCACTTCTACCACCTTCAGACGATCTTATGCACTTCCGACGACCATGGAAGAGGGAGGTCTTACCCTCACTCACATTATGGAGACCATGCAAAAGCTTATGGCTACTCAGGTTCAACTACAAGTCTTGATTGCGACTTTGACTAAACACTTAGATGTCTTCCCATGTCGGAATACTCCAGCCATCCCCCACCTCGCGATGAGCTCTAATCAGGGCGCACTAGCCATGTCCTCCGAGTCCCACACACTTCGGTGCACGGAGGGGGGGGGGGGTCTTCCACGTTATGCAAAGTTAAATTTTTCCCTCTTTGACGACATGAGCGGTCCCTTGGCATGGCTCACATGTTGTGATCACTTTTTCACCAACCGGCTCATGCCATTAATAATTTTGATCGGGTTGGATTCCTTCCACCTCTTGGTCTTAACACAACCATTGTATGACAAACTGGCTCGGGAGACCCCTCTTTTCACTTGACCACCTTCCTGCGGGGTCCTCACCTACCGTTGACGACTGCCTTCACCCACCGTTTTCGCCCCGAGTGTGACGTGTCTACCAGAAGATTGGCCGACAACAACACCTCTTCCTTTTGTGTCTCTTCTGACGCCCCCTCCAGTGGTTCCCCCACTCCAGGCCGCCAAACTGCTCTCACGTATGTCCGACAAGCCTCCCATTCCTCCTAAGTTGTTGCTCTAATTGTTCCATGCTCAATTGAGTGCCCAGTCAACAACATCGATGCTTCCAGCCAGCTGCCCCCACTTCTACCACCTTCAGACGACCTTGCACACTTCCGTCGACCATGGAAGAGGGAGGTCTTACCCTCACTCACATTATGGAGACCATGCAAAAGCTTATGGCTATTCAGGTTCAACAACAGGTCTTGATTGCGACTTTAACTAACGACTTAGATAGGCTTCCCATGTCGGGATACTCTGGCCATCACTCACCTCACGATGAGCTCTAATCAGGGCACACTAGACATGCCCTCTGAGTCCCACGCACCTCGGTGCATGGGAGGGCGGGGGGGGGGGGGGGTAGCCTTTCATGTCGTGCAAAGTTGAATTTTCCCCTCTTTGATGACATGAGTGGTCCCTTGGCACGACTCACATGCTGTGAGCACTCTTTCGCCAACCAGCTCACGCCATTAATAATTTGGAGAAGATTGGATTCCTTCCACCTCTTTGTCTCGACACAACCATTTTATGGCAAACTGGCTCGGGAGATCCCTCTTTTCACTTGACCACCTTCAAGCACTCTTCCAATTTGCATTTTGGGCCGCCTCTCCGCAACAATCCCTTGGTCGACCTCGTCAATATCAAGCAATTTGGATTTGTGGATGGTCACTTGGAGAGCATCCAGATGTTACTTGCCCGTGCACTTTCTATCTTGCCAGAGCACCAGTTGTCTATCTTCACTGCCATCCTGGACAATTGGTTGCGCCTGGATGTTGATTTTCAAGCCCCGTATGACCTTAACAAATCCATGAGTCTCGCCCGCATTTGTGAGGACACATGCACTCCCCGTTCTAGTATTTTGTCTCACTTATGGGTAAGGAATACAACACCACCCCCACCATCAAGCGGCTATCACGATCAAAGATAACAGAACGCCATGTACAAAGCCTTTGTTTCAACTCTGATGAACCATATTCGGGCAAACACAGGTGCAAGCCTCTTTTTTAGCTCGATGTGACCCCCACCCCAAATGACGGAGATGAGAATGTTGTCTTGGTGGGACCCCCGTACTTCAAGCTTGAGGACAAGCTTGATCCGAATAGGGGTGGGGGGGGGGGAGATATTATGGGCTCACACAAGGGGTGACGACGTGTGTCTGGGATGACGCGTATCTACTATTACATTGTATCTTTATTGTCACGCATTGTTATTCTCTCTTTATTTTTCCACGTTTTTATTTTTCACGCATTATGAAGCTTAGGTGGGGCATAATTGGTAAGTTTTGTTGAATCATTTCCTCTCACTATATATAGGGGAGAGTGAGCTTGATGGTTATGAAGATAAAAACCATAATTCTCTTTTTCTTGAATCTCCTTTTTCTCATTGTTTTAAATGTCCCCCGACATGACCAACATGTCTACGAACATGTTTTTGAAAAGAAAATGGTATTTTTTTCTAAAAAATAGATTGTCCTTTTATAAAATTTCGGCCGACATATCCGATTATTTTCGATGTCTTCCGACACTGCTTTTGAACATATTATCGAACATATTATTTTACTATGTTAGCAAACTATCATTGTGTCAAAATCATTCATATGTATTATAATATAAATGTTTAAATTGATTAGACTTATTCTTTCATTCTATTTAATACATGTTATTTTTACAATCAATTTTGTATAATTACTGTACACAATATTTTTCTCATTTCATAAAATGCTAAAATGTTCACACATTTTTTAGTTGATTTTTTTTATATTTTTAACATAAATTTATTAAGCTTTAAAAATTTATAATAACTTCTGGATAATTAGCTTTTAAATTTTGTAATTTCTTATAAAACTTATTGTTATCAAGACAAAATTATTGTATGATATTAAATATGTTTTACAATGTATTTATTTGTACTTGTTAATAATATTTTATCTTCAATATTTTTTGAAATGTCTAGGGAATGAATGTGTTTTGTGGCTTACATGTTTTTTCAGTAAGATACTGAAGTCAAAGAGGATGTCAGAGCAATGTAAAGAAAGTATCTTTGTATAAGAACAAATGAGATATACAAAATTGTGCTAATTACAGTGAAATTAAATTAATGAGTCATACCATGAAACTATGAGAACAAATAATAGAGAGAAGAATAAGATGAGAGTCTAACATCTCGGAGAATCAATTTGGATTCTTGTCAGGGAGGTCGACCATGAAAGTTATATATGTCTTGAGGAGACTCATTGACAACTATCGAGAAAGAGAACAAGATTTGCATATGCTATTTATCGATCTCGAGAAGGCTTATGAAAGAGTTTCAAGAGAGATCTTATGGAGAGTCTTAAAAAAAAAGGTGTAAATGTATCATACATTGACATAATCAATGATATGTATATAAATTCAGTGACAAGGGTGAGAACATCTGGATGATTAACACAGGAATTCTCTCTCATTGTTGGTTTACATCAAGGTTCAGTTTTAAGCCATTATCTCATTACCCTTATCTTAGATGTGCTCACCGGACATATCCAACAAGCAATACCCTGGTGTTTCTTGTTTGCGAATGATATCGTTTTGGTCGATGAGACACACAAGGGTGTAGGCGCAAATCGACCATCGAAGTTATTGGCGTATTTTCTAGTTTATTGACGTATTTCTTTTCTGGAATGGTCTTAGTCCCACATTGTGGACTACCTCTTGTATTTGGACCTCCTATTTATATCCCATATAGTGGAAGAATAATATATCTCTCATATCTCTTTCATTTAATTTGGTATCAGAGGAGCCGTCTCCCGATCCCTAATTCGCCCAATCCCGCATCCCGCATCCCGCACGCCTCTAGCGACCAAGCCGATCCCGCCTCTTCTCCTGCGACCACGCCGAACCTGCCGACTGACCGAACCTGCCTCTTCTCCACCCGATGTGAGGCTGCCGCGTCTTCCGCCTCGCCGACCGCCCTGCCCGCACGCCTCCAGCGCCGATCGTCACTGTTATTCCTCGCATCCTGCATCCTGCATCCCGCACGCCTCCAACGTTTCCCCCCCTCGTTTCCCTTTGTTTTCTTCTCATGACCTACATCTGTGATCTACGGTCTTTCTTTTTTTGGGGGATGTGACGTCCTTCTTGTATTTGAGGGTTTCTTGGCCTTTTCTCTTTTGACTTTTTCATTTCTTTTGGGAGTTCTCTTATTCACATCTCATGGATTCCTCACCTCTTATTTCGAATGATGGTTTTGCTCGGCGCATCACCACCACTCTTCTCAACGAAAAGAATTTTATCACTTGGTCTAACTCCGTGCGTGTTCATCTTGCCGGACATGACAAGCTAGATTGGCTTGAACCAAATAGTGTTCCCCGTCCTTCCGATGAAAAGGCTATTCGTCAATGGCGCACAAAAAATTTCAAGATCCACGAAGCCCCGCATTTACAAGCAATTCATGCGTTTTGATTCCGTGCTGTCACATTGGGCTGACTTGACCCGTACCTACGGTCACACACGCGTTGATACACAGATTTACTCTGTCTTCCAAGAGATTTTTACTGCTCGTCAGGGGGATCGTTCGGTGCACGAGTATTTTATTTTTCTTTCTGGGTGATTCCAGGAGCTTTCTGACCTCGAGCACTTAGTGTTTTTCCACATCCAGAGGATCTGCTTGTTGCCAAGCGGAGGCAGGAGAAGCGGGAGACCTACTAGTTCCTGATATTTTGGATGCTTATTCCATAGTGGAGGAGCATGAGCGTCGTGCCTGCTTGACCATTGTTTCATCAGTTCTAGCTTCTGTTCGTCTTCCAGACCAAATGGCTCTTGCTTCCGGTCGTACTTTGTCACAACCCGTCTCGACAAAAGTCAGTGTGCGCTTCGGGCCGGCCGTGATGCCACAGGCATGTGCGGAAAGAAATTCATGTCTGCTAAGGCGGATGCAGAGAATACTGAAAATAGTTACTATTGAGTAAAATAACTTGATTTTTTTATGCGGAAGCTTTTAAATTCATCAGTGAAAAGAGTTTTGATGCACATGTACTTTGTAAAATTCATGTTTTACCGATTACTACTATAGTTCTCATGCAGTTATGATTCAACAGAGGGTGCACATGCGTTAATTTTAGATTCTAGTACATACATATTTAAATAACATAGCAGTTGTCCGTGATACCAGAGATAATGGCCGATTGCAATTATTACATAAAAGAATTAATTGACAGTAAAAGAAATGTAAACATAGAACCTGAAACTTAAAGTTGATCGGGCTCGAGAACCTGGCGGCGCTGTACGAACACTAAGGCAATTCCAAAACAGAAAGGAAAAGCCTCAGAACATTGAAATAAATAGGAGCACAATAAGAGTAAAGTGTAATAAGATAAGCAGAAATATATGAGTGTACCAGTTTCTCATGAAGCTATGTTATTCAAGATAAGCAAATAAAAGAGTTAAACAGAACAAGTTAGTTTATTATACTACTCTAGAGTATAACATTTAGACAGATCAAGAGATGTCATTAGCGGTAATCAATGGAAAGTGGAAGTGTTTTATTTGATGCACGTGATTCTGATGCAAGTTTGAACGCAAGGCTTATCAAAATAGTTGAGCTTGCTATGGTCATTTGTTGTTTTCCGTTGTCAGTCAAGCGGAAACTCGAGTCAAGGCGTCACATCAATTGAACACTGTCCTTCACTGATTGTGTATGATATTAATGACTTCAAAGATTCATAATTTAGGAGATTCGTAACATGTCGAGACCGGATGCAAATTTAACGATACAACTGTACAAGATTAGAGTTCATGAACGCGTTAAGAGAGGACTTGAGTTATGGAGCCACATTCGCTCAATTCTTAGAATATACCTAAGAAACCAGACATACATCAGAAACCGGATTCGATGACAGCAAATTCGATGACACAAGGTTCGTCGTCACAAGATTCAACGACACGAATAAAACCGGATAAGGAGCAATATATATAGCGGGTTCAAGTATGTACGAGTGATACGATCGTCATACGCTACTTTTCTGGACACTAAATATTCTTTTAGATTAATCAATTCTCAGACATAAAGATCCTCCAAATAAACTGTATATATGTATATACGAGCATGACACAAATCACCAATCCTTTAATCGTAACAAGGAATCTTAACCGTATCCTTCAAAATAATTATTGCTCAAGTTCACAAAAACTGAGTCTTTTAATCATCCATCAAATGAGATACAATTCATATAAGTGCGAAATTCAAATGATACAATTCTTAATAAATCGCATTATGATATTTGTTAATCGTTCTCAAAAATCCAACATTTCTTCGTATTTTACAACAAACGAGAAATCCGCTCGTCTAAGTGAATATTCAAATAAGATTATCTGCGATTACAATCTCATGACACTTCAAATATATTAACTCTAAAATATAAACTTGTTGGATTAGATATTCAATATTTCAATTCCTATGACATCACAGCAGACAGGGGTGAATTCGTACAATTTCAAGAACAGACCAAGTAATTGAAATTCAATGCTTGCAAGAGAGAGAGAGAGAGATCTCTACTTGCCTTAAAAGAGTCTGAAGCAAAATCTGACGGAGGCGGTCAATTGGCGCGAGCAAAGTTAACAATCTAATTTTGAACCCGTACAAGGGCAAGCAAGAATGATGTTGGCATAAAGGAAATTGTTGAGAGAAGCCAAAACTTGTATGTATTGCTTGTGTAAGTAAATACAAGAAGAGAATACAATTATATAGGAGATGAGAAGAGAGGAAAAAATCCTATACAAGATGTGGGACTAAAGAAGAGAGAATACTAGGGCCTTTTTGGGCCTTTATACATGAGCTTTTCTAATACTCCCCCGCAAGCTGGAGCGTACAAATCGTATGCACCAAGCTTGGACAGGCATTGATAGAAGAGAGTACTTGACAAGGCCTTTGTGAGGACATCCGCAACTTGTTCAGTACCAGGAACATGTCTGAGGTCGATCTTCTTTAGTTGAACCTTTTCCCGGATAAAATGACAGTCGACTTCAATATGTTTAGTTCTCTCGTGAAAGACTGGGTTCTTGGCAATGTGTATAGCAGCTTGACTGTCACAGAGGAGAAGAGCCGGTGAAGGAAGCTTTACACCCAGATCGGTGAGAAGGCTTTCAAGCCACGTTAGTTCCGACACCACTGATGTCATCGCCCGATATTCTGCCTCAGCTGATGATCGAGCAACGACCGCTTGTTTCTTGCTTCGCCAGGTAATCAGATGTCCTCCAAAGTACGTGCAGAAGCCACTGGTGGACCTTCGATCATCGAGGGACCCAACATAGTCAGCATCAGAGTATGCTACCAGAGTAGGAGTGGAAGAAGAGACTTTGTACATCAGTCCTTGTCCAAGAGCCTTTTTGAGGTATCTGAGAATACGTTCAACCGCCTGAAGATGAGAGCTTCTGGGGGAATGCATATATCGACTAACGATACCAACAGCGAAGGAGATATCTGGTCTGGTTACTGTGAGGTATATCAATTTTCCAACTAGGCGACGGTAATATTCTGGATTGTCCAGTAGGATATCTGAGTCAGAGGCCTGCGCGCATAACTTGTGATTGACATCCATTGGGGTGTCAATTGGCTTACAGCCTGAGTAACCCGCATCATGAAGAAGGTCAGTGCAGTACTTTCGCTGAGAAAGGATCAAACCATCTGGCCGTCTGGCGACTTCTAGGCCCAAGAAGTACCGAAGGGGCCCCAGATCTTTTGTTTGAAAAACGGTGCTCAGATGAAGTTTGACCGCCAGTATACCATTCGAGTCGTTCCCAGTAATAATGATGTCGTCCACATAGACTAGCAGAAGGACGGTCCCGGTAGATCGGTGGCGTGTGAAGAGCGAGAAGTCGGCGGAGCTTCGAGTAAAACCAATCTCCCGGAGGGCCTTACTGAACTTGTCAAAAACCATGCCCGGGGGGACTGTTTGAGACCATAAAGAGCCTTTCGAAGATGGCAGACTTGAGACTCCCCCGTGGTCTCAAACCCGGGAGGTTGTTGCATATACACAGTTTCCTGGAGATCACCGTTCAGAAACGCATTTTTGACATCCAGCTGGAGTAGGGGCCACTGGCGATGTACCGCAACAGAGAGGAGAACCCGGACGGTATTGAGTTTGGCCACCGGGGAAAAAGTCTCCTCGTAGTCGAGCCCCTGCTGCTGGGTGAAGCCATGAGCCACAAGACGGGCCTTTAGGCGGTCAATAGTGCCATCAGCAGCATGTTTAATAACAAAGACCCATTTACACCCAACGGGTTTCTGACCGGGAGGAAGAGGGACGAGAGTCCAGGTCTGGTTAGTCCAGAGAGCAGCCATTTCCTCCTCCATGGCAGCCCGCCAGCCAGGATGTTCGAGCGCCTCCTGCACAGAATTAGGAACAGAAACCGAGGAAAGAGAAGTAGCAAAAGTGTGAAGATGGGGAGAGAGGCGATGTAGAGAGACGTAGTGAGCCAGAGGATGAGCGGTGGATGTCTGTACCTGATCTGCCGGGCGCGGAGTAACCGTGGTTAAGGCGGACTGCAGTGGGGCCATAGAGCAACGGGGGCGACGAGTATAGACTCGGATGATGGGTGGTGCGGGGGGAAAAGGAGGTAGAGCTGGTGGAACCGGTAGCAGCGACATTGTAACGGGGAGAACAGGTCGTGGGATGGATGGAGGTAAAGGAGCCGAAGGGATAGGAGTGGTGAGAGGATCCAGAAAAAATGGTTCAATCTCGCGGAAGGTGACATCCGCAGAGACGGAGAGCTTCCGAGTGACGGGAGAATAACAGAGATACCCCTTCTGAGTACGGGAATAGTCCACGAATAGGTGTTTAGCCGCCCGGGGATCTAATTTGTCCAAGGGCGGGCCCAGATGGTGGACGTAACAAGTGCTACCAAAGATACGGGGCGGAAGAGGGAAGGCCGGAGTCGAGGGAAACAACAGGCTGAACGGAGTAACATAGTGGAGGACGGAGGAAGGGAGACGGTTGATGAGAAAACAAGCCGTGGAGACCGCAAAGTTCCAGTAATGCTTGGGCACATGCATTTGAAGCATGAGGGAGCAAGCCACATCAAGTAAGTGTCGGTTTTTACGTTCGGCAACGCCATTTTGTTGAGGCGTGTAGGCACAAGAGGTTTGGTGGATAATCCCGAACTCAGAGCATATAGTAGCGAAGTCGTGGCCAGTGTACTCACGAGCATTATCCGTGCGCACAGTTTTGATAATGGTGTGAAATTGGGTACGAGTTTCAACGACAAAGGCTCGAAAAATGCGAGGAAGCTCGGAGCGATCACGAAGTAAGTACAACCACGTCATACGAGAATAATCATCAATGAAAATAATAAAATACCGGAAACCAGAAATACTAGTAATTTTATACGGTCCCCATACATCAGAATGCAATAAATCAAACGGAGCAGAGCTCCGGGTACAATGAGCAGGATAAGATGAACGCGGCTGCTTGCCGAGGATACAAGACTCACACTGAAACGGATGGAGAGAGATATCAGGGAGAGCCCGCTGGAGATCAGGTAGAGGAGCGTGGCCAAGACGGCGATGCCACTCGGTGGAGGAGACGGAGGAGAGGATGGTAGGAGGTGTGTCGAGAAGGTAGAGCCCGTGCCGCAATCCGCCTTTACCAATGATAGTCCGCGTCCTGCGATCCTGTATGACAAAAGAAGAGGAAGTGAATATAACAGAGCAATCCAGATCAGCAGTAAGGCGACCAACAGAAAGTAAATTGAAGGGGGAACTCAGAACATGAAGAGCCGAGCGGAGAGGAAGCGACGGGCTGAGAGAGATGTCCGTCGAGCCGGAGACGGGAACAAGGGCCCCATTAGCCACGGTGATAGACCGCGGATGAGGAGAGTCCGAGTATGTGGCAGGCTGCTGGGACGTAATGTGATGAGTGGCACCGGAGTCCATGATCCAGGACGGACCGGTGGAGAGACAGGCCGTACCTGCTTGGGAGACGAAGGTGGAGGCCAGGGAAGCAGGAGGCGGGTTGAGCAGTCCCTGGAGGTGCTGGAGCTGGAGGCGGACAGCTTCAAGGTCCGGAGAGGCAGGAGAGGAGGCATCTGCGGCCACCGAAGCCGTCGGTCAAGGAGGATATCCATTCTTGCGGTAACAGGTCGCTTCAAGGTGTCCGTCCTTGCCGCAGTAGGAACACTTCGGCCGCCCCCTGCCACCATGCCCGCGGCCCCGAGAGCCGGAGCGGCCACCACGAGCAGCGGGAGGCAAGGGAAGCAGGGGCGGAGGGGCCTGTTGAAGAAGGGCCGAGGAAGTCGGCGCAGGAGCATCCGGAGGAGGCGTCACGCGGAGGAGCATGGAACAGATCTCAGAAAGGGATGGAACGGTGGGAGACGCCAGAACCTGAGTCCGGATAGTCTGAAGGTGAGGCGGAAGACGGACCATCATAATAGCAATGCAAACCGCCTCCTTCTGAGCGCGCTGGGCAGCATGATCACTGGTAGAAGGCTGATGCAGTATCCAGGCCTCGGCCAAAGTCTTAGCTCGAGCGACAAACGACGTCATGTCCGGGGCGCCACCGGCGTCGAGAGCAACGAGATCTGTGAGGATGTCGTAGAGGTGCTGAAGGCTGTCCTTGCCGGAATAGAGTGAGTGCAGCTCATCCCATATAGACTTGGCCGTCTCGTGATACATGGCCATCTGATATGGCTCACCATCCAAGGAGTTGAGGAGCCAAGTCTGCACACGACCGTCGTTGCGGAGCCACTCGTCCGTAGGGGGAGCCGGAGGAGCCTGTGTGAGGTAAGACAGGAGACCCTTGGCCTGGAGGACCCGGCGCACAGAATGCGCCCAAGGGAGAAAATTTTTCTTCCCGAAGAGAGAGATGGTGGTAATGCGTAATTCATCGCGCAGGTCTGTAGGACAAGCCGAGCGGTCTGCGGGCGGACTAGCCGCCGGGCCGGTGGAGTCAAGAGAGGATTCCATAGACCAGGAAGACAAGCCGCACCGACTTGGAAGGAGGCCGCAGCGATTAGGAAGGAGGCCGCAACGACCAGGCAGGGGTCCGCTGGAGAGGCAGGCCGCAGAGAGGGGAGGAGACCGCCGCGACTAGGAACAGGCCGCAGCGACGAATCAGCGAGCAGAAAAAGGCCGGGAGAAAGAACCCGCACGGTCACGATGCGAACACCAGCGGCCAGACAGGCCACGACCAAAACGGGTAAGAAGCAGACCGCACGGTCTGGAGGCCGCGAGAAGGCGGTGAAGAGCCGCGAGAAGGCGGTGAAGGCGGTAAGAGAAAAGAGACCGCGAGTGAACAAACTCGAGCGGATAGGAGAGAGAGAAGCCGCGAGTTGACGAACTCGAGCGGATAGGAGAGAGAGAAGCCGCGAGTTGACGAACTCGAGCGGGAGGGAGAAAAGAGACCGCGAGTTGACGAACTCGAGCGGATAGAAGAAAAGAGAAAAGAAATCGAGTGGCGAGAAGGAAACCGCAAGGAGCAGACGCCGAGCGGATAGGAGGGGAAGCCGCGTGGATAGAACTAGAGACCGCGCGAGACGAACGGGAGGTGGGGTCCACGGGAGAGAGGAGAAAAACTATAAAAGGAGGGGAAGGGGAGAGAAACTGGATCCACGGGGAGAAGCAGCGGACTGTCCGTTGAGGCCGCGGACAGTGAGCGAGTAGCGGCGGATAGACAGGGAGGCAGACCGCTGGAGACCGCAAATAGTCCGCGAGGAAACCGCGGAGTCCGCCAGAAGGCGGCGGGTAGATGCGCTTAAAAAATGCACAGGACGGTTAGAGGAGAGAACCTGGCTCTGATACCATGTTAGGTTTGGCCTAACTCAACCTGAAAAACCGGCTCAACATGTGAGGGTTGCCTCGCCATATAAACAGATCAGAACAGAGTTGATAGGCGGTGTGGGACTATTATTAACATCCCCCCTCGCCCATAGCATGGAATTACCGGACGGAACCGGGATACAGAGCTCATGGGCGGACCGGACGGAACCGGACAGAAACTGGGTGGAACCTCCCTCTGATACCATGTTGAGAGAAGCCAAAACTTGTATGTATTGCTTGTGTAAGTAAATACAAGAAGAGAATACAATTATATAGGAGATGAGAAGAGAGGAAAAAATCCTATACAAGATGTGGGACTAAAGAAGAGAGAATACTAGGGCCTTTTTGGGCCTTTATACATGGACTTTTCTAATAGAAACCAAACACTAGCACAGACAATTATTCGCTATAAAATTGAATCAGAGGCGGCTAAGAGATTTACCTCCCTCAAGAGTGAGGGGAGAAAAGATTACATGCGGAGACGGAGACTTGGCGGCGCTCGGCTAGGGGAAACCCTAAATCGGAGAGGACCCGTCTCAACAAGATCAGAGTGCGCTTCGGGCGGGTCGTGATGCCATAGACATGCAGAGAAGAATCATGCATGCTAAGGCGGAGCCAGAAATTCTACAACTAGTTGTTTAAATCAACTAAAAAAAGGTTTTAAAAAGATTTTAAATTAGTGCTGAAGCCATACATAAATAGTTAAAAAGTTTTTGTGTATGCATTTCTTTTATAAAAACTAAGACACACGTAGTACTAAGACTAAATGAATGCAATTAGTCACAAAGGTAGAATATCATAAGTGAAATGAACTAGTACAATGCTTTGCCCTAAATAGTTGTTCACAGTACAAGAGAAAATGTCTGATGATAACTAATACATGAATAGAAAAATCCAACAGTACTGAAGTAAAATACATAGAACCTGCTGATACATTGAACAAAGAGAAACCTCCAAACAAAGCTGTAGCTGACAGAAGAAAACTCAGGAACCGGGCGGCGCAGTCACGAAATCTAAGGCAAATCCAAACAGAAGGAAAATTCCTCAGAACATGAAAACACATAAAGATTCAAGTTAATAACCTGCACAAAAGTAAGCAGAGGAAACAAGAGCTCAGTGAACCAGTTTTACACGTAGCAACCTACCATCAGACAAGAATCCATGTCAAACAAGATGCTTTTAATTTAATGGCTTACTCCGAAGTTTAGCCTAACTGTAATACCATAAGCGGATTACATTAAAGGGTGAAGGTGTTGTCATTTGGTGTACATGATTCCAGTATAAGAATTGATGCAAGACTTATCAACAACGGCGCTTGCAATGGTCGACTAATGGTTTCTGTTACCAGTTAGTCGGGAGCTCGATTCGACGCGTCACGCCAAACCAACACTCTCCTCTCAATGCTCGTCTAAGGTATTAGACAATTTCAGGGATTCATAAGTAATTAGACGATTCCAGTTTATAAGGGGCTACTTCGTAAACAATTTAGATTTCATGTTTGCAAGCGAGAAAGTATCTCTACTTGCTTAAGGTGACTTCGACAATACTAGTGACAGCTAAGTGGCGCAAGCGAGATTAGAAACTCGAGCTAAACTTGTTCAAGATCAAAAATGAATTCCAAATTGAATTAACACGTTCTTATGCCATCACATGCATTTGATAATCGCTCCACACAAAGTAGAGGGGTTTAGGAATTTACCTCCCTCGAGAGTGAGGGGAGAAGAGACTACCGCGAGGGATCGAAAGTTTTGACGGCGTTTGGAAGCGAAAATCCCAAGCTTGGCGCGATTCCACCACCTAAGTCCGACAAGCGGCACCGAAAATGCAAACATAACTGAAATTAGTTGACTTTACGACAAACCCAAGGGGGACCGACGAAATTAAGTCAATCGGAGGGCGGAAATCCTCCAAAAAAATTAGGGCAAACAGAAAATGAGAGTTAGACGGGGTTCCTTACCCAAGGAGTCCAGATTTGGGCTCAGAAATCCACGAAGAGGGATTTCGAGCGAAACCCTAGGAGTCCCTCACGAAATCCACCGGTCGGAACGAGGAGGAGCTATGGTTGCCGGAGAAGAAATGATGTCCTTGCCCTCCAGTGGTCGGCAACACCTTCCTCCAGGCCCGACGCCTCATCCTTTTGTTTCCCCGACGTCTCCGGTGCTCTCCTTGGCCGACACTTTTTTGTAACGGCCCAGGAAGGTAACCTGGCACCGCCAGCGCCCACCAAGCTGGCCCAGCTCAAGGAGGCTTACGGGTCCAACAGTGGTACAGCCGTTTGTACAAGGCCTGCAGGCCGTACACCCCAACCAATATCTCCGCGCCTTTTTATCAGCGGCGGTAGGTTGTTGCCACGGGGTTTCGAACCCGAGACCTTGATAAGAGAGTCTTATTACCACTACTCATCACCAACTGAGCTGAAACCTACCGCCGCTAATAAACAGGCGCGGAGATATTGGTTGGGGTGTACGGCCTGCAGGCCTTGTACAAACGGCTGTACCACTGTTGGACCCGTAAGCCTCCTTGAGCTGGGCCAGCTTGGTGGGCGTCGGCGGTGCCAGGTTACCTTCCTGGGCCGTTACATACTTCTTCTGTGTGAGGGGGGCGTCCTACTACCTCGAGAGGTCACGGGGGTGGCCGCGGCAGCCCATTTACCTATGTACAGTGTCAGCACTGCCTACAGACTGGTCATGAGAAGGCCCGATGCTGGCTGCTCTTTCCTCACCTTCGCAAGCAATCCACCACCACTCGTGCCGCCGCCGCTACTTCTTCCGACTTTGGGGGCCCTCCTGATTCCGATGCCCCGTCTGGGGCCTCTTCCTCTGACTGGAGTCAGCTTATGACTCAAGTGCAGCAGCTTCAATCTCAGATCCAGATGCAGTCCCCGTTTCAGACTTCACACCAGCCTCTTCCTGCTCAGCAGTTGCCTGCCTCCTCGTCGCTCTCGTCGACCTCAGCGTCTGTGCCAGGTACCCGACGACCTTCCATGTCACTCAAGAGGGGTCTTCCTCTCCCTGGGTGATTGACTCTGGGGCCACTGATCACATGACTGGTGAGACACGCTTGTTCTCTTCTCTTGAGTCTCCAAGCGTCCATTGGCAGGTTCGCCTTGCCGATGGCTCTGTGACCCCCATTCTTCACTAGGGCACAGTTCCATTGTCTCCCTCCTTCTCCTTGGGTTCAGTTCTTCATGTTCCCAAACTTGCTTTAAATCTTCTTTCTGTGAGTCAATTGACTCGTTCGATGCACTGTTCGGTGACATTTTTTTCCTTCTAGCTGTGTTTTTCAGGACCTGACCACGAGGAGGACTTTTGGCTACGGCCGTGAGCGCGACGGGCTTTACCAGCTGGATCTTCCACCTCCTTCGCTCTGTCTCTCACCCCCGTCCATCGTTGCCGCTACTACTTCACCCGCTCTTTGGCATGCCAGACTGGGGCATGCGAGTCCTCAGATTGTGCCGTCTCTTTTTCCGAGTGTCTCGTTTGAGCAATCTTTTCAGTGTGATGTATGTCAACTTAGCAAACATACACGCACTTTCTATCATGTTTCTGTTTCTCGTAGTTCTACACCATTTGATATTATTCATTCAGATGTTTGGGGGCCTACCCCTGTTGTTTCTTATGATGGTTTTTGGTACTTTATTACTTTTATATATGATTTTACTCGTTGTTGTTGGGTTTATCTTATGCGTGCCAAATCTGATGTCTTTGCTCTATATACCCGGTTTACTAATATGATTAAAACTCAGTTTTCCTCATGTATTCGGGTCTTTCGCTCTGATAACGGGGGGGGGGGGGAGTATACCTCTTCTTCTTTCACAGCTTTCCTTGCTAGCCAAGAAACCCTTCATCAATTCTCATGTCCATATACACCAGAACAAAACGGCGCGGCGAAACGCAAGAATCATCATCTATTGAATGTGACCCGATCTCTTCTTCGTGGTCTCACGTCCCCAAGTCATTTTGGAGTACCGCCCTTCTTACAGGGACAATCTTGGTCAACCGTCTGCCTTGTCAGCCTTTAGCGGGTCGGGTCCCCCTTAGTCTTCTATCTCCCCGCCGCCCTGTGTTTCCCGTCCCTCTCCGGGTGTTTGGGTGTGTATGTTTTTCCCAGGACCGTCGTCCGACTCGGACAAAGCTTGATGACAAAACAATTCAGTGCTTATTTTTGAGATATTCCTCCTCTTCCAAGGGCTATCGGTGTTTTGACCCCTCTTCTTGCATGACTTTTCACTTCCTGGATGTTATGTTTTTTGAGGATGTCCCCTTCTATAGTACCTACCCTATCCTTGTTGCTCCTTTTGCTCCGCCACAGCCGGCTCCGGTTGCCGTTGCTTCGTTGCACGACTCTCTTCCGTTGCAGACCTACACTCGTGGCCCACGCGGGCCCTCACATGTCTACCCATTCTTCGGGATCCACTGGTTACACCCAGCTCACAGGATCTTGTGCTACATCCTCTCGCAGGTGACGCTCTTCCCTCTGACTTACCCATTGCACTTTGCAAGGGTAAGCGTTCTTGTGTTACTGACCATCCTGTGACAAGCTATGTATCCTACCAACATCTTTCTCAGGGTTATCAGGCTTTCCTGACTGCTACCGACCAGATCAGAGTCCCGAGTTCGATGACTGATGCGTTCTAGCACCCTGAGTGGGTGGCGGCCATGGAGGATGAGATGTCCAGACTACAAAAGGCGGGCACCTGGCGTTTGGTCCCTCTTCCGACAGGTCGAAAAACTGTTCGCCGTCGTTGGGTCTATACTGTCAAGTATAATGCTGACGGTTCTCTTGACCGCTACAAGTCCCGTCTTGTCGCGAAGGGGTTCACTCAGACTCCTGGGGATTACGACTTGACTTTTGCCACGGTGGCCAAGCTATCTACTATATGTCTACTTGTCTCTCTCGATGCATGCCGCGGCTGACCTCTTCATCAGATGGACGTGAAGAATGTCTTCCTCAATGACGATCTTGTTGAGGAAGTTTATATGGATCCGCCCCCCCCAGTTACAAGCTTCAGGGGGAGTATTTTGGTCATGTTTGCCTTTTGCAGAAGTCTTTGTATGGGTTGAAGCAGTCTCCTCGTGCGTGGTTTGAGTGGTTTGGTATTGTTGTGCTTTAGAGTGGGTTCACCTGATGTCATGCCGACCACACGTGCTTTGCTCGGACTGCTGTGGATGGTCGTAGGGTCATTATCCTTGTCTATGTGGATGATGTCATTCTTACCGGTGACGATAGCTCGGGGATACTTCAGATCATGGTGTCTCTTCAGAAGGCTTTTGAAGTGAAAGATTTGGGGCCTCTAAAGTACTTCCTCGGTATTGATGTTGTCAGATCTCAGCAGGGGATCTCTTTGTCTCAACGCAAATATACACTTGACCTCTTGAGTGATACTGGTCTTCTTGGGTGCTCTCCTGTGTCTATACCCATGGATCCAAACCACCGATTACACGACGAGTTTGGAGATCCTCTCCCTAAGCCGGGCAGATACCAGAGTTTTGTTGGCAGACTTATCTGCTAGACCAACACTCTCCCCGATATTAGCTTTGCTGTGAGTGTGGTCTGTCAATTCATGCATACTCCTCGGACTTCTTACCTTCATGCAGCGTTTCGGATCCTCCACTACCTGAAGGGATCTCCTGGCCTCGGACTTTTCTACCGTTCGTCTCCGTCCCCCGGTCTCACGTGTTACACAGATTCTGACTATACGGGTTCCCTTACTGATCGACGGTCTACTTCGGGGATGTGCACTTTTTATGGTGACAATCTTATTTCCTGGAAAAGCAAGAAGCAGAGTGTTGTATTCCGCTCTCCTGCTGAGGCTGAGTACCGGGCTATGGCCCATGATGCTATTGAACTCCTTTGGCTACGTACTCTTTTGACCGAGCTTGGCTTTCCACCTTCTGGTTCCTCGACACTTGTTTGCGACAACCAGTCCGCTCTCATGCTAGCCCCAGACTTTGTTCTGCATGAGCGGACTAAGCATGTTGAGGTTGATATTCATTTTCTCAGGGAGCACATCTGTTCAGGGACTCTTGAAGCGTCCTATGTTCCTTCCGCAGAGCAGATTGCAGATGCCTTCACCAAGGTGGTTGGGTCTTCCAGACTCCTCTCTACTTATCTCAAGCTGAGCTTGCTTGATCTATTCGCGCTAGCTTGAGGGGGAGTGTTGGTGTATTTTCTGGTTTATTGATGTATTTCTTTTCTGGAAAATTTTAGTCCCACATTGCGGACTATCTTTTACTTGCATTTGGATCTCCTATTTATATTCCCTATAGTGGAAGAATAATATATCTCTCATATTCTCTCTTATTTAATTGAAGTTACTGAACCACCACTTCTTGATCAGTTCGTTACTGCAGAGCAAACAAAAGACTCTTTGTTTGGAGTGGAATCCTATCCCGAAGTTTGGATATTAGGTTGGTTATTCCGAGTTACCCTATTTGGATCAAAATTCCAAAAAGGATGGGAAAGCCACCCTCCAACTCTTTCCTATGGAGTAGGAAGTGATAGAGCTACAACAGACACATCCATAAAATCTAAGACAAAATGAGCTAAAGCCGAGGCGAGCGATAGCGAAGAAAGGCGCTAATTTCTTTGATTTGGAAAGTCTCAAAGAAAGTAGAAAAAAGTCTAAAAGTCACTCTTTCGCAATTCAGAAAACTGTTCTCATCCCAACCCTGCCACTGGATCAAGGGACTACTTTCCCGAGGAGCCTAGCTTAACCCAGCCCAACGATCCTATGGGTCGCCTTCAAAAGCTCTATCTCAACAACTTTTTCAATATAGCCAGTGTGTTCGTGCATGTGTATCAGCTACAGAGGAGACTGACTTCCCCCAGAAAGGTCTTTTCTCTAACCGGCTGCCGGGAAAAGCTTTAATGGGAGTGGTCTCTTTGCTACGACATAGTAAAAGGAAGGAGGACTTTGATCCCATTCAGCAATAAGTGAATTCCTTGCCCCCTTTCTCTCTGTCTTTGGATCTAGCTAGAAAAGGAAGGAATGAGGGTGTTGCTCAAGGTAAGCTATGTCGCCCTGGTTCACCAATGAAGTCGTACGTGGCTTGGCATCGGTGTGGACATCTAGGCCCGGTCAATAATGACAAAAGAGAAAAAAAAACTTTCTTTGAGAAGAAAAGAATGTTTTTTTTGAGAAAAGAAAGGCGCAGGGGCATAGTCATAGCAAGGAAACGAAGGGGCCGAAGGCTTTTCAACATCCCCAGGGCGGAAAGACTGATAGGGGGTCTTGGAGTTCCTCAGATCACCCACCATTTGTGGATAGAAAGAAGATTCCTAATCTGATGACCTTCATTCACCATCTTTGGACGCTCCAGCGTATACAAATCTTTTGACTCGCTGCTAGAGTCTCCTCGAATGAGCGCAGGAATGGAATCTTTCAATGCGTAGCTCACGGGAGTAGTTCTTACCTGCGAGAGATGTTTCAAATGTACTAATGGCTAAGAAGGGTCTTTGTAGAATTTCGTGCATATGAACTTTCACTTCTCCTTTGTTTCCACTTTCCGATAGCGAACCCGCCCATCATATCTAAGCTCAAGTCGGAAATAGTGAACTCTTCTGCTTGAAGCATTGACTTGAACAATAATGAGAGCAATAAATGAAGTTATATTTGTATCGCTTCTAGTATGAGAGCAATAAATGAGGTCTTGACAGAACCTACCATGAACTATGAAATCGGTCTTGGCGGTTCAATTAGTATGGGTCATCTGCCGGATGAGATCCTATTCGACGTTAGCTGGTATTCACATTTTTTCTTACCTCCTTCTCTGGTATTTACCAGATTGTCCATTTTGGGTTGTCGTCGGTTTGACCGTCCTTATGCTTGACCAAGACTTTCCAGAGCGCAAATCTTGATTCTTGACGAGACACTTTAGAAAAATAGGGTTTTACATTGAGCAAGGCAAACACGGAGTATATGAAGCTTAAATTTAGCTGAGCAAGAAGGAAGGATGAGTTTGTTATTAAGTTGGGTGATTATGATATTTCATGTAGTGAGTATTTTAAATATCTTGGATCGATAGTTCAAAAAGGTGGAGGTATTGATAAAGATGTGACCCATAGAATCCAAGCGGGTCGGTTGAAGTGGAGAGGCTCATCATGGATCTTATGTGATCGTAAAGTACAATTAAAATTTAATGACAAGTTTTACCGCACTGAAATTAGTCCAGCGATGTTCTATTATTGTTCTATTATTCTGAGTGTTGGGCGGTGAATTGTGCACATGAGAAAAAAATGGGAGTTACGGAGATGAGAATGCTTAAGTGGATGTGTGGACACACGAGACATGATAAAATTAGGAATGAATGTATCGGGGATAAGATAGGAAGTAGCATCAATTGCAGAGAAGATGCGAGAAGCTCAACTAAGATAATTTGCACACGTACAAAGGAGACCATTAGAGGCACCTGTTAGGCGTTGTGAGAGTCTAGTCACTTGACCTGTTAAACGAGGAGGGGTAGACTAATAAAGACTTGCAATGAAACTATAAGGATAGACATGTTGTACTTACGAATTAGTGAAATTATGACTAAAGATAGGGCACAATGGTGACAATGGATCCATATAGCCAACCCCACTATAGTGGGATAAAGGCTTGAGTGTTGTTGTTTTTTGAATTTATTTTGTCATACATTACTTATTGTTCATTTAACTGTTATGTATGTTTTTTACTTTTAGAATATATAATTATACTTGGTATATAAATTTTTTATTTATTATTTATAAGATATGAAAATCCGATATTTTAAAATATTCTCGACATCGGGTACATGTCAGCTATATATCAGATGTCTGCTACATGTCAGATTGAGTGTTAAAATATTTTTTATATGTTTCCGACTTTTGACATCCAATATTTAAAAACTCAATCTGACATGTAGCTGACAACCTTGCTCCTTCCCTTCTCATCTTCTTAGCTTGGGCTTGGGTTAAGCAAGGTTCCTCTCTTCCCTCCTATCTCGGTCGAGCCCGGTTCCCGTTGTATTTTTCTTCATTGGGAAGGCTAGGTCGAGGGAAGGGTTGAGACGATCCTCTCCGAGATTTCTCCCTCTTTAACACCGTGCACCCGCTCCCAGTCGGAGACTCGTAATTGACATTGATCACAAAGTTTGATAATTTGTAGGCTTGATTCGAGATTGGCTTTCCTTTGTGTGGAAGTTAGTGGAACCGCGCATGGATTAGCTAGGAATGCCTCACCAAAAAAATCATATTCCTTCGATCTTAGACCAAGTTTTTGTAATAAATGTTGCCTACAACACCTTTATAACCGCATCTAAGTATTCTCACTCAGTATTGGGTGTTTTTCCTTGCTTAGTGTTGATTAATATGGAATAAAAAAATACTTAGAGGTATTATTCATCCTTTAAGGGGTATTTAAAGGTCTTACATTGGACATATAAAAACCAAAAATAGTGTGGGACAAAACCCGAACATATATCGGAATATACTAATACCAACACCTTCATCCCCTCAAGTTGGTCATGTGATGTCAACCATGCCCAACTTGCCAACTAAATCTCTAAAGACACTTGTACATAATTCTTTTGTGAGAATGTCTACTAATTGTTGTTCAAAGTGCACAAACGGAGTAACCCCAATACCTCTGACTTATTTTCCTTGATGAAGTGTCTGTCGATCTCGTTGTGTTTTGTACGATCGTGTTGTACTAGGTTGTGAGCAATGTTGATGGCAGACTTGTTATCATAATACAATGACTACAGTCTGCTAGACTCACTTCTTTTAAGACCAAGATTTTTCATTATTGTTAGGATCCATAGCCCTTAACAGATCCCATGAGCCATAACTCTGAACTCCGCCTCAACGCTAGATCTGACGACAACATGCTGTTTTTTGCTCCTCTAGGTAACTAAATTTTCACCCATCATAGTGCAATATCTTGTCGTAGACCGTCTATCCTTAATTGTTCCAGCCCAGTCTGCATCAGTGTAAACCTCAATTGTCAGCTCATCACTTGGTGAAAAGAGGATTTCCCTCCCAAGTGAGGACTTGAGGTATCCGAGGATGCAATGAGCAATATCAACATAACTGGTCTTTGGGTAGTACATATAATGGCCAAGCACTCCCTGAGTATAGGAGATATCTAGGCGAATATGTGATAAGTAGATCAGTTTTCCTATAAACCTTTGAAAACTGGGAATGTATTCAATCGTTTCACTATCATCTTTTCCAATTCCGTGATTAGCTTCAATTGGACTATTAGTCGGTCTACAACCACTTATTCCTGAGGCTGTAAGGAGATCATATATATATTTTCTTTGTGATATGAAAATCACATATTTTGACCTCGCAACCTCATTGCCTAAAAAATATTTGAGGTTTCCCAAGTCTTTCACTTCAAATTTTTCCGTCAACTTCTCTTTCGATGTCTGAATCTCATCCGGATCGTCTCCTATCATAATGTTTTCGTCCACATAAACTATTAGAGCTGTCAACTTCCCTTTATTGTGTTTGATGAAAGGGGTATGATCCACATTACTCTGAAAGTACCCGAAACATGTTATAGCCTTGTGGAATCTTCCAAACCAAGCTCTAGGAGATTATTTGAGACCATATAAAGCCTTCTTCAGCTTGTACAAATTACCTCCAGATCCTTTAGGAGAAAGGCCAGGAAGTTGAGCCATGTATACCTCTTCTTCCAGATCACCATGAATGAACTCATTATTCACATCAAGTTGGCTGAGATTCCGTCCCTTAAAAGGCAACGCACGATAGGAAAACCCTTTTAAAATTATTTTAGCAACCAGAGCAAAGGTTTCCTAGTAATCAATTCCTGTCGTCTGTGTGTACTCTCTTGCGGCCAACCATGCTTTGTATCTCTCACATCCCATTACTGTCTTCCCTTTAAGCTTTAGGTAATTGCACTATGTCCCATGTGTGATTTTTATCAAGAGCATGCATTTCTTCAAGCATAGCCGTCTTCCACCTGTCATCAAAAAGGGCATCCTGCCACAATGTAGGAATGGAAGTAGCAGACAACGAAGAGACAAAAGCTCTATGGGAAGCCGTTAGAGAGGAATAAGGGACGAACTGAGATAGTGTTGTGTAGAGGTCCTTTCCCTTAGAGCAATGGACCCTGACGACAAATCAAATGTCAGATCTAGGATTCTGATAGGGGTCTGTATGTTTGTTCCCTTAGGACAATGAGAATAAACCTGTATGGATTTTACCGCAGGAACAACAGGAGTTGGCACAGGAGCAATAGGGGACGAAATATAATGAGATTGATACAACGGAGGAATGAGTAACAAAGTGGTAGACAGAGAATCTGTGCGAGTTACGACGCTCACTTCCAATATAGGAGAGGCCCCCCTTGAAGTGAGGGCCTGTAATAGCTCTCAGGTTCAAAGAACGTGATGTACATGGTTATAAAAACCTTCTTATGAACTAGGTTAAAATATTTACAAAGGAAAATTGCCTATGAAGACACACTTGTGTGCACGAGCATCAAGTTTAGACTTTTGATGAATATGAACAATACAAACACATCCAAAACATGAGGTTACAGATTGGTCGGAGACACTTGAAGAGTGTGAAGGGGAGTGTTATACCCTAGGACACGATAGAGCATATGATTAATAAAGTTGTCGATAGTGAGAATGACATCCCCATAATAATACTTTGGAAGGTGCATTTGGAGAAGATGACACTGAACAACTTACAACAGGTGACGATTCTTGTGTTCGACCACCCCATTTTGAGTAGGCGAGTAAACATAAAATGTTTGGTGGAGAATGCCATGAATAGCAAGACAATGTTCAAATTGAGAGTCAATGTACTCACGATCATTGTCAGTCCGAAGAATTTTAATAGAAAACTGCGTAGAAGCCATTTTGTGAAACTGTTGAAATAAAGGAGAAAACTTCATTTTTAGCCTTCATTAGGTATACCCATGTTGTGAGGGGGAAACACAATGAAAATTACAAATCAAAGAGAATCGTAAATAGAAGCAATAAGGCAAGGATCTTAAACATCACTGTGTATAATATGAAATGATGCAAAACTAAGAGATGAAACATGATTAAAAGAAGCACGATGATGTTTACCAAGTTCACAAGCATCACAATTAAAATTATCAACTAATACAGAAGGTATAATAATAAATAAATGTTTCATAGACATAGGAGAAGGATGCCCAAGACGATAATGCCATGTCTCTAAAGTGGACGCTTAATCAGAATGAAGAGCTTGGGAAGGAGAAGTAGGGGTGGAGGATTCGAACACGTAAAGCCTATCCACTAGACTACTAGAGCCAATCACAGTTCCCATCTTCAGGTCTTGAAAAACACAAGACGAGGGGAAGAATGTCAGAACAATTCATGGAGTTAGTCAAATGACTAATGAAGAGAAGGTTGCGAGTAAACTCGGGTACATGAAGTACAAAAAAAAGAGTGAGAGAGGAGCAGGAGATGAATCCTTTCCTAGCATTTAGAGAGAATGAACCATCTGCAATGCTTACTTTGTCCCTACCACACAAAAGAAGTTAAGACACAAAACCTGTAGCCACGACCTCCATGTGGTGCAGAAACCCCACGGGGTGTTGGAAAGTCGTGGAGACTGAAGCAAGTATCCCAGGTATGACAAGACTTCCCGCAATAATCACAAAGTAAATGATCCTTGTCGGTGGACTTGGGATGGAATCGCGTGGAGCTCTGCTTCCAAATTGCACGGCTAGGGCGTAGACTTTGGGAGCAGTATCTGGAGTCCATGTTTGTCGCCTATCAAATTCTTGCTGAACAAGACTGAAAACCTCCGGAAGAGAGGGCAGAGGAGAGTGTCCAAGAATCTGAACACTGGTCTGATCGAAGTCCTGATGCAAATTATGAAGAAATTCAAAAATTCTGTTTCTGTCTTCCCGAGCTTGGACAAGAATCTCATCCTCAAGAGACACAAGAGTGAGAGTCAAAATGATCATACTCTTGATAAAGTCAAGTGAACCCCATGTAGTAGACAGACGAGGGGTGATCTCCCTGACGAAGGAGAAAGATCTTCCGTCATAGTTGAAAAATTTGTGCAATATTACCCCGACAGAAGTAAGTAGCCTCAACCCTCTTCCAAATCTCCCATGGTATCTAAAAACTGATAATTCCGGGCAATAGAGTCAACCATGGTGTTAGTCAGTCAAGACATAACGAAGGAATTCTCAAACTCCCAATGTAGCCAATTAGGAGAATCCAGGACAAGTTGCGGAGTAGTACCCAAAACATAATCATACAAATGTCTGCTTTTCAAGGCAAGGATAATAACACAAGACCATAAGAGAAAATTGGAGCCATCAAGGCGTATAGTTGTGGTTTGAGGAGTATTGTGGTCATGACTTAACCGAGGCAATCCACCAGACATCAATGTACCGAAGGAAACTATGACACCGAAAGAGATTGTGGGAGATTCGACATTCCCCGACATGATTATCCAAGAATAAAAATCAAGGAGTCAAGGAAAGGAACACAAAAACACTTAGAGAGAAACTAGGGTTTTCTCATGGAAGGAGGAAAGAGTTTGTTGAGAGGGAAAAAATGAATTATTATTCAACACTACTCCTTTATATATAGAAGTAGGAAAAAAGTACAGAGGGAAACATAACAAAAATGTGGAATCTCCAACACTCCCTTCGAGTTGGGCGTGTAATGTCAGTCATGCCCAATTTTCCCAATATCTTGTCAAAGGAGCCCTGACTCAGTCCCTTAGCACATCTGCAAGCTGTTGGTTTGATAGAACAAAGGGGGTACACAACTTTCCCTTTACTATGTTCTCTTTAATGAAGTGTCTGTCGATCTTCACATGTTTAGTACGGTCATGTTGGACTTGGTTTTGGGCAATACTAATAACGACTTTAATATCAGAATAGATTCTGATTGGACCACCGCCTTCCACACCCAAATCCCTCATAATCGACTTAATCCATATCATTTCACATATCCCAAGTGTCATCGCCAGGAACTCCGTCTCAGCACTGGACCTGGCTACTATCTATTGTTTCTTGCTTCTCCAGGTCACCAGATTGCCCCCAACAATGGAGCAATATTCAGAGGTAGATTGCCGATCATCAATAGAACTTACCCAGTCTGCATCCGTGTAAACTTCTAGTGTTAATGCCTTGTTGGGTGTAAATAGTATGCATTTGCCTGCAGAGGATTTGAGATACCTCAGGACTCTGTATACAGCATCAAGATGATGCGATCTCGGTGAGTGCATGTATTGGATGAGAACAGCCATAACATAAGATATGTACGGACGGGTATGAGAGAGATAAATAAGTTTCTCAACCAATTGTTGGAAACCTGGTACATCATCAACCATTTCCCCACCATCTCTATCATGCTTGTGATTGGTTTCAATTGGGGTGTCAGTGGGTCTACACCCAATCATTCCAGTTGTTTCCAATAGAACCAGAATGTACTTCCTTCGATATATAAAGATCCCATGTCTGTATCTGGCCACCTCGATGCCAATAAAATATTTGAGAGTCCCAAGGTTCTTCACTTCGAACTCCTTTGCAAGCCTAGATTTTAAGTTCTCAATCTCCTCCGTGTCATCACCAGTTATCATTATATCGTCAACATAGACAATAATGGCAGTCACCTTTCCATGTCGGTGTTTCACAAACAAGGTATGATCCGCGTTGCTCTGCCTGTACCCGAAGGACATCATTGCCCGGTGGAATCTCTTGAACCAATTCCGAGGAAACTGCTTCAAGTCGTATAACGCCTTCTTCAGCGTGCAAACTTTCCCTATTGACCCTTTTGGAAGAACACCGGGAGGCAGAGACATGTAGATTTCCTCCTCAAGATCACCGTGAAAAAAATGCATTCTTCACGTCTAACTGGCCGAGACTCCACCCTTTGTACAAGACACATGAAAGCAGTATCCGGATTGAATTTATTTTAACAACCAGAGCAAATGTCTCCTCATAATCGATGTCAGCTGTTTGAGTGTATCCTCTAGCAGCCAACCTAGCTATGTACCGTTCAACCAGGACTTGAGAGTTCTGCTTCATAAGGAAGACCCATTTACAAACCATAACAGTTTTTCCTTTAGATAGGTGGACAAGATCCCAAGTATGATTCTTGTCAAGGACCACCATTTCCTCCAACATAGCTGCCTTCCATTCACTATGCTCAAGAGCTTCCTGTCATGAACGAGAAATAGATATGAAAGACAAGTGACAAATACTCTATGTGAAGGAGACAAAGATTCATAGGTCACAAAATGGGAAAGAGGATGCTGAGTGGAAATACAATTATCTCTGTCAGTACCGGAAGATGGATCAAGTGGTGGCCCAAATAGAGTGGGTAATGCCTATGTGTTCGTTCCCCGTCGTCGGCGAGAGTAAACTTGTAGTGGAGGTGGCATAGGAGGAAGAGGCATCATCAGATCACTAGGGATAGGAGAGCAAACCTGCAGTGAAGGAGACAAGGATGCAGGGGGAATATGGAAGGGAATAGAAGCAGGGGAACTCACTTCCTTAGTACTCGCCTCCCTCTGAAGAAATGTCCTATAGTAAGGTTCTGATTCCCAAAATGTAACATCCATAGTGATAAATGTTCGCTTGGTGATGGGATGAAAGCTCTTATAGCCTTTTTGAGCGGGCGAGTAGCCAATAAAGACACATCTCAGAGCGCGGGGGTCGAGTTTGGTTTTGGGATGGATGTGCACAAAACACACACACCCAAAGATGCGTGGCGAGAGAGAAGTGGGATGAACACTAGTGTGGCTAGAGGAGTCTGAAACCCAAGAACACGAGTAGGCATGGAATTGATGAGGTAGGCAGTAGTGAGGACTACATCACCCCAATAATATTTTGGGAGGTTCATTCAGAGAAGGAGACATTTGGCAACCTCGAAGAGGTGCCGATTCTTATGCTCTACAACCCAATTTTGAGCTGGAGTGTAAGCACATGAAGTATGATGTGTGATATCAAGATCACTCAGGTATTTCTCAAAACGGGAGTTAATATACGCATGGTCATTGTCACTACGCAAGACCTTAATGGTAGCACTAAACTATGTAGCGATCATCTTATGAAATTATTGAAAAAGAGAAAACACATCACTTTTATGCTTCATCAAATAGACCCAAGTGCAATGAGAGGAACAATCAATAATGAAAACAAATCAGAAGTAATCAGAAGACGTTGTAGGACTAGGACCCCAAACATCAGTATGAATAAGGGCAAAGGGAACAGAGGTACACGAAGACATAAGAGGAAGAGAACTACGTTTATGTTTACGAAGTTCGCAGAATTCACAATGAAAACATTAAACCGAGCAATAAACATAGTAGGAATAAACAACTTCATAGTAGAGATGGGGGATGGCTAAGACGATAGTTCCAGACATCTACATCAGAGAGCCGATCAGCATGATAAGCCTTTGGACACAGGACGAGACTGGAGCAAATGTTTCCTGATAGTCGATGCTAGCTGTTTGAGTGTATCTTCTAGAAACCAACCTAGCTTTGTACCGTTCAACCAGCCCCTGGCGAAACCCTCTGGAATGGATGACAGAGGAGGGACTAGCGCCGGTGGGATCTTTGAGCGGGATTAGCGCACGAGAAGCAGTGCGGAGGAGGTATCGCGAGTGGAAGCAGGATCGGGCGGGGGCCGAACCAGGAGACACCCTAGGGCTCTGATACCATGTTGAGAGGGAAAAATTGAATTATTATTCATCACCACTCCTTTATATATAGAAGTAGGAAAAGAGTACAGAAGATAAGACAGGCAAAATATAAAAATAACATAGCATAACAAAAATATGGAATCTCCAACAAATCCAAACCATGTAGGATCCTCCAAGAAAGACCGACACCGAAAATGCTGCCAAATTAGGGCAGCGTGTCCAGTGCCAAGCGAGACACGACAACAAACCGTTGGAAAAAGCCTCTCCTCTTACGACAGCGAGAAGAAAGAAGCCCACGAGGACTACTGGAGTTGTTGCTGGAAGGGGGAACTGCGGTAGCTGCTGAAAGACGTACGTTGTTGCGGTTGCTGGATGGTGGAAGACGCGCGCGGTAGCTGCTGGAGCTGCTGTCGGAAGGAAGGAGGAGACGAGAACGAGAGTGAAGGCGGACGGGATGCGAGTCGAAAGCGGAAGCCCCCTGCGGCCCTGATCCCATGTTGATTATTTTGGAATAGAAAATGCTTGAGGTATTATTCATCCCGTAAGGGATATTTAAAGGACTTACAATGGAGATAAAAACCAAAAAACGGTATGGGCCAAACTCCGAATATATATCCGAATACGCTAATACCAACACTTAGCAATCATCTCCTCTTCTACCTTTCCCTCCATATTTTGTCAATGGAAGCTTCAACTGTTAATGTCTAGTTATTACAGAGAGGATGTGCCTACTTTGAGATTTATTTTGAGAAAAACTGAAACGCTCCACACAAGTAATGCTAACTAGTTAGTTATATTTCTAATTTCTTAGATGTTGGTATTGTCTTCTGACTGATAGAATTGCTTTCTGTTATGCTAAATTTTTAAATTCAACTTGTAAGTTGCTTGTGTGGGAAGACAGATTTAGCTAACATAACTTCGGTGGTTATTGAGATGATTTATTATTGATGTCAGCTATATTTTGTCTATTTAAAATTTCTCTGACTTCGCTACTTTGGCACTTAGTCTCCCATATTTTATTCATGTAGGGTATTCTACTCAAGGGAGGGCATGTTTTAGATGCAATTGCAGCTTGTGACGTTGTTGCATTTGATAAAACCGGAACCCTTACAACTGGAAAGCTTATGTGTAAGGCAATTGAACCAATTCATGGACACAGGGATCAAGGCGATCCTTCTTGTTGCAATCCCAATTGTGAAAATGAAGCTTTGGCTATAGCGGCAGCTATGGAGAAAGGCACCACACATCCTATTGGGAGGTAAAAAAATAATATTGAATATATTGTGTTTTGGTGTCAATGTATATACATATTTATATTGGGGTTTTCTATTTTGACTCATTCTTGCTTATATGTGTTTTTCCCTTTCAAAGAGTAAAATTGTCAAGCTAGTGATTTATTTTTTATTCATTAGAATAATTTGCTCATTATGAGATGATGTACTTATAACCGTGGATATTATAATTCTTACCTTTACATTCAATGAATTTTGACCTCTTAAAATTTGTTATCATTTAATTAATATAGAATCTCTTCCAGCATGAAAAATATTTATTATATAATAGCTAGCTTAATTTTATCATAGAAAGTAAGCTGAGTCATTAAATCTATTGCATGGAGAATTGTTATTATTTCTCTTACTAATACATGTGCAAGATATTCCTTATATGGAAGAGGAATTAAGAGACAATACAAGGTGTGAGGCTAAAGAAGCCTAAGAGAAGAATGAGCCCAATGGGCCATAATATATTGGCTGAATACAATAAATGAGAAAGGAGTCTTACGTATTCCAACACCTATAATCAAAGGTATTGACTTATTGTCCTATAATCAAATACCAAAGATGGAATAAATTATATTATAAATTGCAAAAAATGATTGAATATTCCTCAGGAGGGGGTGAATAGAGAATAAAAATAATCACACAGATGAAATAAAAGTAATGTGTATCTAGCTATTGAGAGAGGGACACAAATTTATGGTGATCCCCAAAATTTGGATACTCCACCATTACACATTTGTGGGAATCCGCTGCTTTGCCCAAAACCAGAGTCTTTTCCACATGTGACTCTTGAGCCTCACTCAGTTTTTACATCGGAGATTCTTGATTCTCAACAAGTCTTTTATACAGAAGACTCTTAGAGCCCTTTTACAACAAAAATAAAACGGCTTTTTTCACAATGAAGAAGCTTCATAGAATCAGAAGGCTTCTTTTACAGCATGAGATTCATGTGGATTCAGACGATCAAGAATAATCAAGACCAAGAACGATCTTCTTCTCATTTGCTCTTTAGAAAGCGTTTTCATTCTTTTTCACAGATCTTGTGTATTGTTTTCTCTGGTGTGTCTGTTCTGTATTTATAGGTTTCTCACTTCTGTTAAAAGATTATGTTGGGAGACCAAACTATTCTTGAAAACATGAATAAATCTTGAGTTATGAAAAGGAATGATTTCTGATGACCATAACACGTTGACTTCTTTTGGTCTTTTCATTAATTTCTGAAAGTTGTTCTATAACAACTCTTTTCCTTTCCGTCCTTCAAATTGGTTTGTAGATCGCCAATTGATCCGTTGACGATCACATATTTCTTTTCAATTTTCTTAGACAGATAGAGTTGAACGACAATTGGAAGAATCAGTCAACGATTGCACTCTCGATCATCGATCACTTGTCGACGATCACAGATTGGGATCTCCGGTTGACAGTCATCAATCGCCGTGCTTCAATTTGAACTTCTGTATATCTTCATTCTGATTTACTGTATCTTTGACCATTCTTCTTGTACTCAATAAAGTGTAAAATACATTTATATGAACATGTGACTTCTTCCTATACATTCAAATCTAAGGGTAATACACACTCTTATAAATAATGAGTTGGCATGTAAAGAGCTTTGCAATGAGATCTTACCTCTTTAGTCCTTTGTTACTTTTCCTAAGAGAATAGTTGATAGTGAGAAGATCAATGCTCAGAATAAATAGCCTCATCTAATAAACCATGCTAACGTAATTTTGAGATGTGCAAATGTTCTGAATCAAATCATGTCGAATCAGCTATTCTAACATGGATCAGCGTGTTTCGCCAAGTAAAAAATTAGCGTGCGTGTACTATGCATGCTCTTTAGGGGAAGCACTAATCATTACCGTGCAGATACACGCGAAAGTATGCTTGCACATGTGGTTTGCTACACTCTTGTTGTACTTTGTGTCGTTGGTCAAGACCATAGTTCACAGACGGGCCGACCTATATCGGAGCCTATTCGGGTTTACATTCGTTGTAGGTTGGGTTAGGATCGTCGTATGGAGGATCCGATCGTGTCATTGCGTTCAGTGCTTTGACGAGATATTATCTATGTATTTTCATATTTTTCTGCGCATTATTTGTGTATCGTTTGTATGTTGTCATTTTTGCGATTCACAATCCCACGTTGTGTGTGAGAGAGTCTATAAATACTTGTTGTGAAGTTCATTTTGAGTCATTGTAGAATTTTTGAGAGATTTCAGATTTTGTGATCATTCATGATACTGTATCCGTATAATATTAGGTGTTGAACCCTAATCCTCACTTATTTTCCCATTTGCCTGATTACTACGTACAATTGTCAAATAGAGTTTTTAATTGCCCATGTATCTCCTACATTCACCAACAACTGCCACGCTTACGAACCCTTACTCCCCAATCATCCACTTCGTACTCCCCCGTTCCACTTTTCTACCGTGAATCCCACCCCCATTTCTCATCTTCTCCCACAAGCGAGCCTTCACCCCATTCTGCCCTAGAGGATAAGTTCCCTACCAGGTGTATCTCTAAATAGCCGAAGGTGCCTTGCTTCTCCACGATAAATTCCAAGTTGCTCCTCATCTTTGATTACAAGCGGGAATTCCTCGTTATGAAGCAATGCTTCTCTCTCTTGCCACTTGCGTCGACTCTCCCTGAGGAGAATCTGGACTGTTTCCAGGCATTACCAGTGACTTGCCCCTGTTTCCAGCCATCCAAAACAGTCACCGACTTCATTCTGTGTTTCATAGCCTGCAAAAATTCAGTTCCAGCCACTGGAAGTGGCCGAATAGTGTCGTACGGATCTCCCCTTTGTTGTCTCAGGAATTTTTCTTCCGACGACTGCAATTCAGCATCATTCCAACCCTTGGAAAGTGCAGAAAACAACTATTTCAGTGGTGGAATTGCTGATTGCGTCAATCCTGTTGTTTTCTCCTGAAACTGCAGTAAATCTTCTCCGTTATCCTTAATTACGTAAGTTCTTATTTGGAATTTCCAATACTTGACATTAAATATATCGTTGAAAAACATACGAACTTGGATTACAATTTTGTAGACATTTGCTTGATCTTTTTGTTCTATTTGAAGTGCGTATTTACTGAGTATTTAATTATGCCACCCTTATTCTGATTGTAACTTGATCTTGCTTGTCATAATTGAAGTCTAATCTTGATTGTGCGTGTTTGTATGCAAATGTTGAACTTTTGAATTATTGTAAGCAAATGTTGAACTATTGCATGTGTTCCACATTCATCTAGGTTTTCCCCTATACCAACACACTTGGATCGTGATTAGAGTTCTGTTAATGTATTTTCACACCACAGCCTTCACTTTACCCTGCGGCAGTACCACCATACTCCGTGTCACAATCATGTTCCGTGTCACTACTTCACTTCAATAGTGTGCTTTTGACAACACTGCATTGAACAATTCTAAAAGAACAATTAGTATGAGAAATAGGATTATTACAATATGGTCTACCTCTATATGGCGCAGCCAAGATGGTTAGAAGTTTTTGAACATGTTTAGCTTCCCTTCAGTCTAATATAACATGCAACTCTTGTTGCTACTATGATAAATCTTGTATTCCTCTTTTTCTCTGTGACTCTGCACTGTTGTCCATTAACTTTTCAATTTTTTTTATAATCGAACTTACTACACATAAAAGTCGTTGAGTTTATCATCGTGAGGGACATTGTGATATAAAGGGACATCATGATCATATGTTCATAAGCCCTATTGCCAAGATTCCTTCCTCTCCCCTCTAAAGTGACTTGAGCCAATTTATGAGCATCGCAGAGATCCCGCAATTGGTTGAGACCTCCCTCTTTAAGAAGAACGATCTCAACCCTGATATCCCTTTCATAGAGATCGTGTTGTTCCCTACACCCCGAAGCGGTCATTTTTGGGAGGATGATATCACACCCCATATTCGTATTGATGCCTCATCCTACGATGGTCAGTCAGATTCGAAGGCCTTTAGCGATTGACTGTTAGACATGTACAATTATTTTGATTAGTACGAGATGACTGAGGAGAGAAGAGTTCGGTTTGCCAATATAAAATTACATGGACAAGCTAAAATTTATTGGATGAGTCTTGAGCACTCTTTAAACAGAGAGGGCTATTATTCTGTCACCCGATGGGACGACTCACGACATGAAGAAAAAGCTCAAAGAATAATATTTTTTCGCTTCATATTGAAACCAACTTCTAGGTCAGGTCCAAGATTTATGGTAGGGGGACCCTTTCTGTAGCTGAGTATATGACTCGCTTTGACGAGCTTGTCATTAAGATTGATATCATCAATGAGCATATAGTGACAACCTCCCAGTTCTGCACCTGATTCAGAAACGATCCAGCTCCCGATCCCATCAACAACACCCTCGTGCATGTCGCGTCCGCCTCGCCTCCGCTTGCTGCAATCGTGGTCTGCTTTGTCCGCTCCCCCTCTCCACGTCGACACCGATTCTGCCGCGATGCACTCATGTTCCGTTGTACCAACCCCTTCCCCGCTCGACCTCGCTGCTCCTGCACCCAACACTCGTTTTACCCTATCCCGCCAGCGGTGTTCACGATTACTACACTGCTTCAGCCCTTCTTTTGCATGCATGCCCCCACGTCTCCCCCCCATGGCGCCCTTTGACACATCGTGACTCATGAATGCTCTCTGAAGGAGTTCTGCATCACCATTGGGGAAGAAGACCCCGAGATCACCCCTTGGGGATTTTGAAGCCCTAGAGGGTTATGACTCACCCACTGCCACGGGACCCCACATGTGGCTGCATTGTTTAGAACTTTTGCACTCTGTGGTTGGTGACACCTTTGTCCCCCTGACTATGATGCTCTTGTGTTCCATATCTGGCACTCCCCTGACAGTGTTGATTGACAGTGGGACCAACCACAATTTCATCTCCCCGTGCCAGGTGACACGACTCAATGTTCTCATGTCACTTGCTCCTCCTTTTGCTGTTTTCTTGGGCGGCAGTTGCCACACTACTGCTGGGGGCCTCTGTACAGACCTGCTAATGACCGGGGGACCTTTCCCTCTCCATGCACATTTCTACTCTTTTGAGCTCGATGTCATTGACATCAATTCTTCATTGTGTGGCTTCGTACCCTCGATGACGTGTATGTCAACTGGGCTCGCATGATGAATTGATGATGCGCTTTATTCAAGTGGGATTCCCGTTTCTCTTGGCAGGGGAGACGTCCTTTCCCCATCTTGCGGCGGCCCTCCATTCTTCTCAGCAGCCAGCGACAATGGACTTTATCGCCTAACCGCGACATGACGTCGATCCAACCCACTCGGCCACCGCTCCACCATCCTTGTTGCAGTGTGTCTAGGACGTTTCTTCTTCCTTGAGGACAATGTGAATTTTTGAGAGGGTAGCACTGTTACGAAGACGGAAGAGGGTGAGGGACAAGGACATCACATATGTTGACGTCAGGGACCAATGCGATGTGGACATGGATCCCAATTCCACAACGGACATTTGCTAGTAGTGCGCACAGGCATAGAGCACACGCCAACTTTATTTTTTTTATTATCACTCATGTTTTTTTGGGTCGTGGGTTATTTACAGTTTTCCTTGCGTGTTTCAGAACTAGACACTATATAAGTCTAGGTATGTCTCTCATTTGGATTATCTTGGAGAAAGATCACTTTTGAGAAGAGCCCTGGGGGCTGATTTTGGCCTCTCTTCTTCTCACCCTTTCTCTTCTTCTCTCCTCTTCTTCTTCAACCATTGCATCTAACAACGAAGTTCTCTGAAAGGAGCACCTGTATATTAATAGAAAGAACTGCACCTTTCTATCCACGTCTGTACATTTTCTAGGATATATCGGGTTTACGACAAATATTTTTGTAGACCCTAACAAAGTTAATCTATCCGTGAATGACCAATTCCCACTAACATTCATGAATGATGTAGCTTTCAGGGGCTTGCCACCTTCTATCGAAGGTTTGCTAGTGGTTTTAGTATTATTATGGCACCCTTTACGAGTTCCGTATGTAATATTGAATTTGTATGGACCAAAGACACCACTGGAGCTTTCAACAAGATTAAATATAAGTTATCATCAGCCCTAGTTATTCAATTGTTTGACTTCAGTAAAGTATTGGAGGTGGCCTGTGATGCGTTAGGCGTAGGTATTGACGACATATTAAGTTAGGAAGGACATCTTGTCACCTTCTTTAGTGAGAAGCTTAATAAGGCCCGTCATAAGTATTCTAATTATGATCGGGATATTTATGCGATCATCCAAGCATTACATCATTGATGTCATTATATCTTATCCAAAGAGTTTATATTGCACTCCAATCATCAGGCCCTGTGATATCTTGACTCGTGGAAGAAATTAGGTCATCGTCAAGCTAAATGTGTGGAGTACATGCAAGAGTTCCATTATGTTCTCAAACACAAATATGATATTGAGAACAAACCCGCAAATGCCCTCAGTAGGAGAGTTATCCTACTGCATACAATGAGTGCCCAAGTTGAGGGCTTTGAGTGTCTCATATCTGATTATCCCAATTACTCTGATTTATCGAGACGTATAACACTCTATCTAGTGATCTACTAGAAATTCGCGACAGATTTTTCTTGATAGATGGCTATTTATTTTATAGGTCTCGTTTGTGTATTCCCTGCATTTCTTTGCGTGATTATTTGATATGGGAGATGCACGTTGGGGGCGTTGCAAGCCATTTTGGGAGAGATAAGACAATTAACCTTGTAGATGATCGTTTCATCTAGCATAGTCTGAAGAAAGATTTTTTTTGTGTTGTTTGTCATTGTCGCATCTATCAGACAACCAAAAGCACTGGCCTCTATACTCCTCTGCCCATTGCCCATCAGTCGTGGGTGGATATTAGTATGAATTTCGTGCTTGGACTTTCGCGGACTCTTATAAAGCATGATTTCATATTTTTGGTAATGGATTGCTTTTCGAAGATGGCTCATTTTATCCCCTGCAGCAAGACTTTCGATGCATCATGCATTGCAGCTTTATTGTGAAAAATGTTTTTCGACTATACGAGCTACCTAAGACAATCATAAATGACTTTAATGTCTATTTCATGAGTATTTATGGAAAGACACCATCATGTATGACCGACACTACCCTTCATCTCTCCAATGCCCATCACCCACAAACAAATGAGCAAACTGAAGTAGTCAACCGAAGTTTATGAAATTTTTTGTGATGCATAATGGGTGACCTTCCGTCTAGTTGGGATTCTTTACTATCTATAGCTTAGTTTGTGTATAATAGCTCTATCAATATGTCCGCAGGGTTGTGTCTCCCACTTACAACCCGACCTAGTGAGTCTGTTGAGCCATTTGCATGAACTATATGAAATAGTCATGTGTAAAATTGCAATGAGTAATAAAAATTATAAAATGTATGTGGGCACTCACAGGAGAGAGCAAAGCGTTAGACAATCTGTGCAAGTGATGGTGAGGGTTAGAGCTGAGAGGTTCCTTTCAGTAACTGTCAAAAAATTAAATGTCAGACGAATGGACTCGTACATAGTACGAAAGATTGGGTCAAATTCCTAAGAATTGAATATCCCTAGGAGTATGGGAATCCATCCTGTAGTCAAGATTGAGGATTCGAGTCCATATTCATATTTAACAAACCTCATGACTACTTAAGCCCATTCTCTGATCCCACTATTGAGCCTCAACCCACTACTCGACTACTCGTGGATCCACGCACCTACCTCGGCACCTGAAAGTATAACTGATATTGTAGGACACGATATCGCTTTGACACCTGATGGACACACTATTCGTTATCTGGTCCACTGGAGGGTTTGGTTGACTATTGATGCTACATGGATGTCTTCACATGAGCTTGGTTCACTTGCCCTTGGTCTTCGTCAAGAGTATGGCCGTCTGTATTCTACAAAGATGAATGCTTTCTGGTCGGGGATAATTGACGGGACCATAGTCCATGGATGGGCCGACCCATATTGGATCCCGTTTGGGTTTACACTTGTCGTAGGAGGAACTAGAATACTTGTATGGACGATTTGAGCCCGTCGTCGTGTTTAGAGCATTGACTAGATAATATCTATGTATTTTCATATTTCTGAATGCATTTTTTGTGTATCGTTTGCTTGTTGTCGTTTTGGTCAATCACAGTCGTACATTGTGTGTGAGAGCCTATTAATACTTGTTGTGGAGTTCATTTTGAGTCATTGCAGAATTTTACAGAGACTTCAAAATTTTTGATCATTTGTGATGTTGAATCCATGGAATATTAGATGTCGAAGCCTAATCCTCACTTATTTCACCCATTTGGCCGACTACTACATACAACGTCGGTTAGAGCTTTTTAAATGCCTACACATCTCCTAAATAATACATTAATCGATAACTGCCACTGTTACGATCCCATCCGCCCCAATCGTCCACTTCCTACTCCCCTTTTTCACTCTTCTACCGTGAATCTCACCGCCAGTTCTTGTCTTCTCCCATAGGTGAGCCTTCACATACTTCCTAGCACCCCATCCTGCTATGGAGGATAAGTTCCTTACCAGCTCTCTCCAAACTGCCGTAGGTGCCTTGCTTCCCCAAGATAAATTCCAAGTTGCGGATCTCTACTTACTATGGAAGAAATGCTAGGTATCTTGTTAGAACCTTCTGATGAATTCATTCTATAAAAAAGTTATAATTTGTTTTGAACAAATTAAAAACAAGCGCAATATTTGGCCGACATTAGCTAACATTAACCGCAATATTGGGCTGACATGTCCGCCGCAATACTTGAAAACGCCAGAATTGTGATAGCGTGTCGTTTCCCCCAAAAAATTACATGTCAGCCGACATGTTGGACACGCCGTCCACAATCTACAAGCTTGGTCACCATCATGTTCTATGTCACCACTTCACTTCAATAGTGCGCTTTTGACAACAGTGCATTGAACAATTCTAAAAGAACAATTAGTATGAGAACTAGGGTTATTACAGTATGGTCTACCTCTATATGGTGCAGCCAACATGGTTAGAAGTTTTTAAACACGTTTAGCTTGCATTTGCTCTAATATAACATGCAACTGTTGCTACTATGATAAATCTTGTATTCCTCTTTTTCTCTGGGACTCTGAACTGCTGTCCATTAACTTTTCAATTTTTATATAATCCAATTTATTATACAAGGCCACTGTGTTTATCAAGATTAACCCGTTGTATACATTGGAGGAACCATTGAATATAAATGTTCTTGTTTCTCTTTTTCCCACGAGCTCTGCAGGGCAGTTGTGGACCATAGTGTAGGGAGAGACCTTCCAAATGTTTTTGTTGAAAGCTTTGAAAGTTTACCTGGAAGAGGTCTTTCTGCATCTTTGACCAGGATTAAGGTTTGGTCCTTTCATGCACTTATCTATTTTGAAATATTGATGATCAAGTAGGTTTTACATTATCCAACTTTTTTAATAGAGCGTTAAATCTCTAGGGGCTGTTTGTTTGCTTGCAAGTAAAAAAAAACAGCATTCTATTTACCAAAAGTTGTCTGCTTAAATGAAAAACAGATCTTTATTTTGTTTGATCAGTTTTGATGCAAACCTTTTTCTATATGGTTGGATCTGATGTTTTGAATTCTATAATGCAAAACGTTGGTAAACATACCTCTTATGCAACTAAAACTAAATAAAATGAGAGAATCTTGTGGCATTTAGTACTCAATAATGAAATTAAATTTATTGAATTAAATGAATTTCCATCTGTCAAATAACTTGTAAAGAAAGACCCATAGAATGGGCTCATGGAAAGCCCTCTTATGGATTTGTCTCACACCTTAGGGTGATGTTTAGGCTCTCCTCTCTCCTCATATATATATGTACAAATACTTGTGTTCTATTCGAGTAAAATTATTGAGAAATTGATAAATATTTTTTTTCTCTCTCCATTCACATTCTTCTACATGGTATCGGAGCGAAACAGATCCTAAAGTCTTCTATGCGCAGCTTCGCATTACGCGATCACCCCTTTATGATCGCATCGTTTGGCGAACTCCTCTCTGACTGCTTCCTCTGCCGTCGAGCTTTTGCTCCGGCTCCTGCTCCCCTGCTGGTT